>OX638389.1:38171729-39421857 GCA_951813805.1 Limnephilus auricula | reverse complement strand
TTTACTATCTTTACTAAAGATAATAGAAAGGTAAATTTTCTTTTAGCTTCACTAATTCTACAATAATTATTATAATGTACCGTGATTTTTCACGGGTGTGGTAATTTAAGAGCCATTGACCAGCGGCTGAGAATAAAAGTATTAAAATGCTTGCACCTGTACAGGGATGTTCCGATGAGAAAGATCGATTATTCCCCTATCAAATTATATAAATTAAAAAATATATTTTATTTTATTTTATTTATTTATTTATTTTTTATTTCTTTTATATATTCAATAATTTTATTTTTCAATGTATAAAAACAGTTTATTATAAACAAGTTCCGCTTCGTAATTATTATTATGTGTTACAGCTGTTTCGCCCTCTAAACTTTAGAGTCTAAAGGCATTGTCAAACTGGTGTCAAAACCACTTACAGACGATGAATTGAATAATAATATTATTGAATATATAAAAGAAATAAAAATAAAAATGGAGTTCTACAAAATAAACTTAATAACTCATAATTATTTCATTAAAAACTTGCTTTAATATATACCTACATTCAAGTAAGCAATAAACATGCTAAAAACGCACGATGATAAATTATTAAACATCGTGTACTTCTTGTAAGTATTTTTTTATCATAAGTATTTATGATTTTTCAATAATATCTAAACAAAATAATGTGTAAAAAAAATCTGAAATATTTTAGTTATAAGACCTTAAATAAATAGAAAAACTGAGGTATGTTCGTCACAAAACACGTTATCGGATTTATTTTTTAATGATTTTAATTGAACTAAAATTAAAATTCTGAAACGTGTGTTTACAAGAAAATGGATATGATTTGAAATTTGAGTTATATAATACAATATTTCGTTTGAAAATTGAACAAATCTGCCGACGACCGATGGTATAACCTTAGTATATTAAAAATGAATTTAGTTTTTAAAAATTAAAAAAAATCCGTTTACCAGATAAACTAACAATCTTTCAAAATCAATTTATGTTTTTTTGTAAAAAAAGAGTCAATACATCTAGAATTTGATTTAAAAAGGACTAATTTCCGGTATTCTCTGGTAATACCCTCTTAATAAATGGGCGTGCCTTCAAACCATATTTGTTTCACCAAACTAAAATATTGAAAAAAAAGATCTTCTGTTCATGAGTGATCAGGTGGTCCTAAATACATATAAATTAAATTATGGTTATCTTCATATAGGTGGATTCAGCAGGATCGTTGACCGTGTCAAAAGCAACAGGGTTATTACTAAATGTCTTTGAACCTTAAACATATACTCGTATGTTGAGAATTCTCAAAACGAACCGATGAAGCGATGAGGTCGTGATAAGAATTTCAAAGACGAAATTACGACTCTATAAACCGTGGAATATAGAACTAAAAACATAAAGTATGTTTGCTTTTAAGCCAAATTAAAGAAATTTTGTTACGAGTTTCTTTGTCCACGTATCGTCCATAGTTTAATAATCAATATAATTCTTGTCTTGGTTTTATAAAAAAAATGAAAAGATTGAAATTTTTAAAATTATGAAAAAATTTAAAAAGTTTAAAATTTTAATAATTCTGGAATACAGCCTTGTCAATTTTAAAGCATATGGAATTCATGTTATAAATTTAGTTCTATGTTATTGATATATCATATTAGCATGGCGGATGAAATAACACAGAATTATTATTAAAAAATTTAATTCCATGAACGAGATAAAAACTGAAGTTATATTTTTCTTTTAAATTCCTTAAGTAAAAGGACTGTTTTTCAATATTTAATTTTCTTAAATTTTTAGACGTTTTGATTAAAAATATATGAAGTAAGCACTTTTTCTATTATTGTTATGTTTGAAATTAAAACATTGCAAGTATTAAATATTAGATTGTATTTCAAATACAACAATCTTGTTTCTAAATTGGTATTTGTTTTTCGATGTCATCAAAACTAAGAAATACGTGGGACCTTTAGGATGGGTTGTTTAAAAAATTTGGAACAATTCATTAAATATTTTAAGTTAATTTTCACCTTTATAGATGAATTTTGCTGGTTAAAAAAGTCATATTTTTCATACCCTTAACGTACGTTAATAATGGTATTACACGTGTGCTAAAATCAAAAGCTAAAAATGAATATTTAGTTTTATCGATGATTTCACATTTAATACGCCTTTGTAGTTTTTTGTCACACGTAAAGGAATATATATATATATATATATATATATATATATATATATATATATTTATATCGTGATAAAAATCTCTGACATTAAATTATATTCCACAAGAAAGCTCTGAATGTTTCATACGTGCTAATAATATATTCCCCACAATATTTCCTTAAAATGAAGTAATAATTTTGAATGTGAATACCACACCTGAGCCCCACTACCCGTGGACAATAGGAGTAAGGAAACCCCTATATTAGATAATTTTGTGAGACGAAAAGGAAAAGTAATAGAACTGGAGAATGGTTGGCAAGTAGCTGGCTAGTCAGATCTAGTCACCGTGTGCATGCTGTTCCTAAGTAGTGTAGGTAATCCCGTGATAAGCACTTTTTTTTTATTATTATTTGTTTTGAAAATATATGTTTTTACTAGTGTTGTCACTGGTCACTCAGACAAGTAGCCGTCCAACCCTACACCCCATCCTTAGCTGTCCAATATCTACTGATTTTTTAAATGTTTTTAGTTTTTTCAGTTTTAGCAATTTTTTCGTCATTGTTTACCTTAAATAATGTCAGGAATCACAGGTTAAATTAAGTCAAGTTCGCCCTTTAAAAACTTATTTTCTCGCAAACTCTTTTTGTCGCAATTACAGCGCATCACTCCATCTAGACATTTATATAATCAAAGGAGAAGAGTAACAATTTCAACGGAAATTGTCTCATCGCTTCAATACAAAGAACACATCTGTTAATTAAATTAAATTATTGTACCTGCAATGAAAAATTGTTAAGCTTCGCGAATTAATTCTTACATATCCATTTAAGTTGTTATCCATTTAATTTTTATTATTTTTAACTGACAATTAAATTACTAGATATCACTCGAAAGTATTTTGTTTTTCAAGTAGAAGAAAAATAATTAATAATTAAACCTGTTCTTATAATTTCTACTGAATTAAACAGAATATACACATATCTACACAGAATTTATAATGGAGTTCACATTTACCAAAAAATCTATTTGTATTTCGAGTTTATTTATGAAAAACGTAATTTTTTTTAAATTATCAGAATTGTAATATTGTTACAATAATACATCAAATAATAGCATAATAGATACAGCTCTTGAGATTGGTGTAGGAGTATATAATTATATTATAGAGTGTATAATAATAAATCTAACAAGATGTGGCGACATTAAAAAATACATAAAAATAATTTGAAATGAAGGTTACTGCTTTTTGTTAATGATGTTACGAGTGTTTTTTTGTTTTTTTTTTTCAAAATGATTCTCCCTTTTTCTTGAATTATACCACTTCTATTAATTATTTTATTTCTTCGAAAAGATCATTACAACATTTTATCCCTTTGTAAATATAATTATTATGCAGTTGTTGTGAAGAAAATAGAGGAATTTGAGTGTTTTATTTATTAAGTTGTAATTATTAATCTTTTAATATTTGTAATATTGAATCTTTTTTAAAGATGTATTAAAATTTTTGTAACTTGGAAAATTTATACAACGTTTTTGAATTCTTGCAGCTACTAAACACATTGCCAACGAACCCTACGTCCAATATCGACATAGATAACACAAAGGTCAACCAACATTGAAACATATCATAAAACGTATCGTTTTCGGGCTTACATAAGCGTGTCTGTTTATTTTCGGTTAGAGTGGACGAAATTTTATAAATGTTTATTGCCTCCGATTTTCCTTTGAAACAGATACGGTTATATCAACCCTGGGTGACCGCACAGCTTCCGGTTCAACCCGCCCCCGCCCTTTGCCCCACCTCCTTCCCCTCCCCACTATCCCGAGGCTTGTCGACCTCCAGAATATCTACAATACGGGCAGCGGTGGGCCCGATATTCTTTTCCTTTTAATATCGATGTTTGGCGAGCTTTCCACTTTATGTAGAACGGAAAATGAAAATTGAAAGAATATTAATATTTTTTTTAATTATTAGTTTGTGAGTTAGTTTATATTAAGTTAAAATATAAACTAGATGCACAAGGTTATATTTCATTTTATAAATTTTAATATTTTTACAGAAAGCATAAAATTTCTTTTTAACTCGCTCAAGAAAAACATCCGCATATACCCTGACCAATCAGTTGCTCAAAGGAACTATCTAAATAACTTACGAATCGAACTAAAAAATAGGCAATCATCGGGTGAGAAAGACATTACAATAAAGTATATCAATAATCACCCAACAATTGTAAAATTAAATCCAAAAAACTGACCCAAAAACTCAAAATATACTATCAAAATGTAAGAGGACTGAGAACAAAACTTCAAGAACTAAAATCTACAATACCAACGATGAATTACGAAATTTATGCCCTTACTGAAACATGGTTAAATGCTAATATAAACGATCAAGAACTGGGGTTTTTTGACCATTTCATTTACAGAAATGACAGACATCAAAACTCCGGCAATAAAACAAGAGGTGGCGGCGTACTATTGTCAGTATCAACCAAACTGAATTCGAGGAAACTGAAATGCCTTCACAAACATCTTGAACAAGTGTTTGTAATGGTTTCCTTAAAAAAAGAAAAACTAATAATCGGTTGCACATATATACCACCATCTTCCAGCCTGCAAACATATAAAGAGCACCACCTTGAAGTTGAAACTATGCGAAGAAAATTTCCTGATTCTACATTTATTCTGATGGGTGACTACAACCTTCGAAATATTATATGGGACATTGAAAATATCGCGTCCTCGAGCCCGGACAACATCAATCATGGCTCTCATGAAATCATAGAAATGTCTAACTTTTTAAATTTGCATAAAAAAAACCATGTGTACAACATCAATTCTCGTCTTCTCGATCTTGTCTTTACAAATTCTTCTAGTATTAATGTGTATGCTTCTGATGAAACGATTCTTCCAATCGATAAATACCACCCCCCTCTAATAATCATTTACCTCAATACTTATGTTGATGTAATAGATCCCACAATTGTCAAGCGTAATTTTGAAAAAGCAGATTACCCAAAGATTATAGAATTTTTATCTACTTATAACTGGGCTTATGATCTCACTTGTAAAAGCTCAAGTTTAAATGAGGCCTTAGAATATTTTTACAATGCAATTTATCAAGCAATCGATAGCTTTGTACCCCTACAAAAATATTACACTTCTAAATTCCCTAAATGGTTCGATTCTGAATTAATTAATCTAACTTACGATAAAAAAATTGCCCACAAACGTTATAAAACAAATAGAACGCTAGATAATTATATCGCATTCTCCTTTCTGCGTAAAGATTGTACCAGGAAATCGAAAGTATGTTTCAAGAAATACACCAATAGTGTTGAAAATTCTATTTTAACAAATATTAATAAATTTTGGAATTACGCTAACTCCTTTCGAAAAAATTCCTCTAACTTTCCCGGTACAATGTTTTACGGGAAAAAGGTGGGTAATAACAAAAACGATATTGTAAATCTATTTGCAGATTTCTTCAAGAGTGTATACGTTGAAGACAATGACAACATTCTATCTGATAAACCCCAATTTACCGAAAGCTCACTCAACTTGCATAATATCCACTTGGAAGTTAATGATGTTGTGACTTTTATCAATACTTTATATCAGGTCGAATTCGGGGCCAGATATGATTCCCTCAATATTACTTAAAAACTGTATTCATGTTCTAGCTCTTCCTATTACTATAATTTTCAATTTATCTTTATCTACAGGTTGTTTTCCTGAAATTTGGAAAAGTAGCTTTATAACACCTATTTTTAAAAAAGGAGATAAATGTCAAATTGAAAATTATAGACCCATATGTATTATGTCTTCACTGCCTAAACTTTTTGAAAAGGTTATATTAAGTAAAATCATGCATCTAATTAAACCAATTATAACAACATTTCAACATGGTTTTATGGCAGACAGATCTACGTCAACTAACTTATTGCTCTACGAACATTTTATTTCAAATGCACTATCCAAGGGTCTGCAAGTTGATACAATTTATACCGACTTTAGCAAAGCCTTTGATACTGTTTCTCATCGCATTTTAATGGATAAATTAGAATACTTGGGTATAAGCGGCAACTTTCTCGAATGGCTTAGAAGTTACTTGTCATATAGAAAACTATCTGTAAAAATTACCTCCACAACTTCTTACACTTTTTTTGCCTTAAGTGGGGTCCCCCAAGGTTCCCACCTAGGACCAATTCTTTTCCTATTATTTATTAATGATATTTCACAAATTTTCGATAATATTCACTTTCTTCTATTCGCCGACGATCTAAAGATGTTTAAATTGATCGAAAATTCTTCTGATTGTTTAACTCTACAAAGGAACTTAAATAAACTTTGTGAATGGTGCATTGTAAACAAATTACATCTTAATATTAACAAATGCCAAACAATCAGTTTCCATAGATCTAAAACCCCTTTATTATTCGACTACTCAATTAATAATGCCACTTTAAAAGGAGTCTTTGAATTTAATGACCTTGGAGTTATCTTTGACTCCAAATTACGCTTCTTGAATCACATTGTTAGCATCACCAGTAAGGGATTACAAATGCTTGGATTTATTCTCAGAATTGCCAAAGACTTTAATAACATAAAAACTATAAAATTACTTTACACGTCTCTGGTTAGAAGTCAGGTTGAATACAATTCAAGCATTTGGTGTCCTCATTTCAACTCTCATTGTTTACAGATTGAAAAAATTCAAAATAAATTTTTACGTTTTATAAATTTCAAAATTGGTAATCCTATTATTGAAATCAATTATGTCAATTTACGCAGTAAACTTAACTTATCGAAATTATCTGAAAGGCGAAAAATATATGATCTCCTTTTATTATATAAAATTGTTCATTCAAGGTTGGACTGCCCTGTCGCTATAAATTTGCTATCTATACATATACCTCCAAAATATACCAGACGGAATATTTTATTCTACAACAATAACTTCGCTATAAACTCTGTGATGGAAAGAATACATAGGTTGGGCAATGAACTAACAGATGTCGCTGACATATTTAATTTAAACTTCGACACATTTAAAGCTAAATTAGTTCACCACTTTTTAAATGTTAATAATGAATGAGAAATCATTTTATTTTATTTCGATTTTCTTTTGTTATTTTTAATTGTTCATATTATACAACTGTAAACTGTACAACTTTTTATGTGACTGTTTTTTCTTCTTTTTTTTTGTTGCTCGTAGGTATATGAATTGTACCTACGAGTTCTCTAAAGGTATGCATGTGGATTTAGCATTAGATATATTCTTATTTATTATATTGTGTTTATGTTTTATTTATATATTTTGTAATCTTTTTTATTTAGGTTATATTGTTGTTATAAAATAAATTTGTATCTATGTGTAAAAGCCCAATAGGGCGTCAATAAATAAATAAATAAATAAATAAATACATTCATTCTTCAGGCTTTCAGATATTTCATCATACATCTTTAGTCCTCTATACATTAGGTAGTTCCGTGATTTTGATTTTTTCATATGTGGCAATCTAACTCGAATTATATTTCTGGTTTCGTAATTATGTATATCTCTACTAAAAACAATTTCGTCCTTCAAGTATTTTGGCATTTGGTTTATCATAATGCGCGAAAATTAACACATTAAATAACATTCTATTTTTTAAATAAATGAAAAGAAAATACTTTGTTTTAAGACACTTTCTTTTTATTTAACGTCTACCGGTTTCGGTACCTCCGTACCATCATCACGATTCGGGAATTAAAGTCCTACATAAGAACGGAATAGGTTTAAGACTTAACAATTTGGAAGGTTTAGAAATAAAAAAAATCAGTAAATTCAAAAGAAGAAATCATTAATAATCAACTAAATTAAACCTTCAGTCCAATTTTAAGTATGTTATCCGTGTCTTCACTTATCCCCCATTCCCCTCCTCCCTCCAACAACTGACGCTCTGTCCCACTCTAGTATACTGTCCCTTTCTTTCACAACATTATGTATATATATGTGTACTTATGTATTTTTAGACATTATTTTTGTAACAGTCCAGAGGCCCTAGCACGCTCGCTCTATAACGATCGATTGGTTAACTATCGGTAACTTCTCATCGTTCCCTAGGACAACTGCACATCGCTAACGTACAAACAACAGTTGATGTCGAATATGTTAAGGACACTTAGTCATTGTGAACTGTCGCTTATTCGTTGGCGATCTGTAGTCATGCTAGGGAACGATGAGAAGTTACCGATAGTTATCCTATCGATCGTTATAGAGCGAGCGTGCTAGGGCCTCTGGACTGTTACAAAAATAATGTCTAAAAATACATAAGTACACATATATATACATAATATTGTGAAAGAAAGGGACAGTATACTAGAGTGGGACAGAGCGTCAGTTGTTTGAGGGAGGAGGGGAATGGGGGATAAGTGAAGACACGGGGAATATACTTAAAATTGGACTGAAGGTTAAATTTAGTTGATTATTAATGATTTCTTCTTTTGAATTTACTGTTTTTTTTTATTTCTAAACCTTCCAAATTGTTAAGTCTTAAACCTATTCCGTTCTTATGTAGGACTTTAATTCCCGAATCGTGATGATGGTACGGAGGTACCGAAACCGGTAGACGTTAAATAAAAATAAAGTGACTTAAAACAAAGTATTTTCTTTTCATTTATTTAAAATGTCAAGTCACAATGTGTTTGCTTCTTTTGAAAAATTCTCTTTTTTATTGGAGTCCAATTTAGCTTCTCTCTCATTTGATTAACCCTTGCGTATTTGCCTGTCTTCAGTATACGTCTCATAGCTCTGTTCTGTAATACAGTAAAACAAATTGTGTCTGTTTTTTACATACGCTTCGATTTACTTGAGAAAATGATTAAAAAGTATTCAGTATTCTTCAAAATGGTTAAAGACCAAAAAAAATTGTATTCCCCTAGGAGTAAATTTGTCTAAATTATGGTCAACGGAATAAGACAGCAAGGAACTGACGAGGGGTGTGACACTGTCCAATTATCGGTGGAAACATACATCCAATATTCTACGAAGGCAAGCGTACCTATTATCTAAAAGAGTTTTCACGTTCGTAAATAATTATTTTAAAAATCCCTTCAGATAACGTAATATTAAAAAAATATAGTTTTAAATTATGGGCTCACTGAGAGTCCCAAATTCCAGTGTTAGATGTATAGTATCATCTTAAAATGCAGAATCAAAACGTTGCTTGAAATGGCTTTAGTCGTGTTTGGTCGTCTGAATAGACTACTACTTACTCACCTCCCTCCTCTACATAACTTTTCTCTGCCCACTCTTTTCATAGATCAAATGACGAAAATAATCAAAGACTTATTAAGTATTCATATTTTTATAAGAAAAACTCTCTTTTCAACTTTTGAAGGTTATTCCCATTAATGTAATATATAATTGAAGAAGAAGATAACAATAATAATCTTAATTTTAGTATGAAAATGAACAAGACACAGAAAAAAAATAAAACATAAAAATCGGATATATTTATCCGAGAAACTATCTAGGTAACAAATACATTATTTGAATACTTGTTTCCAATAATAAAGGTAGCTGCCAATAATATGAAAAAAAAACATTAGTCGAAGATAATATTGTTAATTCTGAAATTTGAAATATGAAGTTGACAATTACGACAGTCTCATAATAGATCGCAGTAGCCCAATTGGTAGAGGTGTATGTCCCGGTAAGACTTAAGGTTCTGGGTTCGAGTCCCAGTTGCGACCGTTATATTTTATTATTTTTCTGTGTCTTGTTCATTTTCATATTTTAAAAAATTAGATCATTATTGTTATCTTCTTCTTCAATAACTTATTAAGTAACTACAAACGTAATTCAACATACAAAATAACATTCAAAATATCTTCAAACGTAATTCAACAACAATAACAATAAACAATTTTTATTCTAGATAGTAGATAGTAGGTATAGATTAAGTAAACGTACATTAAGGGTACATTATGTTTCAAAAGCTTTGATTTTTCATCCACAGTTTGTGTTTTGTATTTCATTACGCCAAACCATAACACCGATTGAGATTTTCTATTTTATCAATAATAAATAATTGTCTTTCAAAACTCAATCAGTTTATGCAAATTTTGCAGCATCTGTATTCGTCAATGTACATTTCTCTCATGTATATCCCATCAAACAATCCGAACAGCTCTTCAGAATTCAGACCAGCAGCCGGTGGACATCTTAAGGATTAGCATCACGTCACTTGACTCGAACAATGCGAGCGGTGATTGTATGGAGATCTGAGACCCACAGTACTGTGAAGCTGTTCTGTAGCTTTAAGATGAAAGCTGTATCTCGGTATGTAGGTTAAACTACGAGACTTATCTTCCCAAGGTTGAGGAGATATGAGAATACCTCTTGAAGCTTTACACCCCCCATGCAGCTGTATTGGTTGGGACTTAAAAAGTTTTATAACTTCAAATAAGTTTTTTCCCTTGCGATCTTCGGGCGTTCAGAAATGTTTTACCGTAAATTTTATACTAACACTAATGCGCTAAATATATTCAAGGGTAAGAAATGTATTTAGGTGTTCCATGTCTAATCGGACTATGAGATCTCAGCGTCTGAATTCCCATAGTAAATTTATTCAGACACGATACTTCCTCACATGATACTTCGTCACATCATAACTCACATTAATCTAACCTAACCTAACCTTACTTTACCTAACCTAACCTAACATAAGGTTAAAAACCCCAATTTTCAGTTTTCGACGCTTCGAGACGTGATGAAATATCATGTGAGGAATTAAGTTTGTACTCAATATTCACACACTTAAAAAGTTTCCACTGAACATTCTGGTCACCGTATTTAGGAAGCGGAATTTCGTAACTGCGAAGCTACCTACTATATGATTACATATTTTTTGTCTTTATAAAATAAAATATCGCGTAATAGGAATTATAAAATATTTTCTGAGATTTTTTAATACGGGAGGAAAATTGCAAAATATAAATGTCGTCCTAGTAAGGAAAAAAATCATGCCTGCTAATGTGAACAATCTAAAGTCATCAAGAAACTTAAAAAAATAAATCTACAAAAGAATGAAAAAAATCCTAAAAAACAATATTGCAGAAGGACAAAAATTGGATACGTAACATTTGCAGGTTTATAAAAAAATTATTTATGAAATTTTGAAGCAATCAACATTAATTTTAAAAAAAGTACTTGTTCTCTATGTATTGCATGTTGGATCTTTTCTTTTTTACTAATCTTGATTCATTCCCGTCTATGGACTCTTTTACTTTCAATTTAACGTCTGTGTTGCATTTTATCTTAAATTTCTACAAAAATTTTTCACAAAAATAATTATTCCCTTCAGCAATAATAATTTTCCTAAAAAACCTATTTTAATTTTAATTTTCTAAAGTGATAGCTTAAAAAAGGTATTCGCAAGGTCCACAGGTATGTTAAAATATGTTTCCTTGACTAATCATGGCTATATTTTGTTCATCAGATCATCCACTTTATATAGACTATAATTTTTGGTTAAATGTACATATAACTCAGTAAACCCTATTTTATTTAAGAGTAGAATTAGTATTTCATTTGCAGTAGAACAATTGAACTTAAGAGGGTCTTATTAAATTATGTAATGCTCTACCGATAATTTACATCTACACGGAGAAAAATTTTATTCTAAAATGCGATCATTTTATTCGTAAAAACGGGACTGAAGTTCTTACGAACGAGTTAACAGTGTTTCAATGTTTCAATGTTTATTAGCAATGGGAACATGTAAGAATAATTTGTTGGTATACGTAATTTCGTACGTATACCAAGAGATTATTCTAACACATTCCCGCCAATAAACATTGAAACACTGTTAATTTGTTCGTAAGAACTTCAGTCCCGTTTTTACGAATAAAATGATCGTATTTTAGAATAGCATTTTTCTCCGTGTACATTTAGTACCCACCGTGGTTTCCACGATATGCAATGTCTTTGTATCATTTTGTGTATGATTTTACAAGAAACGAAAGTGTCAACTCATTTCGAAACTATTTCATCAATTTATTCCTAAAACATATTCATTCAATTTCTAAAAGCCTTGCAGCCAGCATCAAAATTCATTTCACGTTATTAATAGTTTATCTTTTAAATTGTATACGCAATCAACAATATACCAGTAATTTAGGTGTTTTATTCAGAGTATAACCTCAAATTTACTATGCGAATAACCTCCCTTGTTTTGGAAATAATAGAAGTCACACAAGGAACCCGACTTTCTACTGACTCCAGACCTGAAAAGACGATCAAGGGACCATGCACCTCCCAGCAGGTATTTTTTAAAAACAAAAACAATCGCTAACGTAAAAGAAAGAGTGAGAGTTCACACCATTTTTAAATATATTTCAATCATGCTTTTTGTCTCTAATCACACAAAATAATAAATTATTTTAGAATCAGAACCACATGTAAATCTCAAGGTTCCAATCATCCCTCTCTACCCCCAAACACTTTTTTCCCAAGTTTATCGAGTCGGAAGAATAAATTCCAATTTTACTTTGTTAAAGGGAAACTTTGAGCCTACATGTGAAGAAATTTAAAATTATTAGCCTATTCATTGAACATTTTTGGGTAGGTAGTAGGATCATATCACTGAAAACTTTCTCAAGGTTCCACAGAGCGTGAATCCAAAACGAACTGCCCGATCCAAGCTGCTAGTATCAGGGCGTTATGAAATGAAAAGGGTCTCCATCCACGATTTATTATTTCACCGATTCCCGGCTTTATTGTGCAGGAATACGGTAATCCTACGGATCCCAGGTAGCTGAGACTTGCTTTATGTTTCCCGGAGACAAGTAAGTGCTCGAGGCCTTTTGTCTGAGATTTCACGCTGTCGGTTGGCTGCGGGGAAATATCACACGTGTGACTTGCCCTTAAGTTCTTCTGAACCTTTTTTTAAACATGTAAGTAAAAATGTAAACCGGTGCTATACGATACCATTATATGTTTCCCTGTGAAGTATTAAAGGGGTGCCTTTTTTATGGGATGAAAACATGGAAAAGGGTTTTAGATTTCAAAGGATATTCTATATGAAGGGTATTATAACATTTTTTCTCACTAGGTTTTGAATCTAACCTTCTTATGTTATTTAAGGAATATTTTCAAACCCTTTACTACCATTAAGATTTTTATTTTAAATCAAACTTACCACGCACCACATTTTATATTAAAATTGATGTTTGTTATTTCTCTAAACACTGAGCTAATGTGTCCCTATCCGATTCGGTCATATTTAACTGTATCATACTTCGACTGAGAACTACCCATATTATCTTCATTTTTTAGTGCATATTTTTTTTTTTTTTTTTTTTTTTTATTGGCAAAATTTTTTGATACATACATTTACAAGTAGATACATACATAATAACATAAATGAAAAGGTAACAAAAAAAATCCCACAAAGGCGAAGCCTGTGCGTGGGCATTATAATATGTGGGTATAAAACAGTGGTGGTTAAAATAAAAAGATTAAGAATTAAAAATGTAGTACATATATGTGCAGAGGTAATTGATGTTGCAGGAATTTCTGTGATTGTATTTTTATATTTAGATGTGTATATATATACATATATATATATGTACACACATGTACATACACATATACACATGTATACATACTCATACTCATACATATATACACATGTATACATACTCACATACATGTATACATACTCACACACATGTATACATACACATACACGCAATTTTATATATATTTTTTTTTTTAAATCTAACGATTCGGAAAGACATGGCATATTTTAGTTATTTAAAATGTAAACAGTACAAAATTATAGGAAAAAATTATTTACTTCCTTATTTTTTAACCAACTTTTAGTATATTTTTTATATAAGTTCAAGTTTTGGCATGTGTTGATGGAATTGGGTAAGGAATTGAACAATTTTGGGGCAATACAGTTAATGTGCCTTTGGGCCAGCCTGGTTTTGCAATGAGGCACTGTGTACATGCAAGTGGTGAGTCTTTGACTAGAGCGATTTGGGTTATTGGCTGCTATCTTTATGTATAATGGCAAGATTCAACTCGAACTAAATGCCATCTAGACTATAGTGTCAGGATAAATTATCCATTTTATATTTTCATTTTAATAATTACATTTTATATTTTAATACGCGGACCGAATCGGATAGGGGCACATTAGCTCAGTGGTTAGAGCATCTGGTGGACCCGATCTTTATTTGGTTTTCTGTTTCAGATTTAGGTTGAGTTTCACTAATATTGTCTTCTTTAATTAAAATGTTATAATTTAAGGTTTTTCCTATTAAGATTTAAAAAAAAATGATATCAATTTAGAATTGTTCTCATTATAAAAACATAAAACGGCACAACCTTAAATAAAGTTTTTTTTTCTAAATAAATGAAAAGATAACTTTGTGTAGACCTATTTAAATAAATGATTTTGCAAAGATTGAAGTTTTTTTGTTGTTATGATAACAAAAAGCCTGGCTTTCATTTACATTTTTTTTTACATTAGCTTCACGTAGAAGGCTCTGGGAATAAAAATCTATGTCAAAAAATATGTCATCTTTGGGGATGCTGTGTAGAGATATTTAGATAGTGGAGGAAGTTTAGGGAAGTTCAGAGTCAGGCTATAGATGTCAAAACGACTCCCTCATCCATTCACTTCTGATCTGACCTACAACGCGGAAGGTGGGCAAACGCATCCGCTGCCAAAGCGTAGACAAATCTCACCCAGTAAATTTGGGCAATCCTGTTAAGTCACCAAATATATCAAAACCGCTTGGGATGACCTACTGCAGGGGTTGGTTATCCAATAAATGGTTCCCGGGGCGGAGGTAGTACCCAAACCACAAATTGACTTAATTTAACAAAAACTGACGACCCTTATTTTATTTTTTTTATTAAAGAGTTACAGATTTACTAATTTAATTACAGAGAAAATCTGGATTTAATAAATTATCTTCTCTGGCGTTAAAATAATGAAAAAATAGTCTGTTTAAAAAACACCATTCAAATGCAAATTACTTTTCGCACCGAAAATCTTTCAAAACCACCTGATTCTGTATTCAAGTCAAAATAACTTTTAATTAAAAAGTAGAAAAATTTGCGCGATAATCCCAGGACCTTCCGTTTACGAGTAACACGTACAGGAAAAACATCGTTTAATTTTACGGCTTATCTTGCCCGGGTTTCTTAAGCGCCTTTTAATCGTTTTTCAATTTAGTATCTGGGTTTTTATAATTTCTTTACTTAAAGCCCGTGTTTTATCGTGTTTTCTTCTCCTTAGTATAAAAATTGTATATTTACGAACGCGATGTAACACAGCGGCACGGGGGGGTAAGTGTGGAATGGTGTCAATATTTTTTTTTTTACTTTAACTCCACACAGGATGCCCTGAGGAAAATAATTTCTGTCAGGGCCTTTGTCATCTTTAAAGATGCTGTGTGGAGGGTCTATTTGAGGAGATGAAGGAGTGAACACATTGAAGAGACCCATGTTGTAGGAAGGAGGAAACACAGAGGCCGGCAAATCGTTCCACCACCCAAAAAAATAACTTCTGTTTAATTATTTATTCGATCAATAAATATTTTTTTTTGATTTGAGCGTTTGATTATATTTTTACTTTTTCCTTTTGTTATGCAAATAAAGGCATAAAAAAACTTGGAAGTCGGGTCTATGCATCGACTAATTCTAAACAACCCTCCAGCTACTGATTTTACTAGAATTTTGTCCTTAAATTCAAACTTTGAACTCGATTTACTCCTGCACCTCAAAATTCCGCTTGTAGTACGAGTTTCCGGACTCGTTGTATAGGATTACTCATGTGGTTTCAAGATCCTTCAACAGATATCGACGTTATACGTTTCAACATCCTGAAGGACATTTTTTTTTTTTTTTTTTTTTTTATTTTTTTTTTTTACAAATACAGTTATTATACATTGTATATATATATTTTTTTAATACATTTTTTTAAATATCGTGTTTCACCTTTTTTTTGAGCAATGCTCGTGTAAAAAAGGTGGAGCAGCGAAAAAACAATTCAACATATATTTTTAAAATGTGTAGGATAATGAAAATTATAATATTTAATTTTTTTATATATGTATATCATACATTATACGTGAAACAGAATTGAGTAAAGAAAAGATATAAAAGAAGAAGAAGAGAGAAAATAAAAAAGAGTATAAAAGTAAAGGAATTTCCAAAGTCATATATCGTTAATATAGTTCGCAGCGGTGGCTCGTGACTTTTGGTGAGCTAGAGTGCTAATATTAACAAAAATGGCATTATTGATGTCGTTGTAGCCGAAAAATTATTTTTATTTTTTTTTCGAAAATTTATTTTTTGTATGAAGTTTTTCAGGAAATCTGTGCGGCACACGGCAAAACTGAAATCTCCTGAAAATCTTCATACAAAAAATAAATTTTCGAAAAAAAATAAAAATATTTTTTTCGGCTACAACGACATCAATAATGCCATTTTTGTTAATATTAGCACTCTAGCTCACCAAAAGTCACGAGCCGCCACTGATAGTTAGTTTTCTGGTATATCAAAAGATGTCAGTAAGGTAGTACCTCAGAAGTGTATCATCAATGGTCGTTCGTATCTCATTTACGAACGGTTACGGTAATACTCTGAGTATCTCAGAGTATCTTTCACTTTAAAACATACCGCAAATATTCTATTTTTTTATTTTTTATTAATTATTTGTAAAATAATACAAATTAATCAAGCAAAAAAAAAAAAAAAAAACTTTTTTTAATAAAATATTTGTTTGTTGGTTGCAATCCTTATAGATGATTGAAAGATTCTTCTTGAACTAAATGCTAACTAGACAGTGTATTGGTTAAATGTATCAATTTTTATTGATGTGTGACATCTATTGTCTTTTCTGGAAGTCAAGGATAATTATGTATTTCTGACATAATGAGTAGATTAAATAATACAATTAGAGGTTTTACTCGTCAACTTAAAAATATAAGTGAATATTCTTTTAAATAATAATATACCCGATTACCATAATACGGGCATTTTCCTAGCTTGGTAGTCGAAAAGCCATGTTAAACAAACCTGTAACAAACAAAATAAATAAAGAAAATAAAAAAAAAATAAAAAAATAGTTCTAATAAAATGTCTTTCTTGACCTAATCTTGTCACAACCCTTAGAGGCAGTATTGTCTTCCTTCGAGACTAAACCCATGTTATATTCTGAGATCTGTCGAGTTCCGGAAATATTTCTGCAAATCAAACATAACATCCCTTAGATACTTGCTCAAGGCCATTGTCCGTAGTAATAAGAAAAGTGACCGTTTTTATAGCCTTGGATAACATCTTACTGAGTCTGAAGATATCTTATATGCTGTTGTTCTTACTTCTCCTTCTCAGGTTTCCGAGCAAATGTACGTGTGCTGAATATTTGGGGGAAAATTCACAAAGATCTAGTACGCGAGTTGAGTTTGTTGGTAAACAAAACTTTCTTCCCGGTTTTATTGACATCATAGAAAATTTTAGGAATCGTAAAAAAATCAGTAAAATATCTTTGTCCATAGTGATAGAAAATAAAATATATTGCAAGCAAGTAAATAGCCTATAACTCTTCAAGAAGTTTTCCATAACGTAACACACATAGTACTAAGGTATATACCTAAGCAGAGTATTCATTTACCCCATTCTTATGTTCGTCTCCATAATTAAAGTATCTGTCATTCAGATATTCTACCAGCAATAAAAATGCTCAAAACGCACAATGATAAATTATTAAATATCGTGTGGTTCTTGTGAGTATTTTTTTACCATCATTATTTATAATTTTCCTATAATTTCTAAATAAAATAAGTGTGTAAAAAAAATCTGAAATATTTTAGTTTGAAAGCCCTTAAATAAATAGAAAAACTGAGGTATTTTCGTCACAAAACACATTCTCAGATTTATTTTTTAATGATTTTAATTTAAGTAAAATTAAAATTTGTGAACTGTGTTGACTAGATTATGTATTGATTTATTTTGTCGTATGATTATATAATTTGAAATTTGTATTGTATAATACAATATGTCGTTTGAAAATTGAACAAATCTGCCAACGACCAACCGTGTAACCTTAGTATAGTAAAAATAAAATTAGTTTTTAAAAATTTTAAAACTGCGTGTACCAGATAAAATAACAACCTTTCAAAATCAATTTATGTTTTTTTGTAGAATAAGTCTAGAATTTGATTTAAAGATGACTTATCTCCGGTATTCCCTGATAATACCCTCTTAATACTCTGTATGGTGTAAACATACGATTATGATTCAAATTATCTTAAAAATTACGGTGAAACTTAAGAAAATAAAATTTTAACCGTCAATTGTTATTAAAAAAATGTAGCTGTTAAAAATATCTGCTGCTTCTGCGTAATGGTTACCTAATCCGTGAATGCTTGTAATGAGAGTTAATAGACGAATTGGTAATGACATTATTGTTGCAGTTAAATGTGTATTTAGTTCGCGTGACTATATTTGGAATATCAAAATGAAACACTGTAAATGTATTTTTAGTTCGCGTGACTATATTTGGAATATGAAATAAAACACTGTAAATATGTTTTTAGTTCGCGTGACTATATTTGGAATATGAAATGAAACACTGTAAATGTATTTTTAGTTCGCGTGACTATATTTGGAATATGAAATAAAACACTGTAAATATGTTTTTAGTTCGCGTGACTATATTTGGAATATGAAATGAAACACTGTAAATGTATTTTTAGTTCGCGTGACTATATTTGGAATATGAAATAAAACACTGTAAATATGTTTTTAGTTCGCGTGACTATATTTGGAATATGAAATGAAATACTGTAAATGTGTTTTTAGTTCGCGTGACTATATTTGGAATATGAAATGAAACACTGTAAATGTGTTTTTAGTTCGCGTGACTATATTTGGAATATGAAATGAAACACTGTAAATGTGTTTTAGTTCGCGTGACTATATTTGGAATATGAAATGAAACACTGTAAATGTGTTTTTAGTTAGCATGACTATATTTGGAATATGAAATGAAACACTGTAAATGTGTTTTTAGTTCGCGTGACTATATTTGGAATATGAAATGAAACACTGTAAATGTGTTTTTAGTTCGCGTGACTATATTTGGAATATGAAATGAAACACTGTAAATGTGTTTTAGTTCGCGTGACTATATTTGGAATATGAAATGAAACACTGTAAATGTGTTTTTAGTTAGCATGACTATATTTGGAATATGAAATGAAACACTGTAAATGTGTTTTTAGTTCGCGTGACTGTATTTGGAATATGAAATGAAACTATGTAAATGTGTTTTTAGTTTGCGTGACTGTATTTGGAATATGGAATGAAATCAGTTACAATAACACAGGGCTGTCACAAGGGAATTATCGATTGTTTAAAACAAAGGGGACATCAGATACCAATCTTTTGTTGGACAGCAAAAATAAAAGAATCAATTAATTGAGCTTCAATACGCGGAACCATTTGACAAAAACTTTAGCAATGAAATGGCACTTTAGTTCAAACGGTTGATAATCATATCAACCAAACTTTCTGAAACGTAGATTTTTTGTACGTTTGTATATAGGTCCTCATATAAAGCATTAAGGGGATACCGGGCGGTGATTTTTCCATACAACCGTATTCCATATTTATCTCTCTGGATTGTAACCCTAGAGAAAATATTTTTTTTACACAAAATAGATATCAACCAAAGCGTGTCGGTACTTTTTCTTTTTTTTTATAAGTTACTTCTTATAGAAGTTGTGACCTTCCAAAAAGTAATAAACTTGACTGGTTTAAACGCCGTCAAAAGACGTTCAGTATACAAACTAGACAATGCTTTTTTTTTAAAACGCAAAAAGTGCAGACATAGAATTGCTTCTTTTTATGTAGTTGGTAAAAAAATGATCCACTTTTAGAGAAAAGTGGGGAATACAAAAATCTCGATTTTGACGATTTTAGTTAGGTATTTTTGGCCCGAGGTGCATTTGTCCCTTTCGCTCAATATCCGGTGGAGTAAGAGCAACAGTGACACCAAAAATTTTGTAAAATCTATTATTAATTTTAATTTCTCGACCACCGGGTTTTATCTTAATGTGTGAGCATAATAATAAGTGTTCTCGTGTTTTTCTGTAAATATTGTTACGTTTACAGGACACAGAACACGGGAAAGAAATAAAGAGACAAAATATATTTGCATTGTATTATTTCCGGTGTCCTCGTAACTCGTATTTCAAAAAAACTTTTTTTTTTCAATCTGAGAAATTGGTTTTTTATTTACTTTTTCGATTATTCGGCGCCTAAAGATTTAAAAAAAACTTGGAGCCGGAAGTACTCTTCGTTACACTTTAAAATACATTTAAAAGCCGATATTAACCCCCTAGCCCTAGCGAATTACTCGAAAACGAAAGTTCAAATCAAAAGAAGATATAGGTACCACACAATCGAATCCAAATATGATGTCAATTCACCAGCTTTCCGCATATACTATGAGTTTCTGGACACCGTGTATAAGTAAAAGGTAAAGATATCGCAAACAAGTTTTTCAACTAACAACCGTGAAGTGAAATAAGAAAATAAATCTTTTAGATGCTACGAGTATTATTTTTTCAAAAGTGTGAATTTATTGCGAAAACCTAAGTTCATGTTCATTTTAGAGAATAAAAGATGTAGATACCAAGGTAACGGCTTTGGGTTATTTTTTAATCATATATTTATTTGCTGGTCTCAAAAATTGCGTTCGGTCTATCGGATACATGTTTTGATAGTATTATAACCCTTATCCACATCGTCCTTTTTATGTTATAATATCATTCCCTTTCGACCATATTTATAACTTCTTGCTCCTTCTATAATTTTCTTTAGTCAGTGCTAAGTACCTACTAACCCAATTTCATAAATCGTTAACCGTTAATCGCTAACATACATAATAAATATTTTGGCAGTTAAGAAAAAGTCCCGGCACTAACCCAACGGGTGATAGCCAAAAAATAATGTATTATAAAGGATGTCCCAATAAGAGCGCCTGATTAAAATTTCACGCAATTTTTTTATTAATGTTGAAATTCAAAGTAATAAGCATTCAAATTTTCATATAGTGTCATCTGTCAACCTTGCGTTTAGTTAATTTTAATTTAGGACGCTACACGAAAGAACAACGTGTTATTATTGTTAAAACTCGCTATATTAATATTATATTAAGTTTTGTTGAAAAAGTTCGTAAACTTATTTTAATTTTCTATAAAAAATTCATTTCTACTGAAGTAAAATTTAAAAATTTCTTTCGTCCATATTGGCCAGCAAGATCTTGGGCCGGGTGAGTCTTCGTAGGTGGACAAACGCAGCCGCCGCTAAGACCTAGAAAAACCTCGCCCCATAAACCCGGGCACCCCTGCTAAGTCACCAAATGTAGCGAACTGCTTTTTGGCCAACTAAAAACATTTAAAAAATCAGTTGGTATTGGACAGTTACTCGGATGAGTGACCAAAGATGAAATTGGAAGAAATTCTTTTGTTTGAAACTAAAATTTCATTCACATTTTTTACTCCAAATAATAAAATTAATTTTCTTTTGTTTATTCTTATATTATGGAAAAAATAATTGGCTGTGTTCGTTTGTTTTAATGTTTTATTTGTTAATTAAAAAACATTAAAAAAGTCTCGGAAAACTAAAATTTCATTAACATTTTTTACTCCAAATTAAAAAAAAAAAAATTTCTTTTTTTCATAGAAAAAAAAATTAAAATAAACATACAAAAGTCACGTAACTAAATTTCATACATATTTTTTTTTCCAAATAATATAATTTAACAAAGTCAGCCAAGTACGTCCCTAAACACCCCTTAAATTATACCCTGTATAATAATTGATATACGTTGGCAGAAATTCGAGACCTAACAGTTTTCTAATATTTGACCATGGTAATAAACGGGATACGCAGCAGATTTATGGAAACGATTTCGGAATTACAAGTGGGAAAACATAAAATACAAGGGACGTGAAATAGAAAACAACTATGGAGCAATGATAAATCGTCGACACATTCCAGTGACCAATACACGTATTATGCGGCGGAGCACGCATCGTGATGTATGACCGGAGATATCTTTGTATAGACATTATTTACTTTGATAAAAACAGGCAAAATAAATACAGACTTTGATTTGTTTAACTAACAATGAACAGAAAAACGTTTTTAATTATATTTATTTTTCGTTAATTCCACACAGGAGACATTGCGGAAAATTGTTTCATTCAGGGTCTATGTCATCATTGGGGACATATCTATGTCTTTTTGAGGATCTCTTGTTTTATATTTCATTTTGATTAGTATTATTTCTGATTTTCACAACTAAAACTTGATTACTCATGCTGTGAACATTTTTAATTTTAGTGTTAATATATGTGCATAGTAACGGCAATATCATTAATGTAATAATTGTTAACACTCTGTGAATGTTTTCAACAAAAAATAAATGAATAAATGAAGGAGAGGAAGTTCTGGAAAGAAAAGGGTATGAGGGATAGGTAGGAATAAGGGGTTTAGTCAAGACCTAGAATACCTGCCATTAACCGGGCACTCCTGCTAAATCACCAAATCTGATCACTTGGGGTGGTGTTGGATGACTGCATCCAATAAATGATTACCGGGGAGGCGGAACCCATTCCCGCCTCTCAAATTGAAAAATAAGTATTTTGAACACCTTCCACTCCGGAAGCATCGGGTAACAGATTCATTATACGTACGTCACTCCTAGATACCTACACTGAACCCCAGATACCTACCCACCCTTTATGCTTCCTCTCCTTCCTTTTCCTAAAAATACTCTTCACATAATATAACGAAAATATATTTTTTTAAATACTTAAAATCTACTGATTTGCATTAAAAGTTTCTAGAAAAAGTTTAGTAGAAAAGCGAGTAAAGTTACATTTTAACAATTATTTTTAACGATGACAAATAATTTCTTTCAGATTTTCTTAATTCAATCGGTTCTTACCTAGTTTACCTTGTTTTCAATTTTACACGAAAACATTTTCTTTTTGTGAGAACAATGTTTTTTGAAAAATCCCCGAGTAAACTCGCCCCATTTTACTTCAAAACATGATTTATACTACCTTGGTGACCCGTGAATCAAGACAGGTACCTCTGTACTTGAATCTTCTCTTTGAAAACATCTTCCTTTCTAATAAAGGATAGTAAATCATCATTCTAGGAGTAGTTAAGATAAAATCCTCAATTTTCTTTTATAATGAATGAACGAATATTTATAATAAATAGTAGCATTTAGTGACGTGGGTGGGTGCAATAAATTACCTGCCTAAAATATTATTACAATAAAAAAATTAGGCCGAGTTGTGTCGCAGAAATTCTCGTTTGACAAAGTCATCAAATATCTATTCAGCGCCATTTACTGTTGACATTTGATTTTTCCAGATTTGTACGTTTCAACTTTCATTTGTATTTGTGCATTTCAGTTTTCTAACAAATTGTAATGAACTGACAAACTTAACAACTTGATGGTTGTCCTTTTCTACTGATCACACACGGAGAAAAACGTTATTCTAAAATACGATCATTTATTCGTAAAAACGGTTAAAAACGGGACTGAAGTTCTTACGAACAAATTAACAGGGTTGGTTGGTTGGTATACGTAATTTCGTACGTATACCAAAAAATTATTCTTTCATTTTCCCGCCAATAAACATTGAAACCCCGTTCGTAAGAACTTCAGTCCCGTTTTTAACCTTTTTTTACGAATAAAATGATCGTTTTTTTAATAACATTTTTCTCCGTGCAACCTTATCAGTTAGGATTGGTTGTTAAATTTTTCTCAATAATCACATGTTTGAAGTTAATTTTCAAGCTCTGCCACAGTTCTATTCTAGTTCTGTAATTATTTCAGTTTTGTAAAGAAACTGGCTAATAATGGTATAATACCAGAACCTGGATAGAACTTTCACAGACCGTGAAAATTAACTTAATATATTTGATGAATTGTTCATATTTTTAACAACCCGTCCTTAGAATCGGAAACTAACGGGGACTTTTCAGCTGTTAAAAAACAAAAGGGTGTTAAAAATCTACCCTAAAAAAAACAAACAAAAACCCATCCTTTGTGTTTTTAAAATCTTTGACTTTTAAGAGGGTTGGGTGGATCTGATATAAAATTTTATTATTTGACAAACACTCTTACATAGATTTGAAGTGTTCAATTCTCTGTAAGAGTTTTTAGCTTTATTATGTTTTTGTTAAATATGATTTCCTCATATATTTGTAGCTATCGATTTCGAAAACCCAAATAGTTTGCAAAGGAAATAAGAAAAAAACAAAAGATGAACTAAATGGTTAAGGATTTGTAAAGGATTACAATTGAAATTCCCAAGGATGGCCAAGCACTAAACCGTTAATGGCGTAGTATTTGTCAACGTCTCGAGAAATTAATTGCATTATTTTCCTAAACATTGCGTTGAGAAAGAAACACGCACTTTCGAAATTTGGTAAATATAAAATAAAATTACAAGCCTTAGATAGTTTAACTCTACAGGATTACAGTTCTCACCAATAAAGCCAGAATTGGATGAGGTCAATTTAATAATTTACATAATTCGTCAAATCGGTGTCCGCTAGCAAATTCAATCATTGACCGAATTATATTAATCATCGAATACTTAATATAATATTTTAATTAATGAAGATAATATTAGCGAAAGTCAATCAAAAATCCGAAACAGAAAAAACAGAAAAAGATACGGATACATCTGGGACTCGAACCCAGGTCCTCCGGCAATCCGGGCCGACGCGCTATCCACTGCGCCAACGTTTCCCTATCCGATTCGGTCATTTTTAACTGTATCATACTTCGACTGAGAACCACCAACATTATTTTCATTTTTCTTATCGCATATTTTTATTGGCTGCTACCTTTGGCTGACCTGGGTTCGAGTCCCAGATGTATCCGTATCTTTTTCTGATTTTTCTGTTTCGGATTTTTGATTGACTTTCGCCAATATTATCTTCATTAATTAAAATATTATAATTTGAGGTTTAACTCTTTAAGTTAAAAAATTAAAAATAAAAATACAATAAATAATAATTGTTTGCTTATAATGGCATAATCTTTTTCCTTTGATTTCCTCTAGTTTATGTTTCCTCACAAACATTAGTCGTCCAATACCACATATCAGGGTAGAATTATTTCTTGAAAAAATAAATAATTGTGTTTTCAATTTGGGACGCGGGTATGGGCACGGGAGTGTGGCGGGCCGAATTTGGAGAGACTTTTTTATCCGTCCAGCGAGATTCTCTCAACCAATCGCCTAGCACTGTAGTGGGAAGGATGTATTCATGAGTCTGTCACTCCTGGGCACACTATAAGTCTTCCTCTTCTTCCTTTCCTTAAAAAAACCCTCTATACAGCATCCCCAAAGATGACAATGGCACTGATGAAAGTTATTTTCCTCAAAGCCTTTTATGTGGAACTAATGAAAAAAGGGAAAATAGATGTATATCTATAAGATTACAATATAATTCAGAGGCCTGCCTCAACTTCATTCCGATTTACAATAACAAACGGTTGGCAAACATTCTGACTTTAAGCTTTTAAGTCACATACAATAAAATAAATTATTTTATCCACATAGCAAGTGGACTTAGTTTTTTTTTCTTAGGATAAACATTTTTGTTCTTTCGTCACGGTAACATCTAGACACTACTACACTTAAATACCACAACACGAAAATAAATCCTCTTTGTAAAAGCGGTTAAGAAAAGAAGTACACTTTGTCGGTGCTTAAGTAATCGTATACAAATTGTCATATTTATTTACCGAGTAGTGCTGAATAGGAATCTTCCAATCAGTTAAAAATACTACGAAAAGAATCTATATTAGGATGTACTTGAATAAAAAGATTTAACATTCAAACAGATTAACTTTTATTAAGCACTCAATTTTATAACATTTATAAGATGCTCTCTTGATCAGATGCGCAGTCCAACGCGCATGCGTTACAGTGTGGCAACTAAATGAAAATTGCCAGTATTTAAAATCAAATTACAAGTGTTTCGTATAAGTTCATTGAACAAAAGTTACTCAGGTCGCACAGGCATCCGAAATTAGTTTCTTTGATGATAGAGGTTTATCGGAAGAAAATACCACTTGGCAAATGCACCATAATAAAACGTGATGTGACGAATATTATAAATGCAATGCAACTCTCAAATCTGTTCTGAAAAACCATTCCAAGCTATTCAATAAATGTATTTTAAAATCTTGATAGGACGAAGCTGTAAGATGATTTTTTTTATTTTAATCGTTTAAAAAAGTAACCATCGTATTTTTAACTTTGAATACACTTATCTTAAAATTTAGTTGTCTCATGTGTAAAAACGTTGTAGATATTTGGAGAAATCGCAGGTTTTCGAAACGGGCACTATTTAATTGACAATAATTAATTTGCTGGTAGGGTTGAGCGGGGCTTGTTGAACCAAGGGGCTTGTTGGGCCACGCTAATATCTTGGAATCCGAAAGACTTACAAAGAATTCCGAATATGTTCTAGCAAGCTGGAAGTGTGGGGACCCCCTCCCCCCCCACCCCATACAATGCATTTAGTTAACTTTATCACGTCAATTGAAAAATTATTTTACATTTAGAAATATATGAGTTATCCGATGATTTTTCAATAAAACATGGATGGGGCTAATTGAACCATTTGGTTCAACATGCCCATTCCGATTTCTTACTGAAATTGTATACATAACGTTTTTTATTTCGCTCTTCAACACATTAATAATATCGATTTTTTAAAACTTTCTATGCGTACCTACAAAAAAAGACGGATCCAGGGGAGTAGAATCTGGATATTTTTTCAATTGACGAAAGCTACAGTATCAGTTATACATCAAAAACAGAGTATCCGATCACCATCCAAACAGAATAATGTAAAATGTAACATATTTATGAAATTTAAAAACCAAAGAGAGGCCGCAACAATGGGATATAAAACTCTGCAACAAGTATTTTCTAAGAACAAAAAATGATATGAACAAATACTGGCTCAACTATCAGCATTTTTTTTCGGGTTAGCATCTAGGGGTGTCCATCGTGTATCATGATAGTGCTTTCGATCACAAATTGTTCAGAATTTTTTGATTATTTCAATAAATTTAGTTTAATAACTTAATTTGTTTAATTAAACCAATATGTGTGAATGATAATAAATATTTTACACTATGTTGTTAAACAAGCCCCGTGAGGTGGTTCAACCAGCCCCACCTATGAGGCAAGTTGAACCATTTCTCCTTATCCGTGAAAATTAAAATATCTTGCATAAGGTCAACGTATTACATCAATTCATGAATATCAAAATAAAGCCAGATAAAAACAAAAAAATATCTATAAGAGTTTTGAATCTGG
This sequence comes from Limnephilus auricula, assembly GCA_951813805.1. NCBI lineage: Eukaryota > Metazoa > Arthropoda > Insecta > Trichoptera > Limnephilidae > Limnephilus > Limnephilus auricula. The sequence goes on along the minus strand of OX638389.1, from coordinate 39,394,257 downwards.
GGTCACATTAGCAAAATCATGTTCAACAAGCCCCGCCCTACCCTACCTATAATAATATATCACCCAAAATATTTCTATTACATACCGACTGTGTCGACACCTACACCAGTGACCAAAATAAGATCAAAAGTTTTTTTTAAAGTTATTAAATTTATTCAAATATTTTACCCTCGAAAAGGTACCCTAGAGACCTTATTTATTTTAAACTTCTAGTCTCATTAAAGAAAAACTTCTTATTTGACTTGGCGGACAAATAATTCAAAAATGTTCTCATTTTCTTTTAACAGTGCCTGGATTTTTCAAAGACAAATATCTAACTTTATTACAACGTACAACAGAGCACGGTGTGATCCGGGATTTACTCTGACGGAATTTGAATCAACATTTGGACACTTTAACGAGAAGTCGAGAATAAAAAATCACTTTGAAATTTCAGCATGATTGAAGATTTCCCAGAAATGGTATTATTCCCTCAAAACTTCGTGAACGTCGAAAAAGTGGGCTTTGTGGTTTAATGTTTAAAAATACAGGATAGATGCGTATCAACTGGTTTTTAAAGTTTATGGTGACAAGAATTTAATGCCCAGTGTCATAAATTGTTAAACGTGAAATTTTTTTTTTTTTCGTTGTTTGTTTTTGGGGTGTTATGCCGTGTTGATCCGGCAGATCTGCCCTGATGATGGACACTGCAACGCTGTCCGAAACGTCGGCTAAAGAAGGAGGTAGCGCAATACGTCATAACACCACAAAACAAACAACGAAAATGCTTTCGGCCTTGAAAATCTAAAAACGTACGTGAAATTATTTGAACATAATATGAAGCAGATACTTTGGGATGTGGTATTATAATTTAAAATAAAAAAATAACTTAGTAAGCACAACTCTTATTTTTTATACTTAATGTCTATTAAGTTTCACTCCAACTGTAGCTTCTTCAGGGCAGTTACGTTTACGGTTACATCTTAACCCCAAAATAAAATATAAAAAATAAAAGTTGTGTTTACTAAGTTATTATTTTTTAAATAAAAGTATTTCTTTGTTTTTAGGCTCGTCGATTATTTGAAATGTTTATAAAGCATGAAATTCTCAATTTGGGAGGAGACTATGGTTACCGCCGCCCCTGGAACCATTTATTGGAATACCAACAACCCTGTCATTGACCCCGAGTGGTTGGCTACGCTTGGTGACTTATTAGAGGTGCCCAGGTTCATTGTTGGTTTTGGAGGTTTAGTTTAGGTCTTGGCTACCAATTTTTTCCCACCTACTGCGTGGCGGGCCGGATCGATGGATGAGGGAGATCTAACCTAGACCTCTTCAGCTGGACTCTCTCGACCCACTTGGAAAGAATCAATTAATATGTTCGTCACTCCAGGACATATTGACCTCAGATTCCTACCCATCCCTCATATCTTTTTCCTTCCTCTCCTGCCTTTCCCTAAAAAGAGCAGCATATCCAAAGATTACATTATTATTTTTCCCGAATTGAGCTACACGGAGAAAAATTGTATTCCAAAATACGATAATTTTTTTGATCTTACGAACAAATTAACAGTGTTTCAATGTTTATTGGCGGGAAAATGTAAGAATAATTTATTGGTATTCGTATGAAATTACGTGAAAAAAAAGGCGGTTCACATAAACACGGAGAAAAATTGTATTCTAAAATACGATCATTTTATTCGTAAAAACGGTTAAAAGCGGGACTGAAGTTCTTACGAACAAATTAACAGTGTTTTAATGTTTATTGGCGGGAAAATTTAAGAATAATTTGTTGGTATTCGTACGAAATTACGTATACCAACAAATTATTCTTACACGTTCCCGTCAATAAACATTGAAACCCTGTTAATTTGTTCTTAAGAACTTCAGTCCCGTTTTTAACCGGTTTTACGAATAAAATTATTGTATTTTAGAACAACAATTTTCTCCGTGTAATGTAAAAACTATCGATTTGCCGAAAATGAATAAATAAAACATATTTTCATAACACAATTTCATTTGTATTTCGGTCCTTGCAGATCTTGTCCATTCCGAAAATTGATTCCATAAGGTCTTCAGTTATTGATGCCACTAAGAATGAAGATATGTTGGCTATTTCAGAGCACTGCCGCTAAATAATTCAGACCGCCAGGCTATGTAATTTGTTAGTTCTGGCGGACGAGAGTAGAAACAGCGAGTATATGTGGACCACCGCGATACGTTTTCCTGGGAAACTTCTGCGAAATGAGACCGTATTGACTTATGTTCAAGTATTTATTTAAAAAAACTTCAGATATATCTTAGTATCAATGGGGGATATGCATCACAACTCTGTTCTAGTACGCTTTGCCTCATTAAGATGAAACCCGGTAGTGGAGAAATTTGAAAAATAGATTTTACTAAATTGTTGCTGTCACTGTTGCTCTTACTCCACCCGATACTGAGCGAAAGGGACAATGCACCTCGGGCTACTAATACCTAACTAAAATCGAAGTTTTGTATTCCCCACTTTTCTCCTCCAAAAGTGGACTGATTTTCAATTTTATTTTTACTAACTACATAAGAAAAAACTATTCCCTGTCTGTACGTTTTGCTTTTTTTTGAAAAAACATTGTCTAGTTCGATACGTTATTAGATTTTCACGGCCAAAAGAATTTTCGTTGTTTGTTTTTGGGGTGTTATGCCGTGTTGCGTTACATCCTTCTTTAGCCGACGTTTCGGACAAAGAAAAGGTAGCGAAGGAGGTAGCGCAACACGGCATAACACCCCAAAAACAAACAACGAAAATTGTCTAGTTTGTGTAATGAACGTCTTTTGAAGGCGTTTAAACCAGTCAATTTTATTGATTTTTGGATGGTCATAACTTCTATAAAAAGTAACTTATCAAAAAAAAAGACAAAAAGTACCGATACGCTAGTAGTTGGTATCTATTTTATGTAAAAGCAATATTTTCTCTAGGGCTAAAATTCAGAGAGATAAATAGGGAGTACGTATGAATGGAAAAATTTTATATTCATTCATTGTCTCGGCAAGTAGGTATGTTTATGTGAACCGCGTGATACTCTCCAGCAAAAGAAACTTATGCGAAACGAAATTATTTGTACAGGGTTTTTCAAAAAGGACACTCTTACTAAACTTAACTAAACGTAAACTTTGCAATTTAAAAAATGTAAGTGGCTATCTCACACAGAAATTATTTTATTTACATTTTAAAATCGAACATTTAATGTAGTATTAGCTGGTCGTCATCAAAACTTTGGAATGAAATACCATTGTCTATTCAAATGTCGACATCGTTGCAGAAGCTTCCAGAAGCTCTGCGGCGAATAGTTGCAGACTGCTCAACCGCACATCACAATAGTTAGAATTTACAATGAAATGATACGTAATTTTTTTTGTGATTATATATATTATTTATTTTGATTGTTAATTTTACTGACTTTTATTTTAATTTTATTTATTTGATTGAATTTTGGTATAATTTTTCATTTTAATTATTTATTGTAACATACCTACTCCTATATATTTGTAGTCGCTGCTGAAAACCAGCTGCGTTCCTGGAGAAATCCTAAATGTAGGTACAGCTGAACGGTGACTCTTTTGTCAATAGAACCAATGTAATAAATAAATAAAATAAGACATAAAAATATGTAAAAAGCTATTGTTACATAAATAAGTATTATTATTAATTAAATTTTGTTTTTATACATCCACTTTCGAATTTTTAATTCGCCTGATACTAATGTAGGTAGGTATAGGTGATATTAATAAATATAAATAATTCCCTTTTTCTCATATCTTGTAAATAAAGTGAAGTGGAAAATATTTAAAAAAAAATGTGATTCTTACATAGATTCAGAAAGAATACTGACAGTTTAGCAGTTGAGTTGATATCGCGTCCAGGTGCCCACCCAATACAATTCATCAGCTCATTTATTGATTTGCAACTAAATAGGTATTTATTTCTATTGTATAAGTTACTTTTAAAATTTTAAACTTTAGTAAATTAAAACTAAAAACCTAAACGTCACGTCATAATACTTCCAACTTAAAACGTCAAAAAACTTATACGTCATAATACTTCCAACAATTTGAGAAGAAAATCTTTTGTGAAATCAGAGTAATTTTAAAATTCCATAAATTGTTTACCACAGTTATCCTATTTTCATGCATAATAGAATACACTACTGCCATCTCTCGGTAAAGGGTAAACTCACTCATGCAGTTGTTGTACCTGGCAGAATGTTTGCTGGTGACATACCTGTATTTATTCTGGCATTGTGTGCACGAGGTCCCTCGGTATTTCATTTTGTGTAAAGAATAAATTTATGAAAATGATTTACCTCGCTCACTGTGCACTTTTATTAAATGTAAAGAACTTTGCAATAAAAGAGGACTTAGGCAACTGTGACAGTAATATTTATTTCTATGGTTTGCAAAGAAGACTGATGCAATAATAGCTAACTTAGATAACCGTGGCAGAAATATTTATTCCTGGGTATTTTTATTTTTTATTGGGTACAAAAGGATACATAAATTACAAATATATATTTTTTACAGTGATTAATTACATAATATATGTATTTGATGTACCTCCATAAATAAGCAGGGCTTGTGTGTATGAAGGGATTTTATTACATTGGTTTTATTTGACATGATTCATTTCAAGTTTTTAGTATAATTTTTAAGGTGAGTTTTAAATTCTTTTATGTTAGTATTCATCTTTCTATTTTTTTCCGGTAATGAATTAAAAAAATTTACTCCAAATTTATTTATCTAAAGTTTAAATCTAAAGTCTAAAGGGTAAATATTTGATTATTGTGAATGTTAATCTAAACTGTATATTTGTCTAATGTTTATTATTTGTCTTACCTGTATTTATGTATGTCTAATGTGTGTATTTGTCCTATGTGTATTTTTAAAAATATTTCTTTATTCATTAAATTACATGATTTGAGGATGTTTCGACCATCATAGCAAGCACATGCCTGTTTTGTGATGGTCGATATATTTAACTATTTTGTATGTTTTTCTAATGTGTCTAAATGTATATTTGTCTGTGTACATTAATTTTGTCTAATCTGTATTTTTGTCGAATGTGTATATTTGTCTAATGTGCATATTTGTATAATGTGTATAGTTGTCTAATTTGTATTTTTGTCGAATGTGTATATTTGTCTAATGTGTATATTTGAATATATGATAGTAGTATATAAGACGTTGAAAACTTCACTAAAATGGTAAAGCGAAGAACATAAAACTCTTTATCGGTGTATCTTGTTTAGGTAAAGGCAATATTTTTAATTATCTCGACAGCCTCCGTGGTGAAGGGATAAGACTCTCGACTTCGATGTTTAAGTTAACTATTTCATAATTTACTCATTTAAAATAATATATAGTTTATTTGCTTCAAGTTCCAGAGTGAACGGTATTCTGAGTATCACCCCGGTGTGAGACCAACATTCAGTATTTAAAAGTTACTCGAAATGGCTTTTGCTTTGTTTTATTACCTTATCTTTAATTCAATATTTCAAAGACCCAATCATGTCTGATTACGTCTTAAAGGGATCGAAATGACAATCTAGTCTCCTTCAACGGTAGCATTCTTCTAAACAGGTCCTCCATTGATATGCTCGGTGTAACTCTAAGTGACCAGCTCAGGTATGGGGGCTCCATCGAGGCCAGAGTTAAGTTGGCCTCTCAGAAACTGGGCGTACTGTACAGGGCCCGCAGATACTTTAATTGTACACAACTGCTAACCCTGTACAAATCGCAAGTGCGCCCCACTGTTGAATTTGGCAGCCATCTCTGGTCTGGAGCCCCGATGTACCTGAAAAACACCCTCGACTCTGTGCAGAAACGGGCGGTCCGCTTGATAGATTCTCCTGTCTTAACAAACGGATTGCAATCTTTAGAGCACAGGCGTCGGGTGGGAATGCTATCCTTGTTCTACCGGTATTTCAATGGAAGATGCTCCGAGGAGCTAGCGTCATTGATCCCCTCGGCACCGGTGCATAGTCGGGAAACACGTCAAACGCGCGCCCAACATATGTACACAGTTGACATTTGTCACATGAGAACGGGACGCTTCTACGACTCGTTTTTGTGTTCAACAGCTCGGCTGTGGAACGATTTGCCGGCCTCTGTGTTTCCTCCTTCCTATAACATGGGTTTCTTCAAGACCCACGTTCACTCCTTCCTCTCCTCAAAAAGACCCTCCTCACAGCATCTTCAAAGATGACATAGGCCCTGAGGGAAATTATTTTCCTCAGGGCCTCCTGTGTGGAGTTAATATAAAAAATAAAAAAAGGTACTTCCCTACCTCCCCCTTCCCATCTCCTTCCTCTCCCCACTACCAATAGCCTTACAACATACCCCAATGGGGGATATCATAGTCTCACTGGCTCCAGAAAAACAGGTGGGACTCTTGAGCGATATCCACATAAAAAAAATAAAATAAACAAAATAGGGTAGTCAAATTCAAAGCCACTAAGGAAACATGGTTATTTTGGTGACGAAAGGGGCATCAGTGGTTATTCCATCTGTGAACATTAATAATTGGTCTGTTTTTTTTTTGTCATCCTTTTATTTATATTATACTATTAAGATTGTTTATATTCCTTAAATAAATAAATAAATACGTACACCAAAATGCGAGAGGCATCGTCCAAAACACTGTTGTTATTGAAACTGAACAAAGTCAAACCATCTGGTGGCTAGTCATTGGGAAAACTAAGTAATGTTTGGTGGTCAGGTGCTGGCTGACCTGAAAGGTCAGCCAGCACCTGACCACAATTGGACCTGACCTGACCTGACAGCAATTCTTGGAGAATGCTAGGAGTAAAACTAAACTGATAATCGAAATTGAAATGGCATCATCAGAAAAGCCCTATCTATGAACAAAAATAATTTTTAAATAAGTACCAAAAGATCTACTGGCATCTGTATTTTCAAGACCATGTTCACGCCTTTCTTTCCTCAAAAATACTCTCCACATGTCATCTTCAAAGTGTCACTTACTAAAATGTAAACGTAAAGTCATGGTTAAAAAATGTAAATAAAAAATATGACCCTTCTTGAAGATGTTCATAAGACCATGTTTTATTTAGCCCTCGTTTCGTTTAAACGCAGGACGAATGCAGAAGAGAATAGTTATAATATCAAACAAAATCTATTTTGATACTGAAAATTCGTGGTGGAAATCAATTATAATAATACAAAGATATAATTTTAGGAATAATTGTACCAGTCTGAGAATGGCTTTAATAAGCTGAAACCGGTTACGGTCAGAAATAAATTAAATGAAATAATTTTTTATTTTTACAGGAATACCTCACAAGAGTCCCAACTGCTCCCGTCTGGAGCCAGTGAGACTATGGCATCCCCAACTGGGGTATAATATGAGGCTGAAGGTAAGTGGGGAAGGGAAGGAAGCGATGTTAACACTCTGTAAATGTTTCAAACAATAAATAAATAGGAAGGTGGGGAAATACCTGGCTATTCAGATTTAGTCACTAAACACGGATAAAGCCATTTCAAGCTACGTTTCAATTCTGAATTGTGGTCTTACACCAGGGCGATACTAAGAGTATCTTTCACTCTGGAACGTGCCGCAAATACTGTATATTATTTTTAAATAAGTAATTGTGAAATAACACAAATCAATTAATAAATTTTATTTACGCACGCCGGGTTCGAACCCGCGACCTTCGGAATGGAAGTCCAACGCCCTACAGCTGGACTTCGCCGGCCGTCAATATGTTTTAATATATTATCAACAAAAGAAGTGAATCACACCAAGAAACCCTACCACTTATAATTTACACCCCCAGCTGTACTTGTACGAAGCACTTATCGCGGCATTTCAATTGCGACATTTGCGGCATTAAAAAGGTTCACATTACAATACTTCACAAGGCGGTTCCTTTATAGCCGCCCGTATCGGCCACATACTGTCAGATAGGGGAGAGGATTTTAGATAGCAGGTTGGGTGGATGAAATGAGATACATATATAGAGGCGTTAACAAAGGCATTTTTAATTAAATTTATTGACATCAGTGATACGATAATGAACACACACACAAATAATTCATTAAATCTTCCTTATGCATGAGTAGCACGAATGGTTAAAATTCCATAAGCTCAACCCCTCGGCTCTATTTAGCTGCGGTGGTAATGTGGCCTCAGAAATCCCAACTCAGTATGGTTTAATTGAGCATACCGACCCTATCGGCTTCTACCTCCGATGAAATGGCAAAGTTCAACACTAAATATCTCCGTTATTAAATTTATCACGAGGGAATCTTTAGACCCGGAATTAAGGCAGGTATCCCAGTTTTTAATAAAGCTTATGTATAAATGATGCAATGATCATTATTCTGAAGAAAGATGACTTTAGATTACTTATGGCTTATTTCGGTTATCATTTGTCTTGTTCGTATAAATATCTTTTTAATAATTTTTTTTTTTCATTTATTAAGTTAAAAGAAATTAACATTTCACTTTCTTAGCTTAAGTAGGTATAAAGTAATAAAATTAATTTTGTTCTTTTAACTTAAGGTTAAATAGTTTTCTTTTAAAAATATTTACACTTTTCTCCGTTTTTAGGGAGTCTGGAAGGAGATTATAAATGTTAACACCCTCGTGGCCAATGCTTATCTTGCCACTTTCAGTTTTAACAGCATTTGTGTACAGTTTATTATGTTGTCTAGTATAATGCTTGTGTATTTGTGACGTTTGTGTGTATAAGTCCATTTTGTATTTTGTAGATTAAGGTGAAGACATGCGGAAAAATGCAAAATCGTACAAAATCTTGTGTAATAGTTGTGAAAATTTAATCGCTTAGAAATAATATAGATGCTTCAAATAAATACTGTGAGTAGAACATATCTTGGCCTTAGAGGTGATCGAGTATTTTTTTGATAAGCTTAGAAAAAAATTAGGCGTCTGATCTATAAAAAATGGTTAAAAGTGAAAAAAGTCCTACTTATAAATCCTTTTTCTGGTGTTGTTTTATTGAATAATGTAGCTAATTAAGTTTCTTATAGAGTGATCGGAAAACATTTTAATATTTGTATCTGAACTTCACAAAATAAAATAAAACGTGCATTTTGGCGACGTTTCTTTTCAGTGAATAAAAATAGGTGGTACCCAACAAATTTGTAAGTGCGAATTTCATCCTTATGCCATGTACAGAAGGATTTTAGCCCGTCGCTCAGTCGACGTCCAGATCCCGGGGGCAACGGACATGCCTTAGTCTACGCGGCGCTTCGATCTTTAAAAATATACTTGCGGAATAACAAAACACTGTTGTTTGCTAGAGATTAGGGTTTTTATTGGTAAACGCCCAAAAATCGTTCGCTCCGCCCGATTCCGAATGAGTCAAGGACTAGTGGATCATCTTAAAAGGCAAGTGTTATATTCGTACAAAGTTCTTATTTTTATTTCTTGGATATCAATAACTAAATAAAATAACCTAAAAAAGGACTTGGCTTACCACTAAAACATTCTGTCCAAACCATCATACAAATATATATAAATATGTATTATTAATCATTTAAACTGAATAATGACCATGGAAATCATTTGAATGTAACGTCAATTCAAGCCTAACCATTTGGACCGAATTTTATTTATTTATTTATATCTACTGGGTTTTTACAGATGTTCGCACTTACGTGAGAACAATCCAGTTACAAAAACTCAGTTATTGTTCAAATAAGGACATACGATTACAAAAACCTTACAAATACATACATCTAAATACCGATACACACAATTAGAAAAACAGAAACATCACAAATAAAAATACAAAATTATGTACAAGCTCATTCATGTAATACATATTCCAATGAGAGGCAAGAGATATGAGAAACACGAGAGCCATGTATAAGATGTTCGGTATATCTATATTTGGGTTGGTACGCCAAGTATTTTTTTTATTTTTTATTATTTATTAACCAAAAAATACATGTTATGTACATTCTTTTAGGTATATGCCACCTCACTAGGCTGAGCCTGTTCCTTATTACTAGGCTGAGCCTGTTTTTAATATCTTGGATATTTTGTTTAGTCATTGGTTAATACATATTTCTTATATTGTTATACAATATGAAAACCCTCTTTTGTTTACACAATATAAAATCCCAACCGTCTGGAGCCAGTGAGACAATGGCATCTCCAATTGGGGTATGTTGTGAAGCTTAAGGTAGGGGAATGAGATGAAAGGAGGAAGGTGGGTAAATACCTAGACGGATAGTACCAGATAACCTTTCAATTCTGAATGGTGGTCTTACACCAGGGCGATACTGAGAGTTTCTTTCACTGTGAAACGTACCGTTGGTTTCCATACTAGGCCCATAATAATGAGAACAATGCTTTATCGACACGTATATATGTCAATGTGCCATTTTTTAAAAATTATTTGTGTAAATGGTCGACGCGGGATCTTAATTCACAAATTCATTTAATAAAATCTGTAGTCGCATCTATTCTGCAAATCAATTTGTGAACTGTAATTAATAATTTTACATAGTTTCAATTTGAAAAAAATATAGGGGTTGGTAAAGATTTTGATTCTAATTGACTTACCACTGCCTTCTGATGTTCTTTTTGATAAGAATCATTCTTATGGCCTTGAGGGATTCTGATACATTTTACAATCACACTTAAGAGATTCTAAATTATACACACTGAGGGAGTACCAGGTGGTCACTGCCCAGATTTCTTAATTGAGTCGATATTAGATTCTACAGAGAGATTTTTTTTCTTTGCGCGGACTTCATTAGTGGACTGATTTCTTCATGATTTATTGTTGCAAATGTCCACACGTAGAGATCGGCCACGCACTGTCGGATAGGGCTGGGAATTAGCAACTGAGTGGAGGAAAGGAGATATATATATATATATATATAGTTTAGTCAACAAAAGCGTTTTAATTTAATTTATTGACGTAAGTAATATTATATTATTTAATCATAGAAGTGATGATAATCATGAAAGATAAGCCAAATTTTGGGTATTTTTTTTAAACCGATATGAAAATTTATTTTTGTCCGTACCTACAAACTTTATTAAAACAAAAACAATTAAAACCACTGCTTTCCGAATATAATCTTAAAATTATGAATTTAATAAAAAATCGTCAAAAAAGATAGATCTTTACTAAATACTAGCGCATGAAAAATCGTGGAATAGTTTGAATTCTCGACAAATTAGATCCAATTTTGAGAATGGCAATTTAAATAATTTTATTCAAAGCAAATCCAAGTTCATTATCTATGTTAACTACGTGATAAAAAGATATAATTTTAATATGAAATGATCTAATTGCAAAATAAACATTATAAGAAATGTGAGCTTTTTCTTCTGAAAAAAATGTTTTATAATTTGATTTCCTTTTTAATGATGCCCAGCGGAAATATTCCACCCACAGAGGTTTAAGTTTTATTATTTTAATGAAAATGTTTCTTTGAGCTATTTTAATAATAAAACAAGCCTAATTGAAGCATATAATTTTCATTTACAAACGAAAGAGATGAAAAAATATTCAAGACAAAAAGTCAACAACGATTAATATTCCTTTATTAATTTTATAACCTGGCTATGGCTGTGATTCGGAAGCTAGTGTACATTCACTTGTTATTCCCTTATATTTAGCTGGTGATAGCGATATTGAACGACAAAGGTGAAGTATCAGTATACTGTCTAATAGGATTGCCCGAAGATTCTTCCAATGCAACAGTATTGTAGAAACGAAAAAATTGATCACAATTTTTTTTTAAATTCATATTTAAAATCAATGCATTTTGTACTAGTTTAAACAAATATGAAATATGGTGCCAATATCGAATAAGCTCGATGGAGTTACTCCGGATCCAATATAATAACGCTTGCAGGATTATATTTGGAAATAGAAGGTACAGCAGCGTACAATATAATAACGCCTGCAGAATTATGTTTGTATACAGGGGTAAAGCAGTCCATCAATACAATAACGCCTGCAGAATTATATTTGGTTAAGGAAGGAACAGCAGCGCATCAATATAATAAAGCCTGCAGAATTGTATTTAGATACAGAAGGTACAGCATCGCATCAATATAATAACGCCTGAAGAATTGTATTTAGATACAGAAGGTACAGCATCGCATCAATATAATAACGCCCGCAGAATTATATTTGGATACAGAGAGTACAGCAGCGCGTCACACATTTCAAATTGCTTATATATTGGTATCCCTGCATTGGGCACTTGTTAAAATATTGAACTGGTAAAAAAATATGTTTATTTAGGAGTTATTATTGAATGTTTTTTTTAATGGAATTTACAAATAAATAAAGTCTGTGAACGACTGAGATCTATTATTAGTAGATTATAAAAATTCTATGTTCCAATATAGCACACTTCGGATAATTTATTTATTTATTTATTTATTTATTTTATTTTTTCATGTTCTCTATAAAACAGTTATACACCAATATATATCATGGAGAAGATTATAAATTACAAAGTACACAAGGGCAGTTTTACTACTTAGTGACATTTGCTAAAAGATAGTTGCTGAACTGTCTGTAAGTGACATTGAAAATGTCGATGGTCAATGCAGAATCGTTAAGCAGTTGAGTCGCTCTATTTATTGGCGCGTTCTGATAGGCAGAAGTCCTCACTTTCGGAGCATAAAAAAGTGCATGGGATTTACCACGAGTATACTTGTTAGGGACGTAAAAATTAACCTCTTTTAATATAGGCGGATTGAGTATGATACCAGAGATTAGCTTAAAAAAGTGTTTACCTAAAAATATTTTTCTGCGGGCTTCTAAGGTGTTGAAATCGAGCATCTATCACTAGCTGAATCTATTAAAAGGTATGGAATTACAGCTTGGGGTTTTTTCTGTAAAACAAATATAAATCATGTTCAATCAGTTCAAAATTTATTAGTTAAATTATTAGCTCATAAAGGTTATACGAACAAAGACATAATGTTCCATACCTTTATCAAAATCTTAAAATTCTCTCAGTGAGAGCAATTCTATGGTAAAAAATTATTTTTCAGCATATAAATAGCCCTTTGTACATAAATAGACTAGAATACTCTTACAATACTCGTTTTACGTTAAATGAAGGACTAATCGTTCCTAAGCATTTAAACACATATAGGCAAAGAACGCTGGACTACATGATCCCAAATTGCTTAAATATGTTACCTGCAGCAATTAAAAAATGTACAAACGCAAAAACAAATATGTTTAAAAATTGGCTCGCTAAAAGAAATAGTTTGTATTAGGTTCTAAGACAAACAATTTCTCACTTCATACACTTTTTATATACCTATTTTATATCATGTTACACTTCTTTAGGTTATATCTCTTATGATATGAATGTATACAATATTTTTTTTATGAATGTAAACAATTATTTTTTAATATTTAATTTTATTTTTGTTATAATCCATTCAGTCAAAAGAACCCATTGACAGACTAATTAAAAGTAGTTTATTGGGACTTTTTCTCTGTGTTCGTGTTATGTTTTTTATTTGATATATATATGTATTATTATTTGTTATAAATGTTTCTTTAAATAAAAAAAATAAAAATTATATTTCGATAAATAGGACTGATTTGATTATCAAAATTATCGACACGTTTTGGCTAAATAGTGCCGTATTATAATGATTTTTTCAATTATGGATAAAAACAATTATTTTCAGAACATCCTTCAGTTTCTATTAGGCTGAAAAGCCTAGTAGAAACTAAAAGATATGTATAATGTCAAAACTCTTTTATTTTAAGATATTAAAATATAAAGCTGGTCGTAAAAATACAAATCAATATGTACGATATTCATTATCGCAGTTTATAAGATATTAAGATATAAAGCTGGTCGTAAAAATTCAAATCAATATGTACGATATTCATTATCGCAGTTTATAAGTTGATATTTTTGTCCTTTATAACGTCAAAAGTTCAACATCGTTCAAGAAGCCGAAAATTTTATTTTAAAAATTCAGGCCAATAAATAAAAACTGAAATAGTTTATTTTTTCAAAGAAAATCACAACTCGCCAAAGCATGTTAAGAAGCATTTTGTCTCTCCTAAAAAATCAAAAAAATATATGACAAATGGATTCTGTCAAAAAACCGTTCAGTTTTATCACGTTCGATACATAAAGCGTGGTTTATACGTGCCGATGAATAATATTAATAATTTCATATTGAAAGTCAGAAGAAATATGATTTTCGTATCGGAAGTTGGGATTTAAGACAAAACGACTGGAATGTATTTATGTATTGGAAGGAATTGAAAATATTCTCAATTTTCGTGAATGCTATTATAATAGATTACCCATCTTAGTTATGTGAGTAAAATCCTTAATTTTCCCTGTCATTATCGAAAGGCTTTCTGATGGAACCTACAGCAGTGTTTTTCCAGCTTCAAAAAACTGAAAGAAAAGTATTTAGTTATTAGTGTGTATGCCTGGGTGAGTGATCGATTTAAGTGTAGAGGGGTAAGGAACATATGTCGGAGACTTTGAAATAATAGTGAACATAATATGCTAACTATTATAATATATTATATCTCCGATGAATGTAGGACGCGAACGGGGGTATAAAATACAGGCACGCATGTTAGTCGCCCTCTTCCATTTTGACCGTCGACATTTGTACTTTACATTATAATATACCTAATTAAACTTATCGTCTCGGAATTCATAATTTATTGTACCTTACATTTTTCACGTTGTACTTAGTCATCTATATGAAAAATTTGTTAACTTTGTACTTTTAAAGGTAGCTATAACGACGCGGTTATTCGTTATAAATAATTCACTTAAAAATTAAGAAATTAAATTAAAACATTGTTAATTTAGTAATTATTATTTTTTAATTGATAAATTAATGTTTATAAATTTTCATTCATAGCACAAAGGTGTCTTAAACATTAGTTAACCAATAAAAAAATAATAAATAATATTTGACGAGTTAAAGTATTTCACCAAAAAAATGTAGACATAACATGTCTCGACGCCACTTATTGGAAGATTTAGCACTTACGATGCCTTTCTCATATAAAATAAAGTTGGTTGTATGCAGGTGAAAAAATGTAATGAGCAGTAATTGTTGAATGAAACACTAGTATATATTGAATTATTTGGCGGGTAAGAGATAAGCCGACTTAGTTCAGTGGATAGAGCAGTTGACCGGAAATTAATCAACCGCGACTCTACCAACTGAGCTAATGTGTCCCTAACCGATTCGGTCATAATTAACGCTAACATACTTCAAGTGAGAACTAACAATATTATTTCCATTTTCTTAACGAATACTTTTATTGGCTGCTATTTTTATTTATGATTGCAATATTCGACTCGAACTAAATGCTATCTAGATAGTGTCTTGGATAAAGTTATCCATTTTTATTTAATATGCGACATTTGAATTTTCTGCAAGTCTAGAATGAATATTTATTTTTATTTTTAACTTAATGAGTTAAACCTCAAATTGTTATATCAAAAATCTGAAACAGAAAAATCATAAAAAGATGGGGTCACATCTGGGACTTGAACCCAGGAACTTCGACTTTCCGGAATGCTTTTCGGGAAGCTTCGGCGTTATTAGGCCCGTAAAGCCGAATTTTCGATTGAGTATAGCTAATATTGTCTTAATTATTTAAAATATTACAATTTGAGGTTTAACTCATTAAAATAAAAAATAAATAAATAAAAAAACAATTCTTTTTATTTAGGCGCTCCGCCCACTGAGGCAACTGAAAACCAACTAAAACCGGCTTTTTCTCTGTCTTGATTGGTCAAAAAGCTTGTTTAACCATAGACGAACTACGAGACAGCTGACAGCTAGCAACTAGCAACGGCCGCCCTGGGCAATGAGCAGTGACATTCGCAAGATGATCGCAAGTCACCGCTTGCGTTACCATTGACAACGGGGTTTTGTGTGATTGTGTAGTGTGCGGGCCATCACATTGTCATACAAAGACAGTTGGCAGTTGAGAGTTTTCAGTTGCCTGAGTGGGCGGAGGCGCTTACAAACAATTTTACCGCCTTAATTGAGTGAGGATTTTTGCGCTACCTTGTATTGGGATTCCGTGAAATGGGTTTCCAATTGTTTTCAAATCTTTCTATAAATGCTTTTCCAATAATGCAGCTAATGCTATTTTATTACACATCGCATAGAATACACCTTGTTGGCAAACGAAACAATACGAATACGATCATGAAAATATTAACACCGGCTTTCAAAAAGCTTGTACGCTCATAATTTTTATTGATTGCGAGAAAAATTAAAAATCATAAGCCAAAATAATAAAATATTTTCAAGCTTGTGTTAGTATGGTATTTATATTCATGGTGTTGACTAAAAGCGTCCGTGTTTCCTTTGTCTCTGTTTATTTATGACAAATCGTACGAAACATAAAAAATATATATTGATGTCAGAACATAATATTTTTACAACTTGGAGAAGTTGCAACCGGCGATTTCTCCTTGAAATAATATTAGCAATCAATAACTTGTGGTAGTGAACCGTTGGTGATAATATCTACAATTAGCCTTTTTTCAATATGACCATTTAGATCAATAAGTACCTAAATGTCTTGATGAAACATGAAAAACTATCTGCACTTTGTCAAATAAGAGTAGAAAATATAAAAACCGGTACTAAAAAAAATGTTGGCTGGCAACACCAATGTTACTGTCAAAATGACAGTAAAATGACAATGACACTATTTAGGTAGAATAATGTTAGTGACATTTTTTGTTATAAATAAATATTTTCAGTTTTATTTTAATAATAACAATTTTAATGCGTTCCGTATAAAATTTTTTCAAACACCGATACATGTTTTAAGTATGATTTTATTTTATGTGTGTAGATATACAATATTGTTAGCTATCACAGGTGGTTTTGTTTTTGCGGTTAATTCAGAAAGTACCATCAGGTGAATTGTCAAGGAGAGCGAAACAAATGGGGGAAAATTCGAAACTACAAAAATAAAAAGGGCCGCACTCCAAAAGCTATAGATATAGATAGTTTTGACATCAGTGCTATTCGTTATAAAGTACATTTTTTAGGGGGATGATCTAAAGCCCAGACAACGCTGGGTACTTCAGCTACTTTTAAATAAATGTGATCAAATTCTAAACTGCTTTTTACTTTACTACAATATCGTTGTTCTTCATTGTGTTAAAACAAAATTGCATAGGGATGATTTACATATATGCAATTCTAATTTTGAGATCGGCGGGTATCTATATTGCAATAATAAAAAATATTTTTCCCAGCTTTACGAGTTTTTGTTTTTTAATAAAATTGTAGCTTACACAGCTTTACATTTCGACCGTGTGTTATAATTTTAGTATTGCCATTTGAAGAACAGTGGCGCCCTCCTATATTTTCTACTCTTATTTGACAGATAATAACAATGTATCTATTAATATTAATATTTTTGAAATTGTTGTTTAAAATATTAAAATATAAAACAAATAGAAAATTAATTTCCACTTTAATTTATTTGTGACCATAACCGGTTTCAGCTAGTTAAGGCCATATTCAGACTGGTACAAAAAATTCATAATCTACGGTTTTCATACACAACATGTGAGAGAGGGGTGGTCTACAAGAATTTTATTCAATTATATGGGGTTTTTTTTAGTTCTTACTTACTTTTGAACCAAAATAATTAGAAATCAACAGTCAAAGAAAAACGCCGTCTCATAAACCTTTGCAAATAGAAGGAATAAACCTACAAATTTCAGATAGTGAAAAATACCTGGGACTTTATATCGATAAACACTTGTCTTTTAAACACCACATACAAAAAGTAAAAGAAAAAATTATCCCACTAATTGGTGTATTTGGTAGAATAGCCCATCTTCTACCAATACAAGTAAAGAGGGGATTATACTTTAGTTTAATTCATTCCCATCTTAATTACCTCATAGAAATATGGGGAAACACAAATATGACACTCTTAAACGAAATTCAAATAATTCAGAATAAAGTTATAAAAAAACTTTTTAACTATCGACCAGATACAGAAAACTGTACGAATACAACATATGCTTATTAATCTACAAAATTCAAAATGGCTTTATACACACAAATACTACATTTATGAAAACATCACAAGTACATGAACACCACACAAGACAACGTAATAAATTATACACAAATTCAACAAAGACAGAGTGTGGCAAAAGAAACATAGGCTATGGGGGTATAAACATATATAATCTCCTTCCTGATAGCCTAACAACCGAATATAAAATAAGTGTATTTAAAAAAAACTGTTTGCTCTCAAAATTAATGAGCAAAACCAAAATGTTCTAACTTTAAAAAATGTGTTACTTGGTATTAGGTAGTAAACCATCATTATTAATATTATTTGTATCAATGTATTAAGTTAACAAAGCGAAATATGTATATTTCTTTTAACTTAAAAAAACTAAAAAAAAAGTGTCTTTTGAAAAAAAAAAAAATCTTAATATATAAAACGAAGTCGGGTTAGTTACACCATAAAAAAAAAAGAAAACTGAGTAACAAATAAAAGAAAATAAAAAATGGTTACGAAGAATTGACAATATTTTAATATCTCCTACTTCCGGAAAAAAAGGAAAATGTTGCTTGTGTCGTAATGCAGGACTTAGTCAGCCGAGGTATGAGTAACAGTTGAATGATTAAACTTTGATAAATCATTTGAAAATATATTTTTTTTAGATGGCTTGGCTTTCTCCGTATTATATAATTTCGAGGCCTAGATCAGTAGATGTAAATATAATAATTTACGTCTCTTGATCAGTAGATGTAAAATGTAAAGAAAAAAAATAAAACATGGTTGTTGTGTGTGTAAAGGCAATACCTTTTCTCTTTATATCAATATCATAAACACGGTGGATGTGAACATGGAAGGCTTCAGGTACTAAAACCGAAGTGTGTGCCAATATTTTATTGATACCGCTCACAAAACACACGTGGCTCCTATATTATATGTGTACACACTTGCGTACTTGTATGACGTTATGTATCATAATATATAAGTGTGTTATAACTCTCTTATAAGAAGTAACTTATCAAAAGAAAGCAAAACGTATATATCTATATTGTATTTAAAAAAACGATTGCGTCCAACCTTATGTGCATTTGAAGTAAAACTTCTTTAACTAAAAACTAAATAAAAACTTACATTGTTTAGGCAGTGGAAGATGATTTGGTTGTTGATTTTTTTGTTTTTAATTATTTATAGACGACAAACTTCTGCCCGCGACTTTGTCTGCGTAGGATTAGTACTTCGAGTAATCTATTTTCTTTACCTAGGTCCCATCTACGTTTATACCAAAATTCTTAACCTATTTATTTAAAATATGTATAATTCTTGATTCGATTCAAAGTATTAGGCGAGTACTTCAAATAAATTCAGTAATTTAAATATTTTCAAAAATAGAATTTTGATTTAACAATCATTGTTTTGCAAAATGTCATTCTCAAATTTTGACGTTTTCTATTAAACTATAATTATTATTGTCAATATATTGAAAATAAATAGCTAGCTTTCTAAATTATAGCCAATATGTTATTCTGATGTATGAGCTATATTATTGTAAAGTTTCATTAAAATCCGTTCATTAAATTTCGGTTTAAAGAGGAACAAACATACATACATCCATACAAACTTTCACGTTTATAATATTAGTAAGATGGTGTAAAATTTTCCTGCGATTCAGCTATTTCAATTCTAAACAAAACTATTTTTATTGCCACACTACTGCCACTTTTTACTTTAATAGCTAGAATTCACAAGAATCTGAGAGAAGAAAGGGCCTAATACAAAATAGGGTTAATAAGGGTTACAAATCAAAAGGTTCTACTAAAATCTTTAGTTAAATCCTTTACCAATTAACAAAACATAACAAAAACTTTGTACAGTCAGTCGTTCTCACTCAGTCTACGCGGCTACAAGCCGGCGGCCCAGCAACACAACTACGCAAGCTGCGGTTCGGTCGGGATAATATAACTTACGCAATTTGTAAATACGGTGCATTTGTAAAGATACTGTACATTCTGTAAATATGTAAATATATCATCATCATCATCAACAATCATCATCGCATTTATTCATTCCGACCTACAGCACGCGGAGATATCACGACACACCGGTATCTCCTCAATCAACCGGAGGCCCACAAATTTCCTCAACACGGAGACACGCACATTCGGCCTCCAAAGTGGTTGATTCGGTCTCCAAACAAGAATAAACGGGTGACGTCTTGAGTTTGCTTTGTTTTTCGTTGTTAGGCTTCGGACTCATAATTGCAATACCTACGACGTTAATATGATGAATTATAAATCAAACGTCATATCCGTTAATGTTACTTCCGTCCAAAAAGATTTGAGGTACCCGTTGTAATGCCCCTAAAGAAATCTTACTTCAAAAATATTTGCACTAGTGTCAAAATCCCGAGAGAAAATCGGGGAATACGTTTATATGGACCGGCTGCCCGGCTTCCTCGTGGTTTCTCACAACAATTGTGTATTTATTTATTTATTATAGAAGGATACAAAAAAGTACAATTTACATATAAAAAAGCTTTACCTGTCCAACTAGGAAAGTTTCCCGTTCCAGGGCAGACAAATTGACAGGTTTTAGTTCATATTATTAGTCCTTAAGAAATGTACATAATTACATAACAAAAAACTGAAAACCATAAAAAACAAAAAAAGTATTATTTTTCTCTGAAACCATGTTGTGTAATGAAGAAATATATAAATATATACATACATGTTTTTTGTGACAATGTAGAAAAAGTAATATGGTAGCATACATTCTATTCGGATTTACCGAATTAGCCTGGTAACATATACTATATTCAGATTTACAGAGTATGAGATAAGTAGGTAAGTTGGTAGTATTTAATGAGTAAACCAGGTACCTGATAATAAGATGGAGGAATTACAATATGATTTACAACATAACGATATGAAATTATTTTAGGTTATATGTTTAGAAGTGTGAACTGATAATACCTACATAGAGAAAGAGAAACTACATTAAAATTTACGATATTAGATATAATTTATGTATACAATAATATATATGATTTTTTTAAATATATATTGATTATACGACATGTTCGTAAGTAGGTAGTTCATGAATCTGTACACCATGTACTACATCAGATATCATTCTAATTATGGTTAATGGACGGGTGATAGACATCCGATGACATACGAATTGCCCCCAACATGGATTGTTGTCATGGCCGTGATATGCTATACCACGGAGATCTGATTTCCTATTAAATCATTGCATTGACTTTAATTGTAAATTGATTTAACATATTATAATATAATAATTAATTATTACAATTATTAAGATTATGTAACACAAAAATAAATCTTATCCCTCCAAACAATTGTTTATATATTTGATCGATATTTTTGACATTAGACAGACCTATGTATAGTTTTCAATGACTTAAATTTATCTACACCCTTCAAAACAACTTAAAATTTCTTTTAAGTCGTACAGCCAAAAATGTTGTGAGTATGCTGTAGCCCATTGCAAAACTAGATTGGCCCATAGGTATATTAGTTTTATTGCTCTAAAAATGCATAATTCATTATATGTACAACCTTTAAAGAGACCGCAAGTAAAAAAACTTCAATCTTATAAAATATATATTAAAACTTGGCTAAAAACACTGAAACAGATACATTTTTTTTAAAGTTTTAACAAAGCCATTTATTATTTTTTTTCACCTTATGTTTGTACTGTGTAAAATATTTTTACTACAACGCAATTCATAAACATTATAATAATTAGTTTGTCGTAATAATTAGTATTTAAGTATTATATTTAGTATTTACTATGTAAAACTGAAAAGTATACTGTATTAAATAATTAGAAAAAAATGAGAGATTTCTTACAATCAAACTGATTGATCAGTTTCGTAAGATTTGTAAAATAAAATATTGTAAAATTAAAACTGAATAAACATATTTAAATATATATATATTTATCAATAGACAGCTTATAATATAGGTATATTATATTGTTTGCTATGTTTTTGTCTTTTAATTGCACTTATAACATTCATTCTTTATAAAACTTTCTCAAACGCGATAATAATAGTGCAGACTGTTGTTATGCTCTAGTTTTTTATTGCATTTTTACAGTTACTCTTTTTAAATACCTTTATATTTGACACTTAAATCTCCACAACCATAGAAATACAATAATAATCAATATATTACCCACGCACATTCTTTGCATTTGTGGGATTTTTTTTGTTCATACATTTATTATATTAAGCCTTTTATACTATATTCATTATTTTATGTATCAAAAAAATTTTCAATAAAAAAAACAAAATAAATAACAATGCCTTAATTCAGATTGTAGGTTGCATTTAGTTTAGATTGGTTTAGGTTAGTAATGGTATCAGTACCTTAATCATATTTATTAAGAAGATACTTACGTAACTACCTTCTTAAATAAAAACCATATACATTTTATATACTTGTTTATTTTTATTTTACTTAAACAATGATAAGGTTATTTCCTTTTTGTAAAAAAAATAAGCATACAAAAACAATTATGAAGACATTTTTATTTTATTTTTATGTTGACGAATAAATTTTCTACAGCGAGTCAAAGTTTCCCATTTTTGTAATACCGCCAAAACGACATTTTAGATGTGTGACGTCATAAGCGTTGTCCGGCTTTGAAAAAATTCTGACAGTAGCACTTTGTTTGTCTGACGTGCGTGTGTAGCGTTGTTACCAACCATGGGCCGTTTTGGTTTTGTCAGTTTTTTATCGTTTTGAAAACCAATATATTTGAATGAAAACATAAAAAACAACATTTTTAGCAGGATGATTAAAATCAGAAAAATGATCTTTAGATATTCCATACATTTTCAACAGAATCCTTCGATTGTGAAAATACCGTATTATACAATTTGTCCAAACAAACGACACTATCTCAATGATAGTTCTTTTTTCAAACTTTCTTCAGGCAGGCATTTACCATAATATTGAAAAAATGCGAATAAAAAAATCCACATAAACACGACGATTTCAAATTTCAAAAACAAATCTTTACTGAACCATTAAAACGGCCACCATCTTGAACCAAAAACGGAACGTGAAAACAAATTTATAGACAGAGGAACATGGTCAACTTAAAACAGGACCTAAAAAGTCAATAAATCACAGTTTGTTTCTTGCGTGTTTTTGTAATAGACGCAGGTGAAATTGGATAAAAACTAGTTTTTTTATGATTGTCGTTAACCCCTCAGGCTTATTTCTTCCTTTTGGAAACAACTCGTATAGCTCTCATAAAACCTTTACCACCATGCTGATAAATAATATTAGAAAGAGAAAATACAACTCTATTTATTACAATATATAAATTAACCACAAAAAATTAAAATATAAGATTCCAACCACAAATTGAGAAAAAAATATTGAAACTTTGGAATTTTTTTTATTAAATATGAAACGATAAAATGTGATATGTCGATAACGTTTATGTCTAATAAAATATGTGTGTGTTTTTATTTTTTTTCGTCATCGGTAATTTTAGAAAGAAAAAACGTAAGGTGAGTTATTTTAAAGAATTTTAATGTTTTCATTTGCATATTTAAAAATTATACTTTTATTTCAAAATAAAAAAAAAATAAAATTATATTTTATAACTTTTCCGTACTTGGATTTTATTGCGAAATGGAAATATTTTGATCTTCTGACAAAATTCGCCCGAGACCTTAGGGGTTAATAATAGAGTTTTTACGGACGAAAAGTCGCTCTGCCACCGGAGTTTTCAGTTAGTGTAGTGGCTGTTACGTGGTATTTTTTTCTTAAATTGCGAAATAACAAAAGCGGTGAATGTCGGCCATACGAGGCCAGTTTAATTAACGCTTTGGATAAAGGTCCGGCCGTGTCACGTCACCGCGCGCCGGTACAGCGAGGCTGCGTGATGAAAAGCATACACCCGAATTATTAATAAAACTCTCCCTTAACTCAACAAACCTACCCTTACAATATGTATTTATACAGAGCTTGTATTATAGTCCAAGCCTTTGAAGAAAGCAGCGGTGCTTTGAATTCTTAAATAGAGAATGCATTAGATTTGTTTTATTTCATAATTTATGAACCTTTTGCTCAACAGTGCTTTGTGTTTGTCAACTGCAGGAATTGGTTGCATGGAAAGGGTCAACATCATAATGATATTTACGAAACGATCAACTTGAAACGTTAAAGGCAAGTTTGTAAATTATCCGCGGGAGTTATTTTCTCATTTCTTCTACGGAAAGCTGAACACTAAATGAGAAAATTGCTTGTCCAGTCATTTGGTAGTTATACCTTTAAAGTTTTCCAGGAGTTTTGAAAATTGGTAATATTATAGATTTCGATCTGCTCTTTCGGAATTTCAACTTTGCCACCTCGTATCTTTGCCGCTCATGCCGCCATTTTGGAAAAATGGCGCCTTTAGCAGTTTTTGGACAATATCTCCTCTCCGACGCAAAGCCGAAAAATGGCGCCTAATAGCAGTTTTTGGACAATATCTCCTTTCCGACTCATTTGTACGATAAAAAGATGTTCGCAGATGATGCCGGTGAAATTTCAGTCTGTGACGTCTCGACCGATACTGAAGACGGACTCACAACGCCTGATCCATCAAGAACAGCGAAGCGAAGAAATTGTGCATTACATGTGGATTAGGCCTACAGGGGACAGACGCCACTATAAAAAACGCGCCGCTTCTCTACCTCAAAGTGGTATTGAAGTATAATTTACGGCGCTTGTACGCCAAAACTATTGATTTTAGAAAAAACTGTTAATTCGTTAAATGTAGCAAATTTTTTCTAGTTTATTTTGTATAGTGTGTTTTTATCATAAGATAAGTCGGAAAGCAAATATTGTCAAAAAATTGCTATAAGGCGCCATTTTTCCAAAATAGCGGCGCGAGCGGCAAAGATATGAGGTGGCAAAGTTTGAATTCGGAAAGAGCACATCAAAATCTATAATATTACCAATTTTCAAAAATCCCGGAATACTTTCCAGGTAACCCATATTTTTCGTCCCAAATGACTGGACTACTTTTGAATTTTAGGTCCTTCGTGAAAATGACGTCTTGTGCAGATATGGTGACTTAAGTGGAGGATCTATTGAATGTCTTGGGTTTAATAGCTGGACTTTGAAACATTTTTCAATTTGGGAGGCCGGAATGGGTACCGCCACCCCAGGAACCATGAACCAGGAAGAGAAGCAGCCATGACCACCTCCTGATTCCTTTAAAAAAAATATCATAGGAATATTATTGTGTTACCTAAATGCCTTGTAGATAGATTTTTTGTGTTCTTGAGCATTAACTGTGCATTATTTTAGCACCCTGTAAGTCACCCTTTTACCCGCCCTAAAATCAGCACTCCTACTACCCTCACCTAATAATATGTAATCATTTCTATACCTGTATAATTTCAAAGTTAGTTGATTGCTTGTAAATAACACATGGAAGTGTTGAAACCGGTATCAAATAAATAAAATTAAGTTATAAATGTAAACTTTGAATACAACCCTTCAAAACAGAATCAATCTATGAACACAGAATATGTTATCAAAATATTATTATTTGAATGATTTTTCTTTTAATAGTTTCAGGGTTTTCAGGGTCATTCATTCAGGGTTCTGGGTAATTCTTTCAGCTTCAACCTTACAAACACCTTGGTGTAGTAACAAATCATATTATTTTATTTATTAAAACGCCTATAACAAATTATCAAGAGTTCGTTAGAGGGTGATCCTTTATCCGACATCACCTTAGAAGGTGTCAAATGAGATGATAAAGGTTAGTAATAGAATGCAAGATCACCATAGTGAACTATATTACATACTATAATATGCACCTACAGTAAGGTGCTTCAAAAACACAAACAAAATTTTTTTTTTTTTTAATATCACCATACACGGAGAATAATATGATTCTAAAATACGATCATTTTATTCGTAAAAACGGGTCTGAAGTTCTTACGAACAAATTAATAGAGTTTCAATGTTTATTGGCGGGAACATGTAGGAATAATTTGTTGGTATACGTAATTTCGTACGTATACCACCAAAACATATTCTTACATCTTCCCGCCAATAAACATTGAAACACTGTTAATTTGTTTGTGGGAACTTCAGTCCCGTTTTTAACCGTTTTTACGAATCACATTTTTCTCCGTGCAGGGCACCTTTCATATGTTTCCAAATGTCTAAAAAATTACACTTTTATGGGTCCGCTACCAGCGGAGAAAAAGTAGGAATTTGACCAAAAGCATAAGAAGTTGGTATTTAAACGAAGTATTTAATTTAAGAAAATTTTTGCAAAATGTATTTTAACACAACATTAAAATCAATGAATTTATTACATGTTACACAAACGCTTATAGGTGCCATTTTATATCACGATTGTAAATTCAGTCTAAGAACAAAAAGTTCGTTTTTTACTCAAAGACTCTAATTGCGATACTAACACGTTTAAACACACTTCCTATTAATGAGTCTAGTTTTTTAACTGTTAATTCATGGTGGAATTCCATTGCATTAGATATGAAATTAAACCATTTTTTCACTTTGTTCCACTTGTTTATTTACACCAGGACCAGTTTCGTCCTACTACATTTCAGACTGGTAGTCGAGATTCTTATGCTACGTAATTTATACAAACTTAGGCACGGGTACACAACATTGTCTCTATATGATGTCCTGGTGTAAATAAACAAGTGGAACAAAGTGAAAAAATTGTTTAATTTCATATCTAACACTTCCTATTGTTTACAATACTGCAGGGGTCGCGATTGGGGTGTGTTAAACCTATCTGTGTCTTATTTAATTTTGCGTGCAGTGACATGTTTGCTCTGAAGTGCTGCAATCATTGCCCCAAATGTCTTGTATTTTCGGAACTTTGATCAATGGCAGCTACCACTGAAATTTTATTAAATGAAAACTAATTTAAACAAAGTTGAGTATATATTTTTTGGCAATTGAAAGCATTTACCGATAAAACGACGAATCTTTACTTTTCAGTCTGTACTATACTATATACAGACATAAGATGACATTATAACAAAATAATCACGTCGAGTTGTATACTGACCCCAATCGACACCGACTACCCAGGAGCAAGCCAAATGCCCATGCCCAGCTATAAATGGTCATGGTTGATATTTTTGCTTGAAATAGTCCTGGGTCGATTATTTTAACCCGATCACTAACCACCAACGATCGGGTTATTTTATAAAGAAAGATTCGATCATTTGATTGATGAGCAGTCAGCTCAGTCAGCACCCGTCTCTGGGTTGGAACCGGTTCCTCCCAATATTTTTATTCATAGGCATAGTTCAAATGTGTAAATTCATTTGAAAAAAAAAACCTTTTTTTCATAAACAAGTTCTACTGCGTATTATTAATACGCGTTACAGCTGTTAACTCCATTAATGGAGGATTGAACGCCGTTGGAGCCAACAAAAAGTTGTCCACAGAAGCGAAGCTAGCAGTCCACAATGGAGTACTGGTACCTACCCTGATGTATGGCAGTGAAGCGTGGAAATGGCAGAGAAAGGATGAAAGTAGACTGAATGCTGTAGAAATGAGATCCCTGAGGCGTATGTGTGGTAAAACCATGTATGATCGTGTGAGGCATGTGGAGATCCGAAAAGAATGCAAGGCTGATGTGAGCGTAGTAAGTAAGATTAAGAAAGGGACGCTTAGATTGTTTGGGCATGTTGAGCGAATGAATGAAGAAAGGAGTGTAAAGAGAATTTATGACGCGAATGTGAACGGTATAAGAAGCCGAGGAAAGGAAGACGTGGCACGATCAAGTAAATCATATACTTGAGTCGGGCCATGTCAAGAGTCAGAATAATAGAAGAGTATGTATGAGAAGGTGTATGAATGTGAATGAGGCAAGGAGCGTGTGCCAAGACCGAGTTGTTTGGCGGTCCGTCCTCTCTGCCTACCCCTGCGGGGAAACGGCGTGATGGTTAGTTAGTTAGTTACAGCTGTTTTGCTTTCTTCAGTTTGATAATACCTTCAGAAGGCGAAACAGCTCTCACGCGTGATAAAAATTATGCAGCAGAAGTTGTTTATAAGTAAACTGTTTTTACAAATTAAATAATAATATCATTCAATACACATATATAAGAAAAAATAAACAAAACAAACACAGTAATCTAGTGAATCGTGTAAAATGATCGATCGACCCAGCTCTATTTGAGAAAGATCTTTTTAGAATTTAGATACCTTAAACATTAACATAC
Organism: Limnephilus auricula; assembly: GCA_951813805.1. Lineage (NCBI taxonomy): Eukaryota > Metazoa > Arthropoda > Insecta > Trichoptera > Limnephilidae > Limnephilus > Limnephilus auricula. The sequence continues at coordinate 39,365,961 of OX638389.1, read as the reverse complement.
ATCATTAACAATTTTATAATATGGACCCCGAGGCAAGTTTCGAAGTCTCTATTATTTAATAGCTACCTACATTTGTTTATTTTAATTCCAAAGGTTGAATTGTATAGTGAACGAAAATGTGTATAAAATTTTCTGAAAAATGTTTTACGAATCGAAAAACGTCGTATCTATTTCACGGGGAAGGTTTTTAGAAGCAGCAGTATTTGTTTTTATTTTTATTTCTCGGGTAATCATCATTTACTCTGCTCGTGCATTACGTTCTTATTGCAGCTTAAACGAACGGGCATGAATTTATTTTCATTTTACTCAGGAGTATTTTAAGAACGTTTGAAGCAGTGATGGGAGTAAACGAGGTATCCATTTAAAAGATTGACGATTTAAAAAAAACTATACATATCAAATCTTCAATATCAGCAAAATTTTATCAAAATTTGAACGATTCAAAAACATCGAAAATTTTGTTAAAATGAAACCGAAAAATAATTCTTAGTTCCTGAAACGATTGATCCAATAAACCGAATGCAAATTAACTGATACTAATTATAAAACGTTAAAAATTTAGGTTAGTTATTACTATGGGGATGGACCTTCTACCCATAAAGCGGTTTTTTTATGTGAACATCGGGGGTCCCAATAGCTCCCAACCGCCAGTCAAACTATGGCATCCCCAATTGGGGTATGTTTGGAGGCTGAAGGTAGTGGGGAGGGGAAAACGAAGGTAGGGAAATACCTGGCGATTGAGATCTGGTCACCAAATACGGCTATAGAGGTCAAGGGCTTCACTGAAAGTTTCTTCCACTCTGCAGCGTGCCGAAAATATACCTTATTTTATTTACACCATAATTGTGAAATGACACACTTCAATCAAATAAAATTTACTTGTGTATGCCGGGATTTTAACCCGAGAGCCATACCCATCTAGCACAGAGGCTTTAATTATTATGTTTACAATTAAGTAGGTACGTCCAATTTACTGTCCTAGAACGGTAGACCTACCTAGTTGAACAGTCAAAATGTCAATAAAATGTAAATGTATTTTTATTATAACAAATATAATAATTAATAATACGTAATTAATAATCAATAACTTTGTCTCCCTCTTTTCTATTTTATCTCCTTCTGTCACCAATAAGGTGTTTTATTTTCTATTTTTCTCTTTCACTCATTGTTTTATTCTCTTATATATAAATGTGTCCATAAGTAATTATGTTTAGTTAATATAATAAGCCATGACAAAGCTTGAGAAAACCGGTTGCCTTTTAATTATTGATTAAAAAAAGTGGTGTATTACAAAGTTTGTTTTTTCATTTAAATATTTTAATATTTTAGTTCGTAAGACCTTAAATAAACAGACAAACTGGGGTACTTTCGTCACACAACACTTTATTTTTATTTAATGATTTATTTTTTAATGATTTTAATTGAACTAAAATAAAAATTCTGAAAAGTGTCTTTACTAGATTATATATTGATTTATTTCACTGCAAAATTATTTATTTCATATGATTTGAAATGTGTGTTGTATAAAACAATATTTCATTTGAAAATTTAACAAATCTGCCAACGACCATCGGTATAACCTTACTATATTAAAAGTAAACTTAGCTTTCCAAAATTTAAAACATAACTTTACCAGAATAAATAACAATCTTTCGAAATCAATTTATATTTTTTTTTGTATAAAACAGTCAATACGTCATGAATTTGATTTAAAAGGGACAAATTTTTGGTATTCTCTGGTTATACCCTTTTAATAAATAATTAGAAATAATTCGTGTATCAGCTTACCGACAAAGTGAATACATTCCTTCATGTAGGGCATGATTCTAATATAAAATGCACCGTGTGCATTTGGTATATTCCGTCAGATGCTCCGTTGCCGAAGCGGTACGTGAAAATGCCTAATGAGGGTTGAAGGAAAATTTGTTGCAGTGGAAATGAAGTCAGTCAGGCAAATTTATGACGTGGATTCAGAGAAACGTAGCGATCCAGAGAGCAAGTAGATTGGAAGAATTGTGCTTCATAGAGAAGAGGAAGACGGTATGTTTGTTGTAAAACGCAAATGGTGGATGACGGAATATACCTTGAATTGGGGCAATCATGCGGAGATGATTTTAATTCCTCAGATAGATGAATCCAAAGAATCCAAACATTTTGCATATTGCGAGTGTAATATAAAAACTAAAAGTTATAGAACATGTTGACAATTTGAGAGGTGAGTATGGGCCCGGGAATTATTTATTGGATCACCAACACCTCCGCCATCGGTCACTCCAAGTGGTTCGTTACGTTTGGTGACTGGCAGCAGTGCCCGGGTTAATGCAGGTTTGTCCGGTTCTTGGCGGCGGAAGCATCTGCCCACCAACTGTATGGCATGCCGAATCAGGAGAAACTTGGTTTTCACCTCTCGGAGGGATAGATTCATATGTGCGTCACTCCTGGACAAACAGATCCCCAGTTTCCTTACAATCCCTATTTCCTTCCCAGAATTTCCTCTCCTTCCTTTCCTAAAAAGACCCTCTACACAGCATCCTTAAAGATGACATAAATCCTGAGGAGAATTGTGTGGAGAATTATGAGTCCTCCTGAGTGGAACTAATGATTTTTTTTTTTTAAATGATTGCACTGTTTCAGCAGGTCAATCCCATTTATTATCGAATCTATTCCTTTACGATTCTGAGTTCGATAATTAGTAGAAGAAGATAATACTTCCTCTGGTAAAACATGACATTACTACTATCGATTTATTGATAAATCAATGGTAACAACAGTGACATCTACCGACAATTGGTTTAAACGTTTAGTTATATATGGATTATGCTTGTTTTAAAACCAGGTATTTTGAATTTGTCGATAATAATCCTCATCCATGTAAGCCCAACTTCTATTTTATACTATCCCTTACCTTGGTGAGTGGGTTTAATTTAACACGTATTTTCTGATTGCGTTAGAGCTATCTACTGCTCAATACTATTTCCAAATTCACCAGGCGTTTAAGCGCGTTTTTATAATACACAAGTATACTTACAAGTTAACTAACTTGAACCTTGTCCGATTATATTAATTTTTACCTAAAATTGTGGCTAAATACTTGACAAAATATTAGACAACGAAATTAACCACAACTAAATACAACATTTTTGCAAACACTGTCTTATTTCTGGCCCACCACCGTATTTAATGAAGATGAGAAATCTTCCTTGGCACTGTATAAAAATTTTTCAATACAATAAATATCGTCAATAAAGGGAAGAGATGTCTAGCTGCGTTTGAAATAAAAACGAAACATATTGATACAACGTGTTTGGAAATAATGAACGAATAACACCTTAGTAGTCTGGTTGTCCAAGGTTTCAGGCTCCCGCCGTGTTCAATCAGCTACCAGCTAAGTCCTCCGACCATTGCACACGCAACATTTTCAGCAATTTTTTTTTTTTTTATATAAGATAATGTGGTCTTACTGGGGTACCCCGGTATAAGGCCACTTTATACATGGTTACGTATTTGAAATAAAGTTAGTACGTGTGTTGAAATATTACAAGAAAAATGAAAAAAATTAAAAAAACTATATCTAGAATAAAACCAATACAAGCGTTGGTCTTTGTTGGGTTGCAAAATTATATCTATATGATGGAACATGAAAGTATTTTTTCTGTGCTTTCTTACTGTACCATGTATATGTATCATGATCAGTTCTAACATTGTTTTAGTTGTCTATGCTATCTTTGGGTCGCATGCTATCAGTTACGACTTGTGCCGAAGATAGCCGAAGACGGATAGGCAATTGCGAGAACGAAAGAATTTTGCGAGAACTCTTCAGACCAAAACTAGCTTTCCTGTTACTGAATATGAACTTTTTTGTACTACTATGTAAACCATTGTAATTATTTGTTAAATGTATGTACAAGTATAGAAATAAATAAATAAAGTTATAAGTAATACAAGTTTTTTCAAACCAACATCAAGAATGACTCGATTGTATAATAGGTACTGCAATCTTCAAGACTTAGATATATTTTCAAACTCAATTAATACCTTCAGAAGGAACTTACATATACTTTTACCAGATGATCTCCTTACTTAAGCCATTTTATTTTTTTAATTTCTAACAATTACTACTTGTGCATTGGCTCCACAAGAAATGTATTTGTATGTCCAAGTGTAAGTACATTTATGCATATTTTTTATTTTTTATTATTTATTAACCAAAAAAATACATGTTATGTACATTCTTTTAGGTATATGCCACCTCACTAGGCTGAGCCTGTTCCGAGGTGGCAGTAATTTAATATTTTTTATATCATTTTCAAAAGAAAGAATAAAATAAATTATTAATTAATAAATAGAATTTACATAAAATGAAAATAAATATAAAATGAAAATTAATAAGAGAAATAGAAAAGAAAAGAAAAAATGGAGAAGAGATGATATAAAGAACTTAAATTATTTGAAAAAAAAGAGAGATAAAATTTAATACAGACAGCAGTACGTTGTGCACATATATGCATATATGATTATGTGAGTATATTTGTGTGTGTATGTATGTATGTATGTGTGTGTATGTATATATATATGTATATTATATTTATAAGTATGTATGCATTTTTCTTCCTAATAACTGATTTCGATCCTCCTTATTTTTATATACATATTTGAAATTAAATTTATCTCTCTTGTAACCAACCAATCATTATTACATAAAGAATATTGAGATGAATGTTGTGCTCACCTATAATTAGAAACATCATTACAACCATGTATAAATGTAAATTACTGTAAAAAATTATGTGATGTATTCTGTTGGCGAGCCAATAAATAAATAAATAAAAAAAAAAGGACGTGCTGTCTCTTAAATTATACTTGTAAAGTACGAAAAACAATAAATAGCACTGTGATATTTTAATTTTTGCTCATTACAGAATAGTGTGTTTAGTGTTGAAATAACTTTAGGACATTAATCCATTACTAGCTTTTGCCCGTTGCAAGGCAACTAATTGGTTAAAGCACTAAGCGATTTGACGTTTGAATGTGGATGAAGCAAGAAGTGTGTGTGTCTAAATTTTTTAAAAATTAAATATTTGAAAAAAAAAATCGATGTTTGAATGTGGATGAAGCAAGGATTTTGAGAACTACTCAAAGGGTCTTGTGAGTTAATCGCTCAATTTTGTACACCCGCTACTTAGCCACTTTGGTCGCCCTGGTTAAGGCGTTCAGTATGGGCCTTTTCTCGCGAAAAGGGGCCTAGAAGTTTACGGTTCAATTTTTTCACTAATAAATTGTTTCTAAATTATATGATATGCACTCACTTTTCTAATAACTTCCGTTACACCTATTTAAATTTTTTGTACAAATTTGATAACGTCAAAGCTATGCATTATATAAAAAAAACTTCGCGGGCTTGCGCACAATAACTCACCAAAGTTTCATCGCAATCGGATGAATATTATTGTAGATAATTTCATTACGCTAGAGCTCATTATTATATTTTAAAACCATTTCGAGCATGCACACATCATATCCCCAAAGTTTCATCGCAATCGGATGAATAGTATTGGAAATAAGTTCATAATGCCAGAGCTTATTCTTATATATAGAAACCATCCATAGCATGCCAACATCGAATTCCCAAAGTTTCATCTCAATCGGATGAAAAGTAAAGTAAATAATTTCATTACGCCAGAGCTTACTTTTATGCATAAAAACCATCCCAGGCATGCACACATCAAATCTCCAAAGTTTCATCTCAATCGGGTGAATAGTGTATGAAATAATTTGATAACGCCAGAGCTTACTATTACGCATAGAAACCATCCCGGACATGCACACATCAAATCCCCAAAGTTTCATCGCAATCGGATGAATAGTATAGGAAATAATTTCAAAAAGCCAGAGCTTACTATTATGCGTAGAAACCAACCCGGGCATGCACACATCAAATCCCAAAAGTTTTGTCGCAATCAGATGAATAGTATTGGAAAAAATTTCATAACGCCAGAGCTTACTCCTTTACATAGAAACCATCCCGAGCATGCCAACATCGAATTCCCAAAGTTTCATCTCAATCGGATGGAAAGTATAGGAAATAATTTCATAACGCCAGATCTTACCATTATGCGTAAATAATTTCATAATTCCAGAGCTTACTATTATGCGTAGAAACCAACCCGGGCATGCACACATCAAAGCTCAAAAGTTTTGTCGCAATCAAATGAATAGTATTGGAAAAAAATTCATAACGCCAGAGCATACTCTTTTACATAGAAACCATCCCGAGCATGCCAACATCGAATTCCCAAAGTTTCATCTCGATCGGGTGAATGAAAATATAAAATAATTTCATAAAGCCAGAGCTTACTATTATGCGTAGAAACCAACCCGGGCATGCACACATCAAATCCCAAAAGTTTTGTCGCCATCAGATGAATAGTATTGGAAAAAAACCTACCTAACCCTCAAACAAAAAATATTTGTTCATTTACCTACGTAATTTCTAAAAAAAAAAAACATTGCAATTTTATTACTTATCAAAAAAACCATCTTATCAAACTCAATTTTACTGCAGCAAAAAAATTACACAAAGAAATTCTTTAACAATATCCGGGTACCCGTGCACACGTATAATTATTTTTATTTTAAAATTTAATCATGTCCAAAGTAAACGAACGAATCCTGTCCGATCTATTTTTCGATTTATATGCATATAAAAAATCTGTAGCACTGCATCGAACCCACCTAATTTATAAAAAGTACCTTCATACATACCTACCTACCCAGAGTACCTGTTCAGTACTTAGTTCCTACCTACCTGCATATCTACCTACCCCCGTGTACACCTACATTTCTTTGGAAATATCCATCTTTGGTTACTTATTTTTATTTTATATCATAATTTTTTTGTGATTTAAAGGAAAGAAGTTCTTACTTACAGTAAATATCGATATTTGAATTCAATGGAATACCATGTCTAGTGTATTCCACCTCCACCTAATACCACCTCCCTGATTGGTCAGTCAAAATGAACGACAGGGTCCGGCAAAATTTCCTCACTCATTATTACAAAAACCAATCGATTAAAAAAATGACTTTTTTTTAAAATCGACTCTTTAATATTTTTTTATGGAAATGACATCTTTCAAGTGTCCACCTTTTGATGTCACGGACGCCATAACTCTTTTCGTAATCAATAATTATTAATAACGATAAATGTATAGAAAATTAGAAAAAAAACTTTGCATCTTATTTAGATAAATTTTAATGCGCCGCAAAAACGTTGGTCGCAAACGCACGACAATATTTTCTAAACAAAAAAAATTAAGGAAAAAATCATGAGTTTTAATAAAAAAATTAATCAGTATATTTCGAGCGGAATTTTTTTTACCACCCTGTTTCTGAATTTGAATTAAAAGACCGACAAACTGCAATCGGCATTTTTCCAGAAGAAACGCGTTTAGTACCTACCATCTTTGGTGATTTCTCTTAATTTCAAACCATTTATTTGTAATTCGATGGAGCAAAGTAGGTACCTACCCAGTGATTATTATTATACCAATCCACCTGACCAGTAATATTTTTAAATCTTGTAAAATTTGTTAGCGGATTTTTCATGGATTTTTTGTAAAATATCAAATTTTTAGCTCGATATTGTGGAATATTTTCAATGGAATGCCACTAAAAAAACGGTTGAATAAGTTTTCGAAACCTTTTGCCATTGAATATATCAAAAAACATTTACGCCAGAGGCCGTCATTTTGACGCAATTTCGTTTGCAAATGAAGGATTCTCAAATACGCCAAAGCTCAATTTTTTTAAAGGCTAAAGTCTAATTTTTTTGTTCAGGCCCTAGCACGCTTGCTCTATAACGATCGGTAGGATAACTATCGGTAACTTCTCATCGTTCCCTAGGACAACTGCACATCGCTAACGAACAAACAACAGTTGATGTCGAATATGTTAAGGACACTTAGTCATTGTGAACTGTCACTTATTCGTTGGCGATCTGAAGTTATGCTAGGGAACGATGAGAAGTTACCGATAGTTATCCTATCGATCGTTATAGAGCGAGCGTGCTAGGGCCTCTGACCTACCGCAAAAGCCGTGAGGATCTTACGCTAAAAAAATTCGCTGGGTGGGTAGGCCAACGCCTCTGCAATAGGTCATTTCAAGTGGTTCGCTATGTTTGTTGATTTAGAAGTGGTGCCTGGGTTCATGAGGTTTGTCCTGGTCTTGGCGGTGGATTCGTCTGCCCACCAATTTCGTGGCAGACCAGATCGGAAGAGACTGGTTTAGGGAGACTTTTTGGCTTCTTCAGCAAAGCTCTCTCGGAACATCACCTTGCACCGCAGTGGGAGGGATAAAATCATTCGTCCGTCACTCCACACACTGATCCCCAGATTCCTACCCACCCCTCATAACTTTTTCCTTACCAGAACATCATCTCCTTACTTTCCTAAAAAGAACCCTTCACACAGCATCCCCAAAGATGACATAGACCCTGAGAGGAATTATTTTCGTCCGTCACTCCACACACTGATCCCCAGATTCCTACCCACCCCTCATAACTTTTTCCTTACCAGAACATCATCTCCTTACTTTCCTAAAAAGAACCCTTCACACAGCATCCCCAAAGATAACATAGGCCCTGAGAGGAATTATTTTCTTCAAGGCCTCCTGTGTAGAGCTATTATAAAAATTAAATAAACTTCTCTTTTCCCGGTAGATTTTCCTAATTTTGTTTTAAATTAGTCGAGTAAGATCCATAGTTTGTGTATAAAAAATGCATAAACATTCACACGAAAAAGCCCGCCCTTAGGATTGTGTGTATTGGTGCATATAACGATGCAAAACGTCACTGAGATACATCTTTTTGCCAACCTGAATATATTTAGATATTCTTAAATCGACTCAGATTAACCGGTTATAAAGGGTTTGGTCATCCAATAAATGATTCACGGGGTGGCAGTACCAATACACACCACCCACGCCGAATGATATTAGAATAACACTATTGTGCACTATTTAAAAAAGTACCTACGCCATTTGGCAAAAAAAAAATGGATTATCCTGAGTTATTTAAACAGTTTTATTCATCATGTTAAATTCTCAATATTTGAAAAATAACGTTCCCACCCAATTAGGTACCTACCCACTGGTAAATTATTTTCTATGATCTCAGCAGCCTGAACCGTTCGAATTTTATTTGTCTGTACAAAAGTACCTACACAGCAATTAAAATAAATGTTGTGTAGCTGGCCGGTAACATTTAACCTGTTTTCAATTTTCCTTTCCTTCATAAACGTCAGAATTTTATCAACTTTTGAAGATGTATCCTGAAATAATTTACATGAAATGTGGTAAATGTAATGTATTATTGGAGTTCGGAAATCTATGGTTTTCAAAATTATAGAAAAACATATTATCCACATATGCTATTTTTGACGTAATATTGATATACATGAGACTCGTCGAAATGTGAAATTTACATGCGAGACGCCATAGAATAATTTTCAAAAATGCCCCAACATTTCAGTACTTTGAAGGTCTGACGATAAATTTTTCCTTAATAAAGCTTTTTTTTTTACTGGCTACGAACATTTTAACAGTTTTTAACTCGGAATTTTTTTCGTAAACGTCAGAAATTACCGACGTTTGAAAACGAATCCTGACAAAATTTCCATGAAAAGTCACAAATATAATATATTATTAATGTTCCGAAACCTGTCGTAGTCGCAATAATATAAAAACATCTAAGCCGGGAATCTTTTTTAAGTCGCAATTTTGATTTACCTCGAGGCTCGTCGAAATGTTAAATTTTGAGGTGAGACGCCTTATATTTAAAAAAATATACACTTTACGATTTCAGTACTGAGGCTCTTTCAGAAATTTTTCGTGAAGGTCTGACGATAAATTATTCCTTTTTTGAGGGGCGAACCTGGCGGCTGGCAATATAACTTTGAATTTCTTCGTCGAATAATGAGCGCTTCTAGTTTTCGCCGCTAGGTTTTAATACATCAGTTTTTTTAGCAGTTTTTTTTTTTTGCATCCGTTTTTTTATATGAAAATTTGCAATTGGTAAAACTTCTGGCTGAATTTTTCCCATACAAATCAGGTCTGAAAAAATCGTATGTGATTTCATCCACGGTCCCTGTCTCGCGATAATCAGCTTTCGGGTCGGTTAAACTTAAGGGGGAGAGTGGTCGTTTTTCGCCTGCAGGGCTTGTCTTAAAATATGGTCGTTTAGAGCATTAATATATATACTAGCTTTTGCCCGTTGCATGGCAACTAATTGGTTAAAGCACTAAGCGATTTGACGTTTGAATGTGGATGAAGCAAGAAGTGTGTGTGTCACAATTTTTAAAAATTAAATATTTGAAAAAAAAATCGATGTTTGAATGTGGATGAAGCAAGGATTGTGAGAACTACTCAAAGGGTCCTGTGAGTATATCGCTCAACTTTGGACACCCGCTACTTAGCCACTTTGGTCGCCCTGGTTAAGGCGTTCAGTATGGGCCTTTTCTCGCAAAAAGGGCCTAGAAGTTTACGGCTAAATTTTTTCACTAATAAATTGTTTCTAAATTATATGATATGCACTCACTTTTCTAATAACTCCCGTTACACCTATTTAAATTTTTTGTACAAATTTGATAACGCCAAAGCTCTGCATTATATAAAGAAAACTTCGCGGGCTTGCGCACAATAACTCACCAAAGTTTCAACACAATCGGATGAATATTATTGTAGATAATTTCATTACGCTAGAGCTCATTATTATATTTTAAAACCATTTCGAGCATGCACACATCATATCCCCAAAGTTTCATCGCAATCGGATGAATAGTATTGGAAATAATTTCATAATGCCAGAGCTTATTCTTATATATAGAAACCATCCCGAGCATGCCAACATCGAATTCCCAAAGTTTCATCTCAATCGGATGAAAAGTAAAAGAAATAATTTCATTACGCCAGAGCTTACTTTTATGCATAAAAACCATCCCAGGCATGCACACATCAAATCTCCAAAGTTTCATCTCAATCGGGCGAATAGTATATGAAATAATTTGGTAACGCCGGAGCTTACTACTACGCATAGAAACCATCCCGGACATGCACACATCAAATCTCCAAAGTTTCATCTCAATCGGATGAATAGTATAGGAAATAATTTCATAAAGCTAGAGCTTACTATTATGCGTAGAAACCAACCCGGGCTTGCACACATCAAATCCCAAAAGTTTTGCCGCAATCAAATGAATAGTATTGGAAAAAATTTCATAACGCCAGAGCTTACTCTTTTATGTAGAAACCATCCCCAGTATGCCAACATCGAATTCCCAAAGTTTCATCTCAATCGGATGAAAATTAAAGGAAATATTTTCATAACGCCAGAGCTTACTTTTATGCATAAAAACCATCCCAGGCATGCACACATCAAATCTCCCAAGTTTTATCTCGATCGGGTGAATAGTATATAAAATAATTTCATAAAGCCAGAGCTTACTATTATGCGTAGAAACCAACCCGGGCAAGCACACATCAAATCCCAAAAGTTTTGTCGCCATCAGATGAACAGTATTGGAAAAAAACCTACCTAACCCTCAAACAAAAAATATTTGTTCATTTACCTACGTAATTTCTAAAAAAAAAAAAACATTGCAATTTTATTACTTATCAAAAAAACCATCTTATCAAACTCAATTTTACTGCAGCAAAAAAATTACACAAAGAAATTCTTTAACAATATCCGGGTACCCGTGCACACGTATAATTATTTTTATTTTAAAATTTAATAATGTCCAAAGTAAACGAACGAATCCTGACCGATCTATTTTTCGATTTATATGCATATAAAAAATCTGTAGCACTGCATCGAACCCACCTAATTTATAAAAAGTACCTTCATACATACCTACCTACCCAGAGTACCTGTTCAGAACTTAGTTCCTACCTACCTGCATATCTACCTACCCCCGTGTACACCTACATTTTTTTGGAAATATCCATCTTTGGTTACTTTTTTTTTTATTTTATATCATAATTTTTTTGTGATTTAAAGGAAAGAAGTTCTTACTTAGAGTAAATATCGATATTTGAATTCAATGCAATCCGCATGCCTATACTCCCTGATTGGACAGTCGAAATGAACGACAGGGTCCGGCAAAATTTCCTCACTCATTATTACAAAAACCCATCGATTAAAAAAATTACTTTTTTTTTTTAATCGACTCTTTAATATTTTTTTATGGAAATGACATCTTTCAAGTGTCCACCTTTTGATTTCACGGACGCCATAACTCTTTTCGTAATAAATAATTATTAATAACGATAAATGTATTGAAAATTAGAAAAAAAACTTTGCATCTTATTTAGATAAATTTTAATGCGCCGCAAAAACGTTGGTCGTAAACGCCCGACAATATTTTCTAAAGAAAAAAAAAATAAGGAAAAAATCATGAGTTTTAATAAAAAAATTAATCAGTATATTTCGACCGGATTTTTTTTTACCACCCTGTTTCTGAATTTGAATTAAAAGACCGACAAACTGCAATCGGCATTTTTCCAGAAGAAACGCATTTAGTACCTACCATCTTTGGTGATTTCTCTTAATTTCAAACCATTTATTTGTAATTCGATGGAGCAAAGTAGGTACCTACCCAGTGATAATATTATACGAATCCACTGGCAAGTAATCTTTTTAAATGTTGTAAAATTTGTTAGCGGATTTTTCATGGATTTTTTTGTAAAATGTCAAATTTTTAGCACGATATTGTGGAATATTTTCAATGGAATGCCACTAAAAAAACGGTTGAATAAGTTTTAGAAACCTTTTGCCATTGAATATATCAAAAAACATCTACGCCAGAGGCCGTCATTTTCAGGCAATTTCGTTAGCAAATGAAGGATTCTCAAATATGCCAAAGCTCAATTTTTTAAAGGCTAAAGTCTAATTTTTTTGTTCAGGCCCTAGCACGCTTGCTTTATAACGATCGGTAGGATAACTATCGGTAACTTCTCATCGTTCCCTAGGACAACTGCACATCGCTAACGTACAAACAATAGTTGATGTCGAATATGTTACGAAGGACACTTAGTCATTGTGACCTGTCACTTATTCGTTGGCGATCTGTAGTCATGCTAGGGAACGATGAGAAGTTACTGATAGTTATCCTATCGATCGTTATAGAGCGAGCGTGCTACGGCCTCTGCTGACCTACCGCAAAGGCCGTGAGGATCTTACGCTAAAAACATTCGCTGGGCGGGTAGGCTAACGCCTCTGCAATAGGTCATTTCAAGTGGTTCGCTATGTTTGGTGATTTAGAAGTGGTGCCTGGGTTCATGAGGTTTGTCCTGGTCTTGGCGGTGGATTAGTCTGCCCACCAATTTCGTGGCAGACCAGATCGGAAGAGACTGGTTTTGGGAGACTTTTTGGCTTCTTCAACAGAGCTCTCTCGGAACATCACCTTGCACCGCAGTGGGAGGGATAAAATCATTCGTCCGTCACTCCACACACTGATCCCCAGATTTCTACCCACCCCTCATAACTTTTTCCTTACCAGAACATCATCTCATTACTTTCCTAAAAAGAACCCTTCACACACCATCCCCAAAGATGACATAGGCCCTGAGAGGAATTATTTTCGTCCGTCACTCCACACACTGATCCCCAGATTCCTACCCACCCCTCATAACTTTTTCCTTATCAGAACATCATCTCCTTACTTTCCTAAAAAGAACCCTTCACACAGCATCCCCAAAGATGACATAGGCCCTGAGAGGAATTCTTAAATCGACTCAAATTAACCGGTTATAAAGGGTTTGGTCATCCGATAAATGATTCACGGGGTGGCGGTACCAATGCACACCACCCACGCCGAATGATATTATAATAACACTATTGTACACTATTTAAAGAAGTACCTACGCCATTTGGCAAAAAAAAAAGGATTATCCTGAGTTATTTAAACAGTTTTATTCATCATATTAAATTCTCAATATTTGAAAAATAACGTTCCCACCCAAGTAGGTACCTACCCACTGGTAAATTATTTTCCATGATCTCGGCAGCCTGAACCGTTCGAATTTTATTTGTCTTTACAAAAGTACCTACCCAGCAATTAAAATCAACGTTATTTAGCTGGCCGGTAACATTTAAACTTTAGTTTTTTTTTGCATTTCATAAACGACAGAATTTTTTCAACTTTTGAAGATGTATCCTGAAAAAATTTACATGAAATGTGGTAAATGTAATGTATTATTGGAGTTCGGAAATCTATGGTTTTCAAAATTATAGAAAAACATCTTATTCACATATCCTATTTTTGACGTAATATTGATATACATGAGACTCGTCCAAATGTCAAATTTACATGCGAGACGCCATAGAATAATTTTCAAAAATGCCCCAACATTTCAGTACTTTGAAGGTCTGACGATAAATTTTTCCTTAATAAAGCATTTTTTTTACTGGCTACGAACATTTTAACAGTTTTTAACTCGGAATTTTTTTCGTAAACGTCAGAAATTACCGACGTTTGAAAACGAATCCTGACAAAATTTCCATGAAAAGTCATAAATATAATATATTTTTAATGTTCCGAAACCTGTCGTAGTCGAAATAATACAAAAACATCTAAGCCAGGTATCTTTTTTAAGTCGCAATTTTGATTTACCTCGAGGCTCGTCGAAATGTAAAATTTTGAGGTGAGACGCCATATATTTAAAAAATATACACTTTACGATTTTAGTACTGAGGCTCTTTCAGAAATTTTTCGTGAAGGTCTGACGATAAATTATTCCTTTTTTGAGGGGCGAACCTGGCGGCTGGCAATATAACTTTGAATTTCATCGTCGAATAATGAGCGCTTCTAGTTTTCGCCGCTAGGTTTTAATACATCAGTTTTTTTAGCAGTTTATTTTTTTTGCATCAGTTTTTTTATATGAAAATTTGCAATTGGTAAAATTCTGGCTGAATTTTTCCCATACAAATCAGGTCTGAAAAAATCGTATGTATTTTTATCCACGGTCGCTTTCTCGCGAAAATCAGCTTTGAGGTCGGTTAAACTTGAGGGGCAGAGTGGTCGTTTTTCGCGAGACTGCGATTGTCTTAAAATCTGGTGGTTACGAGCATTAATATATATATACCCATGTTCCTTACCAAATATTCCTTCCTTGTGATTCCCTTCCTTTCACATCAAGGCCCTTACCCAAGAAGCAAAGAAGATGATTTAAAACACTTGAAAAAAGAACACTTTTGCTCTTCCTTTTTTTGAATAAAAACATTCAGTTGTTATCTTGAAAAACTCGACCAAGCTTGTACAAGCATTTTGCACATCTCGCAAATAACAATAATATAAATATATTATAATTGTCGTGAAGACCATCGGGTCATCATCATTGGAAAGTGATCGTAAAGAAGAACTGGGAGCTGTCACCTCATCATCAAGGTAAGGGCCATTCCTATCGTTTTCCTTCCCCCCTTGTCGATTTAAAAACACAATCTTATACACTCGTAATTTCGCCACATAATTTAGTTTTACAGTCCACACGGTGTCATCGGACACTTAACATTTTGATCCTTGTAGCCGGATATAAATCACATTCCCGCTAAATTACATATTGTTGTTTTTTAGCAAAAAATTCGCCAAATTGAATATCGTTTCAATTCAAATGATTGTGTTTTTAAACTCGCATCCCTTTAATTCCGTTCCTGTCGTAAAGCTATTTCAACAATAATTCATTATTACGCATAAAGATTAATAATTAATTAGGTAATCATATTGACATGATTTGTTTGCAATTCCGGTAGCATTCGATAAGTAGGCATCAGTTTGAAGTCGCGTCGGTAACGTAGAGCCCTGTTAATCATAAATAAACCAATCGTCGGTAATGTAGAGCCCTGTTAATGGTAACCATAAATAAACCAATCGTCGGTAACGTTGAGCACTGTTAATGGTAACTGATGGTAACGTAGAGCCCTGCTTCCATAGATACGCAGTGAAGTTTGTTTATGATTTCGTTGTCAAGGTAAACTGTAAAGAGTGACAGTTTTTTACGCAGTTTTGTTATTGTTTTTTTTGTTTGGTTTGAATATTTTTGGTTTTAAATATTCAAAAATGGCATCCAATTCAATTAAATATAGATTGTCAGTGCTGGATATGGAGAGTATTCGTGCGTCGGCTTTGAAAGCAATTCAAACAATGAATTTATCTGACAAAGATGCTTTCAAAATACGTTACACAGATCTCGTAATTGTACGAGAAAACTTTATTCAGGCTCATATATCTCTGGAAGCTACAAAAAAGAATGAGGCTGATGTAACGGTATTACAATCGAAATATTCGGAGATACAAAATATGTATTACGAAATACAATCATATTTTAACCAACTGTTTCCTGAAAAGTCAACAGTTGCAATCGACAATAAAACAATGAACTATAATTTGACTAATGTTTCGTTACCTAAGTTGAATTTGATAGTCTTTTCTGGAATTTCAACAGAATGGATGAATTTTATTAACACTTTTGACTCGTTAATTCATTCAAATAATTCATTAAATTCCGTTCAAAAAATGCAATATTTATTAAGTAGTCTCACTGGTGAGGCATTAATATGCGTGAAACATTTGCCGATTTCGGAAGGAAATTACTTTATTGCTTATCATATTCTAAAGACGAGGTATGATAATGTACGCCTAATGGCTGATATACACGTGGAGGTAATTTTGTCATCCCAGCCCGTAAAGGCTCATGACAATTTGAGGCAATTTATTTCAATGCTGAAAGAAAACATTGCCGCTTTGGAAGTTTTAAATTTTCCGGTACGTGAATGGAGTTTCATATTATTACATATTGTTCTACGCAAATTACCAAAAGAATTGCGTATTGATTTTGAGTTACAACATAAGTCGGAAAAAATTCCTTCATTCGATCTACTATTGCAGTTTTTGGAGGGACAATGCTTAGCTAAGGAAATGGCGTCAGGTATTATTCCGGAACATATGACACAAAAGGAAAATGTTAATAAAGTTCCATCGAAAGCCTATAATTTTAAAAGTCGTTCGAGCAATAATAGTAATGTTAATTCGTTTGTATCGAATATTGAAATCAAGTGTCTTGCTTGCAAATCGCCACATGCTCTTCATAAATGTGACAAATTTTTAAACCTTTCTGCAAAGGATAGATACTCATTCGTAAAAGAACATAATCTATGCCTTAATTGTTTGGTCCAAGGGAGACATAATGCGAAAAATTGTCAATCTCGCTTTTCTTGCAAGCATTGTCAAGCAAGACATCATACCCTGTTGCATTTTCCAAAGAAAATGTTGGAAAATCCAGAACCTCAAGAAAATTCGTCGGAACCAATTGCTTTGACAACGGTTTACAATAAAACTAACACATCGGTGTTGTTATCTACAGCCTATGTTGAAATATTGGACAAAAATGGCGTTTTCAAAAAGGCTAGAGTTTTGCTCGATAGCGCCAGCCAGGCTAATTTCATTTCGGAGAATTGCGTCAAACGCTTAGGTTTGCCTCGTCAAAAGAAGCAGTCACTTGCAGTGCTAGGTATTGGCAACATTCCTACAATTAATTCCAACGGATTAATAAAAACACAATTTCGTCCCGTCGCCTCGAAGGAATCTGGTATTACGACAGATTTCCTTATTTTGAATAACATTTGTTCAAATATGCCGTCATCTCGTATCGTCGAGCATGAGTGGTCACACATCGCAGGACTCCAATTGGGAGACCCTACATTCTACATACCTTCAGAAATTGATATCCTATTCGGAAGTGATATCTTTGCGTCGCTATTGTGCTCAGGTAAATTAATTGGCAATCAAAATGAACCTGTAGCCATTGAAACCAAATTAGGTTGGGTTTTGATGGGAAATGTCAAACCATCAAATCATTCTATTAACTCATTTTTCACTTCAATGGAGGAATCAATAGATGAAAAACTTAAATGTTTCTGGGAAATCGAAAACGTTCCTCTTTTGAAGAAAATTCAATCGCCTGATGAACTTCGTTGTGAACAATTATACGTTGAAAATACCTACCGTAACAAAGATGGGAGATATGTTGTATCATTACCATTTAAGGAAACCCCGGAGAAGTTGGGAAAATCATATGACACAGCATTGTCACGTCTCACGCATTTAGAAAGGAGACTGGATCGAAATCCTGATTTTAAATCCCAATATATTTCGTTCATGAGAGAATACTTATCGTTAGGACACATGATGGAAATACCATCTCAATCGCCAATTGTTGGTAATTACTTCATACCTCATCATGGAATAATAAAGGAGACGAGTTCTACCACTCGCTTAAGGGTTGTTTTTGATGCAAGTGCTAAAACGTCATCGGGTATGTCATTGAACGACATACTTTTGGTCGGTCCCAAATTACAAAAGGACATCGTCGAATTGATGTGTAATTTTCGATTACACAAAATCGTTTTTACTGCTGACATACGTCAAATGTATCGACAAATACTCATGGATAAGAACTCTCGCCGTTTCCAACGTATTTTGTGGCGAGAATCGCCTAGTCATCATTTAAAGGAATTCGAACTTCAGACAGTTACATATGGCACTTCATCTGCACCGTTCCTCGCTATCCGTACACTCCATGAACTAGCAAATGCTGAAAAATTGAATTACCCAGAGGCAGCTAGCACATTAATTGACAATACCTATGTTGATGACATTATCAGTGGTGCGCAAACTTTGGAAAGCGCTCGACATCGTATAGTGGAATTAATTGCATTACTTCAAAAAGGTGGTTTTGAACTACGAAAATGGTCTAGTAATTGTCCTGAAGTACTAAAAGACATTCCTGTCAGTTACCTGGAAGTACCCTTAAGTTTTGAATTGGATGCTGATAAGAAAAATATTAATATATTAGGAATTCAATGGATCCCTTCGCTTGATACATTTACATATAAAATTAATAATGTTGTTAATGGCCACTGTACCAAACGCACAATGTTATCCACAATTGCACGTTTATATGATCCACTAGGTTTTATTAATCCTGTCGTTTTTATTGCTAAATGTTTCATGCAAAACTTGTGGAAAATTCAAATTGGTTGGGATGATGAAATTCCTTCGGAAATGAATTTGAAATGGAAGAAATACATAACAGAACTTCCATCCCTCGCCAATCTAAGAATTGATCGCTATGTTAGAACATGTCCACAAAGTCGTTGTATACTTGTTGGATTTTCAGATGCCTCTGAAAGAGGATATTGTGGAATTGTATATTTAGTTGTAATTAACAACAAAGAAATATCGAGCCATATTTTGTTGGCTAAGTCAAGGGTTGCACCCATCAAAGTGACATCTATCCCACGATTGGAGTTGCTTGGAGCAGTTTTATTGGAAAATTTGTTGACTTATTGTAAAGAAGTATACAAAGATAGACTTCAAATAGAAAGAATCATCGCTTTCACGGATTCGACCATTGTATTGGCATGGTTGAAGACACCTTCGTTTCTTTTGCAAACTTTTATAGCAAATCGTGTTGAAGCTATAATTGAAAATATACCGTATGAACATTGGTATCATATTTCCTCGCAAGATAATCCCGCGGATTTGGGATCACGAGGAGTTTTTCCAAATGAAATCGCTGACGCATCATTATGGTGGTACGGACCTAACTTTCTATTATCACCTTTGGAAGAATGGTTACTAGTTAAACCTCAAACTATTCCCGCAGAACAACTACCAGAATACAAATCGAAAAACTTGATCTCATTCGTAACGAATGTGTCAACTTGTGACCAAGAGTTTCTACTGAAATTTTCTTCATTATCGAAATTATTACGTGTTATATCTTGGTGTCGTCGATTTATTAATAAATTACGTTCGAAATCAATTGGCACTTTCAACGTATTTTCCCCACTCTCTTTAAAAGAAAATAATTTATCTTTGGCATGTTGCATTAAGCTTGTTCAAACTATTTATTTTCAACAAGATATAGACAGTATACAGTCGCATTATGTCTGTTCGACACAACTTCAAAAACTCGCTCCATTTATCGACAAAAATGGAATATTGAGAGTCGGTGGACGTATTCGTTACGCACAAATTTCGGAAAATGCTCGCCATCCTATTATTCGACATCGTCTGAGCAAATGCATTGTTTGTTTTAAAAATAACCCTAAATTCATAAATGCACCCAAAAACAATGACAAACTTGTGGATGCAACTGTCGCTCGTTCAATTACCTGGCACTTTAATCCTCCCTCCGCACCTCATTTCAACGGATTGTCGGAGGCTGGAATTAAGTCAACCAAACACCATTTGAAAAGGGTTGTGGGAGATCAAATCCTCACCTTTGAAGAACTAACCACAGTTCTGACTCGCATCGAAGCAATTTTAAATTCGAGACCCATTGGAGCGCTATCGCCGGATCCATCTGAAATGGACCCGTTAACTCCTGCCCATTTTTTGATTGGGGCTCCTCTCGTTTCTGTTCTTGAAGAAGATTTTGTGGATGTACCAATGAATCGTTTATCGCGTTGGCAACTATTGAAACAAATGTCTCAACATTTTTGGAATCGTTGGCGGAAAGAATATCTACACACTCTTCAACAACGAAACAAGTGGGCTACGACAAACCCTAATTTGAAAGTTGACGACCTAGTTATGATTGATGATTCGCAATCAGCCCCCATGCGATGGCCTGTCGGACGAGTCGTTGAACTATTTCCCGGCGCTGATGGAATTATCCGTGTCGTTTCGGTATGTACTCCCCAGGGTGTTTTTAAACGTCCCGTGGTAAAACTGTATCGACTGCCTATCGATTAAATATCTGTTTTGATTAGTTTATAATTTTAATTTCGTTATTAATTCTACCATTTAATTTTGTTTGTTGTCGTTTTCTTTTTGCTTTCTTTTTCTTTCGTGTCGTTGATGCACAATTATTGAGAAAATTATCACATTTTCTCAAGGCCGGCGGAGTGTTTAGTGTTGAAATAACTTTAGGACATTAATCCATTATACCCATGTTCCTTACCAAATATTCCTTCCTTGTGATTCCCTTCCTTTCACATCAAGGCCCTTACCCAAGAAGCAAAGAAGATGATTTAAAACACTTGAAAAAAGAACACTTTTGCTCTTCCTTTTTTTGAATAAAAACATTCAGTTGTTATCTTGAAAAACTCGACCAAGCTTGTACAAGCATTTTGCACATCTCGCAAATAACAATAATATAAATATATTATAATTGTCGTGAAGACCATCGGGTCATCATCATTGGAAAGTGATCGTAAAGAAGAACTGGGAGCTGTCACCTCATCATCAAGGTAAGGGCCATTCCTATCGTTTTCCTTCCCCCCTTGTCGATTTAAAAACACAATCTTATACACTCGTAATTTCGCCACATAATTTAGTTTTACAGTCCACACGGTGTCATCGGACACTTAACATAGTGAGATACTGGCCCTGTACAAATAAAACACCATATCTATGGAGAAAACAATAGAGAAACTTTACAATTACATAGTAATTAGTTGTTACTTTTGTTATTAATTATGGCCAAGGACTTACCACATCGATGAGCTGCGACAGTTTGAGCTTGATCTTGACGGTCAACGCGTCGGTGACATTGACTACCGGCCTGACCAGCTTGTTGTAGTTGCTCAGAAGGTCGTCGTACAGCCTCTTGGCGTCGGGGTTACCGGAACATCCTGTAAACATATCACACATCAACATTAAGACGATAGACTTCGCTTTTCGTCCCATACAAAAAGGACGCCCGGGAAAAAACACTTTTCTACATCGAAAATTGCACAAAATGAATATTTTTTTTTATACTGCCTTTTAGAGGGTGAAAACTATGTCGGTATGTTTTCGAATTTTCGATGCGTTTCGTATTAACGTAAACATTCACTGCCAAACATGTACGATTTATCAAAAAATATTATTCAAGGAAAAAGTGCTGCTAACTCAACTCTCATAAAGAATTATAAAATTATAAAAAGCTACCGACGTAGCTTCTTCTTTCTAAAAAATATAAATTTTTTAAATTTTCAATTTCGTGAAAGTTTCAGTGTAGAAAAGTGTATTCTCCATAAACCCCTTTTCGAGTGATTTCTGTAGGTAAATTTGAGCGTTGTCTCATTCGCACATTTCGCATTCGCATGTATTGTAAGTGTGCTTGAGCATATTGTGAGCGGGACAGAATGACAGACGCGGGTATTCCGCATGTCGTTCAAAGTCTAGCCTCTTAATATGTAACTGTATCCCGGAACAATCATTTTCTTAATAGATAGTATGTCGAATGACGTCGACCTCTAAAATTAAGTTTAATAATTTCCACTAACAATTAATTCAATGGTGTTAAGGGATGTGCCTGCTTGACCTACTTTAACAAGTGATTCCTTATATTATTTGGAGTAAAGAATGGAAATGAAAGTTTGGTCACCGGTGACTTTTTTACTGCCTTTTTCAAAAATCTTTTTCTTCAAAAGCAAACAACAACAAAAAACTTCCACATCTATCCAACCTCTAACGCTACCCCTAACTGTCCAAAGAAAGAACATCAAAATTGTCGCCGGAGACAAAATTTCATTTACATTTTTGACTATAAAAATTATGTCAGGAATCTCTGGTTAAAGTAAGTCACCCTGTAAATATATTTTTACATTAGTTCCATAAAGGAGGCCCTACGGAAAATCCATCACGGCCTATGTCATATTTGGGGATGCTGTCAGAGGAGTCTTTTTAGGAAAGAAAGGAGAGGAATTTTTGAGAAGTAAATGGTATGTGGGGTGGGTAGGAATCTATGATCAATGTGTTCAGGAAAGACAGGCGTATGCATCCATCACTTCCACTGCGTTGCTAGGCGATGTTCCGAGGGAGTCCTTCTGGGAGGTCCAAAGGTCTCCCTCAACCAGTCTCTTCCGTTCCAGTTTTTCACCAGGTGGTAGGAAAACACATCCACCGCATTAACCTTAGCATATCTGCGCACCATACGAAGCGAACCACTTGGAGTGGCATATGGCAGAGAGGTTGGTTATTCAATAAACGGTTCAATACCGGCCTCCCACAATATATCAACAATTTAGTTCTTTACAATAGTTTCACACACAAAGAAAATTTCCTAATTGGATTTTCACACTTCTTTCCGTGTGAGGACCTTTTCTCATCTTGTCTATTCCTTTAACATCCGGGCTTTTCTAAGTAAATACGTACCGACCTATTAACTACCGAATATATCAAATTAGATGTTTTCTGAACCCTTTTCCAAATGGAAAACCTTCTACGTGTGACATTTATAAGTCAGGCTGGACTGAGTCCAGCCAAGGGTCGAGGTGTTGTACTTAAACCTCTGGTATTTCTAAAAGGCTTCTAAACCCTTCAGCTACTAGGAGTGGTATTGATCAAAGCATCCTTTATTCTTTCCTTACTAGCCATCATTCGTGCATTATTAAATTTCATTGGGAAACACCGTTTAGTGAGGAAAGCTTACTGAAGCTTTTCATTCCATTCACAGGATAAGGTACAGGTTTACAGGGGGTGGCGCAAAAGTTATCACCCTATTGTAAAGTGCTGTAATTTTTGTAAATGGCGGAAAATTTCAGTTCTGCTTAGACATTTGTGAAGCAAACAAATTCAAAATACACATCAATAAGACATGAATCGCTAAACTCCTCATACACACGGAAAAAATGTTTTTTTAATTGTTTTCCGGCCAGTGCAAATCATCAAAAATCTCGTTTGGTGAGTCAGACTTGTTTTTGTGTGGTTTCTTGAAATCACGAGTCTATGTTAACAAGCTTTGAACTCTAGAAGCCCTCAAAAAGAATATCCGTCAAATGCCATAAATCGGGCCCGTACGGTCACAATTCTGTCGGCGGCCACTTGGCCGATATCATTTTTTCGACTTAATGGAAAAAATTTAAGACATCAAATAAACACAATCCAAAAGCAGAACTAAAAAAAAATTCTAAAAAAAATTACAGCTAAAGAACATCGGGTAACGACTTTTGCGTCACCCTGTACATAAACACACAAGAGACGCCGGATACGGTCGATTCATGAAAGAGTACAGAATGGCACGGGGGGTTGCGATTTAGCATTTATTCCAAAATACAGGCAAATCATTCTAAAAAGGACATAAGAGTATCTAAAAATTTTCGAACTAGTTTGGAACAGCCTTTTGGACTCCCATCTCACCCCGCAAATGACCTGTTTTTTTTTTTTACTTGTGAAAATGGCTTGTTTTTTTTCTTCAGAGAACTTCAAAGTTAATTTTGAAGTTCTGGAATAGTTCTATACAAATTGTTATTTCATCATTGGCCAGTTTTTTTACATTAGCTCCACACAGGAGGCCCTGAGGAAAATAATTCCCCTCAGGGTCTGGGTCATCTTTCCGAATGCTGTGTGGAGAGTATCTTGAGGAAATAAAGGAGAGAAAGTTCTGGGAAGGAAAAATATATGAGGGGTGGGTAGGAATCTGGGGTCGGTGTCTCTGGAAATGACAAACATATGAATCCATCCCTCCCACTGATGTTCCGGGAGATTCCGGCTTTAGAGATCAAAAGGTTTTCCTCAACCAGTCTCTTCCGATCCGGCCTACCACGCAGCTGATGGGCCGATGCAAACACCGCCAAGATCCGTACTAACCTCACCCTTATGAACCCGGGCACCCCTGCTAAGTTACCAAACGTAGCGAACCACTTGGGGTGAACTACGGCAGAGGTGTTGGTTATCCAATAAATGGTTCCCGGGGCAGCGGTAACCATACTGGCCTCCCAAATCCCAATTTTTTCGCATAACTGAAATAATAACAGAACTAGAAAATTATCTTTGAATTTGATGAATTGTTAAAATTCTGTGTAACAACCCGTCACAATGTCCAGTTTTCTTGCAAAAATTCACCTGTGACAAAGTCGTCAAATGGTCATTCAGAACCTTTTTGGTTTTTTTTTTCAGTAGAGAGGTTTCCGTGAAATGCCACTTCCAATTCCGTTTCAGTGTTGTGTCAACATATTGAGATCAGCACAAGATAACGTCTATAATGTTGTGAAGCTTGTGAGGGCACAAAGATTTGATGGAAAGCAGAAATGCAAGTAGAATCGGCGTGTTACGGGGACCTAAATGTCCAAATCTCTCCAACACTCCACCGAACAACCGGAAACTAACAAATCCGATCACATTCGTGTGATAATAATAATACTGGAACACGTTTCGACCAAAAATTAGTACGCAAAAGCGTATCCATGACTATCCCGTGATTATTAACGGGTACTTCTTGATTATTAAAGGATATTTTAACACAAATCAATTAAATAAAATTTATTTGCGCACGCCGGATTCGAACCCGCGGCCTTCGGAATGGGAGTCTAACCACCTACCGCTGGATTATGCCGGCCGTCCGGTTATGCGATAGTTGTTATATATCATATAATAATTGAGTTCTTATTTATATTTTATTTATTTTAAAGTCCCCTTGGCTTATTTCACTGATTGTAAAGCTCCTTTTAAGGAAAAATTTTCCCAGAAACTTCGTTATGAACAACTATGGAGTCGTCCTATTATATTATTCGTATGTCCACAAGTTCATTGGACACAAAACCCAATTGCATTAATATTAGACATTATGCTCAGTTATTACCGTATTTTACGGATGTATTAAACATTGATAATACTAATACTGATAATTCGAAAAAGGATTTTGAGCACGTACGATCCTTTGATAAACAATCATTAATCCTTATACGAATTCTCTCACTGTGAAGCTATTCATGAAGTCCGTCAAATTGGATTAATACCTTTTAAAATATTATCATATTGATCATGCGCATCAAAATGATTGGTTGTTATTATTGTCAAATTAAACAATATTTTTTTGAATAAATATTTCACGAGTGATATCGTGGTTTTGAATATTTTATAATTGAAATGCATGTCACTTTGAACAATATGCATGGAATGATAAATCCTTTTGAATAATTTGAATGCAAAATCAAAATAATATTGTTAACTTTACCACTCCGCATGCATTATGTGCACAGTTTTACATAAATTCGCATCATACCATTCCCACACGACAGAGTTGAATTGATATCGGATTTTCGTTTATTTTTATGTGAAAGAAATTATAAATCTACGAACTAATCAAACGTTTTTTTGTAATATTAATTGGGTGCTATGTTACTCTAGTATGGTAATAAATGATAAAATAAATGATATAATAATCGACGTAATCACTGATTTTGAGATCCTTGCATCTTATGCCTTCAAAACTACTAAAATACAAGTAAAGTGAAATAATTTTTACTCTTTTTTACGGTTCCAAATAATATATTAAATAATTTATTTATTAATTTATTTATTTATTTATACTGGGTTTTTACAGATGTTCGCATTTACATGAGAACAATCCAGTTATAAAAACTCAGTTTTTGCACAAATAGGGACATACAATCAAAAAAAATAAAAATAATAATAATAATATTGTTCTTTCGGCTACTGGCATTATACCTAGCTCTCTCATTAAAAATTTATGCATATTATATTTGTCAAAGAATTTGTATATAAAAATGCAAAAATCAGTCATTTTAAATACATGTAGGATTACGAAAGATTTTTTAAATATTTATATTGAGGGATCTGTAGGATTTATCGGTCAAATTAGGAATTCCACCAAGCCGAACCCTCTGATATGAAAATATCTGGAGTCGGTGAATTATATTCCCATTTAATAGTTTGGTAGATTAACGTGTTGTTCTTGTATTGTTTTGCATTAATTATACTTATATAATACACTTGCATAACGTGGATTTACTAGATGATCATTTATATGGAAAAGTGTATGAAAGGGTTTAGTTTTTCCTATGGGAAAAACTAAACCCGGACCTGAAAATCTGGTGTGTAAAAAAACAGTGGAACTGTGCTTTGACGTAAGGAAGAAAAATCATTTGATTACTTCATGGTGAATATCTTTCACTACTCCAATACTCGGAGAATATTCCATTCTGGAACACAAAATAAATCGATTTATTTGTTGTGAATATCTTGAACTAGGCCGATACACAGAGAAATGCTCCATTCTGGAACAAAATAAATTGATTTCCTTATAGTGAATATCTTTCGCTAGGCTGATAATCGGAGAATGCTTAATGGTTAAATTCTGGAAAAAAGCAAATCGATTTATTTGTAGTCAATATCTGTCACTAGGCTGGTTCTCGGAGAATATTCGATTCTGGAACGTTCCTCTGGAAGTAAATTTTATGTGTTTTTTTAATGCTTATTTGTATTGTTTATCAAAATTATATTTACGACCTCACAGCTCTAGTACGAATAATATCATTATAATATTTTAATTAATGAAGATAATATTAGCGAAAGTCTATCGAAAATCCGAAACAGAAAAATCAGAAAAAGATACGGATACGTCTGGGATTCGAACCCAGGTCCTCCGGCAATCCGGGCCGACGCGCTATCCAACTGCGCCAACGTATCCCTATCCGATTCGGTCATTTTTAACTGTATCATACTTCGACTGAAAACCACCAACATTATTTTCATTTTTCTTATCGCATATTTTTATTGGCTGCTACCTTTATGTGTGATTGCAAGATTCAACTCGAACTAAATGCCCTCTAGATAGTGTCAGGATAAATTTTATCACTTTTTATTAATATGCGACATCTATTGACTTTATCTGCAAGTCTAGGATGAAATATGTTTATTTTTATTTTTAACTTTTTAACTTAAAGAGTTAAACCTCAAATTATAATATTTTAATTAATGAAGATAATATTAGCGAAAGTCTATCGAAAATCCGAAACAGAAAAATCAGAAAAATATACGGATACCTGGGTTCGAGTCCCAGACGTATCCGTATCTTTTTCTGATTTTTCTGTTTCGGATTTTCGATAGACTTTCGCTAATATTATCTTCATTAATTAAAATATTATAATTTGAGGTTTAACTCTTTAAGTTAAAAAGTTAAAAATAAAAATAATATCATTGTTTATCACTGTACATAAATAAATAAAAATAAACAAGCAGTGGGCAAAATACCGTTATCCTGCAGAGTAAGTCATTTCCTGCACCTTAACCCGCTCTCCTCACAACCCTTGCCACGTAAAACCTCCTCGTTGACACCCCTTTAACAACCTTCCCCTTCCCCTGCCGACATCCCCCTACCTCACGCGACATGGAGATTTCCTGTCAGTCACTTCCTGCCACGCTATCAGGACCGCGCTGATAAACTCAACACTTCCGTAAATACTAACGGCAAGATCGCACTGCCTTATACTGCCTTCCAGCTTTAACCAGCCAGTCAACCAACACTCACAGTATCACTGCTGATGCATGTAACATGTGAACTCGCCTTTAACGTTTAGGCGTTGTAATTTTAAAACAGTTTACTTTGGAATTTTTATTTTTTCTCACAACGCGAAACTAGCATGATGATTAAAAAAAAATTACGTAAATTGATTTGAAAGTATGTTTGTGAATTTGAAGAAGAGAGTGGGAATTTGAACAATTCTACAGCTGGGCTTTCATATGTTTATTATTTTTAAGAATATCTAAATGTGCACAACTGCATAAAAAAACAAAGAATTAAATAACTTTAGTCCGCTTCAGCACACGACCCCCTACTCAGCAGGACTAAGAAATACCATTACGATTGAAGAATACTTCAAATATTCACCATAATATTTTGTATGTACTTTATTTTATATAGTCGCTAAAATAATAATTAAAAAATATAATTAATTACTTTTTGGCCTGTCTGGGGCCGAGGAGTCGAACGGTTTTTTTCTAAGTAAATTTGCGACTTAAGATGATCCACAAGTCCTTGACTCATTCGGAATCGGGCGGAGCGAACGATTTTTGGGCGTTTACCAATAAAAACCCTAATCTCTAGCAAACAACAGTATTTTGTTATTCCGCAGTATATTTTTAAAGATTAGACTAAGGCATGTCCGTTTGCCCCGGGCTCTGGGAGTAGAATGAGCGACGGGCTAAAATCCTTCTGTACATGGCATAAGGATGAAATTTGCCCTTACAAATTTGTTGGGTACCGCCTATTTTTATTCACTGAAAAGAAACGTCGCCAAAATGCACGTTTTATTTTATTTTGTGAAGTTCAGATACAAATATTAAAATGTTTTCCGATCACTCTATAAGAAACATAATTAGCTACATTATTAAATAAAACAACACCAGAAAAAGGATTTGTAAGTAAGAGATTTTTCACTTTTAACCATTTTTTATAGGTCAGACGCATAATTTTTTTCTAAGCTTTTTAAAAAGCTTATAAAAAAATACTCGATCACTTCAAAGGCCAAGATGTGTTCTACTCACAGTACTTAATTAAAGCATCTATATTATTTCTAAGCGATCAAATTTTCAAAACTAATACACAAGATTTTATACGATTTTGCATTTTTCCGCATGTCTTCACCTTAAGTTTATTTTAAATTGGTACAGATTACGCTTCTGTCGTTTTAGAACTTCAGTGTGTCTGTGTACATTCAGTCGCATAATAAATAAATTAAATAAGTCAAAGTAGGGAAGGGTAGTTTATTAAATTATACTAACTTACTCTAATTGCCACAATGATCGATGACTACAATTTATGGGGTTAATTAATCTATAACAAAAAACGTAACTCTTTTGAAAACGTTGACTAAAAGGAAAAATATGTATTACCTATACGAAGTTCGCCAAATATCTGGTTATCTGCACAATAATGGCAACATTCAGTTTTGTAGGCTGTCATCGAAAGTTTTAAAAATTTTGCAACCGCAGCAAATTTCAACAAAACTCTGTAGAAATACGGAAGCGAAGATACAGGATATGAGAGGTGCACTTATTTCAAGGTTCGACGTAAAATATTTCACAATAATAATCAATAATTCGATTCTAACCAAAATAATTCAAATAGGTATTACCTATTTAGTTTTGAAAAGTTTTATTTTTCTATATACATTTGTTACTTAAGTTTTATATAACTGCTACCGGTTTCTATACATCCGTGCCAATCACGTTAGTGAATAGCACGGATGTGTCGAAACCGGTAGCAGATATATAAAATTTAACTAACAAAAGTACATAGAAAAATAAAACTTTAAACAAAATGTTTAAAAATTGCTACATGGTTAATGCCCAAGAAATACAAAAAAGGGTATTACCTATTTTAGTGAATTGCATATAAAGGCTGTGATAAATGAGGTAACTAACAACTACACTATTACGCAAATAGCACGACACTAAAAAGTTGATGTAAATTGCGCAAATTTAGTGTCGTGCAACCTTAGGTACAACATTAACCATGACACCATCAACATCAAAGCTTTTTCTGCAATTCACAATGTTGTTGTACACAACTCTTACGAAGTTCCAAGGAAAACACACGTCCGCTCAGCTGAATTGGTTTCTCATCACGTTTTTGCACTACGCAATTAGTTGCATACCACAGTGGTGTCATAATCGAACGCGATACTATTATTATGGCGTACAACTAATGCTTGCACGATGAAACTATATGTTTTCACGTAAAAATAAAAGTGCAACTAATGTCATGAAACAACTTGTGCGCAACTAGTTGCGTAATGCAAATAATTGGTTTTAATAAATGATGCTTCATTGTTTATATAGATGCATTTAATTATTTTTTTTTGTTTTATTTTCAGTGAAAAACCATGATTAACGCTCATACTGCGGCGATTAGGGTGATTATTGAAAAAGAAAAAAATTCCAAAAAATATATGCTTTTTTAAAACATTTTTTTGTTCTCTCCACCTGATATGCTATGCTAACTTCACATTTTCTCTTTTTTTAACTTGACTGGTTTGAAAAATATAACAATGCTTTTTTCCTAATATTATTACGTAGATACCCCTGAAGTTCTGCAGTATGATCATTAAACACGTTGTTTAATGCTTTAATTTTACGTGCAACTCTGTGACCTATTAAATTTCAGAAAATAATCACAAAAATGCAAATCTACGTTTCACGTGATGCTAACAGCTAACATAACTTTCAAACGTCATCAAAAGTAGATTACCGCCCACAGTAAACAGTGCAGTTCAAAAATACAGTTCAACTGAAAAAGTTTAACGCTTTAAATTGCACGAATTCCGTGTTCACTCCCTCATTGGCGTGGCTCACAAGCTTCATGGCACAACCTCTCTTTGTGAAATGTTTACCTGGGTAAAATGCAATTAGCAATGATTAAAAGCAACGAGAAACAATTAGTTTACACGAAAAATGATTTTAAAAGAAAAAAATGTTGTCGATTATTTGGTTGATAACCACGTGCCACCAGCAGAAATTATTGTCGATTATTTGGCTGATAACCACGTGCCACCAGCAGAAATTATTGTCAATTATTTGGCTGATAACCACGTGCCACCATCATAAATTATTGTCGATTATTTGGATGATAACCACGTGCCACCAGCAGAAAGTATTGTCGATTATTTGGCTGATAATCACGTGCCACCAGCAGAAATTATTGTCGATTATTTGGCTGATAACCACGTGTTACAAGCAGAAATTATTGTCGATTATTTGGCTGATAACCACATGCCACCATCACAAATTATTGTCGATTATTTGGCTGATAACCACGTGCCACCAGCAGAAATTTTTGTCGATTATTTGGCTGATAACCACGTGCCACCAGCAGAAATTATTGTCGATTATTTGGCTGATAACCACGTACCACCAGCAGAAATTATTGTCAATTATTTGGCTGATAACCACGTGCCACCAGCAGAGATGTGTTGAAATATTAAACCTAATTTAAAATTTAAAAAATATATACCCTGGATTGACGGAAATAAAGCCTATTCTCCGCAAAGCATAGACTAGACACGGGCTAACGACGACGAGCGAAGTAAACAATTGTTATGTACTAAAACTGCGGGCCCTGTATAGTACGCACAGATTTTGAGAGGCTGATGATGGAGCCCCCGTGCCTGAGCTGGTCACTTAGAGTTACACCAAGGGTGAATATATAAAAGTTGGTCAACTTTTGGCCCTATTTTGTACATATAGTTTTTAAACATAATTTATATATTTTTTTGTTTGACTACATGGTTTAACCCTTTCAATATACTATTTTATGTCAAGCCACACACTTTTTTTTACGAGTTCTTTGTAATCTTATGTAATTTAAGACAACGGACTGACGACAGAGTACTGATGAATATGAAATTAATTTGAGGTTACACTTGAAATGTATATTTTTATCTTATTTTTAATTATTAGAATGATATATTTTTGCTACTCACATGTAATCATGCATAAATTAAAACAAAACATAGGTAATATACGAAACAAAGACTCGCCAGAGTACTGAAAATTTGACTGGATCAGCATACGCAGACGCGCTAATAGCGACGCTAGCACTGGTCTGGTAATGGCTGCCGTCAATATGATGCCCTCTGCATCTAACTTCGCCACCAAAATTCAAAACTACAAACAAGTTGATCATAGTTCGGCAATATTTTGCGGGAATTTCAAATTTTAACTTGACACAGAGGACAGATGTATAAAAGTGATGACAAAGTTTGTTTAATTTTTTAACAGATTTTTACAGATTCTGTGAATAAATCTGTGTAATATGTTATTAAATATATTACAGACTATATAAAAATAATAAGATTAAAATTTTATACGGAATATTTTATTAAACACCACTTCATTAAGCGTTTTTATGATTGCGAAATGCCAAGGAACTGATGTTTTGAGGATTTAATGAGATATTTTACAAATTCGCCTTTGGCGTATGTAATTTAAATTGAGTGGACACATAAAGAGAAATTAGGAATTTCATAATATATTATCAATAACCAAGTGCATAAAATTTTTTCATATTTATTGACCAATGACAGCGAGTTGGACAACTTTTGTATATTCATCCCATGACATGTTGTAAAGATTGGTTCTGTTGAAGGAGACTAGGTTGCCAATTCGATCCTTTTTCATCTACCACATCTTTTTTGACATATACATTTTTTTAACAAAGGTAGTAATAAAATAAGTCTTACGTTACCCCCACAATCACAATTAATATTCACGCGATTACTGGCAATATCCTGTAACTTTTAGAAGTATCCAACCTCCACAGTTTGTAAATAAACAACTCCAATGTACATCTTAACCATTAAGCACTGCAATCAAGTCTGTATCTCGCACCGCATTCCTGTTTGTGTGACACTAATTTGCCCTCCATCCCCGCAGATCTCTGTTTACAAAGTACACTGTAATTACTGACTGTCATGTCACTGTTTGTAGTTTCAAGCGAATATATGTCCCATCTCATCGCTTCTCGTCTCGTGTCATCTTCTCCTTATCTCCCGTTGAGGGGTACAAACATTCCACTACGATATTATCACACGACTCATTAGCGATAAAGACTCACCTGGGAATTATTATGCTATTAACATGATATCACTAAGTCGGTAACGATAGGGAAATAGGTTATCGATGTGGGAATTGACTGAGATAATTTTGAACCAAAATGTCTTATGTATAAAGTTTCTTCCCGTATTCACATTTCCTTGTAATTTCCTACAGAGATTACCATAATATTATGCATTTAGGTATGTTCTATCGGCACATTTAGGTGTGTTCTAAAATGGTTAGTATAGATCCTATTAAATATTTTACTTGAAATGCATTAAACTAAAATACTTTATACTAGATTCAACCTCAAAATCTTAATTCGTTAAATAGGTTATAAGAAATCGTATTTGCAAACTTTGACACACCACATCTCAGAATAAGGTAAAGTGAAATTAGAACCCTGTCCAACCAAAGTAAATTGTAAACTTCTTCAAATTTTGCAAATTCACTTTGTGGCACCATTTTATTAATGACAAATTAAAACACTTTATTTTAACACATCGACATGTTTCGAGAACAATGTTCTCTTCCTCAGGACATAATATGTACTAAAACTAAATAATCAAGTATAAAGCTATGCGTGGGTAGAATAAAGATTATCGTGGTAAAAAACAAAGTGTTTTAATTTGTCATTAAATTGTAAACCGTTATATATTTATTACCTAGAAGGAAGTCATATTCATAACCATGTTATGTATGTATTTATCAAGATTTTGTGTTCAACGAAATAAACAATTTCTAATATAAAAGTAACGATATCAAGAGTAACGACGGGTTATCCCAATATTCGATCTTGAATTTTGACAAAGTTTTCTCGGAATCGAGAAAGACGTCTCATCTTTCCAGCATCCTTTGTTTGTTTCCTTTGTAAGTTAGTATCCTATTTCAGAGGAAGCATTAGCGAGTGGATCCGTCCTGATTCGTGACATATATCCGTCCATAACGTCGATATCGTCCTGCCTCTTCAATGTTGTTTAAGTATTGAGTGGAAAAACTTGAAATTGAAAAACTTACTCACATACATATGCGAGTGATGGGATGAATGTCGGTCATAAAACTTCCTCAGCCGCTGTCAAACTTCGCAGACAAAAACAGATGGACATAAAACCTTATTGTTTCCAGGTTTCCGGGAATACGGTCAGATTTCTGGTAAAAGCTTTTGATCGGTAACACACGTGGGAATAGGAGTTTTCTCCCCCAGGAAACTGTAGTTAACAGTTCAATCAGGGTTTTCTGTTCAACTCACTCAGTGCAGTTTGTACTTTGTTCTACCTCCAGAGAATTGGCTCGCATTTAAATGTATTAATTATGTAGTGATAATCGGCTGATTGTGGCATGTTCCCAGCAACCTACCCTGCATACACAGCCCAACTCCCGGTAAACTTATAAGATGTGGTTTACATTACGTTGAACTTTAGTAACACATTGAAAGCTCGGCAATAGTAGCGGCTAAAAGCAAACTTTGGAATTCAAACAACTTTATTCAAAAGTAGGTTACTCTCACTATAATTCTATTGTTTTAGAGTAATTTAACCACCTATTGCCGTGTATTTAATATTAAGTCGTGACAAGTATTGTTCATTTAACCCCTACTGTACGCTGGCTAATTTGCAGTTCAGTAAAATTATGGCTGCCTTTAGATGCACTGCAGTGTTTAAATGTAGAGCTAGGTTTTAGAAGTTTTTAACACTTTTTATTATTGTCCATTAAAATTTCAAAGAAAATAAAATGTATTTGTAGAAGCGTGTCTATTATTTAAAATGTTTTTTTTACATAAGTCCACACACGACGACGGCGTTGTGCAGAGACAAGGCTTTGGACTTCCATTCCGAAGGTTGCGGGTTCGAACCCGGCGTGCGGAAATAAATTTTGTTTGATTAATTTGTGTTATTTCACAATTAAATAATATACACTATATTTGCGGCACGTTCGAGAGTGGAAGATACTCTTAGTTTTCGAGAATATACCAACTATACACACACTTAAAATATATATATAAAATATACATATTTTTTTTATAATTTTTTTTATAAATAAACAGTTTAAAATAAGCACTAATTTAAAAAATAAATAAAGAAGAAAATTTCTACTACAACACATAAATACTTATCACACTTAAACATAATCACGTAAACACCTCAGCACAGGTTCTCCTAGTGAGGTGTTCACGAAACAAACAACATTACCCAACCACAGTTTCACATTCACTAACCTACCTTACACACACAACACAACAAAAAGTTCATAAATTATGTTATTAGCTATTATGTATAAATGTTAATAACTTTACGTGAACGCTGTAATATTATATAGAAATAAAAAAAAAATATTAATAAATGGCTTTTAGCCGTGTTTAGTGACTAGATCTGAATAGCCAGTTACTTCCCGACCTTCCAATTCCTCATCTCCTTCCCTTCCCACTTACCTTCAGCCTCACAACATACCCCAATTGGGGATGCCGTAGTCTTACTGGCTCCAGACAGGAGCTGATGGGACTCTTGTGAGGTGATCTCTATAAAAATAAAAATAAACACACGAGGCCCTGAGAAAAATAATTTCCCTCAGAACCTAGGTCATCTTCGAAGATGCTGCGTGGAGGGTTTTTTGAGGAGAGGAAGTGGTGAACATGGGTCTTGAAGAGTTGTAGGAAGGAGGAACAGAGAGGTCAGCAAATCGTTCCACAGCTGAACTATTGGACTCAAGAACGAGTCGTAGAAGTGACCCGTTTTCATATGACAAATGTCAACCGTGTACATGGTGGGCGCGCGTTTCTTTTTTTTATTTTTTATTTATTTATTTAGTATAAATACATTTCTAATTATCAATATTAAATTTGGCTAAGATATATTTACAAAATTTGGCCGGTCGGAGTTAATGAAATAGGCTGACGTAAATGTGACAGAAAGAAAGAAAGTCATAAAGGCACACGCAATAGAGTTTTATGTCGTACAATTTAGTCTTCTATAAATTAAAGCCGCGCTACCCCCCCCCCCCCTCCCCCCTCAAAAAAATAAGATGAAGAGATACGACAATAAGAAGCATAGGGAGCGCGCTAATATTAAAAACCATAAAATTCATGCGAAAATTGTGAAAATGTTTAGTGAAAGTCGTCTCGTTTAGAAAACAGCAAAAATCGCGTGGGGCTGTATCAAATGGCATTTAAAGAAACATTGTGAATTTTTTCATACATGTAACTTGTAAAATAACAGAAACAAACGTGTAAATAATAATTTTCGGAGCATACTTTGCGATTTATTTCTATCGAGGGAATTTCAAATAATTACCGTTCCGTCGTGGAGAATGTATATATACTATCTTTAAGAATAACATATTTATTTTTTAAGAACTTAAAAAATTAAAACGTTTAAGGCAAACATATAAGAAATCGGTTGAAATTGGCAGAGCGGCCCCTTAAGCAGCTATGTAACTATGTTTTTCTCAAATGCCAACATCTAATTCTCCTTTTGTTCCTAGTTTCATAAATATACCTATTTTTACTAAAAATATTTTCATCCGCAACGTCCTTTAATTTTGTTAGATTCCTGTATAATGCTATTTGCTACCGGACTAATTATTTTTAGCATTCACATTAAAACACGTTACTACCTATTTCGTAGACATTTTTATTTTAACCCGCAGTAACATCCGTGGCATTCAAACAGTTGGACACGGATAACATACTGCTGTCGGCATAAATTTGATCATTGCATACCACTGGTGGTGGGGGTTCGAACCCGATACGGTGTACCACTCGGCCAGAAATCGGTAAAATTATCAATATGTTTATATTATTTTATTCTGGCCTAATAAACTAAATAAGAATAAGTTCTTTTAAATGGATGAAGGGATGATACTGGTCCTTTTTTTTCTTTTCAATATTATTTTTAATTCATCCCTCCGCGATGGTTCGAGGAGTCCTGCTGAAGAGGTTAAAAACATGTTTAAAAAGTATTCCTCAAAACGTTTTTCTAAATTTAGTTTTTAATGTTTTTTCCATTATTACAATCTTTTTTCTTTTTCTTTCTTTCGTTTTTCCTCTGCTCTTTATTCTATATATGTAAAAATATGTGGATGTATGTATATATAATGTGTATATTTTATGTACCTGTTTAAATTTTCTAAAAAGTAATTGTTAAAAGATCCCGTTGACAAACTGATATAAATCATATATTTTAATTAATGAAGATAATATTAGCGAAAGTCAATCGAAAATCCGAAACAGAAAAAATCAGAAAAAGATACGGATACATCTGGGACTCGAACCCAGGACCTCTTGCAATCCGGGCCAACGCGCTATCCACTGCGCCAACGTATCCCTATCCGATTCAGTCATTTTTAACTGTATCATACTTCGACTGAGAACCGCCAACATTATTTTCATTTTTTCTTATCGCATATTTTCCTCGAGTCCCAGATGTATCCGTATCTTTTTCTGATTTTTCTGTTTCGGATTTTCG
This sequence comes from Limnephilus auricula, assembly GCA_951813805.1. Taxonomy (NCBI): domain Eukaryota; kingdom Metazoa; phylum Arthropoda; class Insecta; order Trichoptera; family Limnephilidae; genus Limnephilus; species Limnephilus auricula. The sequence goes on along the minus strand of OX638389.1, from coordinate 39,328,121 downwards.
ATTGACTTTCGCTAATATTATCTTCATTAATTAAAATATATAATTTGAAGTTTAACTCTTTAAGTTAAAAATATGATATAAATCAGTTTAACGGGACTTAATATTGAATTGTGTAAAAAAGAATGTTAAATAAAAAAAAGTCTCTCCAAATCCGGCCCGCCACACTGTAGGCAGGCATCCGGCGTCAAGATCTAGACAATCCTCACCCCATGAACCCGGTCACATCTGCTTAGTCTGGGTATATATATGGCAGGGGTGTTGGTTATCTAATACAAGGTACCATGGGCGGCGATACCTTTACAAGCCTCCCAAAATTTTATGATTTGAAATAAAAATCGATGTATTAAAAATTATTCTATCCCGGCAATGAGAAGAATATGAATCTCACTGCTTTACGAAATCTGAAAACCGTCAGCAATCGAACTAAAAACCTCCAACGCTTTCTGTGATTTTTTTCCAAACTTTTCCGAACCTCCATTTATCTAGAAACTTTGATATTCGAAGTTTTGTGCAGTTCGTAACTCGATATGTGCATGTTGCTTTTACGGGCATTGAGAATACAGAACCTCCCCTTGTATGCTGCCAGCGCCTCTGGCGGTATAATCGTTAAACTTTTCTATCGTGGAATACCGACGCATTGAGTGCTCTTTGATTCAATAGAGCTAACATTTTACCGTCGTTTCTCACTGATTTAACGTTTTAATAAAAATAAAACTCTCTTTGTTCATTGTGAAAAGGCAGAAGAGCGTATTCCAGATAAATATTTTTTTAACAGAGATTTCTTTATTTTTTTTATTAAAACCATGAAAGCGTGTCCCGTTCAGGTGTTGTGGTTATCAGTTTCTTGTTTATTCGCAATATCTGGACAACAAATATTTATATTGGACCTAAAGCCTGGAATGGGCTGCCACGTGATTTAAGAATGATCACAGACACGGTAGAATGTAGAGCTTCACTTAAAACTCACCTTTTCAGACAGTCGTATTTATAAAATCAAAAACCTTTCACCTGCACAACCACATTGTATATAATTTATTACGTGAAAATGTAATCAAATATAAACTTGCAAGCTTTTTAGGCCATTACATAAAAATTCTCCTTTCGTCTTTCAAAATAAACATCAACTCTACTTTTGCCACTATTCTTCTCATAAACGTAATATCAATAATAATGGAGGTTAGCAAATGTAAAGTCATGCAATGTCCAATGTTTTATATAATTTATAACTATATTAAAACTATAACAAACAAATTTTTCCCGACGAGTAGTATTGTTGTTTCTTATAAGCGTTCATAATTTTCTAATTAAAAAATCATAGTTTAGTAGTTAGCTCTTATAATGTTTATAAAATAACTAGCCAGTACCCGGCATGCGATAAAACTAAAGAATAAACCTGTTTTTGTTTTAATTCTGTTCATTAACGTGCTTTGGATTGACCGGAAGATGGACGCGTGAACATGCCACATACGGCTGTCCGTGTGAGAAGCATAGATTTTCAAATTAACCCCCTGCTCTCCCTAATCCCGCCTTCTGCCTCTCCCTCATCTCCCACCCCTCCCCTGCATGTCCTTTCCGATGCGTTCAGTCGAAAAATTTCATAACGCCAGAGCTCACCGTTATATATAGAAACCTTCGCGGGCATGCGCACATCAAATCACCAAAGATTCATCGCCATAGGAACGCATAAGGGATAAACAAAGAAACATTCACATTTCAATATTAAAATTAACAATTTTCTTTATATTCTACTCAAGCGAAACGATAGAAGCAGCTTCAATTTATCCAAAAACATATTTTAGTATTCATAATGTTAACCATTTATCCTAAAGATTAATTTAAAATAGTGATGTTGCTGATAGTTCAGCCTTAAACATATTATTGACTTTGCGCCCTAAATATAGTGTAAAGACTTGAAGTAAGCTTACGAGAGTGCAAGTGGACGGAGACAGATGAGATCAATATTAATTAGAATTCGGAATGAAATAATCGAACCTTCCCGATCTAATCCAAAGCTAATTATGCTTGAAACCAATTGACAGGCGATCGGAAGCTCTCCCTGATAATTCCGCTTCCTGGATTATTGGCAGGCACAAGCTTTGGCCACAACTTTATCTTTGAGCTTTTACCAAGTATCTTATCATGGTAAACGTACCTACCTAGTTTTTTATCAAAATGTTTGTAAGTAGTAAAACAAAATTAATAAATTACCGTTCTCAGCATATCTCAGCGTAATTTAAATAATGATTTAGTCAAAAAAGGTACCTACTTTATCGGTGCTGCCGGGGTTTTGATTTTAGATAAAAATAAACGTTTTGAAAACCGTGACGGTAAAAAAAAAAAAATCTTCATTTAATCGCCGGACCTCGTCAATCGTGACAAATTATTAAAACATTATATAAACATGTTATTAGCGTTGGAAGTCATTTTTTATACTTGTTATAACACAAACACAACATCATTAAGGTGATTTTTCGGACAAACGCTGATATAGGTACAGATACCCGGCAAGGGTGCCCGGGTTCATAGGGTGAGGTTTATACAGGTCTTGATGGCGGATGCGTGTATTCACATTTTCTGCATGATGGACCGGATCATCACAGACTGATTGAGGGATGCCTTATTACCTCTCAACCGGACTCTCTCAACCCATCCTCTTGCACCACAGTTAGAGGGATGGATTCATACGTCCGTCATACTGAATCTCAGATTCCTACCCATCTCTGATACTTTTTTACTTCCCAGAACTTTCTCTCCTTCCATTTCCTTAAAAAGACCCTGCACACAGCATCCCTAAAGATGACATGGGCTTTGACCGAAATTATTTTCCTCGGCCTCCTGTGTGGGGTTAATGTTAAAAAAATGATTTCTTCAATCTTTGCAAAATTACTTTGCGGCATCTTTTTAATTAAATGAAACAAATTACTTTGTGTAAACCAGTATTATAATATCTACACGTTTCAAAACCGATAGTTTCTTCGTCAGGATAATAACATGAAGAAAAATAACAAAAGAAACAAACAAGTATAGACTAAAAGGACAATAGAAGAAAATATTACAGAGAAAAATGATTAATTGCCTAAAAATATCATAAAAAACAATCATATAAATTAAACATTAAAATTATTATAGATTATGTAAATATTACATTATAAATAAAAAAATTAACAGAACATAATCAGTTTGTTTAAACAACAAAAATAAATTAATAATAATAAGTAATAATGTGAAAATAAATTTAAGAGATGGCTATTCCTTTTTTAAATATTTGCTTATTAATAATTTTTAATTTACTATTAACATTTTTTCTAATTTCTAAAATTTTTAAGTTTGCTAATTGTAAATCTGCTTTTTTTGCGGGAAAAATTTTTAATCTTTTTTTTTTTTTTTACATTAACTCCACACAGGAGGCCCTGAGGAAAATAATTTCCCTCAGGGCCTATGTCATCTTTGAAGATGCTGTGAGGAGGGTCTTTTTGAGGAGAGGAAGGAGTGAACGTGGGTCTTGAAGAGACCCATGTTATAGGAAGGAGGAAACACAGAGGCCGGCAAATCGTTCCACAGCCGAGCTGTTGAACATAAGAACGAGTCGTAGAAGCGTCCCGTTCTCATGTGACAAATGTCAACCGTGTACATATGTTGGGCGAGCGTTTGGCGTGTTTCCCGACTATGCACCGGTGCCGAGGGGATCAATGAGGCTAGTTCCTCGGAGCATCTTCCATTGAGGTACCTTTATTTATATCAAAAGTATGATTTGTTATTACAATCTCCCAAGGGTTATTTTTATCTTTCTCTTTTTTGTTTTAATATTGTTTTATACAAGCATCATAATTATCACAATATTTTATAGAAATAAACATTCATAATACATGGTAAAATTAAATTTTCGAGGATTAGTTTATTAGCTAAATAAGCAAGGGACATATTTGGTTAGTTATAATTTCATAAACAAGAATACCAGTTTCCAACATTTGTGTGTGCGGAATTTGTTTAGTGATCTGTTTTAATTATTGAGATTTTTGTGGAACAATAATGTTTTTCAATTAAATTATAGTTGATTTAAATAATAATAGTATTAATATAAAACTGCCTACTATTGCGCATCAGCAAAATATAATTTTCGATGAATATATCCGTAAAAATTTAAAACATTTTAACTTCTATCAGCGAAATGTTAGTTTGTTCGACGGAAGGTGCTAAAAAATGCATTCGTTAAAATTTGCTTTCGTTGTTCTTTTATAAAAAAAACTTTTTCATTCAAACATACCCATGCGTGAAGCCAAACCAATTTTCAAAGCACAACTCCCAAAAGGGTTTATCGGAAATGACACATTAACTTCACATCTATCTAACTGAGATAACATTTTAAATGATTCGATGGCTGTTCTTTCCTTTATTTTTACAAAAAATCATTAAATATAACACTAAATTACATAATAAGATATTTAAAAATATAACACGATATCTAGCAGATCCTTCATAAGTAACTTTTTTCGTAAAAGACTATAATAAAAATTTACTCACCGATAAATTATGATTTGAGATTTTCACGATGTATTATCGCGATTAATTTTTGGGTTATCGTGTCGTGTTGCGCTTTTGTTTTTTTTGTATATTTGCTCCACACAGGAGGCCTTGAGGAAAATAATTCTTATCAAGGCCTATGTTTTCTTTAGGGATGCTGTGTGGAGGGTCTTTTTAGAAAAGAAAGGAACGAGAATTTAAATATTTAGACAGTGGCCACTCAGATACGTTATGATTTGAGATTTTCACGGCGGATTATTGACATTATTTTTTGGTTATTATATCGCGTTGCGTTTTTTCATCCTTGAGGCAACGATTCGGACAAGGTTACAGATTAATTATTAGAGCACATGTATAGATTGTGCTGAAGTGTGTATTTATGTATGAAGTCATACAGTGTTGCTCCTCTTATGTTTAGTCTTAGTCTTGTTGCGGCCTATCTAGTATCTTTGCACTGCATGCGCTAACTACTTAGGTAGCTACTTGCAACGATTCGTACTGCGCGGCTACCTATGCCGTACAATTTTACCACCTTCTCTAAAGGTCTGGAATCCGCAATACGCGATACATAGCGCTTGGCTGAAATTTCGGGAATGTTCCAGCGTGGGAGCATTTCACATGCAATTCACGTACCGGCCAGGTCGGGCTATATAAGGGCTCCAGCAAGCTCTGTCAGTCAATCTTAGTCATACAGTAGCTCAGTCAACACTCGGCCACGGGAAACGGCCGCGCTCATATCTGCAGTCTCGGAATAATCTTACCACGATTGTAAAATACCACATTTGTAAATAGTGCATCATATAAATAATATCATTTATTTATTTATTTATTTATTTATTTATTAGGAAAAGTTGACAGCAAATCTGAGATTATACAATGATATATTAATAAGATAGTTAATTATGCCAATTATGAACTTTCCACTGATAATAATAAATGATAAAGTGTGACATTGTAGGGTTGTTTTCTTAATTAAATTATTTTCTAGTTACAATATGTGAAAAGGAGTTACTAGTTACAATATGAAAAAAAAGGGGGAAGAGGAAACATGGGATTGGGATGAAGAGGCAAAGGGCGGGGATATATAGGGAGTGAATTTCTACTTAGAGTCATGTTGCTTAGTGAATTTTTCGTTTTATGTCGCGTAAAGTCGAGCTAAAAATGTCAATGTGATAATAATTTAAGTTAAATGAATGTGTGGATCTGTAGATAAATGAGTTTTGTTTGGAGTTGGTCTTGCAAAGAGGGAGATTAAAAGTAAGCGACTGTCTGCTGTTGCGATATGGAACATGGAATGATAGGCGTTGGAGAAGATCGGGGCTATCGATTAAGTTGTGTATGATTTTAAATAACATTACCGAATCTGCTATATTTCTTCGGCAAGTCAACGTCTGTATATTGAAGAACTTTGCAGAGTCTTCACTACTGACATGCGATCGGAAAGAGCGGAAGTTAAGGTACCTTAAAAATCTATTTTGAACACTTTCAATTCTATTTTTATGTATTGTATAGCCTGGGTTCCACAATTGTGATGCATATTCAAGGATACTACGAACGTATGAGTAATATAGTATTTTGAAAGTAGCAAGATCTTTGAATTGTTTGCAGGAACGGATTACGAAACCCAGCATAGAGGATGCTTTAGTGACTATGTGGTCGATATGATTATTGAAATTTAGTTTACTATCAAGTATAACCCCAAGGTCCCTAATTTCTGATTTGGTGGATAAAGGTTGATGATTAATTGAGTATTCGTGGATAACTTTTTTTTTGTTTCTAGTAAAGCGTACGACAAAGCACTTGGATGTATTTAATTCCAGACCATGGGCGTTACAGTACGTGTTTAAACGTTCCAAATCCTCTTGTAGTTTCTGACAATCCTCGGTAGACTTTATGGGTGAGAAGATTTTCATGTCATCTGCATACAGGATGGTCTGGGAGTTTAAAAAGCAGTTACCAATATCATTGATATAGATATTAAATAATAATGGTCCTAACAGGCTGCCTTGAGGAACTCCCGATGTTACAGCAACAGAATCGGATTTAAATCCAGCAACCACTACCAATTGACTACGGTTGGAGATATAAGAAGAGAGCCAACGATAAAGATTGCCATGAATACCAACCTTTAAAAGCTTGTTCAGCAAGGTTGAGTGATCTACCTTGTCAAACGCTTTACTGTAGTCGGTATAGACTGTGTCCACTTGTATCATAATCATCAACATAACAACCGATATCTCCCTCTTTTATCCGGAGGCTCAAAATTCCTCCCAATCACCGGAGGCCCGCACACTCCCCTCCAAAGTATTTTAGTTTCAAAACACTTCACCACAATCTGCATAACTGCCTTGATGCTGGATAATATAACGCTATCTGAAACGTTGACCAGAGACAGAGGAAGAGTGTTTCGACGTTATTTCGAGTTATAACATGTTTACGAGAGATGGGAAGACTGATAGAGATATTGAAAGAAGGGTAAATGCAGGTAACTCCATTAATGGAGGACTGAATGCCGTTGGCGCTAACAAAAAGCTGTCCAAAGAAGCGAAGCTAGCAGTCCACAATGGAGTGCTTGTACCTACCCTGATGTATGGCAGTGAGGCATAGAACTGGCAGAGGAAGGATGAAAGTAGACTGAATGCTGTTGAAATGAGATCCCTGAGGCGTATGTGTGGTAAAACCATGTATTATCGTGTGAGAAATGTGGATATACGAAAAGAATGCAAGGCTGATGTAAGCGTAATGAGTAAAATTAATAAAGGAACCCTCAGATGGTTTGGGCATGTAGAGCGAATGAACAAAGAAAGGAGCGTAAGGAAAATTTATGATGCAAGTGTGAATGATATAAGAAGTAGGGGACGTCCGAGGAAGACATGGCACGATCAAGTGAATCCGATACTTGAGTCGGGCCATGTCAAGAGTCAAAAAAATGTATGATAAAATGTTTGAATGTGAATGAGGCGAGGAGTGTATGCCAAGACCGAGTTGTTTGGCGGTTCGTCTTCTCTGCCTACCCCTGCGGAGAAACGGCGTGATGGTTAGTTAGTTAGTTAGTTCTTACGCAAGTGAGAACATCTGTAAAACTGAGTATAAATAAATAAATAAATAATCCAACTAACTAATCACTATACAGCAGTCACTGTGTTTGATTGGTCAAAGTGGCTGCAATTGTTCGAAAATTGTACCTTCCCTCGGTGTTAATATAATTGAAAATTATTGAAGCATATTATTTTCGCGGTGAATAGTTGCTAAAATGGAAACACAGCTCTATGAACTAGAATACCTATGAACATTATATGTGATTATATCTCTCTTTGTGAATTTAAGTTTCCGCAAAATGGTAAATATTGTTTCAGTACGACAAAAGCCGCCGAATGTTATTAGTTGTTAATTACTGTTTGGAGTGGCTATGGCTAATGCTCTATAAATAGCCATAAATTGCTGTTTAGTCTATTTCTATTGTGAAAGCTGTTGTTTTAAAGGCTCCAATTATTCACCCTTATAATCTGGATTAGGTTCCTACCTACCTGCGCTACTCTGGTTGTTGGTGATACTACAGAGCTTTTAACTGAAACCTTTTGTTCATAAAACATTATCAAACCAATACGCCATTTCATATCAGTCCATAGATTAAAGAATAACTCTTTATAAATAAATAATTTCCTTATAGATTTCAAATTTGATTTTTAATCTAGCCTTCTAGCCCAATAGGTTGGTGATAGTTACCAGTAGGTGATAATACCGACTCCCAATCCGAAGGACGCGGGTTCGAACCCGGCGTACGCAAATCAATTTTATTTGATGAATTTGTGTTATTTCACAATTAATTAATTAAAAAATAATATGTAGTATATTTGCGGCATATTCCAGAGTGAAAGACACTCTCAGTGTCGCCCTGGTGTAAGATCACCATTAAAAATTGAAACGTTGTTTCAAATGGCTTTAGCCATGTTTGGTGACCAAATCTGAAGAGCCAGGTACTCCTCTTCCTCATCTCCTTCCCCTCTCCACAATCTTCCGCCTCAAAACATACACCAATTGGGGAAGCCATAGTCTCACTGGCTCCAGTCATATCAGGCTATAGATTAAAGAAGTACACTAGAAATGTCATCCATATAGATTTGAATGGAAATCAATGACGCCATTGACTTAGTACCTTTTGCTTATAGGCCATTTATAATACGCTTTGTCTCCCTTACGCTTGACTTCATTCAATTCCACCCTATGTGACTTTCATGTAATAGCTTTATACCTTCAAAAATATTTTCTAAACTCTAACTAGTATAATATTTTAATTAATTAAGATAATATTAGCGAAAGTCAATCGAAAATCCAAAACAGTAAAATCAGGAAAAGATACGGATACATTTGGGACTCGAACCCAGGACCTCTGGCGATCCGGGTCAACGCGCTATCCACTGCGCCAAAGTATCCCTATCCGATTCGGTCATTTTTAACTGTATCATACTTCGACTGAGAACCACCAACATTATTTTTAATTTTTCTTAACGCATATTTCTATTGGCTTGCTATCTTGATGTATGATTGCAAGATTCAACTCGAACTAAATGCCTTCTGGATAGTATCAGGATAAATTTTATCACTTTTTATTAATATGCGACATCTATTGACTTTATCTGCAAGTCTAGGCTGAAATATTTTTATTTTTATTTTTAACTTTTTTAACATAACGAGTTAAACCTCAAATTATAATATTTTAATTAATGAAGATAATATTAGCGAAAGTCAATCGAGGCCAGAGGTCCTGGGTTCGAGTCCCAGATGTGTTCGTATCTTTTTCTGATTTTTCTGTTTCGGATTTTCGATTGACTTCCGCTAATATTATCTTCATTAATTAAAATATTATAATTTGAGGTTTAACTCTTTAAGTTAAAAAGTTAAAATTAAAAATAGTATTCTACTTTTTACTCATTCTTGTTTGTTATTTACTTTTGCATACTTAGCTAATTATTTTTGTTACTATTTTTGGTATGATTTCTGTTATACATTGTATTTAAATCATTTATGTATGTAAATTTTTGGGCAACATGCCGGTTTTATCTACTTAAATAAAATAAACATTGTAATTTTTTAGGATTATTTTTGTTATTCGGCGGTGCAATCTCTGCACACCTCTTCGGGGACAGTTATATTTTTTATAAGAAGGTATACCGTATATTTCCTAAACTGACTGCATATTGTTTTTAAGTGTTCAACTCGCATGTAATCATTAATAATATAGTGTAAATATCTTTCCGGAAATTTACCTTTAATTTTTAAAAGTATCGACAAAATAGCTAAGAACCTTTTTATTTTCGGTTTCAATCCCTGAAATTTTAGCACATTTTTTTGTTTTATTTTTTACCTTAATCGTTCACTTTAGTGATTCGTTTCTAAATTTGTGTAAAATACTCAGTTCAGATGCTTACTAACCTAACTGCGCCAAGATATAGGCAAAATCGGTAGCACTGTCTCTTTTTTAATAACCAAATAACCAGAAATGCAATCATCAAAGACGACATAGCAACAAATATGGTAAAATCCATACAATTTGAATAATATCCTTGTTTACCCCAGTTAAACCCCCCCTGCCCTTCCCCAATATGTTATAAGTATAAACCGTAGTAAGAAACAATTGTAGCAGTGTGAAGATGACCCTAACAGGCTGAACCGGTTATGGTCACAAATAAATTAATTGGAACAAAGTTAAGAGGGTATTACCAGAGAATACCGGAAATTAGTCCTTTTTAAATCAAATTTTAGACGTATTTACTCTTTTTTACAAAAAAACCAATTGATTTTGAAAGATTGATATTTTAGCTGGTACACGCAGTTTTAAAAATTTTGAAAAACTAAGTATATTTTTAATATACTAAGGTTATACCGTTGATCGTCGGCACAATTGTTCTCTTTTCAATCGATAGATTCTATTAAACAACACAAATTTCAAATCATATAATCATACAACAAAATAATTCAATACATAATCTAGTCAACACAGCTTTAAAACTTAAAATTTTGGTTAAATTAAAATCATTAAAAAATAAATCTGAGAACGTGTTTTGTGACAAAAAATACCTCAGTTTTTCTATGTATTTAACGTCTTAAAAACTAAAATACTTCCAATTTTTTTTTACACACTTATTTTTTTTAGAAATTATTAAAAAATCATAAATACTTATGATCAAAAAATACTTACAAGAAGTACAATATATTTAATAATTTATCATCGTGCGTTTTGACCATTTTTATTGCTTACTTGAATGTAGGTCTATATTAAAGCAAGTTTTTAATGAAAGAAATAAATATAAAATTTTTAATTTTAAAAATTTGATACGGGATATAATCGATCTTTCTCATTGGAACCTCCCTGTACAGTGGCAAGCATTTTGAAACTTTTATTCTCAGCTGCTAGTCAATCGCTCTTAAAAAATTGTTTTAATATATTATAATTATCATAAATAACCTGTAAATCTGTAAAGAGATTTTCAATTGTTAAAAAGTTGGTGACTGAGTTGAAAAATAAGTTGGGTTAGGCAACGCGTCATAGGTTCAATTTCTCTTTTTTATGTGAATACCGCACAAGAGTCCCAACTGCTTCCGCTTGGAGCCAGTGAGACTATGGCATCCCCAATTCGGGCATTATGTAAATCTGAAGATAGGGTGGGGAAGGACATGGGGAAGGGGAAGGTGGGTAAGTACTTGGCTACTCAGATCTGGTCACAAAACACGGTTAAGTCCATTTCAGCAGCAATTCTAAATGGTAGTCTTAGACCAGGGCGATACTGAGAGTATCTCCCGCTTATAAAGATTATTTATATACATTTTTGAAAAAAGAAATTTGATAAAATATTTGAACTTAAAAAAAAACCTTTTAACCATTCTTTTTTCTTTAGGAATCAATAATAGAAACAAAATTTCGGCTAGTGAATCAAGTCAAAGGTGTTCATCAAGACAGCTCCACCTAATGAATTTTTTTCATCTGGAACATTCACCACGTCATTATTATTGATGACAGTAACATAAGAAACCAAGCGCCGTAACCACCATAGGTGTAAAAATGAATAATGTTACTAGGGCGGAAAATCAGATACAGAAAGTTAAAAGAGTAGGTAGGTACTGGCGGTAGTAATGATTTAAGAAAAAATGCTTTACTTTGTGTTTCCATTATTATAAACTTTGAAGAGGACGCTATTAAAATTTTGAATTTTTTTCTAGTGTTCTTTCAAATTGTTTGTACTTAGGTTCAGTCCTGTTGAGCCAAAGAAACTTGGGTCAAACCGCTTACCAAAGCACAGCTGACATAAATAAATTAATCCTCTTTGGCACAGCTGTTGTCAAGTGGGGTCAGCAACGTGTTTACGAATAATGGTTGTCGCAATCGAAACGACGTCGTGTGAAGTATTTTTTTGTTAATATAAAAAACATTTTTTAAGATATTCGCATATGATGCAACATAAAGCATATTCAACTCAATTTTCAACTTTTTTAACATTTTTTAACGGATTCGAAAATTGTAATGTTCCATTCACGATAAGTCTTTTTTTAATGTTGTTTTATTTCTGTTAGGGCAGTCCTGATGAGTTGCAAAAAACATTTTGGACAAGGGGAATTTATAAGGATATTTTATTCCCTATCGTTCATTCCTCTCTTATTATTCATTTTCCTTCACAAAAATTCACGATAATGTGCTTGAATAAAAAAATATTAATATCGATATGTATGAAAAAATGTGTGAAAAAATGTTGAATCTGTAGATATTTATTTATTTATTTATACTAGGTTTTTAAAGATGTTCCCAATTACGTGAGAACAATCCTGTTATGAAAACTCAGCTTTTGTACAAATAGGGACATAGAATTACAAAAAGTCTACAATTACATACAATTTAATACAGATAAATACATTTAATAAATTCCTTTTGCAAGTTATTATGTTGTTGCTATGAATCCTTTCCAGTTACTTGTCATCCAATTTATACACATTTGTTCACTTTAGTTGTAGGTATAATAAGTATTTTGTACATTTATTATTATTTATGTATTGTTAGTATTGCTATTTATGTATTGTTAGTATTGCTATTTATGTATTGTTAGTATTGCTATTTATGTATTGTTAGTATTGCTATTTATGTATTGTTAGTATTGCTATTTATGTATTGTTAGTATTGCTATTTATGTATTGTTAGTATTGCTATTTATGTATTGTTAGTATTGCTATTTATGTATTGTTAGTATTGCTATTTATTTATTGTTAGTATTACTATTTATGTATTGTTAGTATTGCTATTTATGTATTGTTAGTATTGCTATTTATGTATTGTTAGTATGCTATTTATGTATTGTTAGTATTGCTATTTATGTATTGTTAGTATTGCTATTTAGTGTAGTGAAGATAAAGTTTATAATACATTATGTTTTGAAATTTAGCTGGTTGTTAGTATATTAGTTAGATTTAAATTGTTATTTTTGTGTTCTTACATCTTCTATTATTTTTTATCTAATATTTACAATATTGTATTTTTTGTAAATATGTCAGCCCATGGGTAGAGGACCCTTAGTTTTTTTTTACTTTTATTATTATTATTATTACAATTTTAACTTATGTGAAAATCTGTAATTGCATTTTTTTTTATTATTAAGTTTTTTGTAATAGATTTTTTTTTTTTAATGTTTCTTTATTCTTAGAATAGTAAATATAACATTTGTGGAATTTATGACCGCCATACTAGGCACATGCCCGTGTTATGGTGTTATGATGTAAATAATCTGTTAATTTTCCGAAATAAATAAATAAATTTAGAAAAACGATGTAAGATGTAGGTAAATTATAACTTTTAAAATGTATATGTAACTAAACTATAAGGACCTGTTGACAAGTCAATTCAATTGGCTTAGCAGGTCTTGTTTATTGATATGTATTAACTATTCTTTCAATAAAATATTTTAAAAAAAGGGTAGCGGAATTGTGTAGACAAAAACCAGGAAAATATCTCTGAGAATGTTTACCCTTATTTTGTTTTTTAATACAAGGGTCGACTTATTAATAGAATTCAAATAATTAATCAAATTTTAAAGTTAATGCTCAAGTTCTATCAATATCCAATAAGAGGCAGTTGTTTTAAAGTACCTTCATAAATAATAACAGATCCCAAATACAATTTTTAGTGAACGAATATATACATTCAAATTTGATGAATTGTTGCATGTTCTTTGAAATAACTGGCTCTTGAGTTGCACTTTAAAATTAAACTAAAGAGGTAATAGAATAAAATTTTTTATTACCTACAGCTTTATGTCCAATTTTATTGATAAAATTCACAGTTCCATAGTCTTCACCAATAACAAAATAACAGTTTATTGTTTATTGTTTCTTCTTCACATTTTAGGTATAAAAGTTTACAATACAATTTTTAACCTCACTAGAATAAGCCTGTGTTGAGGTTAACAATTATTTACTTAAAGTAACAAAATAACACAAAAGGAAAAACAAACATAATACTTCAAAAAACACAAAATAATATAGGTAAAATAAAAATGATACTTCAAAGAACAATATTGTTACACAGATAATGGGCAAGCTAAAGGCCCTTGGCACATTACAATGTAAACAAAGTAGGGTGACTATAGTTGATTTGAATTTTGAAGGACTAAGATAAATAATAAATATATGTATATAATATATTATGCTATTAATTTAGCACGGCAAAGATGAAAAAAATTATTTAGACAATGGAATATACTTTTAATTTGTGAAGGACAAAGTTGAAAAAATTAATTGGCGATCTTCGGCAAACAAAAATTATTTGAGATTCTTTTTAAAAGTATACAAGGAATTAGATGAACAGTATACGCGTTGTTTTCATTATTTGAATAAAATAGGCTTACCTGATGCAAGAATAAGCAGGAACAACATTGTAGTTAAAAGACTTTTCATCCTTGCATTATGATGTCACGATCTTACTACTTCCATTTTGATATGCTTCTGTAGGGAAGATGTGCAGCCTGCAAAAATAAAACAAAAACAATTTTACTCAATTATGTAGGTAAACCTGGAATGTTCGTCAAAAATTATACAGAAAAGGTCTTTTCAATTATATAAATTCATATAGATTCATGTCAATTAAAAATAACCTTTTACTATGTATCATCATTCATAACTTTAATAATAAACTTTATAATTATCTATATGTACCTTAACTTAACAAAATAACTGATAATACCTTAAATTAACAAAATAGAAACATTCATCATATAGAGACAATGTTGTGCGCCCCTACCTAAGTTTGTATAAATTCCGTAGCATAAGAATTTCAACTACCAGTCTGAAAATGTCCGTAGTAGGACGAAACCGGTCCTGGAGTAAATAAACAAGTGGAACAAAGTGAAAAAAAAAATTTGTTTAATTTCATATCTAAGAAAAGGTCTGTTTACTTAATATATCGTCATACAACAAATTTCAACTGACATTTTGGTAAAAATTGACTTTAATGAACGAAGTTTCTTATTTTTTATCTTTAAAAGTGCTAAAATATGTCCAATTTCTGTAAATATCACAAATGTCGTGCAAAAAAATGTTTTATATTTATTTTAAAAACGAGGTTCCATTAACAATTTAAGTGAAACTTAGGTCTACTTAAAAAACATATATATATTTATGTTTGGAACAATATGGTTCTATTTGAAAAATTCAAAGGTAAAATAGTTCTATCTGCCATAAGTAGGATATTTTTGAAGTAGCACGCTTCCATTTGTACCGTGTTTGTGTCCATTTGCTTTTAACTGCTTTTAATTTTGCGTGAAACTGAGAAAAAATATGAAAAACTGAATAAAAACGACGTTTTGTAATTAATTTAGCAAATTTTCAGAGCAACAAAGTTGTATCTGTGTTTTTGTTAAGCTGTTTGGTTTAACACCATATTTTATGATAACGATATTCTTAGACATAAAGACAATTTAATTACGACATGTTTTGAGTATATTTATTTTTCATAAATTTCAATTGTTATGATTTTATTCGGGATTGAAACGTACAACCTCAACATCTAAGTGGCAGATAGAACCTTGTTATTCCAAAGGAACGATATTTGGAAATGGGGGAAAGCGAAAGATTTCAAAGTTTAACCACCGTATATATTATGAGATGAAAAAAAGTAAATTAGGTAATAATAAAATGGCTGAGATTGTTAATCTTAGTTCTATAAGACTTACACACACATCATTATCTGTTTTTATGCAGTTCCCATTGTTATAATTTGGAAACCACACCGTCGAGCATGATCGGGGAGAATTAGAAAACATATGGATGTGGTTCCAGAAAAGAATATTATAATAGATCTATGTATCTAGTGTCATATAACTATATACACACATAGAGTACATAGAGCACACGTTTTCATCGTATATGGCTTTTACCCTTAGGGATAATTTTTAATTCAACCTAATGTTGTTGAATTTTACTTTGTTTCGGTTGGCGGTATTCTTTTATGTTTATATTCATTTAACGCCCAAGGGGCTTTTACGTGTCGGTGCAGTACAATTGTTACATTTTGTCGGTAGTAAAAAATATTGGCACATTTTGTTGGTAGTAAAAAATACAAAAACACAAATCATAAAAATACAAGAACAAAACCTGAAAAATACAGCGATTAGATTGGTTTACAAAAATACAAGATCAGTTTAGGGATAGTGTTGGAATAAATATTTTACATGATCCACAATTTCACCTCACAAGTGTGCCCTTTTCTGTACGGTGTAAAGGCGGCGGAACTATTTCGCCACCCGTTTGGGCAGCGTTATGAGACGGATTAAGTGAGGGTTGTAGGAAGGGATTTATTTTTACGGTCTTAAAGAGGCCCGGATGGGGAGGAAAAACAAATGCCGGTAGCTCTTTCCACGTACGACCTTACTTGCAAAAAACGAGTCGAAGGAAAAACACCGGAGATTAATACTGCTTGCTCTTTAGAGCTAGCTTCATTAAATACCTGTAGAACAGACTCAGCATGCCCACATTGCGTATATAATGATGGCAATCGATCTGTTAACAAGGTATTGTCAATCAAACGGACCGCCCTTTGTTGAACGAAAACAAGTACGTTTATCAAGTATTGTGTGTACCAGGAAACTACTCGATATGGACAGAAACTCGCTGAGAGAACTGGTAGGACTATTAACGGGACACTGCCATCTCAGGAAACACATGCAGATATTGGGAGTGGAAAACACTAATATATGCAGAAAATGTGAAGATGATGAAGAGACTCCAATTCACCTATGGTGCCAATGTCCTGCCCTGGTGGGAACTAGGCTCAGATACCTGGGGAGACATACAGTAGAACCAGAAGACATAGCCACATATCCAATAACAACGCTGGTGAACTTTATTAAAGGGACTGGTTTGTTATTAAATGATTGAGGTAAAATGGGAGATAGCACAATGGGCCTATGGCCTAAGTGCTCACGGGAACTGCTTGTAAACCGTCTCCGCCTTAAAAAAAAAAAAAAAAGTATTGTGTGGCTCCAGTCCAGAAGTTAGGTCAAATTCAATTGTTGAGCGTAATTACGTTTTGTATAGGCTTAGTGGCTGGTCACTATTAAAGAATCTGCTAGCCTGTACAAGACGCTCAGTTTCTTGAAAGCCGGATGTACTCGGACTTCTATGGAGACTCAATACTTGAGCTGGTCTGATGTACTTACTCCTAGCATTTTAATTGAGTCTTTATTGGAGAGCGTACGTCCATAAAATTACACTTTGACAAAGAGTCATTGATCTCCCTCTTTGCCGAAATCAGACGAGCTTGGGTTTTTAAGAGGTTGGTTGACCAAGGAGGCTTTGCCCAAAGCTCCTTATTACGAACCATCTTGAGATAGTAGTCAACTCTTCGTCTCAAAACTTCCCTAGCTGTTCAGACATCATAAGTGGAAGGAATGTGTTAAAAAGGGTACTTAATCCAAAAGATACTTTATTTTATTTTTCAAACATGTATCAACGTTCCGAACTCCAAACATCGTGGTTTATATGCTTTATTTTTTATTTTCTCCACTTTCCTAATTGTCGACAATGTCACAATAGTGACTGATCGATTTGCCGATATCGTCATCAGCACATTTAAGTCGCTAAAGTCTTCCGATATAAATAATTCCATTCATCACAAAACGGGATGATGGATGTCCCGGCGTCAATGGTTATACCTTTGCTTTCATTGTTTGATTGTGAAAAAACATTGTTTGATTTGATGGTGGATTTATCTTCGACTAGACATGACATATTTCATGTTCGTATCACAAAGGTTTCCGTAGTTCCAGCAAAGTGGGGAACAAGCCAATTGGAATGAGTATTGAAGTAAATCACTTGGAATATATTAGACACTGTTTTCCATTCTAGATTGAAGTGGAAAAATGACTATTGATTGTACGAGTATATATTTTAGACAGTAAAAATTTAGGTATATAAAATTAGATTCCCATACAAGTAAACGGTAACACCATCTTCTTAGCTCATTTTTATCTCTCAATTTGTGATTTATTTATTTATGGTAGGTTTTTACAGATGTTCTCATTTGCGTGAGATCAATGAAGTAATAAAAACTTAATACACAAATAGGTACGAACAATTACTTAAATCTAATCAGACAAATTACACTTTGGCATATATCTAAATAAAGATTAAAAAACAAAACAAACATAAATATAAAATTATAATATACCTAGCTCTCTCATTAAAAATTTAGGCATATTAGATTTGTCAAAGAATTTGTATATAAAAATGCAAAAATCAGTCATTTTAAATACACGAAACATTTTTTAAATATTTATATTGAGGGATCTGTAGGATTTATCGGTCAAATTAGGAATTCCACCGAGCCGAACCCTCTGATATGAAAATATCTGGAGTCAGTGAATTATATTCCCATTTAATAGTTTGGTAGATTAACATGTTGTTCTTGTATTGTTTTGTATTAATTATACTTATATAATACACTTGCATAACGTGGATTTACTAGATGATCATTTATATGGAAAAGTGTATGAAAGGGTTTAGTTTTTCCAATGGGAATTTTTTTTTCACAATCTAAAAAAGTTCTTTGTAAATAGAATCCTAATAGGACCGTCAAAAAGTAAAACAAAAATAGGTGCCCATTTTGTGCACGTAAATTTTAAACATTAAATATTTAAATTATAAGCAGATAATATATCACCTTTTCAATCTTCGCTAATTCACTGTGTAGCGTCATTTTTAATGAAATAAAAACAAATAATTTTGTGTACACCACTTATATAATCACAATTATCGATATGTTTCAAAACCAAAGGTTTCTTCGTCAGGATAATACGAACATGAATAAAAAAATTATTTTGTCTTTTTTATTCATGTTCTTATTATCCTGACGAATAAACCTTTGTTTGGTTTCCAAACATTTCGCTAATTATGATTATACAAGTGGTGTACACAAAGGTATTTGTTTTCATTTAGCTAATATATTATTCAAAGTCATTTAAAAAATATATAAAGAGCGATAATTGTTGAATGAAACACTAAAATAATTTAATTGTAATAGTACCATTGGTTAATAAAATTGTAAACAGTAACATTAAACCATAGAATGAAACTTAGTTTGTTTTTTAGTTTGACGGGGAGAATATCAAAACCCGTTTATTAAATTTGTAGTCTTAGCGACAGATTAATCTTTCAGGGGTTGTGCACATTGTCATTCCAATTTGGCAGTTTCTTTATATGTATTCGTAGAATCTACGAACACAATGGGCCCTTTGACATCAAAGTACAATCCCTTTCATTCCGTTTTGATTGTTATCTCTGGTACAGAACTAGCTCTCATCTACTGGATATAATCCGCTTTCTCTCTCTCATCTTATTTTAGATCTGCAGGTTGTCAGAGAAACGTACAATTTCAAGAAAATGCAAGACGGCAATTTTTAAAGCATTTTCAAATATTATTAATATTTGTTGATAGTGTGACTGTCCAATTATAGAATCTTGCAGAATAGACATGACTCTTGAAGTGATCTGCTAAGTACTCTTTTTATGGTGATCTGACAGTTGATCTCTTGACAGTTGGGCCCTTGACAGTTATAATTATCATAAAATTATAATTTTTCGTGCATTATTTACCTATTTCCAACCAAAAGTTGACTTCAAAAATACCTTTCATGAATAATGGATAGCACACTAATTTATTTATTTATTCACGCCCTTAGAGCTTTTACAACAATCATAATACAAAAATAATAGAAAAATAAACAATAAAATACAAATTATTTTACATCATTGTTTAGTAAACGGGAAACAGAATTTTTGAAATTTCATAAATAAATTTTGATAAGGAATAAACGAAATTATCAACTGAACTAGATTTATTTCCAAGCCTATGTAGTCTTTGGATTGGGGAGTTAATGAAATAGTTAGTTTTTGAAGGATAAACAAAGAACAGCTCTGGAAGCCTCGTGTTACGATTTGGTACTCTGAATGTTATTAGTTTAGTTAAGTCAGGTGCGTCAATTGTGGCATTTACTAATAAAAGTACCATATCGCTCTTGGTTCTTCTACAAGATAAGTCAGTTAAATGAAGTCGTTTCATTAATATATCATAATTGATTTCTTCAAAGGGTATGGAGAGTTTGAAATTAATGAATCTTAAAAATTCCACAAAGCACTCTTCTTAGGGTGAATTGCCTATTCCATAAAAAAAAAAAAAATCTTAAAAATTTCTGTTGAACTCTCTCAATTTTTACTTGATGTGCTTTATAGTATGGAGACCAAATAGTGGAATTGTATTCTAAATTACTTCTAACTAAGGCAGATAATTTATAATAATTGATAATTTATTTACTTTGTCGATTTTTTGTACTTCTACACTGATATATTTGTACAGTAGTTATATTCATGAAGCATTTGAAAGAAAATATATTTTTACCTTTGTTATTCGGCGGTACATCCTCTCTGCACACCTCTTCGAGGATACTTAGTAATATTTTACGTAAGTAGAAATACCGTATTTTCCCTGAACTGACTACATTTCATACGTACGCCGGGGGTCTATTTTTTGTGGTAACTAACTGGGGATCAACTGTCATGGAATCTTTTTTTATTTATCTTCATAAAGGTCCAATAATTGATCACAGTCTAAAAAATCTATAACGTTGACGTGATATTGAAATAAAAAGACTCAGGGAAAAATATGTATTTATTTATATGACTGATCTTATAAGTATTTTATTATTATAATAAAAAGGCTGCCGAAAATTACTTTTATAATTCGAAGGCCCAATAAATTAGACAGACATCTCCAAATACAAAATTTTGAGATAATGAGGAAAGCTATATTCTAATGCTCACCATAAATCAAATATTATTTACACGTGTCAGTGTTTTACATATTAAATATGTTGTAAAATAATACCGGGAGACAAAACGATCCGATACATTAATATGACATTTTTAAATATCCTAATAGTGACCCAGAAGACATCAGTTTTATCTGCATTATAATCGATTTGGTAGTATTTGTGAGTAATCTATGTATTGTACCAGACAGAGGGTACGTAAGCTTTTCACCCCAAATTACGATTTTTCGGAGATGTCTGGCTAATCAATTGGACGGTCGAATTATTGAAGATATTTGACATTAATTTATCAGAGTATTGGTCTTATTTTCAGAATCTAAATCATCCCTTTGTAATCATTATTTTTACGAATAATCATTATGTTTCTAGAAATGAACTCTTAGAATGTGAAATAGTTCTGTATAATTAGGGTAGTAAGTTATGTAACCAAGATTCCCCACTCTTTCATCTACTTATTAACTTCGCCTCTCTCATTTCCTTCTGCTTCTCAACATTTCCCGAAATTGGGGTTGTCATTGTCCCATTAGTTCCAAGTAGACTGAACAAATGGACTGTTTTAATAATACTGTTCTTGCTAAAATGGTACAAATTATATTATTATTTGATAATTATTTAATGTTTCGCAGCGTTATACCCAAAGAAATAAAATTTTATTTAATTTTTTTTAAAACTACGTTCTCTTGAACGTTTGGTATTACATCTATTTGTAATTTTGTTTGTACGTTCATTGTATCCAAATTATCATTCAAATTAGCTTTACTTTGACTAGATGGCTAACTTTTACTGATATTATGGTACCTACCTCCCTGAAAAAAATTGAGATATTGACGTTATTTTGGACAAACTGTAATATTATATTGTTTAAATATATGTAAGTAGGTGGGTACTTGAGTATCTATTTGTAAATCTTATGTTTTCAGATGAAATTTAGGATTTGGTATAATAAATAAGAAAAAAATGTCCCGCATATTACCAGATCACATTTCTCCAGCCTTCTATACTAATTCTAAAATAAAAAATTTAATTAATAACAAGGATGTTTCTAATAAATTTGAAAAAAACGGGATATACACTTTAGAATGTAATGATTGCGATGCCCAGTACGTAGGAATGACTACTAGAAATTTTAGAACAAGAATCAGGGAACATGAACTCTGTTTACGAAATAATAACTATTCTGAATTCGCCAATCATTTAATAGAGACAGGCCATAGCTTCAACAAGGAAAAAACCAAATTTAAACATTTAAATATAAATTCATACTTTAACTTAAACTAAACAAAAAAAAATAAATCAAAAATTAATTTAGTTAACAAAATAATAGCACCCTGCAAATCTCCCCTTTTGACTATGTTTCCATGTGATATTGACCCCGCCCACTATTCTCCCCCTCCCCAAAATCACCCCTGCCACTACCCTCACCTAATAACATCTAATTCATTTCTGTACTTGTTTTAAATTTTAAGTTTAGTTTTAAGTTTGCTAGTGAATGGCACGGATGTGTCGAAACCGGTAGCAGAAAAATTAAAATTTAAGTAACGATAGTACATTGAAAATTAAAACTCTTCAAAACAAATGTCAAAAAATTGTTACATAGTTAATGACCAAGAAATACAAAAAAAAATAGAAACATACTTCGGAACGAGAAGGCTACAGTTCACAGAACTACTAGTAGGCTAGGTTAGGTTAAGTAAACAGTTAATATATGAAAAGAATGATCAGCAAAACACACGTTTAAAAATAAAGAATTAGACACCCAGAATTTAAAAAAAAACTTCAGTCCCTGTCATTTGAACAATGAACAAAATACACTAGAACAAGTACAAGACTTGTTCTAGGGTACATATTTGTCTTGGACCCAAGCCTCAAACTCTCCGGCGGACATATTTTAAGATCCTATCGGGGCGTGCAATGTAGTGCTATTTGTCAACATGACGGAAGTCATTACTCTTTGGATTTTCGTTCTCCACTCTGCAAAGTCTGTCCTTCTGAGGCATCAATATTTGGTTATTCGTCGTGGCCTAAAGGGGTTCAAAAAAGAAACAGGGAAGTAGTTTGGAAATTCAAGGATTCCGAGATGTATGACTTAATCTGGCACCTATCAGAATCACAATTTTTTCATCAAAGTAAGCAAAATATTTTAATAATTCCACAACGTAACCGAATTCTTGCTCAAATTTTAGATAAAGGTTTTACATATATATTTCCCACCAAATGGGGTGCAAAAAAATTCTATTCAAATGCCTTGATCCCTTCACAAATTTTGCAATTAAAACTCACAATTTGTGATTTGTAACTTATTTAATAAATTAATTATTACCACAAGAGATAGTTTATCTGTATTATATTTTTTTATGTCAAAATTTTAAATAAAAGCCCACTGGGGCAAAAATAAAAAAGTTTATGTGCTTTTGACATGTTTTTATAATAATGCTGTCCTCTCTCTACCACTAGAGAGTCTGTATCTCTTTTTTTATTTCTTTTATACAATCAATAATATTATTATTCAATGTATAAAAAACAGTTTATTATAAACAAGTTCTGCTTCGTAATTATTATTATGTGTTACAGCTGTTTCGCCCTCTGAAGGCATTGTCAAAACTTGTTTATAATAAACTGTTTTTTATACATTGAATAATAATATTATTGATTGTATAAAAGAAATAAAAATTAAAATGGAGTTCTACAAAATAAACCTAATAACAATAAATAGTCTGTATCTATCTCAATTGTTTAATCATATTATAAAATAATACACACATAAGTCAACATAAGTTAACATTTAAGTTATAACATTTTAAAATATAAGTTATAACATTTTAAAATATCATTGAAGCAGAATAAAAAAAATAATAAATCTAAACTAAACGTGAAACAAAACAAAATAAAAAGGTTACAAAGGTTCCCCGCTAAGTCATCGAAACGGTCACATGCGGTGACCTATGACAGAGGCGTTGGTTATCCAATAAATGGTTCCCGAGGCGGCGGTTACCATGTCTAACACCCAAATTATAGTTTTATCTTCTGATTCAATGATATGTTATTTATTTATTTATACTCAATTTTACAGTTAATATAATCTTAGAAAATTATTAAAAAGTTTTTTCCGGTGGTATTGAACAATATGTAATCTTTAAATAATGTGTCATGCCAATAAAAAGAATTGTAATAGAAAACGCTGCTTTTACACAGCAAAATAATTTTCAACGTAAAGATCGTGGAATGCTTAACATTGGTTTTATTTCATAGTGTAATAAAATACCTACGATTTTTTGCATCGTTTCCCTTCGTAACGCAAAATTTACTATTTGTCTTCAAATAAAATGATGAATGATAACGGTTTTTAGGCAACTAACATGCGACTATATCAACAGGTTCCATAAATTTAGCAATTCTCATCCTGTCAAACTACGATCAGTGACAACTTATTCAGAAGGCGAAACAATTGTAACGTATAAAATCAAGACTAACAAATCCATTTTTAGGAACGTATTTGATTATCAACAGATTTAATGTTGAAAAGCCATTTCAATGCTCTCAGAAAACTTTAATTACTGCTTCCACCTTTTAACTTTTTATTCATACTATATTCTCAACTTGATTACATTTTAATTAAAAATAATGATTTCGATTATGTATGTGTATGTAACTCAGGTTCAATGACCTCCGGAACTGGGATTTGCTTTGGTCTTCAAAATTTGAACTGTTTGTGTAAATGTTTCGGAAAATTTCACGTTGAATTTCCTTCAAATCAACCTCCGTCAGAAGAAATTTCAATGAAAATGTTATAGAAATGTTGTAAAAAGTGAAAAGATTCTTTTTTCATTTCAAATTTGACACGCAATCACGTCTTCCTTCATTTCAAATTCGAAATGAATTGTTTCAACTCCAAAATAACGTTCGATAAATTTGAAAATTTCAATCAGTGTTCCCCGCCGAATCACAATTTTACCGTATGCACATGCGCCTCGAATTCGGCTGATCACATTTAAAAAACTTGACATCACATTTCTATGGTATTTTCGTTGAAATTTCTTCTGACGGAAGTTGAAACGACCCAATTTTTCGGTGAATGACGATTTGAAGGAAATTCATACGTGAAATTTTCCGAAATAACTGGCCCTTAGAAAAGCGATAAAGTAGGTACAAAAATTATTTAAATAATTAATAAATCTATACTTGTGACGTGGTTTAATTTTTTTAAAGTTAATTCGAAAGGTTAATTTCTGGTTTTCTTTAAAAAGGCGACGATCCTGAGGTAAAAATGATTTATTTATAAATACTTTCTGTTTCACAAGTCATACAATCATAATACCACAGGTCTGTGCTAGTGTTATTTAAAAACATGTCCATATTGTCCATTCGAACAACGCTGAAATATGTTCATAAATTCGTCTTCCTTCTTCACGTCCTTTGAATCGATTGCAATGTACAGTCTATACTAGTAAGTAAGCTTATAAACCCAGACAAATGCAGTTTGTAACAAGAATCATTATTAATGGCATTTTAGTAAGTTTGCTCGTGGTACCGAGTAATTCCCTGTTAGTTCGTCTCTAGTTTTAACGATTTAAAATTACCCTCGCGACGGAGC
This sequence comes from Limnephilus auricula, assembly GCA_951813805.1. Lineage (NCBI taxonomy): Eukaryota > Metazoa > Arthropoda > Insecta > Trichoptera > Limnephilidae > Limnephilus > Limnephilus auricula. Next base: position 39,302,648 of record OX638389.1, on the reverse strand, counting down.
TTAAAATGTACAACTCTCGTGCATTACAAACATCAACAACTACCACCCCATGCAAAACTGCCATACTTTAATGTAAACATCGAATCCTTCTTCGTGCAAAGTTGCCAGCGCACTCTACTCTGAATTGTGTTGTATTATTCGACTTAATGCACCTTGGATTATATGTACATTTCAGGGAAACGAGTTAGCATGCTAATATCGTTTCTAAGATAGCTTTGGAGAACATGTAAATAATTAATTCGGTGCTCGATGTGAACTTAGACGCTTGTTGTATTATGTACAAAGTTGTACTTGTAATAATTTATGATTTTAAACTATTAACCACTCGAGGGCTTTTTGCCACAATATGGCACTATTTCCACAACCACGGATTGCTTTGTTGCCAAAATATGGCAAATTATTATTTTTTTTATTTAGCGACTATATACTATATTGTACATTAAAAATATAACAACAAAAAAATATTCTCTTGATTACTTAAAATGTTTTAAAGTTAACGATACATTTTTTTTTAAATCCTAAGAATATGTGATTTATTTATTTGTTTATAAGATTTACACAGTACATTAAATATAAGTTGTAAGGTATTTTATTTTAATGGCATGGTTTTGTACCTATTACGTAAATCTGTAAAATGTCAATAGGTAATTTCGCCTGGGTTTAAAACTAAATTATGATGAAAATAATGAAAAGAATCAAACATTGGTTGACTAATAAAACATAAATGAAACAGTATGGGTGGAGAAAATTTAACATTTTAAAATCAAAAATTATTTGCTCACTAAAGTTTAAAAAAATGAAATTTAATAAATTTGTTTTGTATGTTCGCAATGAATCGTGAAAAATGTCTAATTGTAATAATTTTTCATAATGGGTACAGGTTGTGATTGCGCGAATGATTAGTGAGTTATTTGCTGCATTGGTGTTGTGTGCGTCTAGCACTTAGCGTTAAAAAAGAAGTGATAATAGACAAAATATACGTGAATTCATTGGCTATATAGAACTTTAATCAGTTTGTATGTCTCCATATTTAAAAATTCGGAGATATAATTTTTATGTGGGCGGAAAAATTTCCTTTAGCAATCTGAGAAAAAATATTTAAATTGCTCTGTCGCTCCAGTGGATAAATCGCTATGAACTGTTTAGTTTTCAAAACGTGTGGAATATATAATTATCATAACCTCAAAATTATGGATACCTTCCCGTACTTAGTGAGGCTTGACATGAGAATGAAGCCACTAATGTATTTGGTGTTTTGCCAAAAATCAACAATTAATCATGTAATTTTTTTAGCTATCGTTGAAGTTAGAATAAACCTATTTTTAACAATGCAGAAAATAAATTAAAATAGTGAAAAAAATAATGTCCATCATGTTTTATAACGAATTCTACAAAAAATTGCACAAAAACATATTTCACATATATAAATCAAAATATGTTGAAACCTGAACAATATCTTTAATGCTTTTTCTATTCTGAATATTTACTGCAGCTTTGGGGTGATTTTTAGCCAAAAAAGTGCTATACAAAATATCTATATATTTCTATTACAAAAACTTACTTGGTGTTTTATTCTTATCTACACTTCTTATTCTAAGGGGGTTTCTCAGCATTCTCCCAAAAGCTTATCTACAATAATAACGAATATTATTAAAAATAAAAATAAAATACTCGCAGTAGTTAGGAAACTCGGACAAATTATCCAATATATAGCCACTATTAATAGGTTCGAGTACCGAATTATAAACTCCAACTTAATAAAAAAATAAAACGTAAATCGAAAATATTCGTTATTAGTGTAGATAAGCTATTGGGAGGATGGTGAGAAACCCCGTAAATACGATTTTTCCGGAAACCCTTTTGTTCCCCGCCAGGAATAAAATATTAAACCATATAAACAACAGACATTCACTTATCTTGTACCTACTAAATTAATATAATACCAAATTACATTTTTTTAAATGATCAAATTGCACAACTGAACTAAATAAAATGCTGAAAAAATGGTTAATAGATAAAGGTTATTTTATATTGATATTATTTCTGAGCCTCTACACATTAATATCCATTGATTTTTTTTTTATAGTGAATAAATAAATACCTCACAAGAGTCCGAATTGCTCCCATCTGGAGCCAGTGTTACTCATCCCCAATTGGGGTATGTTGTGAGGCTGAAGGTAAGTGGGGAAGAGAAGGAGATGGGGAAGAGGAAGGTGGGGAAGTACCTGGCTATTCAGATTTAGTCACAAAACACGGCTAAAGCCATTCCAAGCAACGTTTCATTTCTGAATGGTGGTCTTATACCAGGGCGATACAAAGAGTATCTTCGACTCTGGAACGTGCCACAAATATGGTATATATTATTTTTAATTAATTAATTGTGAAAAAACACAAATTAATCAAATAAAATTTATTTGCGCACGCCTGGTTCAAATCCTCGACCTTCGGAATGGAAGTCCAAAGCCGTACCGCTGGACTACGCCGGTCGCCAAATTCAAGCATGTATGCATGCAATCTTAAGCATAAATATGCCTATAGTGTGTTTAATTATCTTATGTGACTTTGAGTTTGTGTATGCCTGTGAGTATGTTGCCAGTGTTATACCTGACTATGTATTTTATGCCTTCGTATTGTAGCCACGTGAAATGTATTCTTTTATAATATCTATTTTGTCATTATATATCTGCGCGTTATAATGAATGTTGTAAAATTGATCTATGATAAACTGCCTTGGCAGTTAAGTGGGTGCTTACGATGAAGAGTAAAACATATGTAAATAAAATAATTGGTTATGACTGTTTTTTTATAATCTCAAAATATGTAAAAATTCTCAAGGGGTGGAATTTTATTTGGCCTCAATGGGCGTTGAAAAACGTAAAAACATATTTTCCACAAAAAATCCGAAGACAGGAGGCTTTTTTCCCAAGGTTTTATTCTTTAAAACAAGATTATATAATGTAGCATACTAAACCAATAACAACTACCATTTCAACGAAGGAAAATCTCGCTCTCTCGCATCTCTCATAAATTTATGCAATGAAATAAGGCTTTTTCTTTCGTTGTATCAAAAAATAAATTCTCTTACTTCCGTCAAAAATTTGTGATATATTCTCCCCTTCGTAAAAACAAGAATAATGCCTGCCAAAGCACGGAGGGTACAACTAATCTTAAAGACGGTTTTTAAATAACTTTTTGTTTTTTATCATAAAACTATGATGGGATCCAAGAACCTGTGTTTGTTCGTATTTCTATACGAAGAAAATTGAAATAGAAACAGCATCACGACCCGTATCGTATTATTATTCCATTTATAACTTCATGCATCAAAATACTTCATGGTAAATTACGTAGTATATTATCGTTCCTTTGCATATTATTTGAATTCAATTTAAATTCATTCTTTGTTCACGTTTTTCCATTTACGTTTAGTAGCTCGTGGTAAATTGAATGTTTCTTTATGAATAGGTCTTTTCCATTTGCCTAACTTTTGTTTTCTTTTTAGATCATGATTAATTCATGAACTACGTTCTCCCTGAGAAAACTGATTGCAAAAAAATCAAAACTAGCTAAAATGAAAAATCTTTGCCGTGTTGTTAGTTCCGTTTATTTAATAATGTTTAATACATGTATTATATTTATTATCCAAGTAGTTAATAAAAATAACTTTTTTTGCGTCCCCTTAAATTGCTGAATGACGAGTTTTGAAGGGCTTTATATAAAGAAAGGTACAATTTAAAGAAACACTTTTTTTTATTCAAATCAGTTGGTAATTCCGATTTTTACATCATGTTTTGAAAATTAGATGGCGGCTGTCAGTAGCAATTCATTTCAAGACGATCTCTGAAGTTTTTGTATGAATTTTCGCACATTTTAATTGGTAAAGTCGTGGTTTTTTCACTGATTCGCTCCTTCAGGTCTTCTAAAGTGTGAGGACAATTTTTAAAAACCCTATATTTAAGGTAACCGCTACATTGACAGCTCCAGAGAGATGAAAAATAAGAAATTAATGAAAATGCTACTGAAAAATGTTGCTTTCGGAGGAAATTGCAGAAACAATTCCTGACAGCGATTTTGACGGTTCACATAGTCAATAATACTCAATTTTTAAGCATTAATATTCAGACAAATAAAAACAACAAATTTTCGTGAAGAAATATTCCCAATCGCCGCTTGACATCTCCAAAGCAACCGCGCGCTTACGAGCTGAGCGCTTATGGCATGATTTATAAATATGATGACAAATAAAATTCAAACATCATCCAAACGCGTCGACGATTTACCAAGAAGTAACAAAGCCATTACTAATTTACCACTCCACAGTAAACATACGTTTTTATTTTCATGGTTTTTAATATTTCATATCGTAATTTCATTTTAATTTTACCCAGGCTGCTATGTAACTTAGTTTTTTAATCTTATTTCTCATTTTAGAGAAGTAAGTAATCTTTATTATTTCATAATATGAGTTCATTTTTTTATACTTTGTAATTTTACTTATTTTAGAAATAAATAATATGAACTTGCTGTACCATTGTTACTATGTACAACAAATAGTTAACACAATTATATATCTTACATTTACCAAATGTAAAAGCCCACTAGAGGGTAAATAAAAAAAATAATAAAAAAACATTTAAACAGTTATTTTACAGAAAACAAATATTTCAATGTTCAAAGCAAGACACAAGGAGAGAAAACTAAATAAGAATAAATATTTATCAATTATTAGTTACATGGAATGTTTGCGAGAACCTTAAACAGTACATTTGAAGAAAATGTTTATTACATTTTGCTCACTTGCTAGTTTTGCAAGATACGTTTTAATTTGCTTTGCTTTATTTAACTCCTCCTACAATCACAAGAACCAGTTTTTTTTTGTAGATGTACAACTTTTTCAGACTGAAATATAATAATTTTATAACACATTATTCTTTTGTATTACCTTTCAAAACAATGAAAAATTTAACTCATTATGAAAGCAATCATAAAAACATTTTGTAAACTTGATTTAAAAATCCCGGCAAAACGTGAAGGCGAGAAAGGCAAATATCGAAATAGGTCAAGGCTTAGGGAAAAAAATTATACCATTGTTGGGAGATATGATTGATGGTCATCCAACGAAAATGAATACATACGGGCGATCGAAGACGATCCCGCTTCTGAAATATTCGAGGATTTCGGAGAACGGGATACATAACCCATAGAATTCTACCTTTGATCATAAACTATTGAAGTGTTTTTTTGCTGGTAGGTATTCCTCCAATGTTTGCGAATAACCTATGTGCGTAATAATTATTATCAAAGAAAAAATATGAGGCTGATTTCTTTTCCGTATCTCTTGGCAATTATTTTTTTCATTCTGCGGTAGAAATACAGATAAAAGACGTAAAAATAATAGTAATTGGCTGATTTTGTGAAATATCTGTGAATCTTACTTCTTACTAATATTATAAACGCGAATGTTTGTATGGATATATGTATGTTTGTTACTCTTTCACGCAAAAACCACTTAATGGACTTTAATGAAACTTTACAATAATATAGCCCGTACATCAGAATAACATATAGGCTATAATTTACAAAGCTAGCTATTTATTTTCAATATATTGAAAATGATAATTATTGTTTAATAGAAAATGTCAAAATTTGAGAATATCATTTTGCAAAACAATTAAATCATAATTCTATTTTAGAAAATATTTAAATTAATGAATTTATTTTAAGTACTCGCTTAACACTTTGAATCGAATCAAGAATTATAGATGTTTTAAATAAATAGGTTAAGAATTTTGATATAAACGTAGATTGGACCTAGGAAAAGAAAATAGATTACTCGAAGTACAATCCTACGCAGACGAAGTCGCGGGCAGAAGCTAGTATAAAATAAGTGGATCAATGTGATCTTTAGTGTGATGTCATTTATTCGTAGCAATTTGTTTTATAATTTTTTATTAAAGCGATTGATCCCATCTGTGAATCAGTTTCAATAATGTCAAACGTACATATTGTTACCACAGATTATCAATTAAGTCAGTTCTCAGAAACTCTGTTATTTATCAGCTAAGCAGTAATTAGTAATTTAATTACCTTCCCTCATGCGCTTGATAATCTGCCATGTCAGTTTGATATATTATCGCTGTGTAATCGTGCCGCGCAAGATCGTGTTATACACGGTGCGTGCTCGTGCACAAGGAACGTGTAAGGCAAATTGGTGTAAAATAATTATGAAATCCTAAAGAGGAAATATTATAAGAGAGTTTTTGTGTGAATACCACACAAGAGCTCTATTGTCCAGTGCCAGTGGGACAATGACACCCTATCTTGGTGGAATTGGAGAGAATGGGTGATCATAAGGTAGGTACCTGCCCGTTACTATCTGATAGTATACACAGCTAAAACTGTTTGTGAAAAAACTTGTGTTATGGATATAATTAGACCTGTTATTAGTCATTAAATATTCTTGATTAAGTTTAAAATTTAGTCTAAAAACATCATTACCCCAGTGGTAAATGAGGGCAATCCCGTTTGATCTGAAGACCTTAAGACGATAGACTTCGCTTTTCGGCCCATACAAAAAGGACGCCCGGGAAAAAACTCTTTTCTACATCGAAAATTGCACAAAATGAATATATTTTTTTTATACTGCCTTTTAGAGGGTGAAAACTATGTCGGTATGTTTTTGAATTTTCGATGCGTCTCGTATTAACGTAAACATTCAGCGTCAAACATGTACGATTTATCAAAAAATATTATTTAAGGAAAAAGTGCTGCTAACTCAACTCTCACAAAGAATTATAAAATTATAAAAAGCTACCGACGTACGTTGCTTCTTACTAAAAAATATTTTTTTTTTTAAATTTCAATTTCGTGAAAGTTTTGGTGTAGAAAAGTGTATTCTCCATAAACCCCTTTTCTAGCGATTTCTGTAGTAAATTTGTTGTCTCATTCGCACATTTCGCATTCGAATGTATTGTAAGTGTGCGTGAGCTTATTGTGAGCGGGACAGAATGACAGACGCGGGTGTTCCGCGTGTCGTTCAAAGTCTAGCCTCTTAACATCTAAAATTTCTGAAATATTTGAGAAATTAGGAAAAGAAAAATACATTCCTGCATTCTAGCCTGTATGGTTTTAGACATAATCTCGGAAATCATGATGCCATTCCAAAATTGACTTCTCGAGTTATGAATAATTTGGAGAGACGTCGGAGGTGCCTAGGAATATTTATTTATAGCTATATAAAACAAGCTTTTGATAGTGGGTCGCATTCTAGGTTGGTTGCTAAAGTGCAGAAAATTGGTCCAGAGGACAAAGTTTTAACTCGGTTCCAATTTTTTTATTACAATCCTTCTTTCACATAAAAATATATTTTGTCATAATATTTGTATTTTTATTATAACGATACAGCTTACAACCAAACTAATATTTTTTTATTTAAAACCATCAGATATATCGAATTCTGTTGTTATTATTTTGCTGTTTTCATTTTTTCACATCAAATATTTTAGATTCTGTAAATCTTTTATACTTAATTTTTTTTAATGTATGTACAAGTACTAGTTGACGACCGTCCGTGGTCGAGTGGTAACAACACTTGACTCCCAATCGGAAGGTTGCGGGTTCGAACCCGGCGTGCGCAAATAAATTTTATTTGATTAATTTGTGTTATTTCACAATGAATTAATAAAAATAATATATACTACATTTGCGGCACGTTCCAGAGTGGAAGATACTGTCAGTATCGCCCTGGTGTAAGACCACCATTCAGAATTGAGACGTTGCTTAATAATGGCTTTAGCCGTGTTTAGTGACTAGATCTGAATAGCCAGGTACTTTCCTACCCTCCTCTTCCCCATCTCCTTCCCTTCCCCACTTTCCTTCAGCCTCACTACATACCCCAATTGGGGATGCCATAGTCTCACTGGCTCCAGACGGGAGCAGTTGGGACTCTTGTGAGGTATTCTCTATAAAAAAAAAAAAAAAAAGTTCCCCATTTAGACCTGATAAAATTTCTGTACTAACTGGGTATTTAAATTAGTTAATTAACAATATTATGTTGTATTTTTTCTTTGTAAATAAAAAAAAATTTATTAATTATATTGAAATGGTGTTATATTTTTAAAAAATATCAGAAATTGTAATAAAATCATAAAATTAATTAATAAAAAAACTATGTAACGAATATAGAAATAAAATATAATGAGTAAATACGGAGATATAGTTTCTTTATCTCTTTCCAACTCTTCATCCTCTTCGCCCAACAATACAAGCTGCGAGAAGTAAGTCAAAACGTCTAAAAACTGTGCACCCTCTTTCTCAAAGATAAATATTTCAACCAGAAACAGATTTGAAGCGCCTTTATTCAGAACGGCGACTTACAACAATGGGCGCAAATTTAATAAATATGGAAAGTTATCTGGGCCAATCCTGGCCCGGTCAGCCACCCTTCTGTCCTTTGTGATTTGATGGGCCAATAAAGCAGGATGCTAACCGTACGGTCTGCATTGGGTCAAATAGTTGGGGTAAAGACTGTGGAGAGTAGTCGGAAATTTGGCACGCGTGCCTGAACGTGCACATCACTGCACATGTGGGAATTTTTGAGATGTATGAAGATATTTTAGATACGCCTCAGAAGCACGTGACGACGTGCAAGTACTTTCTGAAGTCATACTTAATTGTTATTTTTAGTATTTTCTTATGCTTGTCTTTAACTGTATGCAATTATTGTTTATGGTATACTTATACCTTTGATATTAAAGTAATATACTTTTATTATACGGAATATTTATTAGCCTGAAACACTCATCAATATTTAAAGAATCTTTCGAGAAAATATACATATCGCCGACGGGACTCGAACCCGCACCCTTTTGATTGCCGGTCAAGTGCTCTACCATTAAGCTACGGCGGGTTACCTCCTACCCGCCAAATGATTCAATATATACCTAGTGTTTCATTTATTTTTTCTCGGAAGATTCTTTCAATATTGATGAGTGTTTCAGGCTAATAAGTATTGCTTATAATAATTGTTACCCTCTGTGCTATGCATAAAAAAAAATCTTGTCTTAAACATTAGTTTATCAATTAAAAAAATTATAATTAATATACTTTTGTTAATGACAAATTAAAACACTTGGTTTTTACAACGATAATCTTTATTTTAACAAATCGACTTGTTTCGAGAACGATGTTCTCTTCCTCAGGACATAAAATGTAGTACATAAAATGTACAGGACAAAAATGTAGCAGCCCTTGAGGTGATTTCTCACAAAAACGGCGCTATACAAATTATCCAATTATTATTATTATAAGGATAATATTATCATACTGAAAAGTTGACAAAGTCAGCCACAAGAATACTACTCGTGTAAAATATATCTCAACATTTTTATCCTTTTTATTTAACGACAAAGTAAACTCATTCTGCGAATAATCCTCATAATATTTGGAATGTATGGGCAATCGATATGGTGACATAAGCCGAGCACACCTATCGATTTCCAGTTGATTAATCAGACAATTCCAAAATATTCAAATTTCACTTGAGTATGCAGTTATATGTAAAAGTGTACCCTATATCTGGTACCATATAACTCATAAACACCACTGAAGTTCGAGTCCCAGTTGCGACTATTATCTTTTATTATTATTCTGTGTCTTGTCCATTTTCACATTTTAAAAATTAGATTATTATTGTTATCTTCTTCTTCAATAATTAAAAAAAAGTTTTTGTTGTTTGCGTCATTGGTAGAATATTTCAAAATGTCATTCTTAGGACCATTATGCCTCGGGTGTTATTTTATTACATATCATACATAGGGCCGTTATATCAGTTGGTCTAAAGCTCGGCTTTGACGGAATGTGGAGCTCAGCATGGCTTAGCACACAATCCGTATATCAGTCATAATCCTAGAGTTGATTAATTTTAAACGTTTAGTATATGATAATTTTAGTTATTTCTATGCCGAACCAATCTATTTATGTAAGTATCTATGGACTCTATGGTTATTATCAAACAACCAAACGTCAAACGATGTCTAAATCGTCATCACTCGAAGAAAGTTCGAATTCCATGTTGATAGGTAAACTTATTCTTCCAATGTAATTTATTGCGTCCGTCCGTAGCAGATCGAAACCGAAGCAATGTGAAATCTGACAGATGTGTTTTTGCCAATAGCGCTATAGCGTCTAGCAAAGGAACTATTCTGCGGCTTACCACGGCTAAAGCGGCCGGTTTAAGTTGAGCGAAGAATGTGCTCCTTAGCAAAGACTGATATACCGGCCCACACACGTGTAAATGATACTTGATTTATGGAGAGCATTCGAATATTAGTTTCCTTATAAACTCAAAATTTTGTATTTGGAGATGTCTGACTAGTCAACTGTACGAACGATATAATATGTATTATAAGTTTATATCTCTGAAATGGATTCTGAAAAATGTGTAATTTCTCCGCAAAAATTATACAATATAACTTTTTGTGAAAGGGTTTTCTATCCCTGAACAGCCCGACCGCCACCGCGGGGTCAGTCTTAGAAATGTTTCGTAGGTGTGTCAAAAGGGTACAGAAATGACAATTAAAATTACTATATATAACATAATGGGTTAAACCTCAAATTGTAATATTGTAATTAATGAAGACCAAATTAGCGAAACTCAATCGAAAAAATGAAACAGAAATATCAGAAAGAGTCACGGTTACATCTGAGATTCGAACACAAGACCTTCGGCTTTCCCGGCCGGAATCGGTTTCAGATTTTCAATTGAGTTTTGCTTATATTGTCTTCATTAGTTAAAATATTTAATTTTTCAATTCTTCAGTTAGAAAATTACCCTAACATATCTGAAGAGAAAATTTCAAAATCTTTAACAATCGAATTTATTTGCTTTGTATCTTAATATATAAAACACAGTCGGGTTAGTTACACCATTTATAACTCAAGAACGGCTGAACCGATTTTTATGATCTTTGATTTGTTGGATTTGTCTCTGTCCCGATTAACAGAATAACTATTAAATTTAAAATTAAAACATCGGAAAAAAAATAACGCCAAAAATAATTATGAAGAAAATTATTTTTATCATATATTTTGTATGGAACGGCTTTTCAAATAATGTGCGTTGGTCGACATAATTTGAATCAATTCGAACTGTCAATGGTGTAGTGTGCCGAACATTTCGTGCTTAGTCAACAGCTCAATTTCATTTTTTGAACTTAGAGTAGGTACCTATTTATTTTAACTTAATAAAAACTTAATTTATTTTAGCTAATAAATTAAACACAACATTTATTGATTCTGAGGCGGTACGAAGTTTGCTGGGCAGCTAGTTATTCATAAAGAGTGGTTAGCAAATCGTTCCTGTAATTTTTTTTAAATCTTATCGAATATTCGAATTTTCTTAAACAAACTAATTTAACGAAAAAAAATACAACTTCTTGCTTGAGGAGAAAGCGAATTAAAAAATACATCAATTTGATTTTTTCATTTCGTTGCGGGAGTGAGACATCTAAACCCATTCGATCTTTAATTAATATTAAGTTAGAAGAAATAATTGTCATCCCATATTTAGTCCGAAACCTACAATTAAATACAACGTTAGGCAACGCGCTGGAGCATCGATAAACCATGAACGTAATACATCCACTTATAAAAATAATACAGCATTGTTAATACAAAACATAATTAAATACCTTTCACGACAAATATGTGGCCGATTTATCTTTTATCATTTTCCGTACAAACGGCCTTTACAAAGGAGTGAAGCAATAAGAGAAATAACAATGAGCATTATTACTAATAACAACTCGAAGACAACAGTTAAACATCAATTTATATGGTTTTCCCATTTCCGATTCTCGTATCTTAACGACAGCTGTTGAGAATTATTTTCTTGGGAATTAGACCTTTCTTTTGATGCCATCTAAAATACCAAATAATAATAGCATTCGCTTATAGCACTTCCGACACTGGGTTTATCCACAAAATGTAAGTTTTATTTCTATCACCCTTGATATTAAAGGAATATTGTTTGATTAATCATATATATGTATTTGAAATGAGTACCTACTAAATATGTAACTTTTATTTATTTTTTTATTTAGATACTATATTTTAACTTTTTCATTTATAGAAGATACTCGTACATGTTAAATTTACATATAAAATTGATGTTGATTAAATTCGTAGTCCTTCTCACCAGTACATCCTATTGTGGGACTATATTTTGGATAGATCAAGTGAATCAGACACTTGAGTCGGGCCATGTCAAGGGTCAGAATAATAGAATAGTGTATATGAGAAGATGTATGAATGTGAATGAGGCAAGGAGTGTGTACCAAGATCGAGTTGTTTGGCGGTCTGTCCTCTCTGCCTATCCCTGCGGGGAAAAGGTGCGATGCATAGTTAGTTATTATTTTTGGATATTTTTTCAGCGACTTCTATGGCACGACTTTTTTGGTTAAGGTTTTATCTATGACAATGTTTTTAATATACTAGTGGGAGGCGGGAATGGGTACCGCTGCCCCGGGAACCATTTATTGGATAACCAACACCTCTGCCATAGGTCACCCCAAGTGGTTCGCTACGTTTGGTGACTTAGCAGGGGTGCCCGGGTTCATGGGGTAAGGTTTATCTAGGTCTTGGCGGCGGATGATCTAGACACACTGAACCCCAGATTCCTACCCAACCCTCATACCTTTTTCCTTCCCAGAACTTCCTCTCCTTCCTTTCCTTAAAAATACCCTCCACACAGCATCACCAAAGATGACATAGGCCCTGAGGTAAATTATTTTCCTCAGGGCTTCCTGTGTGGACCTAATATAAAAATAAAAAAATGACAATGTTTTTAATATACTAGTAAGCTTTTTTCCGATAGTTCCACCAAGATTTAATGTCCTTGATGTAGTTATGTTTTGTTTTAATTTGTTTGATACTATGTGGAAATTTGTCGTACACCTTTACTGCTAAAAATTCAGAGCTTCTTTATGCAAAGGTAGAATTAAACATTGGTATATTATTTAGTATGTCTGTTTATTTGGTTCTGGTTTTATGAGTGTGTGAGGTGTTTACCTCTGTGTCTTTTTTGAGGTTATAATTAAGATTAGCATGTGAGAGTACCAAAGTGAAACTTGTTTATTTTAAACTTGATCGATGAATAACATTAACGGCTGCATTCTCCAGTCAAACTTTAAACTGCACAAGAACCAAAGACAAATATAGGACAAACTCTGCTTGACTAATGAGTGTTCACAATTTTTTCGCATGGTTAGTTGGAGAGTTGATGTAGTTCTACGAGGGATGCAAAGGTTATCCGTTCAATCGATGTCATAGGGTTTGCCTAGGTTTAGCTCGGGTATGCGTCTTGGATTTTAAACCGGCAATGATTCTATGCTATTATGGTTTATTATCTATTTCGTAGTTCAATGGACTGTGGAAACCAAATTTATAAGTGGTTTAAATAAAGTGTGAAAGTGAAAGAGATGGGGGAAAGAAAGATTGTGAAGTACTTGGTTATTCAGAGGTGGTGACTATATCTAATGCAATTTCATTCAAGATTTTATATCAAGTACATTACATTACCCCTAAAACCAATCATGAAATCTATAAACATAGAATTAAACATAACACATTAAAAGTTTATTACCGGAGAATACCGAAATTATTCCTTTTTAAATCAAATTCTAGACGTATTGACTCTTTTTTACAAAAAAACATAAATTGATTTTGAAAGATTGTTATTTTATCTGGTACACGCAGGTTTAAAATTTTGAAAAACTAAGTTTATTTTTAATATACTAATATAATTTAGTCAACACAGTTTTTAAAATTTTAATTTTAGTTAAAATTATTTTGAAAGATTGTTATTAAAAGTTTTTAAAATTTTAATTTTAGTTAAATTGATTTTGAAAGATTGTTATTTTATCTGGTACACGCAGGTTTAAAATTTTGAAAAACTAAGTTTATTTTTAATATACTAATATAATCTAGTCAACACAGTTTTTAAAATTTTAATTTTAGTTAAATTAAAATAATTAAAAAACAAATCCGAGAACGTGTTTTGTGACAAAAATACCTCCGTTTTTCTATTTATTTAAGGTCTTACAAACAAAAATATTTCAATTTTTTTTACACACTTATTTTGTTTTGACATTATTGAAAAATCATAAATACTTACGATCAAAAAATATTTACAAGATGTAGACTATATTTAATAATTTATCATCGTGCGTTTTGAGCATTTTTATTGCTTACTTTAATATAGGTATATATTAAAGCATGTTTTGAATGAAATAAATCGATATTATATTATTAATTTGAAAAAATTGATACGGGTATAATTGATATTTCTCATTTGAACCTCCCTGTAGAGTTGCAAGCATTTTTAACTTTTTTTCTCAGCCGCTGGGCAATCGCTCTTAATATAAAATTGAAAAAAAATTTGGGCTTTAGTTGAAATTTTGGAGGTGTACTTATTAAAAAAATCGGTAGCCAGAGGTTTGATTAATACCAGATGTTTGCCGTCTTTTAAAATATGTTGTTTACCTTGCACAAAAAGTTTTTAAAACCCTTTAATTGCAGAAAATTTCTGATGGTCAGAAAAAAAAATTTGGGTTCTGTATGTGAAATAGATTCACATTTTTCCCGTTTGTTCTACGAGTTTTGGAAAACCGTGTGTTATGAATTCTTGTTGAGATTTCTAAACGTTTACTCGACTGTAAACCACGGTGTACATCTGTAACACCAATCTCTTGTATGGCCACATTTCAAAAGCTTCGATCTCATTCATTGAGCTTGCTTTCAATATCCAAGTTTCGCACGGGAAAAGGCAAAATGTTCATAAAAACACTAGAACCAGGTCATTCACATCCCGAGGGATAAGTTCAATGTTCGGTCGCATAAAAAAGGGAACATCTTGATAAAATCCTTTTCAATGTATGATAAAGTCAATGAAAAGTTGATAATTCGTGAGAGGTAGAAAATAAATGAGAATGCATGATAATGTGAATGAACGAAGGAATAGTATGGAGACAGATATTTTGTTTTGATGAGTTTTAATTTTCCATGAACTTTTGTTATTTAAATTTTAATTTTTCTGATACCGGTTTCGACACATTTACCACTAATAAATAACATCTAATCATTTCTGTATTTGTAAAATTTTTAAGTTAGTTTTAAGTTTGCTAGTGAATGACACGGATGTGTCGAAAGCCGTAGCAGAAAAAATAAAATTTAAGTAACGAAAGAACATTGAAAATCGAAATTCTTCAATACAAATTGACTAGAAATTGTTACATGGTTAATGCCCAAAAAATACAAAAAAAAAATCATAAGAGGACAAAATTAAGTGAACAGGTAATTGGGTGATTAAATACTCACCTACTTAATTGTAAACCATATTATATTTTATATGACTTTTTCGTTGTTTGTTTTTGGGGTGTTATGCCGTGTTGTGCTACCTCCTTCTTTAGCCGACGTTTCGGAAAGCGTTGCAGTGTCCATCATCAGGGCAAATCGGATGATGGACACTGCAACGCTGTCCGAAACGTCGGCTAAAGAAGGAGGTAGCACAACACGGCATAACACCCCAAAAACAAACAACGAAAATTCTTTTGGCCGTGAAAATCTAAAAACGTATCTTTATGTGACTTGTTTATTTCAAGGAATTATACAATTTGTTTAATCAACGTCACTACCTCAATGACAATTGTCTTTTCAAACATTCTTCAGAAAAGTAGATACCACAATTTTGAAAAAAATGTTAATAAGTAATTTCAAATAAACAAGACGATTTCATATTTGAAAAAGATATATTTACTGTAACATAGCCAAAGTAAGCCATCTAGTCAAAGTATAAAGCTTGCTTGAATGATTTTGTGGATGCAGCTGATTTTCGAAAACAAATTTACACACAGATAAAATGTCAAACCGTCGTATAAAAAGGGACTTTGCGGCTCTAAGTCAATCAACAAAAAGGGAAATATGGGCCTATATCGTCTTTAGGGATGATATGTGAAAGTAAAGATATGTAAAGTGTGTGTTTTAGAAAACGAAGTAAAAAAATGTTCCTGAATTTTGAGGATAACCATTTGTAGGCGGGAGGAAACATGGGGGCCTGAAAATCATTCCACAGTCGAGCTGTTGAATACAAAAATTATCATGCCTCCATCAAAAAGTACTAGAACATATTTTTTATTACTTACAGGGAAACCCAATGTTTATGTCATGTTAAGGGTAGTACAAAAGGACTCTTTAAGAAGATAACGGAATAAAACTGTATTTTTGAAATTTTAAATGCCACTGTCGTATATTGGATCTAGAGAAAGTTTTGGCAAAATTTTCAAAACCAGTGGTTTATAATAAAAAATAATTTCACTGCCTTTCACAAACTGGAACAAACAAAAATGGCTGGAAAATTTTACCTGACAGAGAAAGGTTAATTCTGCTCAATTATGCCGAGTTTGGCCCACCAAGGAAAAACTACCATAACTTGTGGCGAACTAACACAACCGCTAACATTTACAACTTTGCCTGCCATTCCAACCGGACCTGAACATTTTAAATGTTTATTTTTTGCTAAGAGTGTTTTCGCTGAAAATTATTCAAATGTTCTGAGAGAATTTTAACATCACGATCAAACTTGTTCAGATTTCAACACATTTCGTTTTAAACATTTTTCGTACAAAGCTTTGTATTCATTCGCTGAGACAGTTTTCAGATACAAAGGTAATTTGTTCAATTTCTTTCCGAATGAAAAATAAATGTTCTGTTAAATGAAATTCTGTCACAAAACTCAAACAGAGATATCATAAGCGGTGAAAAGTGATAGTAATGAATTTCTAGCCATTTTTACTGAAACGTTTGTGGTATCTTACATTTTTAAAATACACATCGTTTACTACCACCATTCTATGATTTTTTTGTTACGCATATTATAATTCAACTATATTGATCCCCCACCATCCTACCTACTTCCTCTCTCTCTCTCTCTCTCTCTGATTTCAATCCTGGGATTGGTTTGCAGCAATTTCCTCTATTCTTCTCTTCCATTCTTCCCGGTCTTGTGCTAAACTCTTGTCCCTGAAAACCCTGTCTCCCATTTAAACGATGTATTATGTATTTTTTTCTTAATTAATAAATAATGTTTTTCGAATAATTTATATAGCGCCGTTTTCGTGAGAAAATCACCTTCATGGCGCTTTTCAACTTCATTTATATATTCAACATATACATTTTAATTAAGATTGATAACTGTGACTAACTAATAAAACTTATAACTAGTGACTTAAAACTAAACTTATTTAAATGACCGAGTGGGTATTTACTCATATTATGACATACAACTAACTTAAAAACTACATATATTTAGAATCACATATTGGTATAATTACTGCCCGTGCTGTCAGTGGTGAGTTATAAAAAAATATATATATTTAAAAAAAAGAAGTTTACGCTTAATAAATAGTTATGACATAAAAAGGAGAAAGATAAATCGATGGACTGGCAAATCCCATGGACTGAGTAGTGATATACCTACTACTGAAAAAAAATACGGTCATTATTCTGATACGACAATTTATCAATTATCATCTTTTAAACCATTTATTCGTTTATATTTTAAAATAACCATGTGGAAACCCTTAAATTGTGCAATAATAATATTTGGATGACTTGTATAGCGCCAATTTTGTGAAAAATCACCTCAAGGGCTGTGTCCTTATGTACCTTAAAATGTATACGTTTTTACCATAACTCCCCATAGAAAACATATGTTGGGCGACTGTGTACATCTTACGTATCTCCCTTGTAATACCGGTAGAACAAGGACAGCATACCTAATTAACGCCTGTGATCTAAAGATTACAACCTGTTCGTTAAGATAGAGGAATCAATCAAACGAACCGTCTGTTTCTGCACATAGTCAATGGTTTTTCAGGTATGTTGGAGCTCCAGACCAGAGGTGGCTACTAAATTTAACAATGGGGTGCACTAGCGATATATACAGGGCCAGTAGTGGTGTATTATGAAAGTATCTGCTGGACCTGTACAGTACGCCCAGCTTCTAGAAAGCCAACTTGACGCTGGCTTCAGATATCATTTTATGTATTTTAATGTAAACTGTTGTCTCCCAAATAAAATAAAATAAATACAATCGTTACTATAAAGTAGAAAATCAGTATAAGTGTTATATGAAAAACTATTAGACTGGTTCGATAGCTATCTATCTACTAGTAAAAATGAATTCGTTCCTTTCCAACCAATGTATGGCTACCAGTGGTGTACCGCAGGGGTCTCATTTAGGCCCATTTTTGTTTTCACTGTTTATAAACGATATTATTAATATACCATAATATACCAAAAAATCTCGAATAGAAAGCTCTGGTGTCATCAAATACGTAAAGCGTTTTGTCAATTACGTTTAGCTTCCAAAGTCTAAGGAGCTCTGAAAAGTCCGTTTAACTGATAAAAAATACCTGCCAGATCTAAACGTTCAAGGGTTTTGACTGCTTATGAAATAAACAGATCTGCTGATTGTGAATTTTTATAACATCATAAAATGTTGTACTTATTCAAAATAGAGACATAATATATAAAATCTTTACAAACAATAAAACATTTTCCATCAAAATAGTAAAAAACGACTCCATAAAATTGGGGAAAATTGTTATTCCGACGAAATGATCCACGAAACAACGTCAAAACGACTGATTTTTATATTAACTCTCACATTTCGGTCGAACCTAAAGGCATAACGTTTCCAAATTAGAATATTATTTCCATTCAAATACACTGCGGTTTCCAAATCGCTTGTTTTATTTTATATTCAATTGATTTTCTTAGAAGACAAGTTGAATTTTCATTGAATTAAAATGGAGCAGATTGGTTCGCAGCTTCCAAAGAAATTCAATAGAATTGAGATCAATAAACCGATTTTATAAACTTTAAACAGATTTTAATCGAGATCCAGTCGGACAACGTGGATTGGTCATGGTTTTCGAGCAGGCAGGGATTTATGATATTTGCTTAACACTCCCGGCGAGACTTTATCCGAGAAGTGCATCTTTACTTTCGTATAGTGCAGTTGTTGCTTAAATAAATTTTGTTTGATTTGTTGCCCTTTAACAGTACACCGTCCACACCATAACCTTATTCACGAAAATAATTGGCCTCACATCCTTTGACTCGGGTAAAAAAAAAAGACACGGGACATAAAACACATGCAAATGTATAAGAAATACATATTTTCACAGCGCCGTAGATGGTAGATGAACTTCTTTATAAATTCTTCGCTATTTAAAATTATAGTACCTCGGTTCGTGGTCGGTAATACAGTAAGTTAACACCTACAGTATAAATCAGCATTTTGGTAAAACTGCTATTTGTTTGACATTTCGCTAATTGTAAGTCTTCAACTAAGAAACATCAATTTTAACCAATTTTATTCGTTCTTATCTTCCCAGTTGTTGTATCAGGGACATCTATTCAATTTCCGGTATCCTTCCAATCCCAATCCTTCCTTAACGTGAAATCACAAGCACTATCTTACAGATTACTCAACAATCAACTCACACTAACGTCAAGATACAATACTCGAAATAATAATAAAATCCACTTTTCTCGAACACACAGTACAAAGTATGATGAACAATATTGCCTACACACCATATAATTCGCTTCCAGATATATACAAAAACCACCAGCATAATAAACAATTTCATAATAATGCTTTAAAAGAATATTTGAGTACCTACGTTTAGAAACAAAAATATGTAATTTACTCTCCTTTTCTTTTCCCCTTGTTTGTAATCATCTTTTTTTTTTCTTTTTTTTTTTAAAAGAAAGACAAACATTCCCGGGTTACGAATAACCCAACAGCATTTGAAAATCTCCTACTACCACCACACTAAGCGGAAGATGTTGCTTGTGTTGTGTTGGAGGACTTAGCCAGCCGAGGAATCGAACACGGAACGCCTGGGCGGGACCCAAACGCGATGCCCACTGAACCACTGACCTATTATTGACCATCTATTGTTTATCATTGTGTGTTTTCTTTGTTTGTTTTCTCTTGTTGTTTGTTCTACCTGTCTTTTATTTTTACTTTTTAATTTATATTTTTCATATAAAAATACATGCGTAAAATTGTGCCTTTTACCTCTCACTTATGAATTGTATGTCCCTCCTGTCCTAAAATGAGTTTTGTAACTCATCACAATTGTTCTAGTAAGAAATAAAAACAATAAAAGATATATTAATAATAATACCATAAAAGGTGATGATACAAAACGATGTTACTTATTATAAACTTCGTCTATAATTTAATGCCTGACAGACCAACCTTGTATTTCCTACATCAAGGCACCCTTTTGCTACAAAATCAATTCCATCTTTTGCGTGGGCACTTTGAACAGCTGCCTATTGCAAAATAATTCATCGAACTGTTTAATTTTAAATACCACGCCGCCTATAAATTATCTGACAGTTTTGACAGACTTTACAAAATAAATTTAAAATGTCTGTTTTTGATTCGATAATTATTAAGACTGAAAACAATGTCAATATGAAGAGAGACCTCTTAAAACTTTGGAAACTTCATGACATTCTTTAAACTTCTAATCGAGTTTCATGAAGCACTTAGCGCCAGACGTTCAATGGAAAATCATAATTGAATATTGATGAAGAATATATTATTTTATTTTATTATGGAAGAAAGCAAACACTTTGTGGCTTGTCATTATACACATGAAAAAGTTCTTTGTTCAAAAACACCTTATTTGATTCATACAGTTTCGGTTGAACTCAACCTTCATCAAGACAATATAAATTTAAACTAAATTATAGTTCAGAGGAAGATTATAAGGAAAACAGAAGAGAAAGAGGAATCATACAAGAGAGGTAGAGATCATCATAAACGGGCTAGTATATGGGTAGGAGAAGGGAGGGGTTACGGAGAAGAGGAACAACATTTAAATAGGTCTATCGGTTTACTCTTATTTTTATTCTATAATCAGAGTTATAACATCTACATGTTTCAAAACCGATAGTTTCTTAGTAAATAAATGCCAAGAAGAAATTATTAAATCATAAAAACATGCATAAGTGAAAACATTATGAATTTATTTAAAATAAGAAATTTGCGATTAAAAATCCTCAAGTTCAAAAAATATACAGTTTGGTGAAAATTCATAAATCAAATAACCCTATCAGACCAGTAGTATCGAATTGTAACGCTTTTAGTTATAAGTTGGCATCTATTATCAATAAATGAACTCTTGGAAATAATATTTTTAACCCGAAATACACTAAATTATTTCACCTGAATACATTTAAAAATAATATCGCCTACTTTAGATGTGTCCACTATGTAACAAGATAGAGTGCGCCAAAGTAGAAATTTTCGTCGATAATTTGTACGGATTCAGAAAATATGATGTTTTGGTTTTTCTAATTGTATGTATGTATGTATCTGTATTTAATTGTAGATTTTTTGAAATTGTATGTCCTTATTTGTACAATAACTGGTGTTTTATAACTAGATTGTCCTCACGTAATCTGTAAAAGCCCAGTATAAATAAATCAAAAAATAAATTAACGCGTACTCCTATTCTATTATGTATTACTTGGACTCCTATATTTCTATTAAACCTATCGTTAAACGTTTTGCAAATTCTGAAAAACCTGAACTTGTTAGACCTGGCGTGTTCTTTCACTCTAATATTTAAATCCCCAGCCCCATAAATGCCCAGACTTATGGAGAATTTTTCGAAATTTCATAGTTAGTTTCCTCTTGTTTGATGGCCAAGTGTGCAAAACTTGTAATAAAGGTGTAGATTTGTATAAAAATCAAATCCATGCCCCCCGCCGGTGTTTGCCTGGTATCCGCCAGGTGTCCGCGAGGCAGCCGCTCACCACAGACACTCTTCTTTATACAGGGTGTCCGGGGGTAAAGTGTGTATGTGGTGACAATGTAAGTAAAAAAGATAAATAACTTTTTTCGAAATTTCAACTTTTAGGGGTACTTTTTTGCTAAAAATATCAAATTATATAATATGCGGCCTGCACTATTAGGTATTTTCCGCAATTACGATGCACGCCAATCAAAACCAACGTCGCCACAATGCGCCAGGCTGACCCAAAGCAAATTTATCGGGTAAGTTTGTACCTTACACTAAGGATTTTTAATAGGTACGTCTTTTTGTATGGAAAAAAATAAGTAGGAATTTTGAAAAAAGTTGTTAATCCTTTTTCACTCCTACCACCATGTAGAATCACCACCCGAAGTTAATGCACTTTACCCCGGATACCTGTATAAATATAAACATTTTGCAACGATTTCAGTTCCATCGGATAAATTAAAATAAAAAACCATCAAAAGCGATGAAATAGTAAAAAAAACTATTATTTATGGGAATAGTGTAACAATTCCGTTTAAACGAATCCTTTTAACCAAAACTATGCATATTAACATATTCCCTAGGTCTCAGTTTTCGATGAAAACTTAACCAGCTCTGTTTTTATGGAGATAAATGGCCTTTTAGAAAGCCTAAGAGGACCAAAATAATACCTCATCTAGATATTTCGGAAGAGCGATTTAGTCCGAAATATTGCCAAAGTGCTTTTTTAATATTTTACGCAATCCCACCTAAACACATCCGCGTGCTTTGAAATGTCTTCACAATTTCTTTTTAAAAATCCATAAAATACTACAATTTTCTTTCTCAATACTGTGACAGACATGAATCCTTTTTTGCTATTTAGACTTTAATGTAAATTTTTAAACTGGATGCTAACATGTTGTGAAATTTTACGACCTGAAAATCTTACTTATTTTAACTTCTAATTAAAATTCGTGGTCATACGGGATGTAATCATAAACTAATTTTAGAAAGTTCTATGCAAGAGTTCTGTTATTATTTTACGTTTAGTTACGTGAAGAAACCGGCCCATAATGATATATGTTATAACAGAACTTAAATAGAACTTAAACCGAACATGAAAATTATCTTCGAATATTTGATGAATTGTTAAAATTTTTTGAAACAACCAACTAATTTTTGAAATGTCTCGTAAATAAAGATATAGGAGAAAGCGTAATGCAAAAAAAAAGGTACTAAATTAATGAAAGATATAAAGAGAAAACGTTTCATCTTTATTTTCTAGTTAAAGATTTGTCTTTGGTAACACAATAAGCTTTATATTTGAAAGTGCCACCTTCAAGAATAAATCAAAATTGAAGATGAGAATATAATATTGTGGATATATTTACTACTTAATAAGTAAGAAGTGTACATTGTGAAATAAAACTCTTGAAAACATTTTTTTTTTATTGATTGTGTCTCAAAAATCTTGAAGCTTGCTTACTACGAACGGTACGCTCCAATATCCAAGTCCCCGAAAAACTATAAATTCCCTGTTCGTCCCTTCTCGTAATATAAGCTTATTTCAAAATGACATTGACGGGGCCGGAACAAATAAACGGGCGAGTTTTATTACGACATGCTTCAGACGAAAGGTAAAAAGAATTTCAGTGTAAAGGTAGGTGGAGAATAAAGCAGACTTGCCGGGGCAGTTTATCACCCTCTAAAGCCGTCAGTCTCATCTCGCAGATATACGAGGGTCAGTCAAAAACTAATGCCTCCAATTTTTTTCTACTTAAATAAAGTTAGTTGAAAATTTTGAATTTGGTGCTAATCCTCCAACCTTCTTCTACAATGTACTGCAGTAGTTATTTTCTTCATAAACAGGTGGCATCACTGCAATCGCTTGCAAAATGGTTCGCATCAGACAGGGTTCTGTGATTAAATTCAGAAGGTGAAATACCTATTCGCAATCATGAAAGACTATAAAATTTGTACGGTGATGCAACAGTGGATGTCAGCACTGTTAGATGATGGGTTCGTCGCTGTAACGATGCTGAAGGACAAACTCCGTTGACTGACAAAAAGCGGAGCTGTAGGCAGTTAACTGCGGTGATGATAACATTCGTGGTGACCGCCGGATAACTACAGATGAATTGTGACACATTCTCTCCCTCAGTAAAGGCAATGTGATGTGAAGGTCATCGTGAGATTTACTTTGAAAATTCGAAGGCTGTGAAAATGTCCGTGCGTCTTATATATTATGCAGCAGGACTGTGGAAACATGCCCTCGTTAAAAGATGGACCAAAGCTGTGTAAATGGATGGAGATTATTTTAAATATTGTATTGGACGGATTGTATTTTAAATAATGTACACAAATAATTTTATGCTTTTACCTACTAACTAGCTTTTATACACAACACCTTTTTGTATTTTAGGTCTTATTTTATTTTATTTAACCCTCTACATATATATTTATTTTGCTAAATTGTATTAGTTTTTTATATAGGTTTTACTCTTATTACTTTATTGTCAAAACTCTGCTATAATGTTTCTTACCTCACAAGTAAAGTAAATAATTACTAGTTATACTTAATTACCTACTATTATACTTTGTATACTGTATACTGTATAAACTGGTATACTTAATTACTATAATCATTATGTAAAATTTTCACGTAAAAGCCCATTAAGGCGGAAATAAATAATAAATAAATAAAAATAAAATAAATTATATTTGAAAGTGACAAATTAGTCGTCAATATTGTGGTTTTCAACCTGTGTAATTGTATTTTAAATTCTTGACAATTATTCGGAGAAAAAATGGGAGGCAATACTTTTTGACTGACCCTAGTATATTGGGTATATGCTGGGGACATTGGTCACACCTCCCCGAATTCCTGATGGATCCAGCCCAACTCAGCTAAAGGCGTCTGAGAAGCCGACGTTCTGGTCTTGCCAATAAATAAATAATGGAAAAGAGGCGGGAAATTGAGCTGCCAAGCTTTTGTCATGGGATAAAAAGTGATACCTTTCCATTTATATAAGTACTGGCGAGTTTTCTTATTGCCAGTGGTGTACGGAAGACAAAAAAATTTGAAATATTCTATCGGTCCTTCAATTTTTTCTACTTCTTTTAAAAACTACATTTCTCTTGAATCACCGGTTTTTTTTATTTCGTTGTTATACGAGGGTAAAGTCCACAAACTTTGAGAGGATATTATACATGATATTATATACTAAAAACGTATTTGATATTAGAAGTTAAAAATTGAATTTTTTCGAAATTCCTACCATTTATGTAGAATCACCTCCTGAAGTAAGTACACTATCTCCGGACACCCTGTAATAACTTACTTTCCATAAAAAGCTTGAATCCATTTCTTTTGGAGAGTTAGTGCTTCCGCTCACGGACAACTGAAAAAAAACAGTTTGCATCTCAATTCGCTATCCTGCGTATGTAAATATTATGGTCCGCATACTACACAACTTCTCAAAAACCCGTTGTCTATGGTAACGAACGCAGTGACTCGCAACTCGCCGTGCCAGTTGCCGCGGACGGCGACGCGCCAGTTCCTGGTTGCCATGGATACGCCATGTTTTTTTTGTTTTTAAGTCGCCAGCGCCAGTATGACAGCTGAAGCATTCCTTATCTATAGTTAAATATGCTGAGATAAATTCTGAAAACGTAAAATTGATAGATGATGGAAGTTCGGTTGGAAACCATAGCAACCCGCCAGTTTTAGTTTGGTTTCAGTTTCTCCATGAGCAGAGGGCTTTAACGAGCAAATTGGTTTAAAATGGACTGTGCAAATTTTGTTTCTACATTTAAATAACATTTTTATAAATTTTATTTAACGTTCTTCTTCGTATAGTGGTTTGTTGAATAACATGTGTACAGCTCTAAAACAAAGACACGAAAGTTGGGTGGGAAATTCGCAATATCTTCATAACCGCCTTTGCGCAAATTTCGATAATGTATAGTTCGTACCTACTCAAAAATTAATTCACATTTAAAAACAGTTCATAATATAAAATAGAATTTCAGTTTTTCTACAGAAGAAAAAAACTCGGTGATTTTTGGTGTCGTGCTGGTATCTTTTCTTATAGAAATGTCTAGTTAATGTATTTATTATTAAATTGTATCTTCATTTTGACAGTGAACTATAGAGCTTTGAATTTTAACTAATACGTGTAACTATTAGGAAAGTAAGACAAGATGATTTATACATATTTTTAAAAAATGTGTATAAATCTCTATATTTCTAATTGAGACTCTTGCAAGCACTACTTAGGCTGTAAAACAGCACGTTCATGCAACGGATCTTATCGGGTAAAAGAACACCAAAGGTTAAACTTTTAAAAATTAAAAAATATGAAAATCGTGATAAAATGAACCACCGCACGCCACTGGTATAAAGGTAGAGGTTTCCCGGCGCGCGAAGCATTTTGACAGCTCAATCGAAAAAAATGGCGACGGGTGGAAGGCGATTGCAACGGATGATTGATTAGTTTATTGAAAATTGAAAGCGAGCTTCCGTTTTACGTCTTCTACGTCATATTATTATCTTCACTTTGTTTTGATTCTTCACTCTCAAATTCATTCAAATTCTAAAGATAATATTCCTTTGCTTCGTGGAAGAGATGAATGGGGTTTTATTTCATCGTCATAATCGTCAGCTCTTGTCAATTACTATCATAAATGAGTTCGTCAATCAAAATAGAATTAGAAATAATTTTTCCTACGTTATTAATAATATTAATTTTAAAAGTTTTTGTCCATTACCACTTTTCATTATAAATTCATTTTTATTTGATCGACATTATAACTCTTATACAGCGATACTTACGCCGTCCGTTCATGGAGGTACTTACAAGCGACTCGATCGTTTTGTGCATAACACCCGCCAGTATCCGCCATACAGCTACAATTTTGATAGTACAGCGTATGCTACGCGTATAAAGCTCGAGTCGCTTGTAAGCATCTCATTGAATTAATACACTTAAGAGGGTATTACCAGAGAATACCGGAAATTAGTCCTGTTTAAATCAAATTCTAGACGTATTGACAATTTTTTACAAAAAAACATAAATTGATTTTGAAAGAATTTTATCTGATATATGCAGTGTTAAAATTTTGAAAAATTAAATTTATTTTTAGTATGGCCGTTGGCAGATTTGTTCAATTTTCAAACAATAAATTCTATTAAAAAACACAAATTTGAAATCATAAATCAATACATAATCTAGTAAACACAGTTTTGAGAATTTAAATTTTAGTTAAATTAAAATCATTAAAAAATAAATCCTAAACGTGTTTTGTGAGAAAAATACCTCTTTTTTTCTATTAATTTAAGGTCTTACAAACTAAAATATTTCATTATTTTTTTTAAATTGATAAACTAATGTTTAGGACAAGATTTTTTTTTTATGCATAGCACAAAGGAATTTGGCGGGTAGGAGGTATCCCGCCGTAGCTTAATGGTAGAGCTCCTGTCCGGCAAACAGAGGGGTGCGGGTTCGAGTCCCGTCGGCGACACATATCTTTTCTCGGGAGAGTTTTCAATATTGATGAGTGTTTGATGCTAATAATTATTGCTTATAATAATTTTTTCCTTTGTGCTAAAATATTTCAATTTTTTTTACACATTTTGTTTAGACATTATTGAAAAATCATAAATACTTATGATCAAAAATTACTTACAAGAGGTACACGATATTTAATAATTTATCATCGTGCGTTTTGAGCATTTTTATTGCTTACTTGATTTATATTAAAGCAATTTTTGAATAAAATAAATCGATATTAAATTTTTTTGAAAATTTTCTCATTGGAACCTCCCTGTACAGTTGAAAGCATTTTTAAACTTTTAATCTCAGCCGCTGGTCAATCGCTCTTAAGATGGGTTGCTTAAAAAAAAATTAACATTTCATAAAATATTTGAAGTTAATTTTAACGTTCTGTGTAAGTTCTATCCAAGTTTTGTATTTATTTCATTATACGTTACAACTGAAATAATCACAGAACTTAGATAGAACATTCACATAACGTGAAAATTTACTTAAAATATTTGAAAAATTGTTCAAATTTATCGAAACAACTCATCCTTAAAATTTAAAACTTAAAATCAAAAACAACGCTGTTCGTGCGTTTATGAAATGTAATACAATTCACAATCATATCGACATTACATTATGTCTCGGCAGAATTAAAACAAACGTATTAATTCATATGGTTTAAGACGCACATGCATAAAATTTCATTTGAATATATAAAAAAAATGTTGCGTGTTTAAGCCTTCGGTCTTAAATGTATTGAACGTTGTGAAATCTTAAAGATTGAGTTTGCTAATTCTGATATTGATTAAAAATGGTAACCGACGAGTTCATCGAAAATCAATTCATCGACAGCAAATTTACAAAAGCAAATTAACAAAATACACAAAAAAACTTAGGTTACGTTAGGTTAGGTTAGGTTAGGTTAGATTAGGTTGAATTTTAGTTAGTTGAACTCGTTTTCGATGAACTCGTTTTCTATGAACTCGTTTTCGATGAACTCGTTTTCAATGAATTCATTTTCGATGAACTCGTTTTCAATGAACTCGTTTTCGATGAACTCGTCGTTAACCCTTAAAAATATGACAGTGATTAGACTGGCTATGATTTTACTAGTGTCTCTTGCTTTTATTTGTATTATTTTTCATTTTTTTTCATTGTTTTTATTTCTTGCTAGAGCAATCCTGATGAGTTACAAAACTCATTTTAGGACAGGAGGAACTTACAATTCATAGGTAGGAGGTAGTAGTTACAATTTTACAAAGGTATTTGATATCATAATATAAGTTTTACATTCAGTACAGCATAAAAATAAAAATAAAGACAGGTTAAGTAGAACAAACAACAAGAGAAAACAAGTAAAGAGAGGGAAAAACTCATACGAGTATATAAGATAGAACAAAAAATGACAAGACGATTATATATTTTCATTTTTAAATGTAGTTAAAAAATATTCTTTTAAAGCATTGCTTTGCAATTTTTTATTATGCTGGATGTTTTTGTACATATCTGGAAGCGAATTATATAGTGTATAGGCAATATAGTTCAGAGATTTTATCCCATATTTTGTAGTGTGTGTTTGAGGAATGCGGATTTTATTGTTATTTCGAGTATTGTGGTTGTGGATGTCTTGATTGTAAATTGGCTTGGTGTTAGTATGAGTTGATTGTTGGGTAATTTGTAGGATGGTGCTTGTGATTTCATGTTTAGGAAGGATTGTGATTGGAAGGATACCGGAAACTGAATAGATGTCCCTGACATGAGTGTCCCATGGAAGTCCATGAACATTTCTGAGAGCTCGGTTTTGAACTATTATGAACTCGGTTATGAATCATTTGTCTGAATTTTTTTTTAATTTGATGTATAACGCATTCTAAGTTTTTTTTAACTGCGAAAGGATTATTCACCCTACGTGAAAACACTCTAAATCCAAATATTCAATCAATATCCTTTTTTTCTCGATTTCCGTCTTACTTGATTATCTCTTGGATTCGGCTCTTAGGATAGCTTCGAGCACCCGTGGTCTCCAGTCACCACTCCATAACGAGATTTATCCTAAGGGTGTCCATCCTCCGTGTCCTGTCCATTGTCTTTTGATTTATTTTCAGCCTATTCAATTGTGTCAGTTACTTCCGCTTGCTTCCTTTTAAATTCGTTTATTTTCTTTCCTTTTGGCTTCTACCTACCTAGTGTAGATTTTTTCATCTTACGACACGCTTTCAAACCTCTTTTTATATTGTGCATTTAAATGATAGCATTGAAAAACGCTTTTATAAAAAGAACTATAGACACTTTATTAAGTAAATTATGTTTTACTTCCCAAAAGCAATCCTTTTGAGGGAAATGATCGGTACCGCCGCCCCGGGTACCATTTATTGGATAACCAACACCTCTGCGACAGGTCACCTCAATTGGTTCGCTAAGCTTTATGACTTAGCAGGGGTGCCCGGGTTCATGAACGGAGAAAAATGTTATTCTAAAATACGATCATTTTATTCGTAAAAACGGTTAAAAACGGAACTGATGTTCTTACGAACAAATTAACAGTGTTTCTATATTTATTGGCGGGAAAATGTAAGAATAATTTGTTGGTATACGTACAAAATTATGTATACCAACAAATTATTCTTACATGTTCCCGCCAATAAACATTGAAACCCCGTTAATTTGTTCGTAAGAACTTCAGTCTCGTTTTTACCAATAAAATGATCGTATTTTAGAATAACATATTTCTCCGTGTGTGGTGAGATTTATCTAGGTCTTGGCAAAGAACGGTGTGTTTGCCCATCTAATGTGTGGCAGGCAGGATCGAAAGAGGCTGGTTGAGGGAGACCTTTTGATCTCTCCAACAGGGCTCTCTCGACCCATTACCTTACGCCGCAATGGGAGGGATGGAATCATTCGTCTGTCATTCCTGGACACAATGAACCCTAGATTCCTACCCACCCCTCATACCTTATTCCTTCCCAGAACTTCTCCTCTCCTTCCTTTCCGTAGAAGACCCCCCACAAAGCATCCCCAAAGATAACATAGGCTCTGAGGGATAATATAAATTAAAAAATACTCGTAGATATTAGAATAATATTTTCCCGAATAAAAGCGTAATCTTTAAAATGAAAAAGCCTTTGAAAGTGTCATTTTCATAAAGTAGATGAAAATACTAATAATTTTTAATTAAATTGAGATCCCACGAGATCGTAAAAAGTCAGGTCTCAATTGCTTAGTGGTTAAAACCGTTGACCCGGTAATAGAGAGATTCTGGTTTCATCTCCAGTTACGTTCTGATTCATGTTTCGTTTAGATTTATTAGTATTATTTTCTTCTTTAATGATTTATAATCATTAAAAGTTATTCCAATAAATTGAATAATTCAAAAGATTGGGAATATTAAGCAAGTTGATTCATTTTAAAACTCATTACTCATTAGTCATTAGGCATTACGATAAAATTCGTTTATATTTACAACAATTTTCAATATAAACGTAATTAAGGCGGATGAGTGTTATTTTGTCTCCTGTAAGTTTTTATGTTCAGGATATAATATTTTTTTTATTTAATGTAAATCAAATTAATATAATAATATTTTTTATTAAATTCAGCAAGTATTTTATTTTTCGATTAATATTGTTACTGAGTGCTTAATTGTTTAATCTCCATTTCAGTTTTCGTTCAATCTCCATTTTAAAATTAAAAATAAAGTATCGTAAACGAAATCACTTAACTACGAATTATTTAAACTAACGAGACCTTCACCTTTACGGAAATGATTTCATCTTAAACACCTATCATAATGGTTCATTGAAATAATGAAAGAAAACCCGCAATTAAGCCGCAGACAACGATCTGTGTAAGCAATAAAGAAAGAATGATCCCAGTGTAACACTAATGAAAGGTATAACAATAATGAAAGGAAAATTTGTTGTTTCCCACTTCTCAGCGTGTTCAGGAGATTAAACAATATAACGCATTTAAAAAAACCATCAGGAGTCACGTCATTATTAAACAATTAAGAAAACACATTTCCATTTAATATGGAAAAAACTGATATCAAAGTAACCAACAGAAGAGACAATCTATTGTCACGATTATTTTCTCAGTAACTACATATGTTAAAGGTAATAAATCATTTAAGGCACCATTAAAAATTATTATAATTATTAAAAATTCAATTTAACGGGGTAAATAGAATCATATAAATAAGTCGTCTTAATGTGGCCAAGCCACAGTTTGAAAATGGCCTTGAAAAATAAACTAAAATACTTGATAACAACATTATTAAATTTGATATTTTTACAAAATTTAAAAATGGAGTTCTACGAATTACACACAAAAACAATTAATAGTGGGACATAATGTTTCCGTTTTCATTTTTTATATATAATATTATGTGCTACTTATAGCTAGGTAGATGGGTATGTAATATTTCTTTTTACGAATGTGATTATTTTTTTTCTAAATTCCTTCGGTTCTTTATTTGAAAATCAGCATTCGCCTACCGTAGTGGAAGCATTTATGACACGTAGGAAGGAATAGAGCATTTATTTTCAGGCGTAGGTTACACCGCGCACCTACGCTTACAATCGTGTATAATATTATATTATTCGCTCGCGTAGTTCACGCTCTGTAGTTCAAAGGTTAAAACGATTATTTCCACGAATACTCGGTACCGCTGTTACTCAACATGTACAAAGGGTGATACCCACACTGTTCGCATTGTCAATTTATTTTCAAGTTGTAAAAAATTCTCTTTGTCTTCGTAATTATAGAGAACATATAAAATTCACAAAAAGGGCTTCAATTTTAAAATCATCAATAGATTGATCAGAAAAGTTAAACATAAATTTCCAAGAAGTGATCATTATGATTAAAATCATTTTAAAAAACTGAATCTCGTACCCGTACAGTAATAGCCACCTATTTTTAACATAGGCTTTCGACAAATTCGACTAGGGAGTCTAAATTCACAGAAAATAACATTAGTTTAAAAAGGGTGGAAAATCACGAATCCGAAGGATTTTAACAAGGGATCCCTGAGCATATTTCGAGTAAAAAATGTTGATGTCATTTTGTTGTCCAATAATATATATTTTTTATTTAAAAACAATAAAAAAAAATTCTATAACACATCGCAACGGAGTAGTCAGGTTTTCCATAGTGGAGGTGCGCGATAAGTACTCCGTCTCGTTCTACAGCATGGTATCACATGAAACAGCGCGCGTATTATATGATCCCGTCGCGCTGTATAGGTGTGAAATCAGTGGAGATATATTTTTTGATTTTAATAGAAAATTATCACCGGGCAGCAAAATCACATATACATTTTTCAAATTTAATTTAAATTAAATGGAGTTCTACGAATTAAACACAAAAACAATTAATACATTTTTCACTCCAAATATGCTCAGGAATCGCCGGTTAAAATCCTTCGCTAAATCTATTTTTTCAATCGCACATAAAAAAGCACACATTCGCAGAATACGGCATCCTTACCCAATTCAATACTTTTAATAAATCTGTTTATTTCGTCTTCAGCTTCTATACTATTTGTTATTTGATATTTCTGTTATTACTGATATATTTTTCCGGTCTGGCATGTTGCGGGTTGAGAACCCCTGACTGCCCGGGACGGATCCACACGATCTCAAGCGTGGGGTGAATCACAACGCATTTGAACTTTTCACATTTCGGATGTGAAAGTTGTGAAAGGAATTACCAACTCCGCCACTGGTAGCTGTATGACTGTAGGCATGTCACGGCCAAAATGACATACCAATAACACTACCAATACGGATGAAATGACATACCAATAACCAGTGTCGGATTAGCCAACAGAAATCGTATTACACCTTTTTAATAATATAATAAGAGAACGAGAAAAAAATATATGTTACAATAAATAGATATGAAAGAGAACAAAAAAGGGGAAGAGATATAAAAAAAAGACGAGAGAAAGGGGATATTAATATGTAATGGAGACATACTAAAAAAAGAGTTTCTTATTGTATTTTTGAATTTCGTATAATTTGTTTCCAATCTTATGTTAATGGGTAATTGGTAAAACTATTTCATTCCAATAAATAATATTGTTTGTTGAAACAATCTTGATGAATTTGTAAAAGGGTTAGTTTTTCTATAAATAATTTTCAGTAAGGGAGTTTAAATTCTTGAAACAATCTTATGGTTGGGTAATCGTGGCTTTTAATTTTGTTTTATTGATGTACTTTGTATTATCTCTATGAGCATCGTTAATGTATATATATATATATATTATCAAGTCAAATATATATATATATATTACTAAGTCAAAAATGTACAATAAATTTTTTTTTGAAATGTGTTCAGATTTAAAAATAATTAATGTTCTTCCAAACAATAGGTTAATCCCAGCAGCCCATTACTAAAATCTACAGACCGCAGTAGATTTATTACATATATACTTCAGGTATTAATATGACTATGGGGCCGGGGATAAAGGGGGGAATTCTACGTAATTGAATTAAAAATATTACTTTGTTCAAACTATTATATATTTTTATTAATGCCTTCTTGTTTCGGAACAACCTTGGGCAAAATATATACTAAGTTAGCATGATTAATGTAATAAAATTATTGGTGAATATTACGTGTTGAAGTGGGGGTAGAGGCGTGACAAGGGATTAGTGAAGAAAGGGAGAATGAATGGAAATGAATCTAAGGTGAGAATGTAAGTATTTTCTACCAAATGAAACAAATAACTTAGTTTTAAACCACTTTATATTTTTTTTATATTTGTCGACCGGTTTCGATTGGACTCAATCTTCATCAGGACAATAAAATAAACTCTGATTGTCCTGATGAAGATTGAGTCCAAAGATTGTCCTGATGAAGATTGAGTCCAATCGAAACCGGTCGACAAATATAAAAATAAATATAAAGTGGTTTAAAACTAAGTTATTTGTTTCATTTGGTATAATGTCAAGCCACAAAGTATTTGCTTTCATCGATAATTTAAGTATTTTCTGTTCGGGCTAGTGTCAATAGGAGACCAAACTTCGTTTATTCAAAAAGTTAAGCTTTAGGATAATTTAATAAATATGTTATTAAGCAAAAAGGGGACGTTTTGTTTTGTTGAATTCCTCCTGTAAGCATTTAACCTACTATTGATATACACATTTAGAACTAATAACAAAAATTGCCTGCGCTAGTATATTCCTCTAAAATAAAAGCAGAATACGAGAGAGTTTGGGATGCGATCTCGAAATTTTCACTGAATAGGTCGGGCGTTAATATGACCTAACCCGGCACTGTCTATAATACTAATACGGGCAAAATGACATATCCATAGAAATATTATTATAGCCGCCCCAACACGGCCAAAATAGATTACGAGTTTACCAATGAAATATTTTCCGCTGAAGAAATGTTTCGGAAAAGCGAAGATTGAATCAATTTTATTTTATTAGGGAGTTCTCTGAAATTGGAGACATGTTGCGATGTCGAGGGTAATTGGGGAAAATATAGAATTTTGAGAATTGTGATAATAAGCCAAAGCAATTTTTTGCCAATAAAAAGAAATGAATTATTCAAAAATATATTTTATAAAAATATTTAACCATTTTTCTGGATAATAAAATATATTTTAATAAGAAGACTAGATATAATGAAATTTAGATAAACATTCCCCTATCCAATCTTTACTCTATTTAACTATATGCTCATTTTTGTTCTAACGATCTTGCTTGTTACAAATTCATCTATCAAATTTTTAAAAAAATTCCATCACCTCGTGATTTTCATTCAATAATTGCCTCGTAACATTCAATTCGAGTAGAATTTTAGTCACCTAAATCGATAACAGACTAAAAAAAATACGCATGTTCAATAAATATGCCTATGCTATTTGTGTACATAACAAATAGTTTGAACAAAACTAGTTTGACCCCATAGAAATTGTTCAAAAACTCATAATTAAAAATTATACTAAAAAAACCTCCAGACTTCCACACTGAACGCGTATTCGAAGAATTCAAAGTTCTAACATTTAAAAACTTATTTGTCAAATATTCAATCGTACAAATTATAAAAGAAAAAGATTCATAACTGAAAATCGTACTAGACTTAAACATGTATTTGTATGCCCCAAACTAAACACTTATTTTGCCCAACACCATTATACACACTAAGGAAAATACTTCTTCAATAAACTAATAATAGAAATCAGAAACATTAATAACAAAGTGCAACTGTTGAACTCTATCAAAAAAAATTTTAAAGAAACCATCAACAGGAAGACTGCTTCCTCTATTTCCACATGAAAGTGTCACTAATAATAATTAGACTTGTTTTTCTTCTTAATGAATAAATAGATGGTTATATATTTAAGTTACTGTATTAACTGTACATACGAGTATGTGAAACACGTGATTGTATTAATTGAACATATATGAAATGTAAACTCTTCTTCCATCTACAAGCAAATCCTTTTAATGGAAGATCAGTATGAATTAACATGTACCATTCTTAAGTTAAAAGAAAAATGTATTTCTCAGTGACTTCAATTATTTACCAGAAAACAAAAACTCTTAATTTTTTAAAAGAGGTTCACCTTCCATTTAGGTTGTTATAAAATATGTTCAAAGATTCAAATCGTAACAACGTCATAATTAAAATAATGCTCTAGAGAAAATGGACGTGTTTGCTTATCAAACAAAGAATTTTACTTTGTGAAATCAGTTTCTAGATTCCAACAACGAGCAAGGTAACATGTATCTTCGAGACAAAGTTTCTTGTATGAGAGCGAATTAAGCATTGATTTTCCCCGGTGGCAATACGTGACGCTCAAAAAAGATATATGGTATTTATTTGAGGCACCATTTTATAGATGAACTACATTTATGTGCCGGCACGATGTGCTAGTAGTTCTGTCAGCAAATTCACATTCAGGTATGACCCAAACAGCAACTAGATTGCTGGAACTTTGTCAATGATGATTTAGCAAGTTTACGAAGAAATACACAAATTCTTAAGAAGTCAACCTTACAAAGAATTACAAAAAAATCCCATTTAATTTAAAAGTGTTTTACCAGAGAATACCGGAAATTAGTCATTTTTAAATCAAATTCTAGACGTATTGACTCTTTTTTACAAAAAAACATAAATTGATTTTGAAAAATTGTTATTTTATCTTTTACACGCAGTTTTATAATTTTGAAAAACTAAGTGTATTTATAATATACTACGGTTATACATTACGGTTAACATTGTATGTATTTAATTGTGAAAATGATTTACATTTGAACAACGAAATTTCCACATTTTAATTCAATTTAATATCTCAGTTTGAACCCGTGCTTTGGTATTATATTAAGTTTAAAAAACAACAACCAAAAAATTCCAACGGATAAAAATCTATCGATCATTTATTTTATTGAAACCACTAGAGATATACCTGAAAATAAAGTACGGTTTTTGAATTATGAAACGGTCTTGTTCCGGGACATTTCATAGTGCACCGCCGCGCATTGCAGCAAAAATCAACACTTTGATGAATTAATTATTTATTTATTTGAGACACAAACAGGATTTTTATGGAACATTCTTGTTGGTAATATAAAACAAAATTAAATACAAATATAAATATCCCTAGACTAATTATATCTTTTGTATTCT
This sequence comes from Limnephilus auricula, assembly GCA_951813805.1. Lineage (NCBI taxonomy): Eukaryota > Metazoa > Arthropoda > Insecta > Trichoptera > Limnephilidae > Limnephilus > Limnephilus auricula. Next base: position 39,265,591 of record OX638389.1, on the reverse strand, counting down.
AAATATCAAAAATTTCTGTTCTCAGCATGTTCTGATATATTGGTAAAAAACGTGAAATTTCGTTTAAAGAGACCACCTCATTGACAAGAATCAAAAAAGCTTCCCTTGTGCTCACTGAGCAGGTACTATTATTCCGGCACACTACTTGTTCCAACCCCTAATGGTTTGCTTTTCTTGTTGTTGACAAATTCCTTCTCGAACTTGTAAATTAAGTCAAACTCGTGTTAAACTTTAGTGAATCTAATAGACAGTAGGAAGAGAGGCGTGCCGTAACATTTTTTTCCAAATCCTTCGACTTTCCCAAACAAAATCTTTATTGTCATTATTATTTTTACTTCTGAACATATTTTGTTCCAGTTAAGTTTTTAATGATATTAGAATCATTGAATACTGTTTTCTTCCGACAAAATCATTCGTAAGTATAAAAAACAAATTTTACTCAAAATTTTACTTAAATTAAGCATAACACATATTTATTAATAATTTTTTTTAATTAGTTCCATATAGGAGGCTCTGAGGAAAAAATCCCTTGGGGCCTATGTTATCTTTAGTAATGCTGTGTGGACGGTCTATTTATGGAAAGAAAGGATGGAAGTTCTGGGAAAGAAAAAGGCATTAGTAAATGAACCATAATATTTTAGTGTTTGAATTAAATAAATAACGCCTTTAGACGTGCAGATAGTTTTTTGTTGTTGTTTAATGTTAACTTTTTTTATTAAAATTTACTCCACACAGGAGACCCTGAAGAAAATAATTCATAAGTCATCCGCTGCCAACATGTTTGAAATTTTTTTACTGGCATTCATTCCTACCATTTTATTGTTTTCCAAATAATCAAAAAAATATACATCTCACGGCAGGTCACTGCAATGATACATATTATCATCAATTTTACTTTGCTTCTGCAGACAGCGAGAGCTTTTGATAACAAACTTATATTTGTAGACAATTTTACCTCAAAAGAACAATTTATCATCTCCTTAATATAATACCTTCCGCGAGGGCTTAGATCATAATCCCAACTCCAACTACGTCGGAAGGTTTTCTCTTGGCTAAAATCTCAACAATCCAAAATACCAAAATCCAATAACCTGAAAATTAGACGTGTTTTATAAAATTACATTATTATTCCCGTCTTCTTGACCTAGTTTTCTCAAATTCTTTATTTGTTAAAGTATCCGCATCTACTGAATCTATCCTCCCAATCGACAAATATCACCCCCCTCTACTGATCGAATGCAATAGTTCAATAAAAAAAAAAATTCATCAGTATCAATAAAATTGAACTTCTTCAAAGCCGATTATGATCAAATCACTAATCTTTTATCTTCAACTGACTGGAACTTTTTGGACTCTGAAGAAAACATAAATGATATGGTAGATAAATTTTACTCAATTCTAAATAAAACTATTGATTCGCTTGTACCCGTCTCAAAAATGTACGTACGTAACTATCCAAAGTGGTTCAGTAGCGATCTTATTAAAATAATTAGAGAAAAAAAAATAGCCCATAAAATTTACAAATCAACACGCGATCCAGTTGATTACGCAAAATTTAACGAACTCAGAAAGGCCACCAAAAAAATGTCTAAGTTATGTTACCAAAAGTGTTTGACAACTGTGAAAAATTGGCTCTTGCCAACCCCCAAAACATCTTTAAATTCTCAAAATTGCTTAACAACAACGACTCCGGTATTCCCCACAACATGTATTTAGATAATAAAACGGCTGATAATCCACAAGAAGTTGTTAATCTATTTGCTGAATTTTTCAGTAAAATCTATGCTTCTACAAACAACTCACCAATGTCCGACACCACAACACCAAATAAAAATAACATTGATTTCAATCAATGCATATTCGAAGAAAATGATATAAAAACTAAATTAAAATCCCTTGATCTTAACAAATCGGCCGGTCCTGATAATATTCCACCAATCTTCCTATCGAAATGCTCATCAGTCTTGACTTATCCTGTAACTAAACTTTTTAATTTGTCCATAAAAACTGGCATTTTTCCGATAAAATGGAAAACAAGCTTTCTGTCTCCAATATTCAAGAAGGGTGATAAATCTGATATATCTAATTACAGACCTATATGTATCCAGTCGTCAATCCCGAAAATACTTGAATCTGCTCTGCTCTCTAAACTCTCGCCCGAAATCAATAAAGTAATTTCACATCGACAGCATGGCTTCATAGCAAAAAGATCAACTCTAACAAATTTAATGATATATCAGGAATATATAACTAATTCTATGAACAATCGTCTTCAAACAGACGTAGTGTATACAGACTTTAGTAAGGCTTTCGACAAAGTCTCACATAAAATTCTTATAAACAAACTAAGATCCCTAGGTATAAGGGGGCATCTTTTAAGATGGTTCGAAAGCTACCTTCACAAAAGAAAAATATCAGTCAAAATTAATTCACATTTTTCACATCAGTTTGAAATCTTTACCGGAGTCCCACAGGGGTCACATCTGGGCCCAGTGTTATTTTCCTTGTTTATAAACGACATAACTTCCATCTTTGATGGAGTTATGATACTATTATTTGCGGACGATTTAAAAATTTACAAAACAATTACTAATTATAATGACTGTAGCGTATTGCAATCAAATCTTGTGAGGCTACAAGAGTGGTGCACCCTTAATGAACTCTTTCTCAACATTGAAAAATGTCAATCAATAACTTTTACTCGAATCAAAAATCCCATTAAATATCAATATAGCATCAACAACAATTTCCTAAAAAGAGTTAAACAAATTAAGGACCTTGGCATAATATTTGACAGTAAATTAACTTTTGTTCCTCATATAAATGAAATAACCAACAAGGCCATGAAATGCCTGGGGTACATTCTGAGGACGATAAAAGAATTTAAAACAATTAATTCCTTTAAATTGCTTTACACTGGATTGGTGAGAAGTAATTTGGAGTACAATTCAATAATCTGGGCTCCATTTTATAAGACTCATCAGCAAAAAATCGAAAGAGTACAACATAAGTTTCTTAGGTTCATTAATTACAAACTTGGAATACCAATTGAAGAACTTAATTATACATGTCTAATGGAATTACTAAACCTAAGTGATTTAACTACAAGACGCACAGTGAGTGACTTAGTTTGCCTTTTCAATATATCAAATGGCAGCCTGGACGCCCTCGATTTAACGAGCTTAATTAATTTACGTATACCTACCCGCAATACTCGTTTAAACGCTCTATATTTTGTTACCAAATCTGCCAATAATTACTTCATAAACTCTCCAATTCAAAGGCTTCATACACTTGGAAACACATATAGTTCAATTGATGTCTATCGTTTTCAATCGGTTTCCAAATTTAAAACCAGTATATTAGAACTTTTATAATAAAACAATAAACATTTAGCTATTGCACCTCTGATCAGAATATTTCTCATGTTTGACACAATAATAAATGTAGACTTCTTGCAATTACTACAACTGCATTATTTTTTCACATGTAATTACTGTAACCATTTAGTAAAAATGTTATTTTATTTTTAATTATTTATCAATTTACAAACTGGCTGGCTTTTGGAGCCCGCTAGTTAGTGAATAGATTAGTGAATGAATAAATTAATATATACACTAGCTTTTATGTGTCGCATAGACAGCACCGGTTCTACGAAATCTGGCGCCCTGTGCAGGAAGTACCGATGGCGCCCCCCCCCCCCAACATTTTTTTTAAATTCAGATATAAAATTTATATACATATAAAAAAAATAAAAAATAAATTATGCAATACGTTTAAAATAAATTAATATCCCGCCAACAAGAATCAAGAGTAACTTTTCCAAGTGACCTAGCGGTAGCTATCTATGACACTGGACAAAATAATAACATCATAACAAAATATAATATAAAACATGAGGCAGTTTAGTTCAGAAATAATAATATTCTGATCAGTTTGTTTAATATGGTGCCAAATCGCGCGCGAATGGCAACATAAATAAACCAATAACGCGGCGAAAGCGACGAACTATCATTGAGTATCATCGAAGAGCAACGAAGGGAGATGCGTACGAGAAGCGATTAATGAACCAATCACAATGTTTGTTGAATTTCGAACGATACAATGGTCGTAAGAGCAACAAGGAAAAATAGGTCTTACGTTCGTATGAAATATATTGTATTTGGAAAAAAATTCCTTGACGTAAGTCAAATCCGTATTTCGTTAAATTTTAACCATCGATGCGCGCGCATTAGGTTCACGCATATGGAAAGTGAGTGTTGCTAGCGCGAACTAATAATTCCGTATTACGAGTAATTTTTAAACGATTCGGGGAATATTTTAATTGAATTTTAAAACAATATTTATTTTATCACGGCGCCCCTTCGTAGTGGGCGCCAGGTTTTTTGCACGTTTTTGAACGTATGGCAGATCCGGCGCTGCGCATAGATATTATATTAATACTACTACTACCTAATATGTACATATAAACTTCATTTTTATAAGCAATTTTTGGTTTTTATACCTTAGAAGTATGCATATTCTTATTTTCTTACGACAGGTTTACACCTACAAACTATCATGTTTTCATTTGCTTTTTACTTGCTTTTATGTGTCAAATGGTTAAGGTTAAATTATTGCTTTTACTATTCTATACTTATAACCTTTGTGTATAATATTTTTTATAAACTATGTAAAATGGCAGAGCGAACGCCCTGGATTTAACGGGCCACGATAACTGGTCAAACGATCTAGGTATATTATGTTAACAATACCGCCAACAATTATTTCGTAAACTCTCTAATTCAAAGGCCTCATATTATACACTATACTATTATGTCGTATTATACCATGTTACTGCTCTCACTGTCTACTATGTACATATAAACTTTACATTTCTTTATAGCTAAATTACGTTTGTTAACCTTAGGAGTAGGCACATTCTTATTTTTGTACAACAGGTTTATACCTACAAATAATCATCTTATGCATTACTAGTTACTTGCTTTTATAATATGTTAAATAGATAGATTATACTATGTATTACTACTGTAACTGTGAACTTACAATTTTATGAATATTTTTTATAACTATGTATGTAAAAGCCTAATAGGCGTATAAATAAATAAATAAATAAAATGGCATCAAAATAAATAAGGGTTTTTTCGCCAAATACAATATAATCTCCTACTATAATACTATTAACTATTGTACTATTAACTCCTATACTATTAACTATATAAAACAAAGCAGACATGTTTGACTTTCTGATGGTTGAGGTATCTAAATTTTTCGAACGTCGATTATCAGTTGACATTTTTTTTTTGTCCACAGTTTAGCAGCTTTTAAATATCAATTCGGCTCTCAAAAAATATACATACACATGTCGCCATATTGTATATCTGAGTTTTTTTAATATTATAATATTATTAAATAAACGTTTGTTGGAACCAATGCGAGGCCGAGAAATAAAAGCTCACAGTGTTAATAATATTTTTATGCTTGTAATTGCATAAAACAGATGTCCAGTTGTATCAGTTTTTCATTCTGTTGGACTAGTACATGTTTTTTTTAATTAGCTCCACATATAGCTGCCGAAATGAGGTACTTGAGGGGAGTGGCAGTAGTTACGAATTTGGATCATATAAGAATCTCTACGATCCGAAATGATCTAAGCATTGAACCACTGCTACTCTTCATAGAAAAATCGCAACTGAGGTGGCTTGGGCATGTACTAAGAATACCTAATGACCGAATTCCGAAGAAAATACTGAGTGCCATTCCAGAGGGTAGACGTCCAGTGGGCCGCCCAGACATAGTTGGGTGTGGCAACTCCAAAAACTGTGCGAGGAGAAGATGGGTCTGCCATGGACGGAGGCCGAACAATCAGCGCAAGACAGGGACGTATGGAGGAGCCTTGTCGATGCAGAGGGTCCCCGACCCGAATAGGAAAAGGGGGAGAAGAAGAAGAAGAAAATATATATTGGAAAATATTTCCCTTCAGGGCCAATTTCATCTTTGGTGATGCTATGTGTAAGGTCTTTTTAAGGAAAGGAAGGAGAGGAATTTCTGAGAAGGAAAAAGGGATAAGGGGTGGGTAGAAATCTGGGGGTCGGTGTGACCAGTAGTGATAGGGAATGAATTCATCCCTCCCAACGCGACGCAAGGCGATGTTCCGAGAGAGCCCTGCGGGACAGGTCAAAAGGTCCCCCTCAACCGGTCTCTCCCGATCCGAACCCAGGCACCCCTGCTAAATCAACAAACGCAGCGAACCACTTGGGGTGGCCTATGGCAGAGCTGTTGGTTATCCAATAAATGGTTTCCGGAGCGACGGTACCTATATCAGTTATTCAGAATTAAAAAAATGATAAACCGTGAAACTTACATATTTACAAAAAAAATGTTAACCTCATCAAGCTTCGCACATAATTTGTTCATCGGGAGGACAGAACACATTGCGATGCATTTAATCGTAATTCGCCATGCATCACATACCAGGCTAATTGCTATTGGCTCAGTGCAAATATGACGCTAATTCAGCTGATTTTGATAGAGAAATTCAAACTGAATTTTCGGGATATAGGGAACATTAAACCGTATCATTAAAATCAATATTGCATTCTTCATTCCGCTGTCTCAATTGTGTCGTTTTTACCAACAAATGCTGTTGAATGTGGCTATATACACTTGTATAGGTACTAACTTTCTTACTAAATCTCTCTTTCAAATCCCACATATTTGACATTGTCTCCCGCGCCAACAAAATGCTTGGATTTGTTCTTCGTAATGCGAGATCATTTACTAATGGAATTGCAATACGCAGAACATATAAAGCACGGATCTGCCGGATCTGCCCTGATGATGGACACTGCAACGCTGTCCGAAACCCCAAAAACAAACAACGAAAATATGAAGCACTTGTTCGTAGCATCCTGGAATATAGCTCCATTATTTGGGCCCCTTCTGAACAAAACCATATCCTAGAAATAGAAAAAGTACAAAAAGGGTTTATGCGTTACCTGTATATGAGGGAATATACGTACTATCCATTCCTGTATCCATCCTTGTTCTTAACAGGGATGCTCGATTTCAACACCTTAGAAGCCAGCAGAAAAATATTTTTAGGTAAACACTTCTTTAAGCTAATCTCTGGTATCATACTCAATCCGCCTATGTTAAAAGAGGTTAATTTTTATGTCTCTAACAAGTATACTCGTAGGAGATCGCATGCACTTTTTTATACTCCGAAAGCGAGGACTTCTGCCTATCAGAACGCGCGAATAAACAGAGCGACTCAACTGCTTAACAATTCTGAATTGTCCATCGACATTTTCAATGTCACTTACAGACAGTTCAGCAACTATCTTTTAACACGTGTCACAAAATAGTAAAACTGCCTTTGTGTTCTTAAATAAATAACAGTCTAGCATATTTCAAAAGCAAATTAGCTGTCTAGTAACATGTCATGGAGTATAGTTATCGACATAAATTACGGTGTCGTTTATTCTCTTTCTATGTCTTAATTATATTGTGCTGTTTTCTTAATTATAAGTTTTATTTTTCTTATTTCAATTTTTTAAATTTTTTTTCTTTGTAGTATTGTTCCACCTAGTGGTAGCTAAACCATAAACGATTATTTTTTTGGATACGTTTTTAGATTTTCACCGCCAAAAGCATTTTCGTTGTTTGTTTTTGGGGTGTTATGCCGTGTTGTGCTACCTCCTTCTTTAGCCGACGTTTCGGACAGCGTTGCAGTGTCCATCATCAGGGCAGATCCGGCAGATCCGTCGATGACACTGCAACGTTGTCCGAAACATCGGCTAAAGAAGGAGGTAGCACAACACGGCATAACACCCCAAAAACAAACAACGAAAAAAGATTATTTTTTTAATAATAATCAGGTTACGAATAGCCTGACAATAATTTTAAAATCTCCTACTAGCTACTAGTACCACAGTAAGCGGAAAATATTGCTTGTTTCGTGATGGAGGTCTTTGGTAGCCAAGGGATTGAATTCATGTCATCCTTTAATAGTTAATAATGCAGTTATTTTTATTTTATTTTTATGTTGACGAATAAATTTTCTACATCGATTTAAAATGTGCCATGTTTATTAGTAAATTCAGCAGCTTTGACGTCACGCCGCTAAGTCTCCCTCAACTAGTCGCTCCAGATCCGGCCCGCCACGCAGTAGGTGGGCAAACGCATTGACAACCAAGACCCAGATAAACATCACCCCTTGAACCCGGGCACCCCTGCTAAGTCACCAAACTTGGCGAACTACTTGAGATGGAAGGTGTGTTTGTTATCCAATAAATGGTTCCGGGGGTGGCAGTACCCGCCTCCCAAAACGAAAGTCAATCAATAACAAGCACAAGATTTAAAATAATATGAATGTTTTACTTACAAAAAGCAGACACCAAACGGTTCCATCACTCTCCATGATTTAAGTTGTTTATATAGAGAAGATAAATACTTTTATGGCTCTGACGCCCCCAGTGTTTTCTTACAACACAACGAAATCCCAGTAGCGCCTCGTGACCTCTCGACTGCCGTTCGCCCACCGGTGGCCGCGGGTCGAAATTTAAAAAAAAAATTTTTTTGAAGCGATTTTGTTCCTTATGTATAAAGAAGTTGTATGAAGAACAAGGTCAGAATCGCTTGCGCCGTTCTCGGTCTTGACATAGCAAAAATCCGCATAGCACCAACCCATCTGAATAATTTATAATAAATATCTATGGTCAACTTGGCGTCACTTTTACAAACGGTTTTCAACTGTCATTTCATTTTCAAACAAGTATTTATGTCATTACTTCTTCGAAAACACCTTTGAATTGGTTTTTTTCATGTAGGGTGTCTATTCAGGTTTGTAGAGAAATAAAAAAAAATTATCATTTTCGTATGAATATATTTTATTTACATTTTTTTGTCGAATGGGAAATATTTTCACATTTTTTTGTTAAAAATAGCTATTCTGGGAAAACTTGTAACGATATTATCATGAAATATATATGAATAATAAGGTACATTATCTGACAAACAGAAAACAATCACAAAAAAAAACAATTCCTTTGTTTTTATACGATATTTGAGCAAAAGCCGGGAAGATAATTTTGCGCGATTTTTTCCAAAAACACCTGGCATTCAAGAGGTTAAGATAACCACATTTACTGCTCGTGACTTTTTTGAACTGAAAGAATCCTGAAAATGTTCATTTAAAAAGTTGTAATTTTGAAAAAAATAAAGTCGTTTTCAGCAATAACTACAAATAATTCTCTTTAATTTTACACAAATTGTTTACTTGAGCGCAGATAATGCACAAAAATGCTTTTCATATTAGTAAACCAGAATCTGTGAGACACGGAGTTCCACAAGGAACAGTTATCAGCCCATTATTGTTTAATAATGACCAATGTAATAAAGTCATACTTTTTTTCCATATAGCACTCTAGCTCACTTAAAAGACACGACCCGCTACTGTGAAATTCATACAAATACACGAAAAGCATTCAAATAGAGTACATACCTTGGGAAACAGAAACATCGCATCATCTAATAAAATTCTATCGTATAAAATGGATGGTCTGGATATTAGAAACGTGATGAATAGAAATTGAAGTCATGAGGATTACCTTTCCCCGTTGAGGATTATATTTCCATCTTTCATACCTTAGTTTAATTTAATTAAAGAAGATATTCCGCTACAAACTGCAGGACATAGTCATAAATATTAGTTAATTTAACAACGATCTGCCGTTCCTTTCCAAACATATGTTTTTAATAGCCACGGACGTAAAAAAAACCTTTTTGCAATCATGCGAGTTGGAATAAAATGCCAAATTTACATTTCGCAACTAATTGCATGCATATTCCAATTAATTTGATGACGCTAAAAAGTTAGTGTTGGTGCAAATTTAGTGTCGCGTTACCTACAGTATCACATCAACCGTGGCACCATCAACAACATAGATTTTTACTGCAATGCATAATGTTGTTCTACACAACTCTCACGCAGTTACAAGGAACACATACGATCGCTCAACTGATTCGGTTTCGCGACACTAGTTAAATCTCGTTTTTACACAACGCAATTAGTTGCATAGCATTCATTAGTTGTGCCGTGGATTTTTTTGTAATTTAAAAATATGAGTTACATTAATTTGTACTTCTATTTTACAAAAAAAAAATTATATATATATATATATATATTTTTTTTTTCATAATATAATATTTTATACATTATCCTTCCTAATGTGGATTTCTAACCTTAAATTACATTTTAAATTGCAAGAAGGTTATATTATTCATATCTATTTTATTTTTTTAAATAAGACATCATTTTACATAGAAAGAAGACAATATTACATTTATCGGTAGACCTGACATGGTAATTTTGCAGGGGTTCCATGTCTAATCGGACTATGAGATCTCAGCTTCTGAATTCACATAGTAAATTTATTCAGATACGATACAACCTCACATGATAATTCATCACATCATAACTCACGTTAACCTAACCTAACCTAACCTTACCTAACCTAACCTAACCTAACCTAACCTAACCTAAGGTTAAAAACCCCAATTATCAGTTTTCGACGCTTCGAGACATGATGAATTATCATGTGAGGAATTAACATCCGATGAAAAGTTTATTCTCAATATTCATACACTGGTTACCTTTTGCAGGATAACATAATATAAAAGTAAAAAACCAAATAGATAAGTTAATAAGGCATTTGACTAATATATGGGTGATAAAACTATATATTTATACGTTAAACTAGCAGTGCAACTAATGTCATGAAACAACTTGTGCGCAACTAGTTGCGTAATATCAATTCGGCTTAAAAGCGTGACTTCATGAAAGTATACGACCACATAGTAAGCATTCATAAAAAAATAGGTACTCACTTTTACAGCGGCCGCGGAAAAAATATTTAAATTTGGGATTTTCCGGAAGTACAACGATGAGTAGGTATCTTCCCTCTTCCGGCTCTTCCCACTTATCCACTCACCCGCGAAGCCTGTCATCGTAAAGCGAATTTGCAAAAAAGCAATTTAAAAATAATATTACCTTCCGGTTATTTCAAAAACGCCTCTCCCCAAGTCTTTATACTGAGATATTCGCCGTATTTATTCAGCGAAACCTTTGCTATTTTATTATTTATGCTGGGTATACAGTTGTGTATCTTGGATCCGTGATAAATTCACGAAAAAACTTTAGGAGTAGAGTAATTCGTGGAGACATCAACGTTCCAGGTGTATGACATTTAGGTACATTCATTTTATATAAGGAGTGCACTTTGGGAGCTCCCAGTACGTTAGAAATGTCACAGTATGTTTATATGTTTATCGCTGTTCGTGGCAGCTTAAGAGATATACATTACGCTGGCTTAAAGCTTAGATAGGGACTAAGTGACTGGAGTCGTAAGGAAAGGTCTTCATCGTTTTATAGACGATATTTTCTGTAACCAAGTATCTACATGTGTATGTTCCTAAGGTAGTCAAGCGCAAGTTTCTATGATTTTTTTATTAGCCTTGACCATATATGTGTAGTTTAGGGTTATCGCAACCATTGATGTAGCGGCCAACTTTTCCGCTGTGATCTTCAGGAAATTATGAACTGCCTATTTAAAACGTGGCTTGCTTGAATTAATGAACTGAAAACGTGAGTCCTTTTCGGTAATTTATTGTGCAGTAATCAAAAATACTATTTTCTTCTCAGTGTCTGTAACTGCGGTTCAATGTACTATAGAACTCAGTCATGCTTTAAATTTAAGTTTCATTTTATAATTGGAATTGAATGCGTTAAAAATTCAGAAAAACGATAAAGTAGGTACCAGTCGCGGTCCCTTCATACATACTGTGGATGCTGCGCTTCCCTTCCTTTCAAGGCTTATAATAAATATAATAATTATTATTATTTATTTATTCCGAATTAACAAAAAAATTGAGCCTATTTTTTTCTAGCCGTAAACATCAATAGATACCGCAATTTAACTTCACCGTCCCAATCTCAGATACTAACAGCAACAAAACGCGGGGCGCGAGGTGAAATATTATACCTACAAATAATAACATTCTCAAAGCTCGAATGTCACCTAAACAAACCAACGCACACCAATACCAGCAACAGTGGATTCTCTGCTTCGTTACGTATCCACGAAGCTAGAAGAAGTTTGATATTCGCGCATGCGCATTGAATCCTGCGTGCCTAAGCTTGCTCGAAGCCGGATACGTTTTCGATAAGAGCATCCAACGCACAGAAAACGACTGTACAGAATAGCATAGCCGAAGCGGATTGTTTGCGCGATCATTTTTTACAGTTTGGCTCAGTTTGGCTTGAATAACTGAAACCGATTGATGCTTTGAATATTTTTCGAATACTTATTTAATTAATTTAATTTTGGAACTGTAATAATAGATGTAAAACGTAAAGGATTTATAGAGCTAATTTGATATATATTTTTATAATAATAGATTTTTATAATAATATTAATATTTGGATGACTTGTATAGCGCCGTTTTTGTGAAAAATCACCTCAAGGGCGCTATTTATATTTGATAGTAGGTAGGGATATACTTCAGCATCCCTTATACAAAAAGTCACCAAACTACCACTGGTACCTACCTATAAAAATATAATATTTTAACCGGAAATTATACTAAGTGTTTTATTTTCAAATGTGGAATTAAAATATCCTGTGATAAAATAAACGTTAAAATGTGAAGTTGTCGATGACAACAAAATACCAGGAGCACATAAATGTCAAAGGGTTTGTGTTAATTTCCGCTGTGGCGATTATGTCAATTTTACACAAAACAATATAAACATCAAAACGAACCTGCGAAAAAGAACATAATACCAGGAGCACAGAAATATGATTGGGTATTTTTATTTGGTTTTTATTATAAAAATGTATTGCTCAAATAATTCATATTTTTAAAATAGGTACTTTTTTTTATATTTTCCAATGATTTTTTTATTGCTTTGAGCTAGTGTTGTAATAAGAATAATAGTTTCTCGATATTGTATTTTTTTCTAGAATTTATATTACTCGAGGATTGTAGCTTCTACACTTATCAAATCTAATCATTGCTTTAAATAAAAAGTTTCGTTTTAAAAGATAATTAAAAGTACAAATTTGTTTACAATTTTCGGGGAAAAAATGTTAGTTTTAGCAGTCCCGATTTTTTTAAAGTAAAAAGCACCTTGCTTATCTAAGGGTGACTTTTAAATGAAAAATTAACAGAAATGAAATCACTAATTACCTATACAATAAATCAAAACCACAAAACATGGAACAACAGAATTTTTTAGCACTGAACAAAGACAAAGGCTGTATATAGGTACCATTACAATATTACTCTTTCAAGGGTTTTTAATTGCTTGCGCTGTTTACGATAACTGCCTCGAAGCCACAACAATAGGAATTTGGCAGAGAAACTTTGAGTATTTATTTATTTATTTCGAAGGGCTTGCCTAATAATATCAAATTAACCAAATTCTCGACGCTTTCAACGAAAACTTGAATTTCTCACAATTAATACGAGTGAGCTAGAGTGCTAAAATTTAAACATACGGCATTATTAATGTTGTAGCTGAAAACGATTTTTTTTTCGAATTAATATTTTTTGTATGAATATTTTCAGGATTCTTTCAGTTTCGGGAAGCGCAGCATCCCTTAACTGTTAAATCTTCATACAAATAATGAAATTTTCAATAATATTAAATATATTTTCAGCTGCAACATCAATAATGTCGTACTTTTCAATCACACCCCTCTATCTCACTGAAAAGTCACGATGTAACAGACATTATGCCATTTATGAAGCATTTCAACAAGCGCTAAACATTTAGTGCATCTTCAAATACGTAAAGGCAGAAAACCATTTTTAAGATATGCAAATAATATTTAATGATTTATAATTAATTCGAGACAAACAAGTAAAAATAAGTACATATTATTGTGCTAAACCATGGTTTACAGTACACCTATGGTGGCAATGTCCTGCCCTGGTGGGAACTAGACACAGATACCTGGGGAGATATACAGTAGAACCAGAAGACATAGCCACATATCCAATGACAACCCTGGTGAACTTTATTAAAGGGACTGGGTTGTTATAAAGGATTGAGGTAAAATGGGAGATAGCACAATGGGCCTATGGCCTAAGTGCTCACGGGAACTGCTTGTAAACCGTCTCCGCCTTTAAAAAAAAATGGTTTATAGTTGGACAACTTACATCCTTATAACAACCTCGATTTCTGCGCTTTATCGTGTGTATGCATGAGATCGACCATACATTACTTCGATGAAGAATTTCTGTCAAATTGCCACCATTTGAAAATTAAAAAAAACTTTTTGCACCGTTTTGGAAGTAAGCATTATGACTTTTGTATCATAAAAATATTGTCCGACAACTCTACACATTACGCACACACAGGTTGACGTTCAAAGACGTCGCATCGACAACTAAGACACAGAGCATCATATTATTATAACAGTAGACAGACAGTTCAATGGATATAATTCAAATAAAAGTTTTCCAGCATTTTCCGTTGAAAATGCTGGTTTGAGGGGTGGGTAGGAATCTGGGGATAAATATGTCCAGGAGTGACGGTTGTATGAAGCCATCCCTCCCACTGCGGTGCAAGGCAATGAGTCGAGAGAGTCCGGCAGGAGAGACCAAAAGGTCTCCATCAACCAGTCTCTTCCGATCCGGCCTGCTACGCAGATGGTCGGCAAACGCATCGACCCTCAAGCACCGGACAAACCTAACCCGATAAACCCGGGCACCCCTGCTAAGCGTAGCGAACCACTTGGGGTGACAGAGTTGGCAGAGTTGTTGGTAGTCCAATAGTTTCCGGGGCAGCGGTACCCACACTTGCCTCCCAAATTAAATTATTATTCAAATAGAACCCAACCACCGAATGCCCGCCCGCCGGACGCCACAGACAAACTTCTTTACAAAAACAGATTTATAAAAAGTCGTATTATTTATAAACCAATTCTGCTACGTAATTACTAACATTTGACCGATTTTTAGTCTTCCGAAGACATTATCAAGATATTATCATCTTATTACTAAGTAATTAACGAAACACTCTTCCAAAAAGGACCACAAGTTATTAAATTAAACAATTACCTAACGTAAACGCATACATGATCCTATCAAATCAGTAAATCGCCATTAAGAATATTATTTGCAGAATAAATGTTAACTTCACACTAATTGGATACTTAGCAGTCTTGGCACCAAATTAACATAAAAGTTATCTTTGGGCTTTATTCATGGCGACCAAACAACTCAACAAAGTGGCGCTTCATCACTCCTTTGAAAAGTCTTTTAAAGTGTTCAAAAAAAAGCTCGGTTAAATAGGTTATGTCAGGTTAGGTTATGGGCTATTTTTTCATCACTTTGTAATGACTTTTCAAAGGAGTGTTGAAATACCACTTTGTTGAGTTGTCATAGCACCTTAATTCATTCATTGGTAGATCCAACCAATGAACCCTTATTAAAAATTATTGATGTATAACACAATTAAGTAAGTAAGTACTTATTACAAGTGACCGTAATTTTTTTTTTTTAAACAATTTTTAAATTAACGAAAATTGTCAAAGGTGAAAATATTTTTTTTTACTTCAAATATATCGTGATCACTGGTTATAAAGTAAGTCAGAACGTCTCTTAACACTCTGAGGGGGTTTCTCACCATCCTCCCAATAGCTTATCTACACTAATAACGAATATTTTCGATTTACGATTTACGGTTTATTTATTTATTAAATTGGAGTTTATAATTCGGTACTCGAACCTATGAATAATGGCTATATATTGGATAAGTTGGCCGAGTTTTCTAACCACTGCGAGTATTTTATTTTTATTTTTAATAATATTCGTTATTAGTGTAGATAAGCTATTGGGAGGATCGTGAGAAACCTCCTGAAAATAATAAAGTATAAGATATAACAAAAAAAAATATACGAGTAAAAGCTTCATAACTTTACAATGAATAAATCTATTAAACTCAAATTAACTCTTTTCATTACTCACCCATTCGCTAAAGTAATCGTACGCATTACAGTAAAATTACAGTAAAGAGTTTTGTTGCAATCGCTTTGAAAAGTCCCGAAATCTTCAAGACAGATAATCGTCTCTCGTTATTGCGAATTTAACAATACCTACGTTTGTTCAATACGCTCTGCAGTGTTGACTGGGCAAAAAAATCTGTTACCAATTAAATGCTATCACACTGAGAGCGAAATCTATATTCGAGCTGCAGTTCTGGGAATTCTGTCTAGGACGGGCTATTAGAGAAAAATCAATTCTCTCCGGTAAAGCTCTATTCAAAGGCTTACTGCTACACGCTTCGGTGCAACTTTTTTTTTTAGAATACCTCACAACAATCACATTAAAGAGAACCTCTTTGTTCTCAGCGGCTAGAAGCTCCACTTTCAAAAACTCAAATCATCTTTTTTACTATAAATGCAATTGTTTTCGTTTTAAGGCTCCGTAGTAGTATTAAAAAATAAGAAGAATATAGATTGAATGGGAGATATATGTAAATACAATTGTTACATGAAGTACTTTAATATTTCGACTACCATAATACGGGTATTTGCCTAGCTTGGTAGTCAAAAAGCCATGTAAAATAAACCTGTAACAAAAAAAATGAATAAAGAAAATTTAAAAAAAAATTTAAAAAATTTAAAAAAAAAACGATTATAATTATTAGGCAAAATGTTTAGTAAAGCATGACTTTATACATATTTAAGATAGAACAAAAACCTATCGACAAATGTCTGTGAATTTTTCATACCTATTACATGTTAAATAACAGAACTTGTTGTATTTTTTTTATAATTTTCAAAGAATTATTTGCAATTTTTTTATATCTAGGGAACTTCATATAATAAAATTTTCAATCAGTAAATCTATAGAGATTGTCTTAAAAATTAATACAATTTTTAAGTACTTTAAAAATTTAAAGTGTTCAGGAGAGGTATGATATAAATCGGTAGGAATTCGTAATGTAGGGTCTTAACCTCTGTGGTTAGGTTAAAAGAATTTGCTGTCATGAAAAATCCATGCTATATACAGCCTAGAGCCAGTTGGACTATGGCAGCAACGTTGTAGGTAACTTTGTCAAGCAGAAGAAATTGGGGAAAAGAAAAGAAACCGGCAAGGGATAGATTGTTTCTTTAGTTATTTTTATTTTTTTTACATGAAAATATTACAAATTGAATTACCGTAATTTAAAATACATGAAAACAACTTCAATTTTTCATTTTAAATGCAGTTCGTGACGGAAAACGCATAGAAATAAAAGTAATTTATATAGAAACCTTACATTTTTAATTAAATATTTATATACGTTTTGCTAGTTTAGCCTTTCTTATATAAATAAGTCTTCACGAAAATAATCATTATTTCCAATTACTAAATATATTAAATTTTCTTCTTGGAATACTTCTTAAAAGATCAAATTATTGGATAACGCAATTAACGTAAGTACCTACTCATATTTACTATGTTACAACAACATTGCATTGTTGTGTTCAAATTTTTTCAGTGAATTATTTAACCTTACTTGAGTTTTTAACCCTGTTTGAACATTAATACAACTCAATTCATAAGATTAGGTATTTTTATGTTCATGGAAATAATAATACATAATATCTCTGAATTCACAATGAATTGCAAAAGAATAGAATCAGAGTGCCGAACGAAATCACGTATTTTATTTTTCGTCGTTTATTACATCTCGCATGTCAAATTTGATTTACCACTTTCGATTTATTATACACTGACATCAAAAGAAACAAATTGTCAACTAAAAGCGTATCAATATTTTCTGCTCCGAAATCATATAAAGTTGTACTTTCCTGACAATCTATCTGAGATACGTTCATGCTTGATTACTTTATCGTGGCAAATACCCTACGGGGGAAAAAAGCGTGATAAGAAAGTTTTAGCCATGAAGGTTTAGGAAAAATCGGTATTCATATAAAAAAAAAAAAATTAATTGATTTAGAATATCTAAAAAACCAACTAAAACCGGCTGTTTTCTCTGTCTTGGTTGGTCAAAAAGCTTGTTTAACCATAGACGAAGAACAATCAGCTGACAGCTGGCAACTAGTAATGGCCGCCCAGGGCAATCCGCAGTGACAGTCGCGAGTCAACGCTTGCGTTACCATTGACAACGGGGTTTTGTATGATTGTGAAGTGTGCGGGCCATCACATTGTCATACAAAGACAGTTGGCAGTTGAGAGTTTTCAGTTGCCTCAGTGGGCGGAGGCGCTTAGTATATTAAAAATACATTTAGTTTTTCAAAATTTTAAAACTGCATGTATTAGATAAAATAACAATCTTTCAAAATCAATTTATGGTTTTTTGTAAAAAAGAGTAAATACGTCTAGAATTTGATTTAAAAAAGACTAATTACCGGTATTCTCTGGTAAAACACTCCAAAATTATATTGTTTGATTATGCATTTTTTATAGTTTAAAAACGTCAGTTAAAATGACTTGTGCAATGTGCATCCATGAAACTTATTTCATTTGAGAACACTCCTTCCACAAAATGAAATATTAGCGTATCACATGATATATTGAATAACTTATCAACCTCAAATACACGTTTTAGAGAACTGAGTTTAAGCACGGCATTGAAAGATTAATTATATTGCGTTTCATTTCAATCGGAATTGATAGCTTAGGTCCTTTTACCAGGATCGGTAGCCAACAGGCTGTAGGCTACTGCCGACCGCTGTGAGGAAGGAATAATGAACGGAGTTTAACCGATCACGTACCCTTATTGCCGGGCGCATTATGCAAGGGGTTTATAGGAAGGATGTTCGTGCAGAGGAAATATGTATTAAGGCTTAGGGGTTGCATCCGGTCAGGTATTGTAAACCTTTAAACGCTATTCGCCAACGTGTATAGCTTCAGTTTGCTCTTTTTACATTCATTATTTGGTTGCTTAACCACTGGAGCGACAGAGCAATTAAAATATTTTTTTCGGATTGCTAAAGGAAATTTTTCCGCCAACATTAAAAAAATCATAACTACGAATTTAATGGAGACATACAAACTGATTACAGTTCTATGTAGCCAATGAATTCCCCTATCTTTTGTCTATTACCACATATTTGTAGGATTTATGAAAAATATATAATTAAATCTTTAACCTTAAAACATTTTAAAGAATCTAGAGAATATTTATTTTGTTATATTTTGAATGTACAATATATTATACAGTCATTTTAATTAAAAAAAATTATTGAAAATTTGACACATTTTGGCAACAAAGCAATCCGAAGTTTTGTAAATAGTGCCATAATGTGGCAAAAAGCGCTCAAGTGGTTAATAACCAAATATTAAGCTTCTTTGTGCTATAAAGCATTACATTTATTTTTTGGCTTAACCCCTTAGGCCTCGAGCATATTTTGTAAGATAGTCAGATTACTAATAAATGGAAAATTTCTGAATGCAACCAAAAACGAAAAATTGTTTTTGAAAGGTTATGAAATACGCTTTCAAAGTTTATTATTCGAAATTAGCATACAATTTTTTAAACATAATTTTTTAATGCAAACATAGAAAAGTTTAAAAAAAAATATAAGCATCATTGTGACCTCACTTTTTAGCAGTTCCGTGTAAAAATAATTAATAAAAATTTACAATTACAATTTTCTTTTGAATTTGCGGTCGAAATTTTTGCTTTTATAAAGTAGTACATTTTAAATGTTTTGTGGTAACTAGCTGTTTTCAAAATATTGTTGATAATTTCGTATAATATTGTTGATAATTTCGTATAATATTGTTGAAAATTTTCAAATCTGATAAACATGACATATTCAAAAGAAAATTTGATTTTTTTGACAGTACAAGAGAACCAGCTGCCCCGTCTGAAGCCAGTCAGACTTTGGCGTCCCCAATTAGGGCATGTCGTGAGGCTGAAGGTAGTGGGAAAAGGAAGGAGTCGAGGAAGACGAAGGTCAGAAGTAATTTTATATACAGATCTGCTAATCAAATACGGCTAAAGTTGTTTCAAGCAACATTTTAATTTTAAATAGTGGTCTTATTCACAGCTATCTCAAATCAACATTGAGACATTTGGTTTCTATTCAGGAAAATACAGAAGAGGATAAGTCAGGAATTATCAGTTATTTAGATCAAAAAGCCATTTCCAGAGGGATTTCGGTAAACCGGCTGTCGATTCAAGATTTTGCTTAGTATGTAGTGCAAATACACGAGAAGCAGATTCACCGATCGGACAATAAAGCTCTATTCGGGACGGAAATCTTTTATTGCGATGCAATTATTGCCACCCTGGTTGTGTATGGAATCCAATAAAAGAGTTAACACGGGAGTTGCAACCTGCGGATTGTCTCTGTGAATGCTAAAAGATTTTGAAGTTAGTTGCAGAGTACCCACGTAGTTTATTTATTTATTTCCACATATACGGCACAACATGTGCCATTAACATAATTGACATAACATAACATATTATTGCGAAAATATAACCTCTGATCAAAGGAAAGGCAAAAAATATATAGAATATTGTCGTATTGATCAAAATCCATAATATATAGGCGTTATGCAATAGGAGATTAAATTTGTCTCTGCTCACATAAATCATTGTACCTCACTTACCTTCATGGTGAGATATATGATTTAAACGGTGTTAGAAAAAAACTAAAAGGCTATATTAAAATGTATTAAAATCTAGAATTTACTCATACAAAAATTTTAATTTGCTCCTCTATGAAACCAACAACAATAACGTTAGGTATTAATAACGTCTATAATACACTTAAGTAATAAAATGGGTGTGTGTTTGTCTGTTTTTTGTTTATCAGTAATTTTAGATGGCAAAAGAGTAAGGTGAGCATTTTTAAAAACAATTTTTATTTTTGTAGTAATTTTTTTAATATTTCATATATAATATGTTATTTTATAATAATAAAGTTTGAAAGTATGTTCTATTACCTTTCAAAATCAGTTTTTAGTTTTCGGATTCATTCAGAAGTATTCCATTTATTTGGATTATGTCGCAAAGCGGAAATTTGACAGAATATGACCGAGACATGATGGGTTAAAACATAAACGTTAAAGTGTAGTGTAATCGGTCTTGGAGAAAAACGAACATAAGTGTGAATGACCAAACGTTTGTATTATTTACTCTCTTATTGTGAAGGAGTCATAAATACAAAGGAGATCTAGAATTCAGAATTTGCCCAAGGCATAATCAAAATGACAACTTTGTTTTTTGAGAGCGGATTATTCTCTTTTATCTTGGAGTAAAACAATGTTTCATTTTACTTGATTATAATACAAAAAGGAGCCAATTAAGGCTTCGCTTTTATGTTGTGACTTCCAAATGTCTTGTTCATAGGGTCACAATATGAAAGTCAACGTGACTTTCGTAGTTCATTTATGAAAAATAGATTATATGAAAACATCAACTGAAATCATCTCACATGTCATGTGTTCAGATAGATATAATTAGCTGATGAATTCCATTACATCTTTACACTGTATGGTCTCTGCCCACTACACCGTTCCAAACCATGACCGTAACCATAGCGGCGCATGCAAAAAAATATTATTTGTATCGATCAGTATGAAACGCTGCCCAGTAGCCCGTCCCGTCACCGACCAACACCATCGCATACCATGACCGGACTGACGGCGAATTCTCGATGACAATATTTTGCATGTGCTCTATGCATGGCACGCGACGGTGTTAGAACGGGGATCATACGCGTATGATCCCAGTTCTAACCCCGTTCTAATAGTGATATTATTCTTTTAGTGATAATATTTTCTATATTTCTTAATAATTCTTTACATTGGAATGACTAGTTGCTTAAATAACGTCCAGTATTCTCCCTCGATTTTTCTTTTTTTTAGAACCGTACGCATGTTGAACGGCGATGGTACGGACACTAACCCCGGTGTATACAGGTATCATACGGTCACTAAACCCGTTACGTACGGGTATCATACGGTGTTAGCACGTACTAGTGGGCATAGTAGGGTGTAGCGTATTAATTTCGTGGCTGATACGTTCATAGTACGGTCATGGTATGGAACGGTGTAGTGGGCAGAAACCTTTATAGTGAAGATCCGTGCAAAATTAAATTTCTACAAAAATCGTAATTTATAAAAGAAACGGGAATTTAATTCATCACGAGAAAGTCATAAAAGGATTATCCTTTTTTCTATGCTCATTTACTTTGAGAATCGTGAATGTGAAAGCCAATGAAGAAATGTATTTTCAAGCATTTTACTCGTAAAAACGTAGCTTGTATTACTAAAAACGTATGTTTTTATTGCAGTTTTCTGCCATCTTCCTCACCATTAATTTCAAACCTCGATATTGGTTGTCACGTTATTGAAAGCTCCCAGCGAGTTTAAATATTGAATCTAACAAAGGATGTTCACTCTCTCCGGAGGTTTTTAAAAGAGTGAAGTCTGAAGAAGGTATTCGGGTAGCAATTACACTCTTACAGAAACTATAATACCATACAAGGAACACTTTAAAATGTCCCCGTAAAAGTATACACACGGCTTTTACTTGGGTCTCTCAATTTGATCATTTTTTTAATAGTGTTAGAGATTTTTTTTATTTGATGGCAATACTTTTACGAGTGGGTGTTAAAAGAAACCATTAAATTCTGCAAAAATGTCAGCATTTTCAAGAAGAAGCAGATTGTAAAGATATTAAGTGCGAATTAAAAATTGTAGCTTCTCGGGGGAAAAAAAGATTTTTAAACTTGTATAAATAAAATGTTGTTTGTACAATATCGCTAAGGTCATAAAAATTGTATAAATTGGCTTAAATAATTATGATAATAAAATTTAAATCCAAATAGTATTAAGGAACAAAAAAACCGTAATGAATTATGCAGGGAGTGGTGCAGGAGTGGCGCTTGGTGCTGGAAGTCTGCGTTCACCACCGCGTTGTTGGAGGCCATTAGCCGCATCCTGGCTCCAATGACCCGACATCCAATCAGGCCGGTGAATCCTTCCATAGTAGTTCCGTAAACATATAAAACTAACCAGAGAGGATGGAACGCCACCTATCTTTGTTGTGGAATACACTTCTTGCAAACTTCTTCAAACAGTATGTGGTTTAATGAAGTTTTTAAAACAAGACTCTAATAACGAGGGTTTGCTCGAGGCTGACATTTTAATAAATTCAGAAATTTGTAATGAATTCGTAACTGTAATATGTTCTTATTGGGACGTTGGTTTACCGTGGACCGTAATATTGGTTTAGCTTGTTTTTTTATTTGTCCATCTTCATTTAAAAAATCATTTATTTTGAATATCTTACTAATATTATAAATGCGAAAGTTTGTATGGATGTATGTATGTTTGTTACTCTTTAAATCGAAATTTAATGAATGGATTTTAATGAAAGTTTACAATAATAAAGCTCATACATTAGAATAACATATAGGCTATAATTTATAAAGCTAGCTATTTATTTTCAATATATTGAAAATAATAATTATTGTTTAATAGAAAACGTCAAAATTTGAGAATGACATTTTAAATCAAAATTCTATTTTAGAAAATATTTAAATTAGTGAATTTATTTGAAGTACTAGCCTAATACTTTGAATCAAATCAATAATTATAAATATTTTAGAATATTGTTATAAAAGTAGATGGGACCTGGGAAAATAAAATACTAATATAATCCTACGCAGACGAAGTCGCAGGCTTGTTTAAAATAAGGCAGAATTCAAACTAAGATTTAAATTAAGGCAGAATAAACAACTTTAAAAATACCTTCATCGTAGAATAAGAACGTTTCCATGAAAATACACGCAAAGAAAATATATTAAATAAAATGAATATGTGCGTTTCATCTTTTTTCCACTCCGCTGAATTTTCCACACCCAAAAAAAAAAGGGAGTGACTTCAAATTTTTTCCCTTACGCTTTAATCACATTTAATAAAAAGTCTTTGGTACATTTTCTGTGGTTCAGTTATCTTCGTATCACAACTGTAATTAGTTTTGCTTTTAAGAGAAATTCGATAATTTAGTTGCGATAATATATTTATTTATTTATACTGGGTTTTGCAGATATTCTCACTTGCGTGAGAACAATCCAGTTATAAAACTCAGTTAAAATGTACAATATCAAAAATTTACAATTACATACGATTAACTACAGATACATTAAATAAATCTACAATTAAATACAGACACATACAATTAGGAAAGTAAACACCACAAAAAAAAATTATATACAAGCTCACTCAAGTAATACATTACAATGAGTGGCAAGAGGCATAAAAAACATTAGAGGCATGCATAAGAGATACAATTGACACAATATAATGAATCCGTGCAATCTATCGATAAAAATATCTACTTCAGCACACTCTATCTTGTTATATAGTCGACACATCTGGGTCAGAGGGCTGAAGTAGGCGATATTATTTTACATGTATTCAGGTGAAAAATGTTATGGCATCTTAAACAATGGAAGTTGGGGACATTTAATAATAACAACGACATAAATAATAATAACGACAAAAGTTGCGTTTGGTTAAATTGAGAAATTGAATATCCCTGGACCAAGGGGTTGAAGCCCGTTTAGTTGAGCACCCCTGAATGTTCTGGAATAACATGCAATAGTCCAGGGTTAATGAGCTTCAACGGCGGGCGTTATAAAATTTTCCTGGCTTAAGAGCTTTTCGTACTTTTTTCGATCGAACTGCGAAGCATGTAATTAATTATTATCGCGAGGGATAATAGTGCTCACAGTCACGTTATGTTTCCTATTCCCCAATAAAAATAATATAAAATAGCATTTTATTGAATGTTAAACATTGTCTCTCTGTGACAATGGTTAAAAGCATTAGATTTATATTAAGTGAAGTTATAGTCCTATTTCGAATTATTTAACTTCATTTTCCAGCTTTCATTTACATTTAAATTTATCTTGATTAATGTCCGTCTATGGACTCCTTTTCTTTAATTGAACTTATTTTATCTTACTCTTCTACAACAAATTTGTCTTTGTATTATTTTGTCTATGCTTTTAGTAAATGCAAAAATGTTAACTTATTCTAACGCCTTTGTTATCAATATCTTTCTAAAACTCGTCCAAACAATTTCTTAAAGCCTTGCAGGCAGAACTTTATAAGTATATTATATATTAGTACATGAACACTAGCCCAGAAATAAATGATACTAAGTATCGCCCTGGTGTAAGACCAAAAATCAGAATTGAAATGGCGTTAGCCGTGTTTGGTGACAATATCTGAATAGCCAGGTACTTCCCCACTTTCAACTTCCCCATATCCTTCTTCTCCCCACTACTTTTTTTCACAAAACACCCCAATTGAGGATGCCAAAGTCTCACTGGCTCCAGACGGGAGCAGTTGGGACTCTTGTGTAGGTATTCACTTTTAAAAAAGCAAAAGCTTTTTTGACTTTGTACGGCTACCATAATACGGGCATATGTCTAGTGTGGTAGTCGAAAAGCCTGTAAAAAAACTGTAAACAAAAATTATTTTACGAAAAAAAATGGTCCTTAATAACTCGACTGCTTTGCATTTCGTATGTCTGTAAATTTGTTTATACGTTCCGTTTCTGTTTCAATATGGCGGCCTTAATCCATGTATTTTTATCAATTTCACATGACCAACTTTTTGAAACAGTGTTCTTCTGCAGAACATCAACCTGATTTAAATTCCCAGTTGCGACCGTGTTTTATTTTTTGTGACTTTTTGTTTCATTTTTTATTGAGATCGGTTAATATTTCTTCTTAACTAACTAACTAACCATCATGCCGTTTCCCCGCAGGGGTAGGCAGAGAGGACGGACCTCCAAACAACTCGGTCTTGGCACACACTCCTTGCCTCATTCACATTCATACATCTCCTCATACATATTCTTTTATTATTGTGACTCTTGACATGGCCCGACTCAAGTATCTGGTTTACTTGATCGTGCCACGTCTTCCTTGGGCGTCCTCGGCTTCTTCTACCATTTACATTCGCGTCATAAATTCTCTTTACACCCCTTTCTTCATTCATTCGCTCATCATGCCCAAACCATCTAAGCGTCCCTTTCTTAATCTTACTTATTACGCTCACATCAGCCTTGCATTATTTTAGGATCTCCACATTCCTCACACGATCATACATGGTTATACCACACATACGCCTCAGGGATCTCATTTCTACAGCATTCAGTCTACTTTCATCCTTTCTCTGCCAGTTCCATGCTTCACTGCCATACATTAGGATAGGTACCAGTACTCCATTGTGGACTGCTAGCTTCGCTTCTGTGGACAAATTTTTGTATTTTATTTCTTCTTAAACTTTCAATTATATTTAATTTATTCAAAATACTAGCTACTTATAAATATAAAAAGTTATTTTCAATCCCCAAGAATTTACAAACAATTATAATATTTGTCTCCAAAACGTAAACTAATTATTGTCTCAGTCTTATCTATTATGAAACCACGAGGTTCGCGCACCTTACGAACCTACAGGACCCTTAAGACCCGTAGGTCAAACCGTTTCATCTCCCCTAATTAAGCCATCAAAAGCGAGACCCTTAAATGGTAACTATAACACAAATTCCCAGATTATATTAAATGATAACTCGGATAAACGTTGGCAAGACCGGCTTACAAAGAAAAGTTCACTCTTATTCTAAGGGCTGGAAACAAAGGTCAAAGGAATGGCTAATTGAGCTGACAGGATGAGGAACCCGCATATATAACAACATTTAAGGCTTTTCGTTTATGGGGGCTGGAAGGGAAGCTTTAAGCTGAAGGGAGCACAAAGTGCCTCTTTAGTTTTCCTCGAAGGTGGCGTTTAAGAGGGTACACCATATTACAGGATAGCTTGTTCTAAGGGGCGTGATGCTTACGTTACGAAGAAATTATGAATTGTGTAGAGTGATGGATCACTCTACACAATTCATAACAAACAAAATGCTACATGTTTTTATTAATTTGTTATCAAGTTTATATTTTAGAACTCCAGTTCAATATTTTTTTTATATTTAATAATATGTAAAACGGTTTACTTATAAACAATTTATGTTGTGTTTGGTCACCTTACATGGGTGCCCGGGTTCATTGGGTGAGTTTGGTCTTGGTCTTGGCAGCGCACGCTCAGTGGGCCGGATAGGAAGAGTGACCTCTCCAGCAAGACTCTCTCGAAATATCGCCTTGCACCGCAGTGATAGATTTAAACGTCCGTCACTTCTGGATACACCAACCCCAAGATTCCTGCCCACCCCTCATACCTTTTTCCTTCCCATAACTTCCTCTCTTTCGTTCCCTTCATGCAGCATCCCCAAAGATGACATCGACACAGGGAAATATTTTCTTCAGAGCCTCCTGTTTGAAACTAATAAAAAAGTTTAATAATGCAATCGAAAGGTGAAAAGGCTATCAAAAATATTAAAAAATACACAGCAGAACTTAATTACAAATTGTTTTTTTATAAATTCAAAAATAATATTATAATTTTTTTTTTTTTTTATAACGAAACCTCACAAGAGTCCCAACTACTCCTCTCTGGAGCCAGTGAGACTATGGCATCCCCAATTGGAGTATGTTGTGAGGCTGAAGGTAAGTGGGGAAGGGAAGGAGATGGGGAAGAGGAAGGTGGGAAAGTACCTGGCTATTCAGATCTAGTCACTAAACACGGCTAAAGCCATTATTAAGCAACGTTTCAATTCTGAATGGTGGTCTTACACCAGGGCGATATTGAGAGTATCTTCCACTCTGGAACGTGCCGCAAATGTAACATATATTATTTTTATTAATTAATTGTGAAATAACACAAATTAATCAAATAAAATTTATTTGCGCACGCCGGGTTCGAACCCGCGACCTTCCGAATGGGAGTCAAGTGTCTTACCACTCGACCACGGACGGTCGTCAAGTATAAAAAGAACATTAAAAAAAAAATTAGGTTATATTGAAGGATTTTATCTGCAATTCTAATGAAAAAAGAAACATCAAATTATTATCCACATGTTATTTATACTTTCCTACCTTTAGCCATCCTCAAAAACAAAATAAAAAACAGCTAAAATTGTATGCGGTAAATTTTAGAAGATAAAAACTTTCCCAAGTCATAATTTTCTGGTAAAACTATGCTGCTTAGTAATATCATAATCCCAGAAAAAGCGCCAAGAGACGATGGAAAGTAAACATTTCATTATAATGCATATTTCAGCCTTATCCTAGTCTGCACTTAGCAGATAAAAAATAGACGGATATGTGTCAGAACTTTAGCGAGCCACAAGATTTTCTTTCAGAAATAAAATGTAAGCAAAAGCTTCTGGAGGTTGTCTATTTTGCCCCATATATCAACATTTTCTGAAAAGGTATTTGAATATTGTACCTATAACCTTTGCAAAGTTTGCTTCGAAGAATTAATACATTTTTATTCGAACCTCAGGTGTCCAAGTATACAAATTATTTTAAAAAAAACATGAATTTTACTGGTAAGAATATATTTATAACAGAGATATATTCAGATGTAGAGTTATAGTCTATGCTTTTGAATGTGTGTAGGAATGTTTTGGTTTCGATCCCGAATAGATAAAAAAAATAGATCGATTCATGGTGCTGTGTTTTTAACATATTTATGTAATACGGCACAAAATACTAAACCACTCGAAGCTTGTGGAATTACAGCATCCCTAAATCTGAAGGATTATTTTGTATATTTTATGACAGAATGCGATACATTTTAACAGTTTTCTTACATGCGGTATTCCGTATCGCGTTATCGAGATAAATACTGCTGCTGTTTTAAGAGGGTATTACCAGAGAATACCGGAAATGAGTCCTTTTTAAATCAAATTCTAGACGTATTGACTCTTTTTTACAAAACAACATAATTTGATTTTGAAAGATCGTTATTGTATCTGGTAAACGCAGTTTTTTAATTTTAAAAAACTAAGTTTTTTTAATATACTAAGGTTATACCGTTAGTCGTGGGCAGATTTGTTCAATTTTCAAACGAAATATTGTATTATACAACACAAATTTCAAATCATATAATCATACAGCAAAATAAATTAATACATAATCTAGTAAAGACAGTTTTCAGAATTTTAATGTTAGTTAAATTAAAATCATTGAAAAATAAATCTGAGAACGTGTTTTGTGACGAAAGTTTTGTGGCGCGTTTGTCGCGTAATCCTCGTTAAGAGATGTCAGTCGCTGGAAAATTTTGAATCGAATGTCGTCGCATACTAATAAATAACGGTCATTCGTGTTTTCGAGTTGGTAATTAAAACATTTGACAAACGACAGGCATAGACAAGCCATTAAAAGCCATAGAAAATCACAGAAATTTGAAGACGGTGGAAAGAGAAAGGGGAGAAGGCTTTCAATAAAAAAAGTATATATTTAGGTTGTTAAGGGGCGTACTTGACTCACTTAAATCAGTGATTCCTGGCATTATTTGGAGTATAAAATGTTAATGAAATTTTTTGTTTTTTTTTCATAACATAAAGACACAATAGCTATTGTAGAGTTAGGGACGGGGTGAGTGGTTGAGCGTTTACTTGGCCGAGTGACCGGTGACGACAAATGGACGATTTATTTTGTTTAATTTTGAAAAAAATATTGAAATAACAGTCACAGGACACCAAAACACCAATAACATTTTTTACTCCAACTAATGTCAGGTTCAATTTAGTTAATCACAGGTCAAGTATAATTTCCCGTTCCTTAAAAACGTGTATTAAAAAAACAGGGTGTTAAGGTACGTACTTGACTTACTTTAACCAGTGATTCCTGACATCATTTGGAGTAAAAAATGTTCATGAAATATTGTGACTTTTTTTTCCGGTGACTTTTTTGATGACAATTTTTTTCTTTCAAATTTTTTTTCTTCTAAATCAAACAAAAAAAAACATTCTTCCGCATGACGTTACTCAAACGAGTAACCGCCCCACCACGTACCCCACCCCCAACTGTCCAACACCTACTATTTTTTATATTTTATAGAAAGAAGAAAAAAACATCAAAAATGTCACCGGAGACCAAAATTTTATTTACATTTTTTACTCCAAATAATTTCAAGAATCACTGGTTAAAGTAAGTTAAGTACGTACCTTAACACCCTGTATAATGCCAGATTTTGAACTCACGACCTTTTTCACAAGATTTTCTATTGTATCTGGAACCATGGAGTTTTCCAACTCTGCTACAGAAGTCGACATACGTAGTAATATCTTGCAATAACAATGCAACGATGTCTGCACCAAGGTGGCAGGCATTTGATCTTCTTTCATTCTTCCATTCACTGTTGTTTTTCCTCCAGTAAAGGTAGCATGTTTTCAAATGATGAAGCTTTTTATATGCTAATACACAACTTGAAATGCCTGCCACCTCGACTCACACATTGTAGCTGTGAGAAAGGTAGCGACAAAGTGTGGTAGGAATTTAGGTAGGAATTTGTAAGACGTTTAAACGATTTTGTTGAAAACCATAAAAGGTAGATGGATGGAGCTTCTGCGCAAGCTTCAAAACCTGAAATAAACTTCAAAACACATACAACCTAACCTAATCTACCCTAACACAACAATGTTAACCTGTGAAATTGAAGCCATAGCACGAGTAAAGCATCCCGTGAGACGAAAACTGAACTGCACGGAGAAAAATGTTATTCTAAAATACGATCATTTTATTTGTAAAAACGGTTAAAAACGGGACAGAAGTTCTAATGAACAAATTAACGGTGTTTCAATGTTTATTTGCGGGAAAATGTAAGAATAATTTCTTTGGTATACGTACAAAATTACGTATACCAACAAATTATTCTTACGTGTTCCCGCCAATAAACATTGAAACCCTGTTAATTTGTTCGTAAGAACTTCTGTCCCGTTTTTAACCGTTTTCACGAATAAAATGATTGTATTTGAAAATAATTCTTTTCTCCGTGTGGAAAAGGGAGAGCTCTTTTCAACTATAATAACTCACGCTGCCAATGTTGAAATATATCCTGAAAAATGATTAATTATAACTTTTTTTACATTAGCTCCACGCAAGCGTATATAATATAATTCTTATCTCAATTATCTTATTTCATCTTTGTGGAGATGCTGAGTGTAGGGTGTTTTGAGGTAAACAAAGAAGAGCAGGTTTTGGGAAGGAAAAAGGTGTGAGGCGTGGGTTAGGTCAATGTGTCCAAGAGTGAAGGGCGTATGAATACATCTCTTCCACTGCGGTGCAAGACGATGTTCTGAGAGAATCCTGCTGGAGATTTTAAATGGTCTCTCTCAATCAGTCTCTCCGGATGCAGCCCGATGCGCAGTAGCTGGGCAGACGCATCCGCCACCAACACCTACTTCACCCCATTAACCCAGGCACCCCTGCTAAGTCATCAAAGGCAGCGAATCACATGGGGTGACCTTCGCCAGGGATGTTGGTTAGGTTAGGTTAGGTTAGGTTAGGATGTTGGTTATCCAATAAATGAGTGAGCGGCGTTATTCATACCCGCCTCCCCAATTGAAATCTTTTGCTTTTAATTAGAAAAGAGTATTACAAAAAAAATCATTAGCATAATAAAATCTCGTCGAGTAAAACAAATTATTGTATAAATTTCGTATACCTAACATAATATTATAATAACAGAACGTACATGAAATCTTTATATTCAGTTTTCGCTTATTATGTTCTGTATAAATAATGTAATATTTTTTTATGATTTCATTTTTCTCAGATTTAATATAGAGAACAGTGCGTAACTCTATTCAATTTGACCTTTCAAAGCGGTCGAAAAATAAATGTACCCACTGATTACTTGTATTTCTTCGTATTCTTTGAAATTTAGAAATAATTTCAAAATTGTTTGAGTAGATCTTTTCAGGAGAAATAAAGTACATACATTTCTATGTTTTATTTAAATCTCGTTCAGGGAGATGATTTTACAATACTTATTACGGCTTTTCTTGAAATAAATATTAACGATAGGTTTAAAAAATGGCTCACCGTGTGAAGGCAGTGGAAGGACCATTTGTGGGGTGGAGAGCAAAAAGGCTATATTATGTGGTTATTTAATAAACGTAAGTGTATATGGCAAGTATTAAAGTAAATTTGTTTCGGTTCTGATTGATTTGCTCTCCAGAAGGTGATTTTCAATGAGGAATGAAAAGGCAAACATTCACATTTTTTTAGTATGTTTCTTACTATACACGGAGTCCGGAAACTCATAATGAAAGCGGGAAACTGGTGACTACATAACACAGAACACCCAAAATATTTTTTTTCCAAAAAATTTATATCAAAAACAATGAATAAATATAGACTTCGAATGTGACAGCGTTCATATTATCAAACGGCAGCCATTTTGTCCGCCATCTTTGGTGCCCGGCGCGTCATTAGCTATTATTGTGAATTATTCGGAGTGGCTAAATGTTATCCAGTATTTCGTTATGTCAAGATCGAGAATGGCCCAAGTGATTCTGACCTTGTTCTTCATACAACTTCTTTATACAAAATCGCTTCAAAAATCCGGACCCGCCGGGGGGACTGCGGCCTGCAAGAGATGAATCCAACTTTGAACTCGATTTACTCAAAAGCTGTAGATACTGTATAATACCGCTCCGTAGTTTAGTGTTCATTATTTCCTACAAAAACTTCCGATGCCTTAAAGTGTTTTTTATGCTGACGCTTTAAACACTAAGCTCCGTAGAAGGGAAGGTACATACACTATATCCCAGTAAAATATGTTTTAAAAGGGGAAAATGTAGGTATCCGCTGTGTTGTGTGATTCAAAATCAATATGTCCCACATAAGCTACCACTAGCTTAAATGGTAATAAATAGTTCAGACGCATTTTAAATTAAAATTTCTTCATTATTCAAATCGAGGACTTATCCTAGCATCAGCGCGACGTTTATTCCTTCGTTTACTCTTCCCGTGACATTCCCTACCGTTGACATTCCTTCCTAGTGACATTTCCTCCCCGTGACGTCCCCTGTTGTGACAAACGCCTTCCACGTTGCCACGCCGCTACGCGGGAAGTTACGTGGCGTCAAGTCACATCACGTCACAACGTATTATAATCAAAGGCAGCTTATGCCTAGAAACCATCACGTCACGAGAATTTATTACCATAGTAAACATTGAGAAACCTTTCTATAGCACACTGAATAACATACTCTTACACATTCGACCTTGAGTTTAACAAACTGTTATATTCTTACAAAGCAGGGTGCAATTTTTAAACAATGTTTAATTTTCAGATCACATCAGTAAAACACATTTCGTTTAAACAAGTTTTCTGAGTTTAATTTACAATCACGTTTACTTGGTGATCTCGCACATTTTATTCTACCCAGTTCAAACACCGGCTTGGTTCCCCTGATTTTCTGAAGGAATTACTTGTTCGGCTTGCGATTGGAAAAGGAGAGTATTTAAGGGATCCTGTTGTATTTATAAACAATGGATTTTAAAGACCTAACACTAAAACAAATAAAAAAAACAACTGTCAGCGTAATGGAACAATGCTCCTTATTACCGATTGAAAGAGAGAGAGAAATCTTTTTGATCATTTAGTAATTTATTAGCATAACTGACAGTAGGTTTTAGCTAAGTACCGAACCTAATTTGTATTTATAAAAAACTGTTGTATTTATAAATAATGGATTTTAAAGACCTAACACTAAAACAAATTAAAAAAACAACTGTCAGCGTAATGGAACAATGCTCCTTATTACCGATTGAAAGAGAGAGAGAAATCTTTTTGATCATTTAGTATTTAATTAGCATAACTGACTGTAGGTTTTAGCTAAGTACCGAACCTAATGCTTTTTTTAATGACTTTTAAACTAATGGGTTTTTGCTCCACAGGGGGCAATGGTGATTGTTTACAAGCATATTGCTTTTCAAACATAACTAGTATACTTTGATGGAAGCATCCTCTCAAGCAATGGCTCCATTGTGATGTTTGGAGTGTATATTTATAACAGACCCCAATATCGGGGCTCTATTTTAGACCAGGTTTGGTATCTGGTTTCATTCCGCAGAGCACTAGCAGATTATTATATACGAGTATTAACCAGTTTCTGATCTTGATTAGGATATTTATGATATATTTTCTAACTTTCCTCCTTAACTTCTCTTACTCCCCGCAACAGTTTAACGATCCAGGTGCAATTATATAAGTAGTTAGCTGGAGTATGCTAGTAGTGTGTGAACTCCACACCAAACTGAATATGTAAGTATGTTGGAACACATCCTCAGATGTGTTTACGTAAGGATGCATATTGACGTTTCCGAGGATCACTCACCATATAGACTTACTTGTGACAACAAATAGATTTAGCCTAGAGACTAGACTTTGTGCAAATCTTGCATACTTAGTTTTAAAATATTTTATAACTCTATTGATAGCCCGTCCCTATTGGAATGCCGTGGTTTCCATGTGACTCGTTAGACGTAGTCGTTGCCACGAGTTGTTCAAAATACTAGCACAGCATTTCACGACAAGAGGAATGGTTAAACGAAATTTCATAAACCTTAGATGTACTTTGTCTTTAAACAACTCACTTCTTTATAAAATTATCTTCCCAGATGTTAAGAGTGTCATAATGAAAAGTGTTATGTCCTTTATGATCTCTCTCTTAAGTACTGGGACCTTTTTTCTCCACTGTTTATTATCCTTATAAACTATATGATGCTTGATTGAAAGACTAATGTGTGTTCTTAATAACACAGCGACTGTCCACAATACGGCACTTTTTCCACAACCACGGACTGCTTTATTGCCAAAATATGATTTTTTTTTATTAAAGCGACTATACAGGGTGTTAAAGTACTGTGGTTGTTTTTATTAAGAAATAGTTTTTAATTATGTTTTTTAAAGTTTTCAGTGTCCTAATATCTTATATTAAGGAAACTTCTTTTTTCTGACAATTTATTAAAGAAATTTGTTTCCAGGTTTTTTTTTAATGTTCGGTGGACTAAAAGTTTTTTTTAACACATCGGAATCTGTAACATGTATTTTCGCCTGAGATTTGCAATGTTCCTGATTAAATTCTTTATATTTAAGACAAAAGTTACGAAAAATACTCCAGTATTTTCTAATGATGGTCGTAAAATATGTAAATCTACAAAAAGATAAAAAATAGTAGGTGTTGGACAGTTGGGGCGGGATAACTGGTGGGGAGGTTTCTCGGCTGAGCGACCAGTGACGTCATGCGAAAGAATTTTTTTATTTGATTTTGAAGAAAAAAAAATTGAAAAACAAAAAAAAATGTCCTTATAAAAGTCACCGGAGAGCAAAATTTCGTTTCCATTTTTTACTCCAAATAATGTCAGGAATCACTGGTTAAATTAGTAAGTCAAGTACGTACCTTAACACCCTGTGTAATATATTGAACATTGAAAATATAACAAAATAATATATTCTCTAGATTCTTTAAAATTTCCACTTTTTTGGCTTGACTTCATTTAACAATGTATATATTTATCTTTATATTTTATGTATAAGCTGTCTGTCTCTTACCAATAAATAAAATGTTTTTAAGTTAACGATTTAATGATGTATTTTTTATAAATCCTACGAATATGTGATAATAGACAATAGATCGGTGTAATCAGTTTGTATGTCTCCATATATTAGAATCCGAAACATATTAAATTTTAAACTATTAAGAATCATTTATTTTTCACTGATTCAATCTGTATTACAATATGGAATTGTTGGCTGGGGTGGTGCTTTCAAAACTTCTCTCTTGCCTTTAGAAATCATCCAAAGAATATTAATAAAAATAATTTTAAAAAAAACATACGATTACCCCACCATAAGATTATTTCAAGAATTTAAAGTCCCTTCACTACACATTATTTATAAAAAAAATTCACTTTTACAAATACACAAAGATTGTTTCAACAACGATACCTCAATATCTATTTCAAACAGCAAAAGAACAAGTATTCTTGGCTCTATAACTATCCCGCGTTGTAATACCACCACAGCCCAACAATTTTATAAATATTTTGGAGTCAAATGGTTTAACCAATTACCCCTTAACTTAAGATTGGAAACAAACTATAAAAAATTCAAAAGGTTAATTAAAACAATATATCGATAACATATTACAATCATTGTGACTGTGACTTTGGAAATCCTTTTTCTTTTATACTCTTTTTTTTATTTTCTCTCTTCTTCTTCTTTTATATCTTTTCTTTATTCAATTCTGTTTCACGTATAATGTATGATATACATATATAAAAAAATTAAATATTATAATTTTCATTATCCTTACTACACATTTTAAAAATATATGTTGAATTGTTTTTCGCTGCTCCACCTTTTTTACACGAGCATTGCTCAAAAAAAAGGTGAATCACGATATTTAAAAAATGTATTAAAAATATATATATACAATGTATATATTCAAATTCGGAGGTATGATCTTTTTAATGTGGGCGGAAAAATTACCTTTAGCAATCCGAGAAAAAAAAATTGCTCTGTCGCTCCAGTGGTTATTGTAGAATTGTAATTATAATAATACTTCTAAGACGAACTTCCCTCCATTCTGAAGGCTAGTTTTGATCTGAAGATCTTCTGCAAACCTAATGGTTTCGTAAACTTTCGGTCACCTTCAGCATAATTATGATATATTACAAGAAGATTGCACTGCAATTGGATTATGATTCATTTGTACAATAATAAATAATAAAAATTATTATATTTTTACGTTTCTTGGCAGCAAAACTCTAGAAATGACTTAAATAAACTAACATTAAAATACAACCGCTGCTTTTAAACTAAAATATATTCGTTTTTCTTACTTACGCTAAAATTATGAAATCACCTTGATCTACGACAATGTGACAAAAGTTACGAAAAATACTCCAGTGTTTTATAATGATGGTCGTAAAATATGTAAATGGATTATACGTTTCATTAATGAGAGTGCGATGAGTATACGTACGAAAGTATTCCATTTTCTGACCTACTCGTTCACGGGAGTTGTTAAGTAGATAGCAGCGTGGAAACCGAGTTATATGTTTACTTACCGAGGATTTCCGGATATTTTTTTTGGCAGAGGTAAGGCGTAATAATTTTAACAGTTTAGTAACTCTCAGAATTCTCGAGGTTATGTTCGTTCATCCAGCACCTTCCAAGAAAATGGTTAACCTTTTTGGTCCTTTAGCGTAATTCTTGCCAACGTGAAATATGGTGGCTAAGTTACGTGATGTATCCTGAATAAATGTTTATCTATGTTGTCAAATAATTGAATTACGAAAAATTTAAGTAAATAAAAAAAAATATCTGTACAAACAACAAGGTTTTCTGACTATAATTCATCTATTTTTAAATGTCTTTTAAATCTTTCTCCCAGGGACTGAAGTCTACAACGCTAGCCCCTTAGCCAAATTCCGATTAGATAATAGGTAAGTAAATTTAATTCGTATATTACTGCTGTTATTTTTTTTAATAAAATATCATCGGCCGTCCGTGGTCTAGTGGCAAGACTCTTGACTCCCAATCGGAAGGTCGCGGGTTCCAACCCGGCATGCGCAAATATAAAAATTTGTGCATGCATGGGTGAAACCAAAAGTTGATATAATGCAGCATCATCGATAACGAGTCTATCTGCCGAGGTTCAGCTTGAACAGATGTCGGGAAGTGGGTTGATTTCCAAGATTCCTTTTCATAGATTCTTTTTCAATTCACTCATATTCATTAAATCAATTAAACAAAGTGAAATTCAAATAGATTTATTAAAGAAGAGTAATTATTAATGTTTTTCATTATTTTAATCGATAAACTAATGTTTAAGACAAGATTTTATGCATAGCACAAAGGGTAACAATTATTATAGGCAATAATTATCAACAGGGGTGCCCGGGTTCATGGGGTTCATTGTCTAGGTCTTGGCGGCGGATGATCTAGACACACTGAACCCCAGATTCCTACCCAACCCTCATACATTTTTCCTTCCCCGAACTTCCTCTCCTTCCTTTCCTTAAAAATACCCTCCACACAGCATCCCCAAAGATGACCTGTGTGGACCTAATGTAAAAAAAAAAGCCTGAAACACTCATCCACATTGAAACAATCTTCCGAGAAAAGATACATCCGTCCGTCCTGTCGGCGGCATGTATCTTTTCTCGGAAGAATTTTTCTATGTGGATGAGTGTTTCAGGCTGATTATTGCTTATAATAATTGTTAATGTTTTTTAGCTGACAATATTAACTCACTTAAGTGTTTTGTAGTCCGCTAGATATGTATTGTTTTGCAGTAAAACAAAATTAAAAATGGCTTACAATTATTACAGTATTTTAAAACAAATCAATTAAAACATTCACAAAAATTCACTTCTTCTTTGGAAAACAAAAACTAAACATGTAGATATTATAACATGTGATTAGTGTTAGATATGAAATTAAACAATTTTTTCACTTTGTTCCACTTGTTTATTTACACCAGGACCGGTTTCGTCCTACTACGGACATTTTCAGACTGGTAGTTGAAAATGTCCGTAGTAGGACGAAACCGGTCCTGGTGTAAATAAACAAGTGGAACAAAGTGAAAAAATTGTTTATTTTCATATCTAATACAATGGAATTCCACCATGAATTAACAGTTAAAAAACTAGACTCATGTGATTAGTGGTTTACAGAAAGTAATTTGTTTTATTTAATTAAAAACTTTAAAATTAACGCTTGCATCAAGTAACAACAGTAATTTTAAACAAATCATTTCAATAGTTCAGTACTGTTGTACAGCAGCTCCATTGCCTTTTGTCGAGTTAGTAGTGTTGATTGAATTAAATCCGATCAAATTAATTTTGTGCAATTGTACATTCGGTCGATTGTACTCGTTTTTTACGGCTCTGACGTAACATCGGGTGAACAATGTTGAACAAAGTACCTACGCACTTGTAATTGGATGCATCGAAACTCAACCTGTAGTCTAATTAATTACAGTATCACAGGAACACGCAATAATATAGTCCAGCTTTTATTTATTTTTTATTTATTTATTTATTTATTTATATGTTCTCCATAAAGCAGTTATACACCAATATATCATGGAGAAGATTATAAATTACAAAGTACACAATGGCAGTTTTACTACGTAGTGACATGTGCTAAAAGATAGTCGCTGAACTGTCTGTAAGTGACATTGAAAATGTCGATGGTCAATGCAGAATCGTTAAGCAGTTGAGTCGCTCTGTGTATTTATTTATTTTTATTTATATGATTAGATACATCGAAATTGTGGTTAATCATATTATATCAATTAGGTTGTTAGAAATTAAGTGGTGATTCAAACAAAAGTGAAATTTGGTTTGGGTCTAGGTTGGAATTTAGCATAAGATTTAGAATAAATAGTTTGTGATTATTAAGATAGATGGCAGGCTCTGTTTCCTTTCCTCTCAACAGAACTGAAGTTAATATATTCTTTGTAAAACTAATTATTAGTCTTTTCTGCATCAAGCTTCCTAGAAGGAAACACATTGCAGTTCCGTTGGAGGAAATTCATTTCCTTGGGTTGTATTATTTCGGTGTTAATAAAAACTGTATACTTGTTCATTAAAAAAAAAAACAAAGTGTATTATTAAAAGATTCTCCTTTCTAACCTCCGAATGAATCCTAAAACATTACATCGGTAATTATTGGATCTACATATATCTCGTACATAGTTACCTCTCACTGTGGATAATGCAAAAAAGGGTATCTAGTTCTCTTCTACCAGTTGGATGCTTGTTTGACAGTTTTTTCCGCAAGAGTAGGGGATTGTTTTCTGAACTAACCGTGAGCGGTTAAAAAGCGACTTTCTACATTATTTTCAGGATGCTAGTAATAAATCTGATGTCTTACGCTTTGGAACGATCTGAATGGATCTGAAATTAGTATGCATCAGTTGATGCCAAAAACAAAACAAAAAACATTATTTCAAATTACACCGAACTTTATACTCAGTTTAACAATGTGTTCCACGTTCGTAAGGCGGTTAACTCAAATGCTACAAAAAGTCTCAATATGGAAAACATATTTTAAGGGCGCATTAATGGAGAATTTTGTTTAACAAAATATTATAAAAAATATTGTAGATTTCTAGAAATTCATGGCAATCTTTTGAATAAGGTGTACGAATAAGTGTTATCTGTTATTGTGTTATCGAACTAATTGTCCCTCCAACATTGTTAGTATTAATAGAAGATCTATTTGAACAAAATTACCAGAACAATTCACAAGTTGGCTAAACGACAAAGTATACTGCCGAACCTTAAATTCATCACTAATGGGAAAACAACAATAAAGAATACCCAAAATGGGTAAAATGTATTCAAATTAATTATGAAATGTTGTCGTGTATGTAAGTGAAAGAGGTTTAGTCTAAAATAAACTTGTTAAGGCGCTGTACCACGTCGTTAAAATTCGCGATCAAGCTGCTCACAATATCCCTCCTTATGTAGATGGCGATAAGGTTTAAATTCCCGTTTAACACTGGCCGCCTGTTTTAATTTATTTGTGTGTTTTATTTTATTTTGAGAAGTTCAGACACAAATATTAAAAAAAATTAACATAATTTTCTAAAGAATTTTAATTTTCACTTTTTACAATAAAACCATAACCAAAAAAGGTTTTTGTTAAGTAGGAAATTTTGTACTTTAAAACAGTTTTTATAGGTCTGGACTTATAAAAAGTTTTTTAAAAAACTCGATTATTATTATTTTAACGGCAAATGTATGTGTTCTACTCGCAGTTTAAACCATCCAAAATATTTCTAAGAGATCTGATTTTCAAACTAAAAAGATTTTGCATTACTTAGAAGTGTGTGGCCTCAAAGGGTTTTAAGTTTATACGGCGCAAGACTCTCAAGAGCTCCCGAATTTTTGGAGCCGGTGAGACTCTGGCATCCCCAGTTGGGGTTCGTTGTAAAATTGAGGAAGGGACGGAGATAAAGTTGGGTAGCTACCCAATTATTCAGATCTAGTATATTCTAAATAGTGGTCTTCAACCGGGGCGATAATAAGAGTATCTAGCACCCAGTATCTACTTTCGATGGTTTCGGAAAATTGATGTAACGATTTTACTTTTTCAGATACCATCATTTGAACTTTTTAACACTACACTGTACAGTGTACATCCCAAGTAATATATGCGAAAGTCTGTCATTCTTACACGTCGCAATGGATTTACGTGATTTTTTGCATACGAATACACGGAGAATAATGTTGTTCGAAAAAACGATCATTTTAATAGTAAAAACGGTTAAAAACGGGACTGAAATTAACTGGAACATGTAAGAATAATTTGTTGCTATACGTAATTTCGCACCAACAAATAATTCTTACATTTTCTCGCCAATAAACATTGAAACACTGTTAATTTGTTCGTAAGAACTTCAATCCCGTTTTTAACCATTTTTACTACTAAAATGATCGTTTTTTTTCGAATAACATTTTTCTCCGTGTAGTTGGAGAACTAAAAAGTGACTTAGATTACTTTTTATCACGGAAAACATTTAATTTTCGTGTAAAAAATCTTTGTACATTAATTTCTTTCTGGTGCC
The DNA here is from genome assembly GCA_951813805.1 of Limnephilus auricula. Lineage (NCBI taxonomy): Eukaryota > Metazoa > Arthropoda > Insecta > Trichoptera > Limnephilidae > Limnephilus > Limnephilus auricula. The sequence continues at coordinate 39,224,040 of OX638389.1, read as the reverse complement.
GCGCGAGCTGGTATTAACAAAAATTGCATCTTTTAGACATGATTGGAGTTGTTCATCAAGTCGACGACTGCCGGAGCGACACAATGATTAATCCAGCAACTCCATCGCTAATGAGCCAAATCTAAAGGCAGCGAGTAAATGAATGCCATGGCTCTAGTTTCCGTCTGGCCTGGTTATTAAATACACAAACTTCAACCAGCGGATTAATTTAAAAAGTCAATAGGTGTTCCATAAAAATAAAATCGGATATATTTATCCGAGACACTATCTAGGTAACAAATACATTCTTTGAATACTTGTTTCCAATAAATTGTTTATAGAGAAACCTCACAAGAGTCCGAACTGCTCCCTTCTGGAGCCAGTGAGACTATGGCATCCCCAATTGAAGTATGTTGTGAGGCTGAAGGTAAGTGGGGAAGAGAAGGAGATGGGGAAGAGGAAGGTGGGAAAGTACCTGGCTATTCAGATCTAGTCATTAAACACGGCTAAAGCCATTATTAAGCAACGTTTCAATTCTGAATGGTGGTCTTATACCAGGGCGATACTGAGTTTATCGTCCACTCTGGAACGTGCCGCAAATATAACATATATTATTTTGATTAATTAACTGTGAAATAACACAAATTAATCAAATAAAATTTATTTGCGCACGCCGGGTTCGAACGCGCGACCTTCAGAATGGGAGTCAAGTGTCTTACCACTCGACCACGGACGGTCAATAAAGGTAGCTGCCAATAATAATATGGAGAGAAAAAAACGTTAGTCGAAGATAATATTGTTAATACTGAAATTTGAAATATGAAGTTGACAATTGCGACAGGCTCATAATAGATCGCAGTGGCCCAATTGGTAGAGGTGTATATCCCGGTAAGACGTAAGGTTCTGGGTTCGAGTCCCAGTTGCGACCATTATCTTTTATTATTTTTCTGTGTCTTGTTCATTTTCATGTTTTAAAAAATTAGATTATTATCGTTATCTTCTTCATCAATGATTATTTGTGCACTAAAAACTGCAGAGAGGTTATTCTGGTACTAAAGAGAAAATATCGACCAATAAAATTCTCAAGAAATTATTTTTGTGGAATATCATTCTTCGCGTTCTTTACAAATCAAGAGTAAGACAAAAGAATTGTTCTTTTTTAGAAACTTTAAGTTTTAATAGGACAAACCTCTTTATTTTTGCTACATTAGTTAGCACACCGTAGTATGATAACGTAAATTGGGTTAATTAAGAACAATTATTACAATCACTTTATTTTAGACTTTGCATTTTTCAATTACGGTAAAATTAAGTTTGATATTTTTTACAGAACTGAACTGAATAAAAACTGAAAACTCAACATTTTTAGCGATCAGCCAAGACATTCGTTACCGTTTAAAAACGGAAACTGTTAATATACAAGTTCTGTTATTATTTCATCGTGCGTTGTGTGATATCTTAGAGTTAATTAGTTTAAGAGGTTAGATGACATATAGCGGAGGTTTATGCAGGGAACAAGAATAAAATAAATACTATCGCAACCTCAAGGTCGAGGCCCAGAATAATTCCTAACGCCTGCTAAAAAAGCCATCTGAACTAACTGTTATGTTTTACAAATCAAGTCCAAAATGTTTTGTTGAACCTTTAATTTGTATTTATTTAAAGAGTTTGTGAGACAACAGAACAGAACTTGAATATTTTCCTTGAAATTTGATAAATTATTCAAATTCTGTGAAAAACCAATAATTTAACTACTTAAGATTGAAAACCCTTACTAATTAATTTAAAATCGAACCGATTTCACCCAACAATAGACATGTATTTAATAAACTGATAATAAATTAATAATTGAAACCAAGGTATAAAATATTAAATAATTAAATCCCCTTAGATTTAAAAATCAAAAATTGCAGAAGGTCATAACATTGGTACAATAATAACTAAATGGTTAATTGGCTTGGGTAGTGAGGAGTCCGTAAAACTATTATACTACATGGTATGAATGGCAAATTTAGTAAAAACTTAGTATATGTATATATTTGTAAAAATTTAGTATAGGTATATTTTTTTTAAATAATAATAATTTAAATTGCGTTTGGCACTTCACAAACATTTGGTTCTTAGAACAGGCAATATGCCTAGCTAGGAACTAATATCGACCTAAAACAACGATACAATACTTGTACTCATTTTGAATATATTCTCTTATGTAATATTATTACTGTTTTTTTTTTCTTTAAATTTATCCAATGTAAAAAAAGTAGTAATAAAAAGATTTATGATGAAGACTATCATTTTTTTAAAGAATTGTTAGTCATTGATTTGTAAAATTAGAAAAAATTAATTGGATGTTATGCACGCCTCTGTGCGCCATCTCATAGGTGCAATAAGGAAGTTTTATCCCTGAAATATGGATGTGGAGTCCTGAGTTTGGGAGGCGGGTATGAGCACCGCCAACCTGGGAACCATTTATTGGATAACCACCACGCCTGCCGTAAGTGGTTTGCTGCTTTGGTGACTTAGCAGAGGTGCTCGGGTTTATGGGTTGAGGTTTGTCTACATCTTCGCGGTGCATACGTTTACCCATAAAAAATTCTCCTTCCGTTCCATAAAAAGACCCTCCTAACAGCATCCCCAAAGATGGCACAGGTCCTGAGACTTTTATTCCTCCGGGCCTCCTGTGTGGAGCTAATGTAAAATAAAATAATTTTTCTTTTAATCTTTGCAAAAGATAGTTTTTAGAGTCACCTTGGACTAGGTGAATAGCAAACAAGGAAAAAATGGTCCGAATTTACGGAAAATCGACATTTGTTTTCATCAAAAACCAATTCATCTCCTCTCTACTTCTGCTGACAAAAAATATGTCGTCATTCGTCTCAATTAAATACATATTATCCTGGAAACGATTAATTTATTGGAATGTTCCAGATTCATATCTACTGAGGGAATTCTCAAGTTTTCCCGAGGCCTTGATCCACTAGTTATAAGTTACGAAAGGTCTTCTGTTTTGATTCTGGAATACATTTTAAATTCTGCTGGATCGTGTCGATATTGACAGAGCGTAACGTAGTTCTGTTTGGACTCCACTGTTTGGTGTTTTATCTGTCTGTCAAAATGGTGGCCGTGTTGGATATTACCTTTTTATCCCACCAGAGTTCGCATGAGCTTTTTTTTATAGTTAATACCTCACAAGAGTCCCTTGCTCTGCTGCTCCCGTCTGGAGCCAGTGAGACTATGGCACCCCCAATTGGGGTATGTTATGAGGCTGAAGGTAAGTGGGGAAGAGTAGGAGACGAGGAAGATAAAGGTGGGGGAGTATCTGGCTATTCAGATCTAGTAACTAAACACGGCTAAAGCCATTTCAAGCAACGTTTCAATTCTGAATGGTGGTCTTGCACCAGGGCGATACTAAGAGTATCTTCCACTCTGGATAGTACTCTCAAATCGGAATAGAACGAAGATAAAAAAATATGTGGCAATCCTCGAATAACACAAATAATTTGATAATATTTTTCAAAAGCACATAAGGAATCAGATGGTTTTATATGTTCTGGAAGGCTATTAAATATATGTGGAGCCTGATACAAATAATTTCTTTGACCGAAAGAAAATTTGACCTAAGTGCCAATTCTGGCAGTTTGCACGAATTTGTGGTGTTCTCTCTACGAAATTAATATTATTTTTAATAATCTACTAAGTGTTTGTGTAATTATGTATAGCTGTTTTACATTCGTGACATTAAATTCCTAATAAAATAAATAAGTTGGATATCAAAAAAAATCTTGGGACCAACTTTAAGAATCAGTTTTTGGACAATTTTAAGTATTATATTAAGGATCCCTAATTGCTAAAGATTTATATAGCTCTGAATATACATACCTCTCAATTTACACAAAACGAGAAATCACGAAAGAAATAAATATTTAAAAATATTACAAATTTACTGTCATTATTAATAGAGTCGACCACTACATTTCTGCAAACTAATATGTTTTATTGAAAGCAATCCCAAAAGAGCTGGTATTATCAATACATTATAGAGAAAGTTTTGTTCTCGAACCTGTTTAGCTGCAATAAACAACTAGCGGAGCGAGAAGGGGCACAATGTTATACTGCCTAGGCTACTGGCCTGCTCCAGTTCACAGATATTTAGGAGTGTTTTTCCGGGAAATGTTGGCAGACGGAAAAAAAAGGGGAAAGTCATTAATGTTGCCATACTGTAACTACCTACTTCAGTGGAAGAAGAACTGTTGTGGTTGGAAATAGGAAACAGCTAACGATTAAATTTAAAATGTACATAAAATTTCCAGATGCACTACACAATTAATGGTTTTTGCATATTCTAAAACGTTGTGTTGTTTCAATTTCAACAACAATTTCACTTCGCACAAAAAAAATAACTCCTAACCTAATCTCACTATTTGCAAAGATAAAAACTATTTTTGTTACATAAAATCTTCATATAGGAGGTACTAAAGACAGTCATCTTCAGGGATGACGTGTATAGGGAGGTTCCGTATATTTATGGTCTCTAGCTTTATTACTAGGCCCAAACGTACCATATACATGTCACCGGCAGGTAAAGATAATCCAACGTTAATCATTGATTAAAATTCGTTGAATACCGCATTATTATTATGCTGATCAAAATTTTTACTTACCTTTGTGTTTTTAAAATTGCTATAAAATGAATTTATTATTTACACTTTCAAATCTGCATAAACAATTCATTATTTACATCCACAAATATGTATTAATAATTTATTATTTGCACATACAAATCTGTATACCTAATTCATTATTTCATTATGTTGTATTCACCAAAGTATACCATTGTTTAATTTCTCAAATTGAAATTATTTTCACTCTATGAGGCATGAGGCATGAGGTATTATTATCTAATTGTGCATAAAATATTTGAAAATAGTCATTTTATTATCATTTCATTGATTTTTATGGTTAACTGAATAAATAAGCGTACCAGTTCCATACCAAATTCATGGAAAAATAAGTTTTGTTCAGTTATTGGTCGCTTTTAAATCTTAACCTTCGTTTTTCTTAGGGTTGGCCCAGCTTTTCAACATTTATAGACTGCAAGCTACTGCCGTTAGGAGTACATTTTCATTGAGTATATATATATATTTATTTTTTTTAAATTTAAGTTCGTTACATTTTACGACTTTATGTCCGGGTAAAATCTTCCCCACAAGAAAAACTAAACTTCCACAAATGATTATCTACTCCAAAGCTGCCCAATCCCAGGCCAGCGGGCCACAATGTGGCCCGCGAACAAATTATAAATGACCCGCGTGAGCAAGTTTAATAAAAATCCCGCCAACTTGCAAACTTTTGTAAACCCTTTTAAAATTAGTTTTGACTGAAATAATAAATGAATAATGTAATAATAAATGATAATCAATTACAACTATAACATACAATTGTGTGTGTAACGGAAAATTCAGGATGACGGACTTCCTGGTGGCATCTAATAAAATGAAAAAACTAAATATAAATCATAACCTGACAGTCTCTACTCCCTCCCCCCCCCCCCCCCCCCACCCTTCGGAGTGGATAATTCCTGAAATTCCCCAGCAACCCCCCAGGAAAAATAATTCCTCTCAGTTAAAAAGGTTGATCTTGAATTGTACTATTTAAGTATAATACATACAAAACAATACAAGAACAACACGTCAACCCACCAGAGACCAAATGGGAAAAAAATTCTTCGACTCCAGATATTTTCACATCAGAGAGTTCGGCTCGGTAGAACTCCTAACTGGACCGATAAATCCTACTGATGCCTCAATATAAATATTTAAAAAATCTTTCGTAATCCTACATGTATTTCAAGTGACTGATTTTTGCATTTTTATGTATAAATTCTTTGACAAATCTAATACGCCTAAATTTTTAATGAAAGAGCTATAATGCCAGTAGCCGAAATAATAAATGGTAATATTTTTACAGTCTGAGAATGCCAAATTCATACATATTCATAATTTATAATTAATTTCGTAATATTGCTATTTATTATAATTAAAATATTGGTTATATAATTTCTATTAATTTCGCTTTCCGAAGTTGATAATATCGTTAAAAGCGAAACAGCTGTAATACGTAATACGTAACGATAATTACACAGTTTATCATGATAATTAAATAGTTTATTAACATACTTTTTTGCCAACTAAATAATAATAAAAAATAAAATAAAAGTACACCGTCGTCCTATTTTTATTATTCCAAAAGGTTTTTTTTTACATTCAGTGGTCATGAACTCGAAACATTATAACTTACCTACCCATATACCATAATAAAATACCTTTATTCGTACATATTATAAAACCCACCCCTGTACACATAAAGCAACCCTTGTTCACATAGGGGGCGGATTTAACTGTCGGCTACAGATCCGCTTCCTCGTTCCGGAGTTTTTGGTTAAACCCGCACAGCAAAAAATCACATAACCCATGAATGTTTCACAATACATTAGAACCGACGATCAAACGGATTGCGGGGCAAAAAGAACTTGAATTTTTAATAAGAATGTACAACTGTACTTTTGTTCCTAAGTGTTTGTAATGAGCTCAACATTACGAAATGAAGCTATCATTAACTTTATTAACGGATTAATGTATTGTATACGCAACTTTATTTGCGTTCTACACGGAGAAAAATGTTATTTTAAAATACGATAATTTTATTCGTAAAAACTATTAAAAACTGATTTCAATGTTTATTGGCGGGAACATGTAAGGATAATTGGTTGGTATACGTAATTTCGTACGTATACCAACAAATTATTCTTACATTTTCCCGCCAATAAACATTGAAACACTGTTAATTTGTTCGTACGAACTTCAGTCCCGTTTTTAACCGTTTTTACGAATAAAATGATCGTATTTTAGAATAACATTTTTCTCCGTGTAGCTAGCTAGTTTCCGAAACAAATGTGCTTTCTTACTCATACTTTTTTTACTCGTCAGTATGTACTGATCAGTATACTGAAAATAGCTGTCAGTATTTGTATGCCATATTAGTATACTATATTAGTATAGACACCAGTATTAGCCATTATATGAGTAAGTATTTGCACCAATACTAAAATATTGATGCTAATACTGATACGTGTAGGTAATGGTACGATAAGAGTTTATCAGCAAAATTTAAAATAGAGAAAACGCACTTTAATAATTTCTAAATATTTATTTTTCTTGTGTTCCAAATTTTACTACTAAAATGATCGTTTTTTTCGAATAACATTTTTCTCCGTGTAGTTGAAGAACTGGAAAGTGACTTTTAAAGTGATTACTTTTTATCACGGAAAACATTTAATTTTCGTGTAAAAAATCTTTGTACAGTAATTTCTTTCTGGTGCCGCGCGAGCTGGTATTAACAAAAATTGCATATTTTAGACATGATTGGAGTTGTTCATCAAGTCGACGACTGCCGGAGCGACACAATGATTAATCCAGCAACTCCATCGCTAATGAGCCAAATCTAAAGGCAGCGAGTAAATGAATGCCATGGCTCTAGTTTCCGTCTGGCCTGGTTATTAAATACACAAACTTCAACCAGCGGATTAATTTAAAAAGTCAATAGGTGTTCCATAAAAATAAAATCGGATATATTTATCCGAGACACTATCTTGGTAACAAATACATTCTTTGAATACTTGTTTTCAATAAATTGTTTATAGAGAAACCTCACAAGAATCCGAACTGCTCCCTTCTGGAGCCAGTGAGACTATGGCATCCCCAATTGGAGTATGTTGTGAGGCTGAAGGTAAGTCGGGAAGGGAAGGAGATGGGGAAGAGGAAGGTGGGAAAGTACCTGACTATTCAGATCCAGTCACTAAACACGGCTAAAGCCATTATTAAGCAACGTTTCAATCCTGAATGGTGGTCTTATACCATGGCGATACTGAGAAAATCGTCCACTCTGGAACGTGCCGCAAATATAACATATATTATTTTGATTAATTAATTGTGAAATAACACAAATTAATCAAATAAAATTTATTTGCGCACGCCGGGTTCGAACGCGCGACCTTCAGAATGGGAGTCAAGTGTCTTACCACTCGACCACGGACGGTCAATAAAGGTAGCTGCCAATGATATGGAGAAAAAAAACATTAGTCGAAGATAATATTGTTAATTTTGAAATTTGAAATATGAAGTTGACAATTGCGACAGGCTCATAATAGATCGCAGTGGCCCAATTGGTATAGGCGTATGTCCCGGTAAGACGTAAGGTTCTGGGTTCGAGTCCCAGTTGCGACCATTATCTTTTATTATTTTTCTGTGTCTTGTTCATTTTCATATTTTTAAAAATTAGATTATTATTGTTATCTTCTTCATCAATGATTAATTTGTGCACTAAAAACTGCAGACAGGTTAGTCTGGTACTAAAACGAAAATATCGACTAATAAAATTCTCAGGAGATATTTTTGTGGAATATCATTCTTCGTGTTCTTTTCAATTCAAGAGTAAGACAAAAGAATTGTTCTTTTTTAGAAACTTTAAGTTTTAATCTGACAAACCTCTTTATTTTCGCTACATTAGTTAGCACACCGTAGTATGATCACGTAAAGTGGGTTAATTAAGAACAGTGATTACAAACACTTTATTTTAGACTTTGCATTTTTCAATTAAGTTTGATAGTTTTTACAGAACTGAACTGAATAAAAACTGAAAACTCAACATTTTTAGCGATCAGCCAAGACATTCGTTACACATTGACCCCAGATTCCTTTCCACCTCTTATAACTTTTACCTTTCTAGAGGCCCTAGCACACTCGATCGATAACGATCGATAGGATAACTATCGGTAACTTTTTATCGTACCCTAGCATTATTACAGATCGCCAAAGAATAAGTGACTAAGTGTCCTTAACATATTCGACATCATCTGTTGTTTGTACGTTAGCGATGTGCAGTTGTCCTAGGGAACGATGAGAACTTACCGATAGTTATCCTATCGATCGTTATCGATCGACCATGCTAGCACACCAGAACTGCATCTGCTTCCGTGCCATAAAAATACCCTCCTAACAGCATCCCCAAAGATGGCACAGGTCCTGAGACTTTTATTCCTCCGGGCCTCCTGTGTGGAGCTAATGTAAAATAAAATAATTTTTCTTTTAATCTTTGCAAAAGATAGTTTTTAGAGTCACCTTGGACTAGGTGAATAGCAAACAAGGAAAGAATGGACCGAATTTACGGAAAATCGACATTTGTTTTCATCAAAAACCAATTCATCTCCTCTCTACTTCTGCTGACAAAAAATATGTCGTCATTCGTCTCAATTAAATACATATTATCCTGGAAACGATTAATTTATTGGAATGTTCCAGATTCATATCTACTGAGGGAATTCTCAAGTTTTCCCGAGGCCTTGATCCACTAGTTATAAGTTACGAAAGGTCTTCTGTTTTGATTCTGGAATACATTTTAAATTCTGCTGGATCGTGTCGATATTGACAGAGCGTAACGTAGTTCTGTTTGGACTCCACTGTTTGGTGTTTTATCTGTCTGTCAAAATGGTGGCCGTGTTGGATATTACCTTTTTATCCCACCAGAGTTCGCATGAGCTTTTTTTTATAGTTAATACCTCACAAGAGTCCCTTGCTCTGCTGCTCCCGTCTGGAGCCAGTGAGACTATGGCACCCCCAATTGGGGTATGTTATGAGGCTGAAGGTAAGTGGGGAAGAGTAGGAGACGAGGAAGATAAAGGTGGGGGAGTATCTGGCTATTCAGATCTAGTCACTAAACACGGCTAAAGCCATTTCAAGCAACGTTTCAATTCTGAATGGTGGTCTTGCACCAGGGCGATACTAAGAGTATCTTCCACTCTGGATAGTACTCTCAAATCGGAATAGAACGAAGATAAAAAAATATGTGGCAATCCTCGAATAACACAAATAATTTGATAATATTTTTCAAAAGCACATAAGGAATCAGATGGTTTTATATGTTCTGGAAGGCTATTAAATATATGTGGAGCCTGATACAAATAATTTCTTTGACCGAAAGAAAATTTGACCAAAGTGCCAATTCTGGCAGTTTGCACGAATTTGTTGTGTTCTCTCTACGAAATTAATATTATTTTTAATAATCTACTAAGTGTTTGTGTAATTATGTATAGCTGTTTTACATTCGTAACATTAAATTCCTAATAAAATAAATAAGTTGGATATCAAAAAAAATCTTGGGACCAACTTTAAGAATCAGTTTTTGGACAATTTTAAGTATTATATTAAGGATCCCTAATTGCTAAAGATTTATATAGCTCTGAATATACATACCTCTCAATTTACACAAAACGAGAAATCACGAAAGAAATAAATATTTTAAAATATTACAAATTTACTGTCATTAATAGAGTCGACCACTACATTTCTGCAAACTTATATGTTTTATTGAAAGCAATCCCAAAAGAGCTGGTATTATCAAGACATTATAGAGAAAGTTTTGTTCTCGGACCTGTTTAGCTGCAATAAACAACTAGCGGAGCGAGAAGGGGCACAATGTTATACTGCCTAGGCTACTGGCCTGCTCCAGTTCACAGATATTTAGGAGTGTTTTTCCGGGACATGTTGGCAGACGGAAAAAAAAGGGGGAAAGTCATTAATGTTGCCATACTGTACCTAACTACTTCAGTGGCAGAAGAATTGTTGTGGTTGGAAATAGGAAACAGCTAACGATTAAATTTAAAATGTACATAAAATTTCCAGATGCACCACACAATTAATGGTTTTTGCATATTCTAAAACGTTGTGTTGTTTTGAGCTTTAATTTCGTTGTCAATTTGAACAACAATTTCACTTTGCACAAATAAATAAATAACTCCTAACCTAATCTCACTATCTGCAAATATAAAAACTATTTTTGTTACATAAAATCTTCATATAGGAGATACTAAAGACCGTCATCTTTAGAAATGACGTGTATAGGGAGGATCCGTATATTTACTATCTCTAGCTTTATTACTAGGCCCAAACGTACTATATACATGTCACCGGCAGGTAAAGATAATCCAACGTTAATCATTGATTAAAATTCGTTGAATACCGCATTATTATTATGCTGATCAAAATTTTTACTTACCTTTGTGTTTTTAAAATTGCTATAAAATCAATTTATTATTTACACATACAAATCTGTATAAGCAATTCATTATATACATTCACAAATCTGTGTATATAATTCATTATTTGCACATACAAATCTGTATACCTAATTCATTATTTCATTATGTTGTATTCATCAAAGTATATACCATTACTTAATTTCTCAGATTGAAATTATTTTCACTCTATGAGGTATGAGGCACGAGGTAGTATTATGTAATTGTGCATGAAATATTTGAAAATAGTCATTTTATTATGATTTCATTGATTTTTATGATTAACTGAATAAATAATCGTACCAGTTCCATACCAAATTCATGAAAAAATAAGTTTTGTTCAGTTATTGGTCGCTTTTAAATCTTAACCTTCGTTTTTCTTTAGGTTGGCCTAGCTTTTCAATATTTACGGACTGCAAGCTACTGCCGTTAGGAGTACATTTTCATTGAGTATATATATATATATTTAATTTAAGTTCGTTATATTTATGTCCGGGTAAAATCTTCCCCACAAGAAAAACTAAACTTCCACACACTTTTCCACACATGATCATCTACTCCAAAGCTACCCAACCCCCGCCAATGTGGCCCGCGAACAAATTATAAATGACCCGCGTGATCAAGTTTTAAAAAAATCCCACCAACTTGCAAATTTTTGTGAACCCTTTTAAAATTAGTTTTGACTGAAATAATAAATTAATAATGTTTGTAAATAATCAATTACAAGTATAACATACAATTGTGTGTGTAACGGAAATTACAGGATGACGGACTTCCTGGCGGAATCTAATAAAATTACAAAAACTAAATATAATTCATATCCTGGCAGTCTCTACTCCCCACCAGAGTGGATAATTCCTGAAATTCCCCAGCAACCGCCCAGGATGGATAATTCCTCTCAGTGGCCCTCCTGTGATTTTAACCCATCAATTTTGCCCGACTGTTAAAAAAGTTAGGCAGCCTTGATCTACTCAATCCATGCTATGCAATTGTACTATTTAAGTATAATACATACAAAACAATGCAAGAATAACACGTCAACCCTCCAGAGACCAAATGGGAAAATAATTCACCGACTCCAGATATTTTCATATCAGAGAGTTCGGCTCGGTAGAACTCCTAACTACACCGATAAATACTACTGATCCTTCAATATAAATATTTTTAAAATCTTTCGTAATTCTACACGTATTTAAAATGACTGATTTTTGCATTTTATGTATAAATTCTTTGACAAATCTAATACGCCTAAATTTTTAATGAAAGAGCTATAATGCCAGTAGCCGAAATAATAAATGGTAATATTTTTACAGTCTGAGAATGCCAAATTCATACATATTCATAATTTATAATTAATTTCGTAATATTGCTATTTATTATAATTAAAATATTGGTTATATAATTTCTATTAATTTCGATTTCCGAAGTTGATAATATCGTTAAAAGCGAAACAGCTGTAATACGTAATACGTAACGATAATTACACAGTTTATCATGATAATTAAATAGTTTATTAACATACTTTTTTGCCAATTAAATAATAATAAAAAATAAAATAAAAGTACACCGTCGTCCTATTTTTATTATTCCAAAAGGTTTTTTTTACATTCAGTGGTCATGAACTCGAAACATTATAACTTACCTACCCATATACCATAATAAAATACCTTTATTCGTACATATTATAAAACCCACCCCTGTACACATAAAGCAACCCTTGTTCACATAGGGGGCGGATTTAACTGTCGGCTACAGATCCGCTTCCTCGTTCCGGAGTTTTTGGTTAAACCCGCACAGCAAAAAATCACATAACCCATGAATGTTTCACAATACATTAGAACCGACGATCAAACGGATTGCGGGGCAAAAAGAACTTGAATTTTTAATAAGAATGTACAACTGTACTTTTGTTCCTAAGTGTTTGTAATGAGCTCAACATTACGAAATAAAGCTATCATTAACTTTATTAACGGATTGATGTATTGTATACGCAACTTTATTTGCCGAATTATTAGTTTCCGAAACAAATGTGCCTTCTTACTCATACCATCATACGTGTCAGTATTTCGAATCAGTATTTACTTATCAGTATACTGACAATAGCCGTCAGTATTTGTATGCCATATTAGTATACTGACATCAGTACTGTTGTCAGTATGTCAGTATTAGCCATTATATGAGTAAGTATTTGCATCAGTACTAAAATAATGATGCGAATGTAATGGTACGATAATGGTAAATACATACTGGGTCGACGTACGTATGCACCGCTACGCCTAACAATATCTGAGCTACCTAGCAACCATACATTTTCTATGAAAATTTATGTTTTAGAATCACATTGGCCACACGCATCGCGACGTGCGATGTCTGTGGCCATTTTCATAGAAAATATATGGTTGCTAAGCATTGTTAGGCGTAGCGATGCGTACGTACGTCGACCCGGTATGATTTTACCTTAAGCACCACCGCCCACTGAGGCAACTGAAAACTCTCAACTGCCAACTGTCTTTTTATGACAATGTGATGGCCCGCACACTTCACAATCACACAAAACCCCGTTGTCAATGGTAACGCAAGCGGTGACTTGCAACTTGCACCGCTGATTTTCCTGGCCGGCCATTGATAGTTGCCAGCTGTCAGCTGATTGTTCTTCGTCTATGGTTAAACAAGCTTTTTGACTAATCAAGACAGAGAAAACAGCCGGTTTTAGTTGGTTTTCAGTTGCCTCGTCAGCGGAGCGCCTAAGAGTATAACAGCAAAATTTAAAATAGAGAAAACGCACTTGGATAATTTCTAAATATTTATTTTTCTTGTGTTCCAAATATATTAATTAGTATATTATTCAGTTTATTATTCTTAAAAAGTATCTACTTAAGTATTATTATCGTGTACGGTGTTACAGTCCGGGTCTAGCACGGACGATCGATAAAACCCTATATCAATACGATATTGACGAAATCCTTCACCTATGGTCAGTTATCAACTTTCGCGAGCACGGTCAAGAATTGATAACAAATATTCCGACCGACCATTGATAAATTTTAGCGCGGTCTCATATGAGTCAGATATAACATTTTGAATAATGTCGGTCGTTATGCAAAATAACTGGCTTATTAATGAATGAAGGTGAACCAACGAAGCTCTTAGATTCGAAAGTAATCATATACTGGATCCGTGGACCTAAATAATTCATCTAAATCGCCATCACTTTATTCCGTTCGACTTGAAGAAATGAAAGTTGTTGAAAGATGACTAAAGACATCATCATCTAATTGTCTTCCATTTACCTCAAAAATTACATGCGAAGTATGTAATTTTGACAATTTCCAAACTGCTCGTGATACTAGAACCAAAGAGCACAATCTCTTACTTATATCCCTATCGCTAATACAACTTTTGGTCAAATAAATTTGAGATTTTTTTATTTTTTTTATTTTTAACTAAATGAATTAAACCTCAAATTATAATATTTTAATTAATGAAGATAATGTATCCGTATCTTTTTGGATCATCTGCCAGATTTTATCAAAACACATTTATAAGTATGCAATCATCAACGTGAGATACGTTTTTAGATTTTCACGGCCAAAAGCATTTTCGTTGTTTGTTTCATCGTCGGATCTACCGGATCTGCCCTGATGATGGACACTGCAACGCTGTCCGAAACGTCGGCTAAAGAAGGAGGTAGCGCAACACGGCATAACACCCCAAAAACATGGCTTCTACCATGTAATTATCTACCATAGTTGTTTGTATTCGCTTATTTTTAGGAAAATACACGTATACGTTAAATAATAAAAAATACGAAAATACGTTGCCAGTTTCAACCATTTTCCCGCTGGTACGGAAAAAAATCCCTTCATATTGTGAAATTTAAAAACACAATTCCCGGCATACTTTGTTATTCCTATTAAGGTGAAATTTGCCGATATTACCTTAGCGTGGTCTGAAGCAAAGTGGTTCCAGAAAAATTGAATAAGAAAACGCGAATACGTAAAATTACAGTCAATGTGATTTTTTTAAACAAGGGTAAAGCGGAGAGATTAATATTTTTTTCACTAAATAAGCTACGTTGTAGGGAATATTATTTTTACAATTTTTGAAAGGAGCAGCTTGGTTTGTTTACGAATCTTCGGAAACGCCGAAATCACAAGATATGAAACACTGCGGGGAAATATTGAGATCACCCAACAAAGAGGAATATCATGTGAGATTTTAATAAAGAAAATTTTCTCCTTGGATAAAATTTCAGTTCACAAAATTTTCTATATGATTTTTTAAAAGTAAATTCGCACTAAAATTTAAAACCCTTGAGGAACAAGGGGGAATCATTTTTCTGCTGTTCTATTTATTTTTATAGATATGATAATTTTATTTTTTATTTATTCCTTAGACATTAACTATTTAACAATATCTAGACATTTTGTTTTGAAGATTTTTATTTACATTTGTAAATTGTTATCGGTTCTGCTACCGGTTTCGACACCTTCGTGTCATTCTCTAGCAATTTGACCCTTTGGAATAACAAGGTTCCATATGTTACTTTAACGTCATGCGATAATGAACTCTAAGGTAGCTAACCATAGATCCCATAACCGCGTGACGTTTCCGAAACAGATGGAACCTTGTTATTCCAAGGGGTCGAATTGCAGATAAAAATTAAGTTACTTAATTTTAATAAAGATTTGTTACTTATTTTCTTATTTATCTGCAAATGCTAGTGAATGACACGGATTTGTCGAAACCAATAATAGATAGACAAATGTTCATGTGAAATAAAACTCTTCAAAACAAACAATTTGGTTGTTAATTTATCACGAGTTAAACATTTATACGTTCCACAGCTCGGCTGTGTTATAAATTAATTATACATATAAAACCTGTAAATTCACTCCTTCCTTTCCACATAAACCTCCACTCTCATCTCGTCGTCCCCTTGAAGAGTCTAAAGTCTTGAAGAGACCAATGTCTTGAAGAGTCCAAAGTCTTGAAGAGACCAATGTCTTGAAGAGACCAATATCTTGAAGAGACCAATGTCTTGAAGAGACCAATATCTTGAAGAGACCAGTGTCTTGAAGAGACCGATGTCTTGAAGAGACCGATGTCTTGAAAAGACCGATGTCTTGAAGAGACCGATGTCTTGAAGAGACCGATGTCTTGAAGAGACCGATGTCTTGAAGAGACCGATGTCTTGAAGAGACCGATGTCTTGAAGAGACCGATGTCTTGAAGAGACCGATGTCTTGGAGAGACCGAAGTCTTGAAGCGACCGATGTCTTGAAGATAACATTATCTTGAAGAGACCAATGTCTTGAAGAGACCCATGTTTTAGAAGGTAAACAATGGTATTTTCGTTTTGATTTTCGCTTTAAATCCTATAGCGTTAACACAAGCTTTCTAGAACTTCCTCAAATAAATTCCTTATGAATGCACCTAATTCGAGCAGAATTCATGAAGGTAATTACAAACAGCATTCTCAGTATAAATGTCACGTCGATCTCGGCTAATGACTGGAAATTATTCCGATAGATCTGACGCCGGTTTCATTGGAAGGAAGCTGTATAAATCCTGGCGTCGGAAATGAGAAGAAGCCACTGAAATGTCAGCCGCGCTTAATCAAATCACGATGCATTTTTCTGGTGGAGTTTGAACTTGGGAGATTTTTCTTGGGAAATGGAAAAATTGAATAACATTTTTCAAACTTATGAAAAAAATTAATCATATTTTGAATAACATTTCATCTTCACACCAAAGACGGTTTACTCCACAGAATTTGGACAACATTAATTTTGAATAAATAATCTTCACCACAAACGAAAACAACTTAGGTTTGAACGAATTAGAAACTGAAATTTTCTATGTGAGGTCGCAAAAAAATGAGCAGTTTATATTTTTTTAAGTCAGACAAACATTTCCATTGTTAACCTGAAAACATGTTAATCTATCTACTATCATAAAAAATGATAATGTTGGTTGTGAAATGATGAAGGACTTAGCTTTAACTTAAGGCCCAGGCTACACGAGCGGTACTACCGCTGCGGGAAACCGCACGTAAACCGCAGCAGACACAATTTACTATGAACGTTGGCCGCTTGCGGTTCACAGGCGGGAGAAATTCGACCGCCGCATGCAGCGGCTCTCCCGCAGCGGATAACCGCCACGTTCATTCTACACGAGCGGTTTCCCGCGATTGCGTCATTTGCTGCGAGAGAGCGTTGTTGATCAGACGTGCGCGTAAAATATTATTATTACAACATATTTGATACGGAGCGATTCATAATAGAAATACAAGATCGGCATGCTTTATATTGATAGAAGTTCATCAAACGAGTTCACAGACATTCTGTAGTATGTAAAAACTTTTGAGGATTATTTCGGTGTACACTAAACATTAAATGAAATATTCCTGAAGTTAAACGATTACTTAATATTGGTACCACGTTTAACCCAAGTTTATTTTTTAATAACTCTATTAAAGTAAGTACTGCAAAAGCGGTGACCATTGGCGGATCCATTTTGAAGAATGACCAAAGATAGCGGGAAACTGCCCTAATGATTTGCAGAGAACAAAATGCAATATTTTTTATTAATTTATTGTTTCTTTAAATGGTATTATTGTATTCATTTGAATTTTTAACCTCACTTAAACAATCCTATTTTGAAGTTAATATATTTTTAATATAATAAATATAACAAAATATTTTTTTTAAGGAGTAATATCGTTTCATAATGGGTACCTACTAAGTTTAAGGAAACTAATAAGTTATATTGGAAAAAACATGCAGGATAAGTTGATATTTAATTTAAAAATATAATATGCAATAAGGAAGT
Organism: Limnephilus auricula; assembly: GCA_951813805.1. Lineage (NCBI taxonomy): Eukaryota > Metazoa > Arthropoda > Insecta > Trichoptera > Limnephilidae > Limnephilus > Limnephilus auricula. The sequence continues at coordinate 39,206,100 of OX638389.1, read as the reverse complement.
TGAGTCTTTTTTTATTATTTTTTTTTATCAATGTTCACATGCAAACTTAAATAATAGTATTTTTTTTTAAGTTTTTTTCATAATTAAATCAATTCTACAAGTTTGAATTTTATTAAGCCCGCGAAAACGCCGGCTATAAAACACCGTGCGGCAGAGTTCGTGTTGTCACCCGGTCCTTGATTGTGTGAAATATTAGGGAAAATATTTACAAAACCGGGACACGCTTAATATGGACGAACAAAATACTTTTTTAATTTATATTTTTAGTTTTTTTAGAAAAAAATACTTTTTAAATTTATTTTTTTCGTCCATATTAAGCGTGTCCCGGTTTTGTAAATTATTTTGTAAGTATTTTCCCTTATATTTCATACAATCAACGACCGGGTTACGTCACGAACTCTGCCGCACGGTATTATGCTCTTGCCAGCGTTTTCGCGGGGCTTTAATAAAATTTAAACTTGTAGAATTAATTTAGTTACGAAAACGAACTTTAAAAAAAAAAATACTGGTATTTAAGTTGCATGTCATCTATATAAACATATTTTTTATAAGTCAAAATATTTTTCACTCTACTTCCCTATTAAGTTAAGAAGCACAAATATGAAAAGAGAGGAAAAAATAAAATAAATGATATATTATGCTATTATTTTAAAAAAGGACAAAGATGAAAAATAATCTTTAAAAATATTACGATTAATTTAGAAAGGACAGAGATTAAAAAAAATGTTGGCATTTCTCGGCTAACACAAACAATTTAACAATCTTTTAAAATAACCCAAGGAATTAGAAGTCTTAATATGTTCTGGAAGACTTTTAAATACAAGTGGAGTCTGATATGTGAATAATTTCTTTACCCTAAATAAGGTTTTTTTTTTACATTAGGTCCACACAGGAGTGAGGAAAATAATTTCCCTCAGGGCCTTTGGGGATGCTGTGTGGAGGGTATTTTTAAGGAAAGGAAGTTCTGGGAAGGAAAAAGGTATGAGGGTTGTGTAGGAATCTGGTGTTCAGTGTGTCTAGATCATCCGCCGCCAAGACCTAGATAAACCTTACCCCATGAACCCGGGCACCCCTGCTAAGTCACCAATCGTAGCGAACCACTTGGGGTAACCTATGGCAGAGGTGTTGGTTATCCAATAAATGGTTTCCGGGGCGGCTGTACCCATTCCCGCCTCCCAAATTGAAATTTGAATTGCCACAACGTTCAGACCAAAGCCAATTACAGTAAGTACTACGGATGTGTTGTGTCTGTTTGCAATATTAATATTAGTAAGAATCTACAAAGCGTTGTGTTATATATAGCTGTTTTACACTCGTGACATTACATTCCTTATAAATTAAATGAGTTAGTTAGATAGCTACAAAATGTATTTCTTGTTGAACATTCATTACTACGTACCTTGCAAGAAATACTGAAAAAAAAAATTTTTTTTTACTATTTTTTGCTATATCGTAGCTATTATTTATTAAAACTGTCGCCGTTCTTCCATGGAGCTACGTTCAAGCGACGCGATCGCCGCTCGTCTGTATTTTCAATACTATGATTAGTCTTTAAAATCGCCGCTAATAGGCGCTGCACTAGCAAAATTGTATGACAGGTAGCGGTAGCGTCGCTTGTAAATAGCTACGTGAACGATGGGCGTGTCACCTGACAATTTGACCATTATTAATAAATTATTTAAATACATAAATCAAAATGGAAGACACCAATTTATTTCGAATTTTATATTTTACTTCAATACTTAAGTTCCGAAACGTACTAAATTCAAAATTTTCATAAATAATGCAAAACATTTTTAAAATATACTTCAACAACCCGGTGTCGAAATTTATTACGAGCTCGGTGGTAATTATGTGCTTAGAAATATTAAGTAATGAATGTTCTCGTTATGTGAGTAAATCACCTTAACTGCCTTTATTGCTGCCCTACAAAATAATTTATGTATAACAAAAGAGCCACTGAAAAATATTGTTTGAATTTACCTTGGGAATTTCAATAGCCGGTGCATTTCACAAAACTCGTTGCCTTTGCAATTGAACCATAAAGGCAATAAAAAATAATTACTTCAAATTTTACTACGTCGATTTATCAATACGTGAAATCTAATTTCATAAATTCTATCGATTGCTGTTGGCAATGGCCGTAAAGGCTGTTTACGATAATAGCGTCCCAATTGAAAATTGAAACTACTGTATGTTTGTGTCATTAGATACCATTATAATCTATTTGATTTAGTAAAATCGTAAATGAGATGCACTCACTTTATTTACGTCCATTTCTAGCTATATAATATACAGGATGTTAAGACTCGTACTTGACTTACCTGTGACTCCTGACATTAATTGGAATAAAAACTGAAAATGAAATTTTGGTATCCGGCGACATTTTTAATGACATTTTTTTCAACCAATAACATAAAATATAGATTTTGAGCAGGAAGGGTCGGTGTGAGGAGTTGGGCAGCTACTTGTGAAGTGTTTGATTTTCCAGAAAAAAATGATCACCGGAGACCAAAATTTCATTAACATTTTTACTCCAAATAATGTCAGAAATAACTGGTTAAAGTGAGTCAATTACGTTCTTAAAATCCTGTATATCTTACATGATAGTCCACATTCATACTTTTTTTTAAATTAGGCATGAAGCATCTTCGAGGAACTATGGCGAAGGAAATGCAATGCAAAAGTTGATGATATTTTAAATGCAACATACAAAAAAATACTGTTTGAACGCCTTCAATTCAGAAACAAATGATTTCATAACTTTCAGATATCTTCACACGTGTCCACAACACACGTCTATATGTATTTCTTCCAATGGTTTTTGGCGTGTGACAATTTCTCGAGATATTTAATACAAAAACCTAAAATTAAAATTTTCCTTCTAGTCTGTCCATCTATGCCAATATTTATTTATGTTTTAATGTGATACACTAAGTACCATTAAAGCACAACTTATTTTGAAATCTTTGCTGAATTATATCTTCTACGATCATCCCGGTGCCTGGTTTTAGTACCAGACTCAAGTCAAGCCGTGTATTGCACCATTGAGTACAAAAAATCCTTTCAATACAAGAATCCTTTTATCTGGCCACTTTTCTTGCCGGTTCTATGCGGATCACGTAGCTAGAAAATGTGAATGGGAATAGTCCCATTTAAAGCGAGGCTCCCATCCTTTTGGCAACATTATTGACGTAGGAAAAATCTCTAAGCCATCATTATTTATTTTTATACTAAGGTAAATTTACTAGCTTTGTGAGAGCAATGGTGATAGTCGCCATAAAAAATACTAATCCCGATTGTGGGTCTGTCTGAAATTGTATCAAACATTTATTAGAGAATCGAGTAACAGAAACAAAACAGCAATAAAAATGCAGTTAAGGACCATTAACCAGCTGCCGGGAATTTTCAACTTGTGATCCCTTGCAACTGTACAGAGCGGTTCCGATGAGAAGCATTGATTATTCTGCGTACCAAAATTTTTAACCATTAACTCAATATTCACTTTATTTCATTCAAAATTTTCTTTAATATGTATCTGCATTCCAGTAAGCAATAAAAATGCTTAAACGCGTGATGATTAATTTCTTAATATCGTTTACTACTTGTAAGTGTTTTTTTTTATGATTAGTACCTTTTTATGATTTTTCAATAATGTATAAGCAAAATAAGTGTGTAAAAAAACTGAAATATTTTATTTCTTCAAACTTCGCAAAATCACTTTGTGGCATCATTTTGAATTAAATTAAAACAAATAACTTTGTTTAAACAACTAATATAATCACAATCACCTACATGTTTCAAAACCGATGGTTTCTTCGTCAGGGTAGTAATGACATTAATAACAAAATAAACAAACAAGTATAGACTAAAAATAACAGATTAAAAAGAACTATGGACAAAAATATTATAGAGAGAGGTGATTAATTAATTAAAAGATATCGTAAAAAACAATTATTTAAAATTAAATATAAAAATTATTTAAAATTATTTTAAAATATGAAAAATTACATTATATAAATTATCAAAACATAATAAAGAAGTTTAAACAACAAAAATAAATTATTTTAAATATAATTATTAATAAGAAAATATATTTAAGAGATGGCTATTTTTAAAAAATAAATATTTAATTTACTATTAACACTTTTTCTAATTTCTAAAATTTCTAAGTTTGCTAATTGTAAATTATACGATACGTTGGCGCAGTGGATAGCGCGTTGGCCCGGATTGCCAGAGGTCCTGGGTTCGATTCCCAGATGTATCCGTATCTTTTTCTGATTTTTCTGTTTCGGATTTTCGATTGACTTTCGCTAATATTATCTTCATTAATTAAAATATTATAATTTGAGGTTTAACTCTTTAAGTTAATAAGTTTAAAAAAAAAAAAAAAACATTCAGTTTGTGACACTTGACTAAAAACTAAGATATCTTCGAGTCTACAAGCACAACCAGGTCAATACTCCCCCTTTATAATTGGAAGCTGCTATAACGTAGTTAGCTTTACATAGTTTTCAACCGCTCTCAGGCGCAGCATTCAAAACGTTTTCCTCTGAGGGCTTTTAATTACTCCCAGAGAAAACTTTATTAATCAACATCTACAAGATTCTGATAAGACTGATTTAATAACAGATTATCTTCCGAAGATGATATCAACTGTATTTATTATACACCTGTCGATTTTGATTGAATTTTCATCATCTGCTCAAACCACGTCGATGTTTGTTACGAATTAAGGGATAATGGTTACAGTCACAATCTTACAGGTTTAACCAGTAACTAAATACACCTGGGCTTATTACTCGATACAATCATTGGATTAATTAACGTTGTATAATAACTAGTTCTCGGATTTTAATGGAAAGCACTGGGATCTTCATTAGTATTCCATCGAAACTGTGTAGATACTTAGTACTTAGCGACCGCCTTAAAATAAAATAAAATATAAGCTTATAATTAATTTATCAATTTTATTTATTTGTCGTTTTAGAAACATTACAAAATTGCATATTTGAATGCGTTTTTAAAATACATTTGTAAAAGGGTATTACATAAAATATAAGCAGTAAGTATATCAACTATACTAGCATTAATACAGCTTTCCTTTTAAGGCTCGGTAGTAAGCGTTAAAAAAAAGAAGAAGTTGGTTAGGGAGCGCGATAATATTAAAAAAGAACTATAATTAATCAACAATTATGAAAATACTAAAATAATAAAACACGACTCGTTTAAAAAAGATTATAAATAAATAAATCTCTCAACACATGTTTAAAGGGGCATTTAAAGAAACAATGTGATTTTTTCATACCTATAACATGTTAAATAACAGAACAAAATGTGTTTTTAATACTTTTTGGAGAATACTTTGCAATTTTTTTTCTATCGAGGGAATTTTATATACTTACCATTTTGACTAATATTTAGCTATTATCTTCAAAATTAAAGGAAATATGTATAGGTAGAAATTGGGAATGAGGGGCTTAAAATACGATTATAACCACTCGAACGCTTTTTTCCACAATATGGCACTATTTCCAAAACCACGGATTGCTTTGCTGCCAAAATATGGCAAATATTCCCTAGATTCTTTAAAAAGTTTTAAAGTTAACGATTTTATAATTTTTTTTTTGTAAATCCTACGAATATGTGTAGAACCAGAAGATAGGTGAATTCATCGGCTAAATAGAACTATTAATCTCTTTTAATGTCTCCATATTCAAATTCGGAGGTATGATTTTTTTAATGTGGGCGCAAATTTTCGCTCCAATGGATAAAAGAGTATTACATAAAACAAAAACAGTAGTATCAACTGTACTACTGTTTTTGTTTTATGTAATACGGGTTTGCCTTTTAAATTAACCAACACGTGGAGTAAACACAGTCGGTAACGTTATATTGTAAATGTTTGGTTCATACATTGAACCGAATATAGCCTAACAATAATAAGCAAAACTGATTTGATTCGCAGGATCAAGCTGCAAGCTCGAATAATTGAGGCAATACTAATACTGTGTACCTAGCCTACAAGTCAAATAATAGACAGTTTGTATGCTGGATCAACTATCGAATTCCATACATGAGGGATAATAACGATGAACCTTTACACCCATATGCATAGTCGGTTCCTCGAGATTTCCTCCACTCGACTGTGACTCGACTCAACCTCAAGGATAAAATCGGTATGCAGAACTGAAAAAACTGTCCTCGACTTGAGCAAATTCCTCAGTCGAGTCGAGTAATGAACTGTCAAACTCAAGGTACGTCGCGATCTACCTTGAGGCCTCCTCAAAGCTTGTTAACAGCGCTTTCTACATTATTTCTGAGGTTAATTAGCATAATGAATAATTTCCATGATTGTATTGACCACCTTTATGAAGATTTGTACCAATATCGTCCTTTAAAGCGGTATTTACGGGATGCAGAAAATCTGCTGGAATATTTTGATGATGTGGAATCCCGAAGAAGATTTCGATTTAGAAAAGATACAATATTAAATGTCCTCTTGCCACTTTTGAATTTAACACCGAGTGCCAATAACCGAGGTCTTCCAATACCGCCTCTGTTGCAGCTTCTCATAGCAGTCCAATTTGGGAGGCGAGTATGGGTACCTCAACTCGACTTACTGGAGGTTCCTCACTGGAGGGTGAAGCCGTAACTGAACATACTGATTTCAAGGGAGTTTTTAAGATTTCCTTGAGGTGACCTCGACTAAGGTCGAGTGGAGGAGGTCTCGAGGAACCGACTATGCATATGGGTGTTAGTCAGCGTTAATGTACATGTGTTGTGAATCAATACTGAAAATTATGATTTTGGAGAGCAAACAATATTAAAATCATATCATGTGAAGTCATGAGATTGTAGTTTCGATTCCAGTAGTTACAATCCTTAAGGTCATTGGGTGCGCGGTGAGTTTCATACAAAACGTAGTTTTGGATTTTAGGCCGAAATAACTAACCAAACTGAAGAAATATTTTTTTAATCAAAAGGTATGCCAAATATCGATCTCGCATAGGAGCTACTTTATTTATTTTTGCTTTAATTTTTAAAATATAGGCTATTAAAGATTTTAATATTTTATGATTTAGAGGCAACTTGGACAATTATTTGAGAGTAAATAAATGTAAACTTTTAAAAATTAATTTTTGCTATTTTTTTTTAAGTATGATGAAATATGAAATTTAAAATATTGTTTTTTATTTAGAAACAATTTTGATGGGTGTAAATTTAAATTACAAATTACCTTTTTACATCGGAACAAAAATTTGTCGTTTAAATCTTAAAATTACTACCCAAAGAAACGCATTTTTTAATTTTTTTTTTTTAATATTATTTTTCATTATTTTAAAACTAAGTAGGTATTAGGCAGATTTTTTTTTATAATTATAAATAACTCGCAAAAAAATTCCAAAGTTGTTTCCAAAACGAACAAAAACTGATTTCTTTAATTACCTACACGTCATCATTTAAAAGCCAAAAAAAAAAAAAAAATAGCTCCTATCTGAGATCGACATTGAACATACCTTTTTATTACAAAAATAATTTTTCAGTTTGGTTGGGTATTGTGGCCTCAAATTCAAAACTACGTTTTGTGTGAAAGCGGCCGCGCAGCCGTTCCTCTTAAATGGTATTTATAATGATACAGTTTTTACTTGATACTACAGGTATTTTATATTTTATACCGATGCTATAGTGATGTTAGTGATGGGCGTAATTGAGATATCTATAAGGAAAAGATCGTTTATTGTTGTAATCATAACGTACGATTGCTTTGGGTGGGAGGTACAGGAAAAACAATATTAAACCCGTTATTGAAGGCACTGAAATATATTTCACATATTATTGAGAAGAAACCTTTCATTTACTCGAGCGGTGCTCTCGTCATGGAATCTCATATACTTGATATTAGACCATGTTATGTATTAAAAAAATAATATATGTTCATAAAAATAAAAAATTAAAACGGTCAGAAAAGGGGCAGAAATGACCTTTCTGTTTCAACAAGCAAACAGCGACATACCAAAGAGTATTTATAATAAAATCTCTCCCTAACTGAAAATCTGTGAATTGTCATCCTTCACAAGGTTGATTTGGACATATTATTAAAAATATCATCTGATAATTTGTTTCGAGTGCCAAGACGTAGGTATCTCCGCATTCATTTGTTTTTTCTCGAAATTTAATTTTCATCGTATGTATATCTTCTTTTCGCTTTTAATGTATTTTCAGTACAAACAAATTAATATAATGTAATTAAAAAATCTTTACAATTTGAAATTACGTACCAAACAACAAAAAATGGCATCATGATTAGTTTCTTAGAACAGACGCTGGCGCTGCTTAGTTGGAAACTAATGTTGATTGGGCCGTAATGTATTCACACCTGTAATATTAATATGTTATTATCATTGTGCATATATCCATGTACACATCATTATGATTAATACGGTAACTACGTAATTATATATTTCAAATATGGAACAAAAAATTAAAAAACGTAATTCTAATCATCTGTGTCAGAGCGATTAGAAAATCAAATCGATAAAGATTATTTCGATTTTTCAAATCTCACATTGTTGCACGTGACACATCACTACTAACAATGCTCAATTTATTAATAATTTTAAAAAATCAGAAATGTATTCCCCAGTTGAAATAATTTCTTGTACTCGGATTCAAGAAGGCTCGTTATTTTTTCACAAAGTCGAAGATTTTCACTGAATATTTTATAAAGAAGCTAGTTCGTATTAAAATAATATGTTCATTCAGACTTTCAAATAAAATACAGTTACGGTTTTGTGATTTTTTCACAATATTTTGAAACACTTGTAAATATTATACGTTGTTTTACAAAAGAAATAATAATGCCTTTGAAATTACAATTATTGTTATTATTCTCCTTGACAATAAATTCCCCTCAAAGAAGTCTGAAATAATATCACATTGTATTATTACTGTAGTAAAGCCTACTTGGTAAATCTTTGTCGTGTTTGTGCCTTTGTACTTGGCACCAAATCAGGAAATAATTTTTCAAGCACTTGTGGAAATTTTAGTCGCTTCTCGACAATTTATTTACATTATTGCGACACATTTTACGGGAACTGAAAAGTTTCGAATTAACCATATCAAATTTAAGTCGTTAATTTTTTAACGTAGAAGAGATATGTGTAAACTAAATGTGTAATGTGAAAAGCTTATTTTTTATGTTTTGAAAATAAAGCGTATGCTAAAAAGCTTCCCTTCCCATATACCACTCGAGAAGGGAAGATAACCCAAAGTAGGATAATAATAACGAATAATATAAAATATACATATTTTATTTACCACAAATTAATTAGCATAACTTGTTTTTAGATACATTTTAAAATAAAATAAATCATGCTTTAAAAGTTACACGAACTTTTTCGAAAATACTAGAACGGTCAAATCAAGTAAGTGGAAAAAATAAGGACTATTTTTTTTAAATGAATACCGCACAAGAGTCCCAACTGCTACCGTTTGGAGCCAGTGAGACTATGGAATCCCCAAGCGGGGTATGTTGTGAGGCTGAAGGTAGTGGGGGAAGGAGATAGGGAAGAGGAAGGTGGGGAAGTACCTGGCCCATCAGATCTGGTCACAAAACTTTTCACGCAACGTTTCAATTCTGAATGGTGGTCTTACACCACGGCGATACTGAGAGTATCTTCCACTCTGGAACGTGACACAAATATACTATATATTATTTTAATTAATTAATTGTAAAATAACACGAATAAATCAAATAAAATTTATGTGTTTTTAAAATAAAGTTATTTGAACCCGCGACCTTCGAATTGGGAGTCAGGTGTAGTTTAAGGAGTCAAGAGTCAGAATTGTAATAATTGAAAGAGTTGTAATATGTCATTACAATATACCTAAAGAAGTAAGTAGATATACTAGTACCAGCGAGAGATCGTACATGACGTCAACGTTCTGTAAACATCCGTCTTTTTCGTTTTCGAACAAGACTTGTGAGAAGGAAGAGGACGAACATCGATGACGTCCGTACGAGTTCTCGCTGTGACTAGTTTTGTATATAAGTTTGTTATTATTAAAAAATGACTATGATTAGTTGTAAAGTATATTTTTAATACAGAAAATATGTATTACGTATGATTGGGTGTTTTACAGAATATATCACATGACATTTATAAGCCATCTCAGAAGATAGAAACGGTACGGAAAAGGCTGCAAATTGGCAAAAACTATAAATATACTACATTGTTTTTTACTCGTGTAAAATAAAATGCGTCCTTCATACGGTAAAAGAAATGTCCTATTACTGTCTCTCTAAGAGAAAATCCAAACCTTTCAGACTTTTCAGGAGAAAAAAGGCTCTCCGGGGACGGTGAATTGGCTATATTACGAGTGCTTTTACCGAAAGACACGCGCGGGCCAGTTAACTGTGAATAATTAATACGTCCCGAGTCCCGTGCTAAGGACTAAGGAGCGTGGTAACTTTACCTTTTATCCGAGTTCGGACTGTTTTCTCAACTCCTGTCTCAGGGGCAGTTCAAAATTAACAGTCGAAAATTAAAAATTTCCCGTAAATAATAATTTACACGTTTATATTATCAACGTGTATTCTTAGCTGATGGATTTTTTTTAAATTATTATTTTGTTTAATATATTTAAATAAACATTTAAAACAAATAATAAAACATATAAAACAAATAATAATACATATATATCAAAATAAAACATAATACAAAAAAACAGAGAAAAAGTCTCAATAAACTACTTTTAAGTCATTTGTCAATGGGTTTTTTTTAACTTAATGGATTATAACAAAAATTAAATTAACTATTAAAAAATAATTGTTTACATTCATAAAAATAAAAATAAATAAAAACAAAAAATTTATAAATAAATAAAAACAAAAATGAATAAAAATGCTATGAATTAATAAAAATCATAAGCTTGTGAGAATTTTACATTTAGGTATTCATTTGCATTATTTATTTGCTATCATGTAATAGGCTCATGACCGTATCGTGGAAGTTATATATATGCTATGTTAGAGTGGTTTCACCATTATAAGATATCGGGTACAGGGTGGTTCATATTGACCTCAATTTGGAACAATGAGTACCTAAAGCCCTAGACTCTAGGGCTTTAGGTACTCATTGTTCCACTAGTTCCACTATACTCTAGGACCCAGTGGCGGTTTTCTCTAAAGTGCGTTTGTGCGGTGAACCCCCATTAAAAAGGTGAGAAAATAAAACAAACTTGTTGTATAATAATAAAAGCACATTATAGATAGCTCGACATTAAAATTCCGCCTTTAAAACTCGCGCCACCGAAAAATACGATACCTATTCCCATTTTGTGCGCGATACAATCAGCACATAATCGTCCATACAAAAAAATCATAGCCGATACAAATCCCTGTGACGGTGAAACGAACAAAACCAAACAATATTAACCCAGCTCGGTGCGGCGATCGCGAGTCAAGATGTCATGTGACCTCCGAACATTGACGAGTCCCGCGCGCAGATGCGATGCGCGAGTTTGACGGTTCACCTTTGCACCATATTGATTCAAGTTAAATGTTATATATTATGATATTTAACTTTGTAGTCATTTTTGTACATTTATTATTTTCTTTTTTCTGCATTTCTCCAACCTTTTGCTAATGGCATTTGTAAATCTACTATTGAAGTAGACCGATTTTGACTTCTGTTTTCGTATTATTATTTTTTTTAGATAAGTTTTTATATCCCTTAGTTACGATTACCTACATTAACTAAAGTTTCGGCAAACGTCGCTAGTTATAATGTCGCGAATATTCTGTCGCAATTTTTTTTTCACAATGGCGGAATAGAGTGTTATATATACAAAAAATAACGCTAATACTGATGAAAGAAGGTTGGAAATTAAAAAAATGTATTTTTGTATAAGTGTATAATGGATTTTTGTATAATTGAAAAAAGTTAATTCTATTTCGTGCCACCTTTATTTGTGTTTTTTATATTTTAAAATATCAATTATATTATTCTACATTCTACGTTATTTTTCTTATTGAAAAAAACAATTATAATGAGCAACATACATTGAGTGCTGTAAAAACCATTTAACAATTTAATTCCTCTTAAACTTTTCTGGTTATCTAATTATTGTGTCGCAGAGTGACAAGTCATTTAAAAACAATAGTATGTAGGTACTAGGTACCCCTCCAGCTAACTTTATTTAAGTTGTGTGACAACAGTAAGTAAATTTTGATTAAATATATCTTCTCTTGAATTTCTGAACCCCCCGTTAAAAAGACCACGAACCGCCACTGCTAGGACCTGAAGTATCTTGTAATAGTCATAATAAGAATAGGTACCTACTAAATGTAGATACGAAATACTAATAATAAGAAAAATAAAAACAACATTTTAAAACGAAAAATATACATAAAGCATAAAAAAAATTAAAGTAAATTATAAAATATACATTTCGAAGAAAATAGAAATAAAATACTCAAATAATACAATCTGATTCACCTGCCTAACAGATGTTTCTACAGTCTTACTAATATAGTCACCAGAATAAATTTAATCTACCGTTTTATTTCGCGGTTGTTGAAAATAATCGTCCGATCATACATAAAAATAGCAGTTTTCTTTGAAATTTGATAAATTAAACTTTTTTTATATTGACTAGTGTTTGCTTCAAATAATCCGGGCCTCCAATCACGTGCGCCGTCCCGTGGTGCATTCATTGGATAAGTGCACTTATGTTATAAAACTATTGTAAAAAAATAAATATTAGAAAACACGCAAAAGTGTATTGTTGAAATAATTCAAAATCACAGAACGCATTACAACTGTATAGAGCGGTGAAGAGTTCCCAAAAAATACAGACCATTTCAAAAGAAGATTAAAATGTATTAAAATTTGAAAAAACATAACGAAATATGGGAAGCTCATCGGACAGATTGAAACATTTCTTTAAACTGCGTTAGCGGATAGATCGAGAACGTTGAATGCACTTCAGAAATAAGCAGTGGCGGCTCGTGACTTTTGGTGAGCTAGAGTGCAAATATTAACAAAAATGGCATTATCGATTAGCCGAAAAATATTTTTTTTTTTACGATTTTTTTTTTGTATGAAGATTTTCAGGAAATTTCAGTTTTCCTTCACAGATTTCCTGAAAATCTTCATACAAAATTTTTTTTTTTCGAAAAAAAAATAAAAAATATTTTTCGGCTACAACGACATCAATAATGCCATTTTTGTTAATATTAGCACTCTAGCTCACCAAAAGTCACGAGCCGCCACTGGAAATAAGCCTAATCGCATTTTCATTAGGTTTATTTAATTGCGGGGTGGCTTCCACCATCCAGTGGCTTCCTTGAATGGAGACATGAAACAAAGGTCACTTCTAAATTAAATGTGCTGATTTTATTCTTCTAAATTTATTCTTCTAATTTATTCTAAATTTATGAAGAAAAAAAATGGTTTTTGTTTTCGATTAATACTATTTAAACGAACGAAATAAGTAATGTCAATTCGTATGATATTAATTATGTAACAGGTAACGATTATTTTACACGCGTTGTTTTCTCTAGTCAACATCGAATTATTATCATAACCCTTTCAAAACAGGTGTCCATTAAGTTTATATTCCGACGCACTCCACTATTCATTTCAGTACCCTAATCCAGAACAATATCACATAAACTTTAAAGGGGTTAAAAAGCAATTAATAAAAAATAAAGATTAAATCGATTATGAATAATATAATGTTAGTTAAAGGTTTAGTTAATTATTATTTATTTTAAAAAATTTGCTTTGTTCATGAATTTTAACATATACATATACATCCTGGGTTCGAGTCCCAGATGTGACCCAATCTTTTTCTGATTTTTCTGTTTCAGATTTAGATTGATTTTCGCTAATATTGTCTTCATTAATTAAAATATCAATTCAACACCAACATCGATGGTTAATTTTTAAATTCCTCAAAAAAAAACTACATTCCGAATTTTCACCAATTTATAGCGTATTTCCATTGAATACTTTAAGTTTTTAAGCTCTTGAAAAAATGTATATGAAATTTAAAGAAAATCTCTGTACATTTGTCGGAAAAGTAATTATATAAAATTCCACATATAGAAAAAATCACAAATTTCACACTTAAAATTTTTTAAAACCTATCCAGCTCTGTTATTTAACATGTTAAAGAAATGAAAAAAAACTCACTATAGGCATTTCTTTAAATGCTACCAAAGACATTTGTCGAGAAATTTTTCCTCTGTTTTCAATAAGTCACGCTTTATTAAATATTTTCTGGAGAGTCTTCCACAATATTGACATTCAAGTTTAAAACTCTACTGCTATATTTTTATTATATTCCTAATGTTCTCCTCACTTAGAACTACATTGTAAGAATTGTATCATCTACCATTGGCTATAAAATATGTATGTATCATGTATCATGTATATATTTATATATATATATATATATATATATATATATATATATATATATATATATATATACACACACACATTATATAGCCAATAAAGCGTGACATATTGAAAATAGAGGAAAAATTTCTCGACAAATGTTTTTGAGAAATAATGTGTGTACAATTTACATGCATTATTTGAATATATGTATATATACGTTAAGGTGTATCTACCTGTGTATTTACTAATATTTTTTGTTCTTATATGATGTTGGTCTTTATTTTATGTACTTGTTATTTAATTGATGCACCAATAATGTTGATAATACATAATGATACAATAATGTTGTGATGAAAGGTGTGCCCACCCATAATTGTGGAATGATCGTTTTAACCTATTGAAAATGTTAATTACTGCAACAATTATGTATTCCGTTGGCGAGCCGATAAATAAATACTTAAATTATCTCACTGTTGCACTGTTTGTCTATGGTGGCTTTACTTAGGTCATATCTAAACAAAGGACAGAATAAAATCCCAACTTGTCTGGTGCACTCTTTCGGAGTGATGTCATGTTAATGTTGCCCGACAAGGCTTTAAACTTTTACTCAGTTAATTGATGTAAGTTTTGTACAGGGAGTTCGGTAGACGAAGTTGTTTGAAAATAATAATTTGTTTAAATTTAGCTTTTGGAACAATGTCATATATATTTTAGCAGTACGAGACACTGATAAATTCAGTTTATGTACGTGGTTGATTTACGAGCATACAAGTTACAGTTACCAAAAGGAGACTAACAAAACTAATAATAAAACAGTTAGCGAAGTAAGAGAAATTTATATGACACTCAGCTTACTACTCAACCGATGTTATTAATTAAGTTTTCGTTATAACCTGTCAATTTAGTTAGACCAATCAGATTAAGAAAGTACATATTTCCCTTTGTTCGTTTCTGAGAAATGTCAATAATCTAATATGTAGGAATTAAATTGTAAACCTACCAGACCACCTCGGTAATGTTCTAAAATCTATCTTACGAAATTTGCTAATGTCTATGTATATAAACTGGATAATTTGTTACTGATTTTAATTTTTACTTAATTATGATTGAAATTAATTATCGTTGAAAATTTTTACTTAATTATCGTTTAAACTTCTCGCTAGAAGTTATCAGTTTTATTCAGTAATAACTTTATTCTTCTTCTTTCAAACGTACACATTGACAGGTCTCTTAGTAAGAGACAAAGATGTTAAACATAGATAATTGTATTTAGATTGTCATATTTTAACAGTTTCTTAATTAAAAAATAACAAGTATCTTATACACAAGCCAAAAATGTGTACATTCTTAGTGTGCCTTATTTCGCCACGAAAAAATGTAATGTGCAGAAAAATAGCTTGGCAAACGGAGTCTAGAAACGGTCGAGTTATGCGCTCTACACACTATGCTGCAAATTGCATATATAGTAGGCACAACCGGCTGCCGAATCCTTTGCGATTTGTAGCCATTCTGAATTCCATTCCCAACATGCTGGGTTGTTTGCAGCATCGTGAGTAGGGCACATTATGGTTCTATGTATATTATTTTGAATAAGAATGGAAAGGGTAATCACGGTTCAATTAATGTCACAGATAATCTTAGCCATAAAATAATGCTTTTTAAAGGTTATTTCTGATATGCGTTCATAAACATATATTTTTATATTTTTTATAAAGTAATTATAATTATAATTTTAATTCAGCTCAAGCGAAACGATAGGAAAAGCTGTATTTATCGAAAGCATGTTTTTTGGGGAATTTGTTATGTAAACCGATTCGTAGTAAACAATTATCGAAAATGGTGATTTAGCATTAGCATTTAGCTACTACACTTATTCAAAAGTGATTTCGTTATATCACAGAGAATAAATAATATAACCTTTATTCTATGGTATATCGGTTATCTATATATTACATTAGCTAGTGGTTAGGTTAGAACTATGAAAAGTCAACCCACTAACCAATCACCCTGTTTAGTTAAACAAGTTACGTATCATGTTAAGCATCATGAAACTTTTTCAATTTATTACGTTAACTTTACGATGGTTAGAAGTAAATGCATATTGATGCAGAAAGTCTGCACACGGTTCTAGAACAGCCATCAAACAAGTTCACCCTATACCAACTCGTAAAATGAATTGAAAATAATTGCTGGAGCAAGAAGATTTTGAAGAAAATGTTGAAGAAGACTAGATTATCATTTCGATCCCTTTTAGTATTATCCACTCGAACGCTTTTAAATATTCCCTAGATTCTTCAAATGTTTACGATTTTATAATATTTTTCTTATAAATTTTACGAATATGTGATAATAGACAAAAGATAGGGTGAATTGATTGGCTATAAAGAACTATAATCAGTTTGTATGTCTCCATATTCAAATTCGGAAGTATGATTTTTTTTAATGTGGGTGGTTAAATTTCAAAATGATGACGATGACCAAAAAATCTTGAAAAAAAAAGTTTTAACCTGCTCTGTCGCTCCAGTGGTTATGTACTTCCAAGTTCTCGTATATCGGTTAAGTTCTAAGAGTATGGATATTAGAGAGACGGCATGTGAAGTGTGCCCGTGCGCTCTAAGTGTGCCTTTTCGAGAATTTTACCCAAACGGCTTACATTGGCTGCTGGTTTTTGGACGTTTCATACGTTCCGACAGCAGCCATTTTACATGGTGACAGCCAATGTCAGCCATGTGTGTAGAATTCTCGAAAAGGCACACTTGGAGCGCGCGGGCACACTTCATATGCCGTCTCTCTAATATCCATACTCTTAGGTTAAGCTATTTTTCTACGCGGTCAACTAGACTTAAGGGCTCCTTGAGACGTCAACTTTCGTCGCCGTCACTTGAGAGAGATATATATTATTATGTTTCAGTTAAGCTGATAATACAGCTATTCCTTTATTTCTTAATTTCTACATTATTTTAAAAAAATTGCATATTCTCCTTAACGTCGTCTTTGTCTTTGATGAAACTTGATCTGCATTATTTATTGTTATAATAAGGGGGAAGGAAAATTTACGATAAAGGACTAAATAATATTTACTTAATGGTACCGTACGCAAAATATTTTTGGAATAAGATTTCTCGTGAGGCAACATTTTAAACGAAATATTAAAACCTTAAAGCTTTTTACTTTTAAAACAACAATGGCTAAATTATTACATAGTTATTTAGTTGGTTCATTGGATAATTTAAAAAAATGGATAAGGAGGAACCTCCGTAATAAACTTATGACATTCATTAGATACTCGTATAATCACAGATTAAAAAATATTTGCATGTTTGGTTATGAAATGAAAATATGCTTATAGGAATATTTGCAACTGCCTTGGAAGCAAGTTGTTGGTGTTTTGCGTGTGGACAATCTCATTTTTAAGTAAAAGAAGGAATTTGACCAACTTGGAAGTACATAACCACTGGAGCGACAGAGCAGTTTAAAACTTTTTTTTCAAGAGATTTTGGTCATCATTTTGAAATTTAGCCACCCACATTAAAAAAAATCATACCTCCGAATTTGAATATGGAGACATACAAACTGATTATAGTTATTTATAGCCAATGAATTCACCCTATCTTTTGTCTATTATCACATATTCGTAAACTTTATAAGAAAAATATTATAAAATCGTAAACATTTGAAGAATCTAGGGAATATTTAAGAGCGTTCGAGTGGATAATACTAAAAACAATCGAAATGACAATCTAGTCTTCTTCAACATTTTCTTCAACACTCTACGACTACTACTTCGGCTGGAGTTTTCAGGCACGTATAAGCCATAGCATTCCAAGAGGAACGGGCTATCAATACGGTTATGAATTATGTTAAAACTAAGCATTGCATGATGTGCATAACGTCTAGTTTCTATGCAAAATCTATAAATCTATCTCACAACATATACCGATTGGGGTTTCTATATAACCACACTGGATCCAGGCGGTTCGAAGCAATTGGGACTCTTTCAAGATATTCACATTAAAAAAATCAAATTAAAAAAAATGAAATGCTTCTCAAATTATTCCAGTATAGTATTTATTTCTTCTGAAATTCTTAACCATTAATCACCTTATGAATTTTTATCGCATCGTGTTTTCAAACTCTACAAAAATAATTGTGCAAATTTACTTTTTTCCGAATAAGAAATGATAAGCTATCTTTTTTACAAAAATGCGAAAAAGGCAAACGAAGGAGAGCAAGCGAAAATGTAATCTCATCCACAAACGACCAAAACCCTCAGTTTTTAGAAAAAAATATGTCAAGACAGGAAAAGTTATGAATCTCTGATATAGGTATGTAATTATTTTGTTGGGGAAAAAGTTGAGTCTAACAAAAAGTCGCGAACTCAAGACGAAATGAATTCCCACACAGAAAGAAGTTGTTAGGAGAATGGCAGTAATTTAACAGGACTTTTGTCAGAAAAATACTTCAGAAGTTGGCCGTGACGAATTAATTTAAGGACTTTCTACATTTAACAAGTTAACATGAAAGGAAGAGACTTCATCTGTTTAAGAGGAACGGTTTATCATTTATGGCTTCAACATAGAAAACTTAATTTTGGCTTTGTGGCCAAAATACCAAATTTAATATTTATATTTTTAACAAAATTTCTACTACGAAAATGTGTTACCTTGTTTATTTATATTTTAAAATATAAAATATAGGCCACTAAAGAAATAAATTTTGCGTGGTTTTAGTGACAACTTTGGCATTTTTTGTGAGTTAATTATAAGGTGACTGGACAACTAAACACACATTCGAAAAGTCATTAAAAGAGACGAAAAAAAACTTGGTTAAACTGTTAAGTTGTATGGGTTCTTTCTAAAATATTTTTTCATCACTTTTGATGACTTTTCAAGGGGATTTTGAAATGCCACTTTGTTGAGTTGTAATGGAACCAATTAAAAATATTTTAAAATAGATCTTGCCCTATCTACAGAGTTAATATGATGAAGAATAAATTTAAAAAATTAAAACAGCGTTTTCTTCGGTAGAAATTTTAAATTATATACGACAAGTTTGTATTCCAACGTAAATCTATCATTTTTAATTTAAATTTACGACCATCAAATTGCTTTTTTATAATTTTAAATATTTTTTTTCATTATGTGTCGAAAATAAATGAAGCAATTTTTTTTCAAAATTATTATTTACTCGCAAATATTTGACGAAGTTGCCACTATAATCACGAAAAATTGATTTCTTTAATGGCATATATTTTATAATTTAAAACACAAATAAATAAAGTAGTACACATCCGTACTAGATATTAGTTACTAGCTACATCTTTTCTTTAAAGAAATAATTAAAATAATATAATTTTTATTCATGTTCATATTATCCTGACGAAGAAACTTTTGGTTTCGAAACATGTAGATAAAAACATGATATAAGTGGTATAATCGAAGTGATTTGTTTCCATTTAATTAAAAATGACGCCACAAAATGAATTGCCGAAGATAGAAAAAAAAATGGTTATGTAATTAGGTTTTTTGGCCTCAAAACCAAAATTAAATTTTGTATGAAAAAGGCTGCGCACAGCGTGTGTCGCTCTCCATAGAGAGAGAAAAAATTGCCTTATTTTTAAACGCCCGGAGTCTCCAAGTTCCGTATGATCTGTAGCTATTCGAAAACGTAAAAATAAATGAAATTGGTGATAAATACTATTAGCTCGCTAAAATGGCTGGAAGTTATGAAAAAAATTAGATTTCGTGATTCGGGAAAAAAATAAAACGAAGGGTCCGTATTTTATATTTTGTAGTAAACTTAATTTTTATTTAATAACTGTAGTCCAAAGAATGCAAAAAAAAATTGAAACATATATGATGTGTGTTTTTAGATTTTCACGGCCAAAAGCATTTTCGTTGTTTGTCTTTAGGGTGTTATGCCGTGTTGCGCTACCTCCTTCTTTAGCCGACGTTTCGGACAGCGTTGCAGTGTCCATCATCAGGGCAGATGCGGCATCGTCGGATCTGCCGGATCGAAAACATATCTGATGTGTTTGTTAAAAATATAAAAAGGGAAAATAACACTTTTTCAAGATCAAATCAAGATACTAAACAATAACTTTTTGATCAAAATACAACGAATAAAAATAATTAATACTCAAAATTTAATGATAACATGTTACGACAACAGTAATTATTGTGAAAAAAAAAATTTGTTACCATAATTTAAAAATACATGCTTGAGGTGTTTTTTTTTTATTTTCAGTGCATTTTAGCAAGCTAATAACCATTTTTTTAAATAAATTTACATTCAGTTCTCATTTTCTTTGTAAGACGCAACTTTTGAAACCCCAGGCGTTTATGAATTCAAAAGTTGAAATAATTGACACATCCTG
Source organism: Limnephilus auricula (assembly GCA_951813805.1). NCBI lineage: Eukaryota > Metazoa > Arthropoda > Insecta > Trichoptera > Limnephilidae > Limnephilus > Limnephilus auricula. The sequence goes on along the minus strand of OX638389.1, from coordinate 39,185,310 downwards.
AGTGCGCAACCGTTCCCCTAAATACATGTATGGGAAATGAAAGTTGTTTGGGGATATCGATCACAATAACCATATTCAAATTGGACGCGGATCTATTATTTCTTTTGTTTTTCAGCAAAAACGTTTTGATTGTTTGAAATGTCAATCCAATTAAGAGTAGTTGAAATGCGGCTTGTGTATTCCATTGATTGATAACGTTTCTGACTCGGATAATATGACTGTTGAAATTTAAACTGAAGTTCTTTTTCATGTTGTTGAAAGCATACAAAGGGAAGTGCATTCAATTTTTGCTTTCAAATAAACGTAAAAATAAATGATACGGTTATTGGAAAATTGAGGATATTTTGGGAATATTTCATCTCACTACCATTCTATCCAGGCGTTAAATTGGTGCACATGATGCTGGATAAACATTTGCTGATGCTGGATAGACATTTGCTGATGCTGAATAGACATTTGCTGATGCTGGATAGATGCTGGATAGGAATGATCGGCCAGTGGTTCAGTGGGCATTGCGTTTTGGTCCCACCCAGGCGTTCCGTGTTCGATTCCTCGGCTGGCTAAGTCCTCCACCACAACACAAGCAACATCTTCCGCTTAGTGTGGTGGTAGTAGGAGATTTTCAAATGTTGTTGGGTTATTCGTAACCCGGGAATGTTTGTCTTTCTTTTTAAAAAAAAAAAAAAAAAATGTGATGCTGAATAGACATTTGCTGATGCTGGATAGACATTTGCTGATGCTGGATAGACATAAGGGTGGAGTAACCTTACCTAACATTTTTTCATATTTCACTCATACTCTCGACTCGTGATCCGAAGGTCGCGGATTCAAATCCTGGCGTGCACAAGTAAATTTTATTTTTTATTTATTTGTGTTATTTCACATTTTACGGTACATTTGCGGCACGTTCCAAGTTGAAAGATACTCTCTGTATCGCCCTGTTGTAAGACCGTCAGTCAGAATTGAATATATGTTCGAAATGGCTTTAGCCGTGTTTGGTGACTAGATCTGAATTAGCCAGGTACTCCTTAACTTCCTTTTTTCCCCAATCTCCTTCCCCTCCCCGCTACATTCAGCCTCACAACATACACAATTGGGGATACCACTTTTGCGGTATTAATATTAATTCAATTAATTACTTAAAGAATATTGAGATGAATGTTGTGCTCACCTATAATTAGAAACATCATTACAACCATGTATAATATGTAAATTACTGTAAAAATTATGTGATGTATTCTGTTGGCGAGCCAATAAATAAATAAATAATTCATTTTTTACCCCATCTTACGAATCCCAATTGCTCAACGTGGGACTGTGGCATTTCCAATTTGGGACGCATTTCGAGACTACTAAATGAGCAGGAGGATAAGATGGGGCGAGAAAAGTTAGGAAGGCGAGGCATTAATAAATGGAGAGAGAAAGGAGAAGAAAAGAAAAAGGGATGAGAAATATCTACCGGCTATTCAGATCTAGTAACTAAAACCAAGCACTGCGGTAACTAAAAACCGTCCCGACTTGTTCTTCGGCAATGGAGTATACCCATAGAATAAAAAATATAATACTAAAGTTTAATGCCAACAACTATGCCACTGACTTAGTACCTTGTGCACGCCATATCTCTCTCTTACACATGCCTGAAACTGTATATTGCCATTCCATTTGAATTTCGTAATCATGGTGAAAAACAGTTTTGTATGGAAATAGAGGCCCAAAATCAGACATAATTAAGTTTTTAATCCAGCAGGACTGGAAGGATGGTGTGATCGTAATGTGCAATTAGATAGTGATAGATAGTGATGTGCGAATGCGGTGCGGTGCAGACCACCGTACATGTGGTCAACGAATGCCCGCTCCATTCATTCCCCGGCGGGATTGATGAGGTCCACAGGGCGACGCCTGAGGCCCTAGACTGGCTCGCAGACCTAGATGTCCCCCTCTGACCCCCCCACCATACGAAAGAAGAATTAGATAGTGTGATTGCACGGGATATATAGGTACAATTATTGCATTATAAAGAGAAAAAATAAAATTTGAAACAAAAAAAAACAAAATAGGTGGGAACCTAATTAAAACATAGTAGGTATAGAAACATTTTATAAATATTAATTTTTTTATAAGAAAAACTCTCTTTTTAACTTTTGAAGGTCATTCCCATCCATGTTATGTGTTCCATGTGAATAAAATCGGATATATTTATCTGAGACACTATCTAGGTAACAAATACGTTATTTGAACACTTGTTTCCAATGAAAAAGGTAGCTGCCGATCATATGGAAAAAAAAAACATTAGTCGAATGAAATTCGAAATATGCCTTTACAAATACGGCGGTTTTATAATAGGTGGCAATGGCTGAATTGGTAGAGCGCACGTCACGGTAAGGCGAAAGATCTGGGTTCGAGTCCCAGTTGCGGCCGTTATCTTTTATAATTTTTATTTTTTTCATTTTCATATTTTAATTTAGATTATTAGTGTTATCTTCTTCTTCAATGATATTTTATAAATAAGTCAAAATATATTTTTTTAAATAAATAATATTAACCGGTCAGTGGTTGAGTGGGCACCGCGTTTGGGTCCTACCCAGGCGTTCCGTGTTCGATTCCTCGGCTGGCTAAGTTCTCCATCACAACACAAGCAACATCTTCCGCTTAGTGTGGTGGTAGTAGGAGATTTTTAAATGTTGTTGGGTTATTCGTAACCCGGGAATGTTTGTCTTTCTTTTTTAAAAAAAAATATATATATATAATAATTAAAATAAATGTCTTATATTTGGATTACGAAACACGCACATGGCATTTCTTGTGTTAAAATAACTAAAAATAAGCCTTCGCTACACAGCCCTAAAGAATTTTCCAATTTTATACACTTGTTATTGAAGCAAAACAGCAACTTTAGATTTAAAAAAAACTCCATTACTGTTGTAAAAGCGTAGGTTATTTCACTCCCGCCTAATGTATACGGTTCGAACACCATGTGTGTTCATGACTAAAACATTATGTACCCACGCCAACCTTCTCGTAATTTTAGCGACAGACTGTAAATGAACACAGCGAATTTCTTTAGAAATCTTGATATCTTTTTCCTTATTTTCCAAACTTATCGGTTTTATTTTTTTTTCTTTACTCGAGAACGTAAGCAGTACGCATATTTTGAATATCGAATAAAATTAATCATCTGGAAAAAGATACTTTATCACGTGACTGGGTACGAAAAATTATTACATATATTTTAAATTTGTATCGGGATAACGCATGTGTCTTATGGTATGGGCTCTACGCATTTTCGATACAAAGGCAGTGCAATTGTAATAACACATCAAATATTAATGAGTTATTGTTACACAACAGATTATGATACAAGTTTTTTTTTTCGTTTCATTATTTTAATATTACATTTAATTATAGTAATGACGTATTACCCATCTCACTAGATATGAAACGCATGTATTGAGATGGCAATTTACAGGGTGATTGTTTACAGATAAAAATAAAACAAAATCAGTATTTTTTTTTAATTTAACAATTGAAGTATGAATGTGATGAAACGAGAATAATTTTGAACCAATTAAATTTGAGTTTGACAAAAGGGCATAGTGATAAATGATAAGAAAAAAGGCAAGTGAAACTTACACATATATATACATATATTCATAATAGGTTAAATGTAAATATGTTTAGTTATAAAGTGCATTAAATAATAATATTAGTCTAGGTCTACTGATCAACAAAGCTAAAACTAAACTAATGGTGGCAAAGGGTAAACACCTTTTAAGAACAAATAATGATCTCACAGACTTAGAAATAGGTTCGTCTATAAGTGAAGAAGGAGGCTGTCAAACAGAAGTGAAAAGAAGAATATGCATGACAAAAGACGCTATGAGTAAAATTCAAAAGATATGGAGTGACAGCGGCATAACAAAATCCAACAAGATGAGACTCCGTATGGCTGGACATTTATTTTTATTTTTTTTATTATAAATACATTTGTACAAAATAAGGGTAGTCCCACAAAGCTGTCATATGGCAGCTTGTCTGTAGGTTCTACAATTTATTACTCTTAATATTATACATAAGGAAATATTTGTTAATACATATTATGTAGTTTTAAGGAAACATTAGGATAGATCACATAATAATATTAGATTATTAGAATTACATCTATAAGATATTTCAATGTACATGCCTAATAATCAGATATGTAGGCAGCTATCTATCATAATCTGTCATTTTTGTGAAATTTTAAGTTTTTATTTATTTTATTGAAAATCACTGCTATTAGGTATTCAAGAGTTCGGCTTCTATATTTATTTAATATTCGAGGAGTTTTTAGGCCCTTTCCTTCTTTAAATCTTGTGGTATGTTTGTGTACCATTGGGTGTTTATAATATGAGCTTTCTCCCGCGTTATCCATAATAGTAATGAACCAAAGGAGACCTTTTATTGTAAGTATGCTCTCTGAGCCATATAGTAGTTTTAAGTTATTTCTCTCTCTGTAAATATTTGATGTAACAATTTTTTTATTATGGCAGTTTGTAAATTTTGAATATATTTAATGTAAATAGTGCTTGCCTGTCCCCAAGTTCGAATTCCATATCTAAGGATGGATTCGACCATAGAAAAATATATGAGTTTAAGAGTGCAATGAGGCAAAATAAATTTTAATTTGTAAAAGTTACTAGCTATTGATTTCCTTATATCTATACTGTGGAAACAAAGGCACTTAAAGCCAGCGAAAAAAACGGATAGAAGCCAGCGAAATGTGGTGCTAGAGAAAAATGCCCAGGATTCCATGGACAGCCAGACGCCATGCAGCCAGAGCTAGGCATCCACAATAGGTTTTCAACTCTCTGCCTACAACTAATTTTAAGATACTTTGGACACGTTGATCGCCATACTGAGGACTCCATTAAACGCCGATTCCAGGTACGTTTTAGCTTTCTATCAAATTATAATCAGCTCAATATGATATTTTCCCTCTTCTGCTGATCACTGTTCGTTCAAAAGCTGAATCAGTCGAACAGTGGCTAACCATAGTTAGGAGTCATTGCTCTGGGCCTTGAATTTTATAGAATTTATTTTACAATAAAATATATAAATTTGTTTTAGACCAATTTAAATTTTAATTAAACTCTACCGGTTTCGGAAGAACCCTTCCTTCCTCAGGAGAATATTAAAACTAACCTAGGATACAAAATATTGATACATATATACCATACATTTGGGTGCTGGAGTGGAGGTCAAAGGGGGAGGGGGGTAATTGCGGGAATTTCAGCAATAACAGAGCGGTTTATTGGAAACATATCTAGAATGGGACTAAATGATAAATTAATTTGGTTATTCAATATATATTATTTAGGGATTTTTATTTATTTTATCTTATTTCTTATTTATTTATTTATTTTATCTTATTTCTTATTTATTTATTTATTTTATCTTATTTCTTATTTATTTATTTATTTTATCTTATTTCTTATTTATTTATTTATTTTATCTTATTTCGAAATTCCCGCACACAGTTCAATTATGAAACCTTTAATTATGTGATAAAAGATGAAATGTGTATGGATTTATTGGCATTAAACCACAGTGAGCACTCTGTATGTTTTCATGTTAACATTTAGTAGTATGATTTTTTTATGAAATCCTAAATCCAAAACCGAATTCCTGGAAACCTCCAACGCCTGAGGCTATTTTGTAAATACCCCATCGCTCGAATGGTGAAACGGACATAGAATCGGCATTTAACGGGAACCTTTCAACTGTTAAATAAACAAAATGGCCAATTAATGGTTTTGTCACGCGTGAATTTTTGTGATACAACTGGGCGCAATACTAGTAAACGATTTTTTTTATTTACAAATTTTGCGGATTGTGAAAGGGAAAAACGGCCTAGAAATTTAAAAAAAAAAACAGAATATCCGTACATTAGCGAAAAAATGATAAACCCATCAATTTAAATAGTTCTAGGTTAGCTCTGAAGCAATTTTTCCAGATATAATATCAATTTCTGAAAATTATTTGTTGAAATGATGGGTTTGTTTTTGGCACTTTTATATTCGTCTTTAATTGAAGGCATCACAAGAAGTTAACCCATTAAAGTTCAGTCTGCCGTTTATTGGACATAAATTCCATCTAAAAATCCCCACAAAGTGGTGGGTAGGACCTATTTATTATCCGGAATGCAGGCCATAAAGCCTGCGCGGTTTACGGGTAGCGCCGCCGGTTGGGCCGTTCGTGCCGATGTTAACGTGGAGTTCCTTTTAACGATTGGCAGAATGGTTGGTAGTTGGTAGATGGTAATTGCTAGTGGCGTTACCCTTATCTATTGCTGAAAAGCGATTGAGGATCTGGCCTGGAGGTCTGATAGGGCCGGCCGGAATGGCCCAATAATAATTTCTGGGGATAGTCCGTTGGCGTTGCCAGAATTGCGATGACAAATACAAATGTATTAAATATGAATGTGTTTTTCTTTTACACATCATAAACGATATTTTTCTGTTTTTTAAAAAGGCTCCCATTCTAAAGCCCCGTCACAGTTATCGTTGAAACGCTTTTATTGACGCTAAATATTCAAACCTTTCTCGTTGACCAAGGGTTGTGGCGCAAAGAAGCGTGTATATCCTAACGTTAGAATTGTCCATTGCCTGTTGGTAATATAAAAACAAAATCTAACAAGATGAGACTCCGTATATTCCATGGATTCTCAGTATTCCATGGACACCCAGAATCCAGACAGCCAGAGTTAAGCATCCACAGTAGGTTTTCAACTCTCCTTACGTCACATTACGTCGAGCAGAGAGGGAGGTCAGATAAGAGCCTGGAAATTCACTCTGCGTGACCAAATAATCAGTCACAACTAAGCAACGGAAAGGGTTGTATGAGTTTTTCGTGCGTCGCGACGCGTCGTCGTGTAGATAATGAGGTGTTAAAGTTAAGCTAAACAAAAAAAATTATGCCCCGTGACAAATGAAAGACGTTTCCATGCAAAAAAAAGTAACGGTAGTATACAGGTACTACCCATCCCAATTTTCTGTAATTGACAATGTAAATTAGTCCTAATCAGCAAACCGAATATAATTTTACATGACAAAATTAAAAAAATAACTGATATCATCGATGTAGCTATTCCAAATTTCCTGTAATATTGAAAAATCTGTTTCTGATAAAATAAGAAAGTATACAGATTTAGGAAATGAAATTAAGAATTTGGCATTCTCAGACTATAAAAATTTTACCATTTGTTATTTCGGCTACTGGCATTATACCTAGCTCTCTCATTAAAAATTTAGGAATATTAGATTTGTCAAAGAATTTGTATATAAAAATGCAAAAATCAGTCATTTTAAATACATGTAGGATTACGAAAGATTTTTTAAATATTTATATTGAGGGATCAGTAGGATTTATCGGTCAAATTAGGAATTCCACCGAGCCGAACCCTCTGATATGAAAATATCTGGAGTCGGTGAATTATTTTCCCATTTAATAGTGTGGTAGGTTAACATGTGGTTCTTGTATTGTTTTGTATTAATTATACTTATATAATACACTTGCATAGCGTGGATTTACTAGATGGTCATTTATATGGAAAAGTGTGTGAAAGGGTTTAGTTTTTCCTACGGGAAAAACTAAACCCAGACCTAAAAGTCTGGTGCGTAAAAAAAAAGGTAAGTGTTAATAATTTTTAAGCAAATTTTAAATTGCGCATAACACAGCTTAACATTCACATAAATATTTATCTTATTTTTTAGTAAAACTATCCTATGAAGGTATTTGGTACAGTGTTACTTTCAAAATTGACTTGGTCACTTGCTCGATTGTAGACACCTATTTTGTTTTATTTGTAGTTATCGTTGAAATTGCGCATGGAAAACAATCTCAAACATTACGATTTCGCTTCTCATTGTGTTACACTAAAGAATGATTGCTTTTCGGAAACTCCTGTACAGTTTACGTCGTTTAGGATAGTCTTACACTGGATAGCCGACATACATAATTCAAATATGGTATAAGAAATCGTACCTACCACACTTACCGCCTGGGCTTTCATTAAGGTTCCACACTATTATGCTTACTGAACGATTTAAAAGTAAGAAACAAATATAATATGGCATGATTGTCTGACAGTTTGACAGTTAAACTTAGTTAAAAGTTTCCTCGCTCATTGCGGAAAAGCAGATGCTAGATAAAAATAATTGAAGTCTAGAAATTTCAAACAGCAAAAATAGTGCAGTTTTCATGATTCAAGAACTTGAACTGTCTTGAACACAGAATCTGCGCTCAGGTTAAGAAGATTTGCAGCTCCTTCTAGAGTAGAAGACTTTCTCAATACCGCTGTTGCATCTGAAATTGTATAAGAATTACAGCTTCGGATGCACTTGAAATAGACTGTAAATACTTTAGACGAGTAGAAACTGATGTTTGCCGGAATCGGGTGGTATGTGAAGGAAAAAACAAGCAATGGAAAGGAAAAGGATGACCAATCACAACATAACCATTGTAATATTATAAATTATATAAAGATATAAGTCTACCGCGATACTTCGAGGTAATCCAAACCAACCCCAACAACGATAGTCAAATTCCTGCTTCTAACTTAAAAACGAGATTATAGTATACCTACACAAATAAAACCAACAACTTGCTTCCTAGTAGTCCGAATCTTTCTTCTGTTTTCAAAACACAACATCCGAATTTGCACTATTTTCTTGCAATCATTCAAAATTTCAAACAGTGTTCCAGTAAGGAGATGGTTAAGGAAAGGTAGGAACTGGACAAATGACCACCCGGTAGGAACCAATCATATTTTCATTTCAATACCAAACAACCGCTTTTATCAGAAAACACAATTTAGAAACAAAACATAGCTTAAATTGGCTTTAACAAGGCTTAGTGATTGATAAGTAACAATTTTCCGGTCACTTCACTACTAGCTTCAGCACCACTAAATCCTAAAATTAGGAATATCATAGGGTGACTACAATTTCCCACAACTACTAATTGCCCACTCTCACTTCTATTGTGGTTTTCTCACTAACGTATGTACTTATTTCACAAAAATCTTAATAGATATGTCCATTAGTACAATATGAATCAACAAACTAGCACAGAAACAGTCACTTTGCTGAAATATGATATCAGATTGTGAGAAGCACATCGAACTTTTTCAAATTTACGGGTATCGAAGTATATTAATACGGTAATGCCCGTAAAGTTCAAATTAAGGAACCCGACTCCGAGTAAATCTCCAACGCCACACTGTATGGAAACCGTTCTGACCCGTCCGTGAACGTGCCTTTTTCCACGGAGCTGCTGCCGTAATATGCACACTTATCACTCGCTCACATGCGATTTGCAAACGGAAGTGGCGCCATCTATAATACTATATTTAAGGGAAAAAAGTGTGAAGAAGAAGAAACATTTTTCGCTTTCATTCAATAATAAGAAGATTTATGTTTCTCTCATTATTCACGGTCTTAATGTAAGAATGTCTACTATTATATATCTACCTATTAAATATAAGTATTCTGTAGTTTAACGTTAATAGTAGATAGTTTTGCAAAAGGGTGATACCTTATAAATAGTCACCAACACTTAAACTGGGCGAAGCAGAACGAAAAGCCGCCCGCAGGGCCTAGCAGCAAAAACCCGCGGAGTGGGTTTTTCACAGCTAGTTTCTTTTTATCATCTTATTTTTTACCTATTTACTAGTAACAAAACAAAATAAACAAATATATACCGTCTTCGGGTTGTTTTATCGACGATTTGTTTCGAATGATGAAAGTCGGCAATTACTGTCATTTTGTGGGAATCACTATGAATTTTTTTTTTTTTTTTTTAATTATTTATTAACCAAAAAATACATGTTATGTAAATTCTTTTAGGTATATGATACCTCACTAGGCTGAGCCTGTTCCAAGGTGGAATTGGTGGGCCATCACTGTACATTTAGCAAAAAAGAAATCAGTAAAAAAAATGTCGTTCATTTATGGTGTAATTTGATCGATGCAGAGATTTGGTAGGTAATTATTTAAATATTATGCAACTACTTATTGTTTTGTAATATATTGGGTCGGACCAAACATACCGCGAAAATAAAAAAATCCTTAAGCGGGCAATCATTACCTATTTTATCTTAAATCCACTAACTCCAGATTCCAGTGGGTATTAAATGGTACTGAAAATTGTCCTACGAGGCCGGCCCTAGTTCAGCCCCTAATCTGGTGTAAGCATCCAGCAGGTGCATGTAAGGCTTTAATTAATTGTATAGTGTAGTGCATCGCTTATTTGCAGCACCTCCAGTCTGCCTTATTAACGGTTTCTTTAAACTCCTCCCTCCCACCCCTAAACCTTGCAAGCGCTCCACATCTAGTGGTGGCAGAAGGGTGTTTCCTGTTAACCGGAATTACAAGGGAGATTGAATAATGTATTCTGTAGAAAAGTTTGTTTTGTTTATTTATTTTTATTAATTTCCGTCAATCATTCAAAATGTTTGATGTGTTTTGTTTCGACCGCTTGTTCTCCGGCGTCTATTTATGGTTAAGAAAAAATTTAATCGACGGAACGCTCAAAACACAATTTCTCTTTATGGGATTTTGCATCTTCAATAATGTAGCTTACTAAAATAAATCTTAGTCGATTGGCAACAAAATGAGATAAGAGGTATTTCTTGACGTTTTGTAAAGAGCAACCATTTAAAAATAATAACAAAGATACTACTGCTTGTGCAGTTTGATGTGTGCTTTATTTACTTTTTTATTGTAAAAGTGTACTTGCGTACACGGAGAAAAATGTTATTCTAAAATACGATCATTTTATTCGTAAAAACGGCTAAAAACGGGACTGAAGTTTTTACGAACAAATTAACAGGGTTTCAATGTTTATTGGCGGGAACGTGTAAGAATAATTGGTTGGTATACGTAATTTCGTACGTATACCAACAAATAATTCTTATATTTTCCCGCCAATAAATATTGAAACACTGTTAATTTCTTCGTAAGGACTTCAGTCCCGTTTTAACCGTTTTTACGAATAAAGTGATCATATTTTAGAATAATATTTTTCTCCGTGTAGTTAGCTTTATGAAAAATATAATAAAACTACACGAATGGTTTAATTAATAAATAAATAAATAGGTATTGATCACCGATATCATAATAAATTATACATCTACGGTAACGAAGACAGAATTTGGAAAGGCAGGTTTTCAACCATTGGATTAAGAATGATTGATTATATTATTACATGGGTGGCTCAGCGCCAAAGTCGCCTACACAATAAAATCACAAAAAGGGTGAAAATCGTACGATTCATAACTTCAAGGCCAACATCAAATTAGCACAACAACAAAATGTATACCTATAATATATTTTTTATTTACGTTTTTATTCCAGCTGGACTGGGAAGTTAGTGCAATCCCAGTCTGCCATATCACATAAACTATAACACTGATTAAATTAAAATACTAAAAGAAATAATAAATGAAGAGCTCCTGTCCGGCAAACAGAGAGGTGCGTGTTCGAGTCCCGTCGGCGACATGTATCTTTTCTCGGGAGAGTTTTTCAATATTGATGAGTGTTTCAGGCTAATAATTATTGCTTATAATAATTGTCACCCTTTGTGCTTTGCAAAAAAAATATTGTCTTAAACATTATTTTGACAATTTAAAAAAAAAATAATAATAAATGAAATGAGACTATATATTAGGTAGGTACCTAATTCAAACATGAAATAAAAATACAAAAATTGCCAATGAAATTTTAAAAAATATTCATTTTTATAAAAAAAACTCTCTTTTTAACTTTTGAAGGTTATTCCCATTAATGTAATATATTATTGAAGAAGAATATAACAATAATGATCTAATTTTTTTTTATTTATATTTTATTATTTTCTGTGTCTTGTTCATTTTCATATTTGAAAAAATTAGATTATTATTGTTATCTTGTACTTCAATAATGTATTAAAAAAATATTCTTGTATTTTAATTAAAACTGATGTATTTAATTTTTATAAGACCCTTCGACTCCTAAGCTCCTGACATATCAATGAAATTAACTGACTGTTTAAAAGTGAAAGCAGGAGAGGGAGTTAGATCATTTTTAAATATCGCCTGGCTAGCAGATCAAGGGATATCATCATCGCCACGCCCACACTCATAACACATCACCTGTCTGGTGTGACAGGTCTGTATGAGATTGTATAGAGAGTAATAATGTGATAAAGGCTTCGCCCAAAAAGTTTTGAGCTTACAGCGTAGTCTGACAGTATCATGACGTGTGACAGTGGTGACGTGAGATATAAACATTTAAATTGTTTTTAATTGAAAAAAATCATTCAATAGCAAAATGACATGATGTTCATTATTTACTATAAAATTTGCAGCAATCGCTGGTTGAAATTTTTTTGTGTACGTGCTGATACACCCTTATAGAGAAAATAAATATTGACAGTGTAAAAATTCACTCATCGAACTCCAACCACTGGAGCGACAGAGCAATTAAAATATTTTTCCTCGGATTGCTAAAGGAAATTTTTCCGCCCACATTAAAAAAATCATACCTACGAATTTGAATATGGAGACATTCAAACTGATTATAGTTCTATGTAGCCAATGAATTCCCCGATCTTTTATCTATTATCACATATTTGTAGGATTTACAAAAAAATATAATTAAATATTAAACCTTAAAACATTTTAAAGAATTTAGAAAATAAATATTTTGTTATATTTTGAATATACAATATATTATATGGTTGGATACGTTTTTAGATTTTCACGGCCCAAAGCATTTTCGTTGTTTGTTTTTGGGGTGTTATGGCGTGTTGTGCTACCTCCTTCTTTAGCCGACGTTACGGACAGCATTGCAGTGTCCATAATCAGGGCAGATCCGGCAGATCCGTCGATGTGAATTAAATAAATTCCAAGTAAATAAGCACACACTTAACACAACAAATTCACATCGACGGATCTGCCCTGATGATGGACACTGCAACGCTGTCCGAAACGTCGGCTAAATAAGGAGGTAGCACAACACGGCATAACACCCCAAAAACAAACAACGAAAATATTATATGGTTGTTTTAATAAAAAAAAAATTTTGGAAAATTTGCCACATTTTGGCAACAAAGCAATCCGAGGTTTTGGTAATAGTGCCATAATGTGGCAAAAAGCGCTCGAGTGGTTAAATAAAATCAAAACCGTCTAGCGCAAACATTTAAATTTACTTTGATTTGTAAACTACAGCAATGTAGCCATTATTCAAGGGTTTTATTGTGCGGTTATTATTTTTCAATGCGGGGGAATCGAACTAGTTCCCGTCGCATTCAGGTCAAGTGTTAAAACTTTTAACATTATGCAACAGCTCTGCGGAGACCGTCGTTGTCGTGGAATATTTCATTTTCTAGTCTTAGATACAAGTAGTAACTCCAAAAGCGAGACCTTCAAAGTGATATCTAACAGTTTAGATTTCCTCTATTTTTACACATGTTTTGTTTCGTTCCAATAACACTACCGTTTCAAGCCAATTCCATCATTTTCCCTCTTTGCACTATGTTGTAAATCACGATATATTCATAGATACAAATTCGAATGTCTATGGATATAATTGAAAGTGTACAATTGAAGTTATTGTTTTTATAAATAGATTTCTTCCAAACAAAACCAGATACACAGTTAGAATAAAATATCCAGTTCAGTTTCAAGATAGCCGGCACTAAAACTTAACTGAATATGGCCGAAACGATATACAATAATGTCTGCACAAGAAGTAAAAACGCAGGTAACTATGAAATTAAAGATTTTAATATTTCTTTTGCCTGTTTTTCAGAAATGTTTTAGGCTGCGCAGCCTTTTTCATACAAAACTTAATTTTGAATTTAAGACCAAAATACTTTTGCCCTTTTTGAAAAATTATTTTTTTAATCAAAAGGTACACCAAATATATGGATTTGTAATCATATATAAAGATAGCAGCCAATAAAAATATGCGTTATATAAATGAAATAATGTTATTGGTTCTCAGTTGAAGTATGATACAGTTAAATATGACCGATTTAGATAGGGATACGTTGGCGCAAAGGTAGCGCGTTGGCCCGGAAAGCCGAAGGTCCTGGGTTCGAGTCCCAGATGTATCCGTATCTTTTTCTGATTTTTCTGTTTCATTAATAAAAAAATTATTTATTTGTGTTCTAAATTATTATAAAATTTAAGTACTTAAAGATATCAATTTAATTACAATGTCATATATTTTTTTAATTCTTTAAATATGAGGAAATATAAAAATAAAATTATTGAAAAAACTATGGCCGGCATAGTCCAGCGGTAGGGCGTTAAACTCCCATTCCGAATGCCGCGGGTTCGAACCCGGCGTGCGCAAATAAATTTTACTTAATTGATTTGTGTTATTTCACAATTAATTATTTAAAATAATATATAGTATATTTGCGGCACGTTCCAGAGTGGAAGACACTCTTAGTATCGCCCTGGTGCAAGACCACCATTCGGAATTGAAACGTTGCTTGAAATGCCTTTAGCTGTGTTTAGTGACTAGATCTGAATAGCCAGGTACTTCCCCACCTTCCTATTCCTCGTCTCCTTCCCTTCCCCACTTACCTTTAACCTCATAACATACATCAATTATGGATGCCATAGTCTCACTGGCTCCAGACGGGAGCAGTTTGGACTCTTGTGAGGTATTCACTATAAAAATTTTAAAAAAAAAAACATTTTGATAGGCGTAAATACAAATTACAAACGACTGATTTAATTTTTTTTACACAAATTAAAAACTCTTCTTAAAAAAAAATTATGTTGTCTATTTTTTTTATATATTTTTCATTATATTAATTCAATAGGTATGGTCAGATAACTTATTTAATAATTATAACGAACTCGCAAAAAATTCCTAATTTATAATTGATTTCTTATCTATCTACTTTTATTTTATAATTTAAATGAAAAAAATAAATAAATTATTGCATATCCATACTAGATGTTTATAGTATGGATATTATATAGAAAAGGCCGCGCAGTCGGAGAAAATTGAGAATGACTTTAATACCGTCAAAGAAATCGCATTTACCATTGTCCCGATTTTCCCGGCAGTTTGCCTCTGGGTTTCCTGAATGTCAAAACAATTATCCGCAACATACGTTTAAAGTTTCTTCAAATTTTCATAAAAGTACATTTTTCCTCAAGCTGTGGAAACGTCCAAAAGCGTTTGTCTCGGATGTAATTTAATATTGTGGTACGAATATTTCAAAGTCTCAAAAACTTCGGGTATTCCATCATAACCCACGACTAGGTTTCCTACCAGATTTTTTTGAAGATCTCTTAAATATTTTTGCATTTTCAGGTAATTTTTCACCTTCTATATTGTTATTTATTCAACTAGAATGAAAAAATTTCTTGATGATAAATATATTTTTTTATGAAGGATAATGAATTTAAGAGGGTATTTATTACCTGAGATTACCAGAAATTAGTCCTTTTTAAATCAAATTCTAGACGTATTGACTCTTTTTTACAAAAAAAACATAAATTGATTTTGAAAGATTGTTATTTTATCTGGTAAGTGCATTGTTTTAATTTTGAAAAACTAAGTTTATTTTTAATATACTAAGGTTATACCGTTGGTCGTTGGCAGGTTTGTTCAATTTTCAAACGATAGATTATATATTATTAAACAACACAAATTTCAAATCATATAATCATACAACAAAATAAATCAATATATTATCTAGTAAACACATATTTCAGAATTTTACTTTTAGTTAAATTAAAATCATTAAAAAATAAATCCGAAAACGTGTTTTGTGACAAAAATACCCAAGTTTTTGTATTTATTTAAGGTCTCCGAAACTAAAATATTTAAAAAAAATTTACACACTTATTTTGTTTAGTCATTATTAAAGAATCATAAATACTTATAAACAAAAAATACTCACAGGAAGTAAACGATATTTGATAATTTATCATCTTGCGTTTTGAGCATTTTTATTGCTTACTTGAATGTAGGTATATATTAAAGCAAGTTTTGAAATCAATCTTTCTGTCGAATCTTTCATCAGTGATTCTGGAGAAAGATTGGAGTTTTTTCGTTAATAAAACTATTTGTTAATATTCATATTTAAAAAAAAAAAAAGAAAGACAAACATTCCCGGGTTACGAATAACCCAACAACATTTGAAAATCTCCTACTACCACTACACTAAGCGGAAGATATTGCTTGTGTTGTGATGGAGGACTTAGCCAGCCGAGGGATCGAACACGGAACGCCTGGGATGCCCACACAACCACTGACCGGTCAAATTTATTGCTTGTGTACTTTCGCGAACCATAAATGTTTCGTAATATTTCAAAGCATAACTTCTAAAAAGCGTTTATAAGTAAAAAATATTATACTCGCGCCATCTACGAAAGCGTACAAAATGAATTATTAATCAGATACACATACACTTACTTTACACTTTACAGTATAGTGCTTTACTTTAATATTACTAAATGTGTGTAATATAATATAAATTACACAAGATTACCAGATACTCAGCTACAAGAAAAGCAACCGAAAATACTCGTACGACTTTTTGTACGAAATATTTACTATAATTTTGTGTGTATCCATATATGAATTCAAACGATTCGGGAAAAGCTATTAATAGTATCTAAACATTATAAAAAAAAAAAAAAACATTTTTCAAGAATTTATTAGAGAATCATGCCTTTTCCATGATCATTAAGACCGCATTACAGTTTTCCAATGGCTGCCTTTCCGATAATACTAAGCTTAGGGTACACATGCGCGTAGCCACCATTAATTGAGTTTTCCAAATTTAGCATTATCTTTGAAATTAAAACAAACCCTATTCTATCCAAGTTAATGAGGTGATACCCCATTGAGCTAAATAGGGTTATGCTGGCTTTTAAAATGTCTGAATTTAAGTTACTAAATGTTATGTTACGATATTAGTTCTTACGCTCTTCGTCATCATTCTCTTTTTTTATCAAAATTCATAAAAACGCTTGATCTCTGAAGCGGATTATCTTATTGAACTTAGCAAACTAGCTTAGGCTTGTGCAAGCGCAATATAAATATATTTTTTATATTTTTATAAATCGATTAGGTACGAATAAGCTACCTACTATTCGGAATCGTGCGAAATTCAACGCTCATTTTTATTGTTTCATTAATCAAAAATATGTAACAAATCATTTAACCATATATTATAATGCTCTACAGCTCATGAATTATGATGGGAGTTAAAAATAACTGCATTATTTAATGCATTGATCCAGAAATTAATAATATAAGAGGAACGGCAGCGCGGCCTATTCCATACTAAACTTAAACATTCATTATTTAAGGCCAAAATACCCAACCAAACTGAACAATATTTTTTTTTATCAAAAGGTAAAGCAAATATCTTGTTTGAGTAACTGCTTTATATATATATATATATATATATATATATATATATATTTAAAGTTATGATATTAAAGAATTCAATTTTGCATGATTTTGGAAGCATTTTGTCATTTTTTGTTAGTTAATGTTGCCCTACCTCCTGTATTAATGTAAAATAATTGAAAAATTAAACATCGCAAAAAAGGCATTTCTTTGTTTAGAAATTTTAATTTATTTACGACAAATTTGTGTTAAAACCATAAATCTGTCGTTTGTAATTCGAATCCCCGCTCCATTCATTCCCGGCGGGATTGATGAGGTCCACAGGGCGACTAGGGCCCTAGACTGGCTCGCAGATCACCCCCACCGTACGAAAGAAGAAGAATGAACATTTAATTTTTTTTTTTTTGCATTTCATAATATTTATTTAGTTAAAAAAGCAAAAATATTTTTTGATGGTATATTGTGATGATCATTAAAATCACAATTAATTAAAATCGCCTATAAATCATAAAAAATTGAATTCTATAATTGCCTACATTTTATCATTTTAAACACAAATAAATAAAGAAAAATAAATAAAACATCACATGCATACTAGATACTTTTTTTGTTTTTGTTTTTATGTTTCTTTATTCATTGTATAATTTGTTACAATTGAGAATTTTTTGACCACCATGCTAAGGCACATGCCCTAATGAAAGTTATGGTGGTCGATATATTACAATGTATACTTGCTATACATTTTGATTAAAAATATAATTTATAAGTTTAGTTGGGTATTTTGGCCGTCAGTACAAAATTAAAGTTTTTTTTAAAGGGCCACTTAGCCGTTTCCTATAACAAGTTGTACAAATTTCGTGACATAAAAGATGTTTTAATTGATTGAAAATTCACCGTTGTACGCAGTAATCCCGAACCTAAATTCAACTAATTTTAATTTAAGCAGTTCCTTTTCTCTTCTTGTTTTCTATTTTTAATTTTCTATAGCTGCAAGAAAATATATCACTTAATATATAATTCATATCGCTGTACTGCCTTCCGTATCATAACAACTACTGTCTAAAGTAATGGGAACTGTTTTTTTTGTTGTTGTAAAACGCTGTTATTATTTTCTGCAGAAAACCCATTTGATTTTCCGAGAATTTTCAGCAAAAGCTATCATGTTGGAGAAAATACCAACTTAATATCATAGCTGAGCCAACCACATTTTGTTGGAAATTCTTTGCTTGATATAAAAATGTTTTAAAGGAAAATTCCCTTTTATCCAATATTCGACAATTTACCTAAGATTGGAAAGTACCCATAAAAACTATATAAAAATCTATATCTAGTAGCTTTACCTGAGAAAAAATCCGGAAAAACTTAATTTATAATGAACTCGAATTTCGATTTGTCTCTACTCTATACAGGATGTCCTGGGGTAAAGTGCAACAGCTTCGGAAGGTGATTCGACAACATAGTGTAAGTAAAAAATCTAAATAACTTTCTCGAAACTCCAACTTTTAGGTATTCTTTTTTGGTAAAAAGATAAAATTAGTCCGGTGTGCGGCCAGCACTATTATACTATATATTGTACGGGTGAATCACAACTATCTAACGTCGCCACAATTGCGCCCGGCTGACTCACAGCAAATTTATCGGGTAAGTTTGTACCTTACACTAAGGATTTTTAATAGGTACGTCAAATGCAAACTTGTAGAATTAATTTAATTAATAAACGAACTTTAAAAAAAAAAATACTAGTATTTAAGTTTGCATGTGAACATTGATAAAAAAGGGGACTCAACTTCCTTATTGTCAGGATCAAAAAAATTCATGTCAACTCGGACATCTATTACTATAACTTGGTTAGATTTAACAGTATTATCTTCTCTTTAAATAATTATTATCTTAACAGCTTCGTGGCTTTACACAACTAATATTACATATAACTATTTTTATTTCATTTTTCGTTCGTGAGAAAAAGTTAATTCTTAGTGATCGGAAATAATTTTAATTAGCAGTCAACATTTAAAGAATTAAATATCATCTAATTTCCTAAACTGAAGTAACAATGCCATATTTTTGCGTATCTTTCGCACTGCAAAATTATTTTCATCGCTGTCAAATACTATGGCAATTTATTTGGATACGTGACAATCATGAGCAAGTAGACAAAATAATTGACAAAATACAGGTCTATAAACATTCAATTTTAATCTATGCAAGATTGTCTTGAAATGACATTCCTCGTTTTTCCCCGGAAGTCTTCATTTGAAACCACCATCATCACACAAAAATGATTAAATACTTTATTAACCCAGTGAAAAAAAAATACATGGGATACTTTTACCCAGTACTTTTATGGACGACGATAATGGTAGATTCAGACTGGGTCGACGTACGTATGCATCGCTACGCCTAACAATATCTGGGCTAGATTTTCATAGATTTTCAATGAAAATTTATCTTTTAGAATCACATTGGCCACACGCATCGCGACGTGCGATGTCTGTGGCCATTTTGTTATGTATTATATCGCTCGTATAACGCAAAAGAAAGATATCTGCATTTTTCACGTTTTAAGAAAACGGTGTCTGTAGGTTATTTATTGAATTTTCAAATATTTGTCAATCTGCAATACACAGAATTTTTATTCTTTATTTTTAAAACATTAAGAAGAGTTTTTATTCTTTATTTTTAAACCATATATAGACAGGATGTTAAGGGACGTACTTGACTTTCTTTAACCAGTGATTCCTGGCATTCTTTGGAGTAAAAAATGTAAAAGAAATTTTGGTCGATGACATTTTAAATCTTTTTTTTTTCTTCAAACTTCGCAAAATCACTTTGCGGCGTCATTTTGTGTTTTTTTTTTCTACTATAAACAAATGATTAAAAATTCACCACGTTTTAGACATTCAGGAGCGGGCTAGGGGTTGGGCGGTTACTCGGACTAGTGACCAGTGACGACATGTGGAAGTTTTTTGTTTAATTTTGTATAAAAAAAAAGGAAAAAAAGACATCAACAAAAATACGTTAAGAAAAAGACCAACATTTTATTCACCTTTTTTACTCCAAGTAATGCCAGGTATCTCTGGTAAGACAAGTACGTCCCTTAAAACATCATCTGTATAAAATACGTTTACAAAATTTATTTAATTTATTATAATTGAGAAAAACACTTTTTTAACTTAATATATATATTTTTTACAATAAACATACAATTTATTTTTACGTCTAATTAAAAAGTGTAATTAAAAAGAAAAATAATAAAGAGACACGGCTCTTCGTAAATTATGAAGAAATCGTATAAGTAAATAATCAAATATTTTATGTAATAATCAAGAAATTAATAAAAGAAACGCAAGAATCATCAACATCAGAAATAGAAGTTTTAGATAATAATAACAAATATAGACTTTTATTCCTAAATTCATTATCATGAAGGTTGTTTAAATAAGGTACTCCCAGGTAGTGATGGACGTATTTTGAATTTTATTTGTTTGGTGTTATTGTTTTTTAATGTTAATCTGATATATGAAATCTGATATACTATTATACATTTTGTCTCTTGTGGGTTATTTGACTGTCGTAAAGTGGGTTTCAGAAACGTAGACAGTTTTTCAAGAGTACATTTTTCGAATTATTTGATCCCATCAGTATTTAACAATAAGGGTGAAATAAGATATATATCAGATGTGGTCATTTTACACAACAAATAAATAGCAAACATTTTATTCTTATCGTGTTTTGTTTAGCGCTAAAGAAATGTGAATCGCGTCAACGGCCAGTGCGTAGGTTAAACCTCCTTTCGATGGAATAGTATGTACTCCTGTGTGAGAAGGTTGGACAACTTTCCCACTAAACTAAATCATATCCGTGATCGTGGACAATAAACTTCCCTTCTGTGTTCAAGCATTCCATTCAATTATTAATTTTCTTGAACAATGAAGCATAAGTAATTGTCTATTCTTATATACTTAAGTCGTGATGAAATAATACGTGATAAAATTATGATATTAAATTTTATATAAAGGAATTTCTACATAATTTATTGCATTATAGTAACATTTTTAGTTGTGTATGTAGAAAAATGTCATTACATAAAACTCTAAAAACTCAATGAAATAACTATTTTAATATAAAAGAAAGGTAGCTTTAAAAAATGGTAAAGTTAAAATATGTATTTAAATAAGGGTCTCTCAGATACAAATGTGTTGAAAGTCGGTACCTAATTAAATCATACGATCTTTCGTTGTTGTCTATTTTTTATTTACTAAGTTTTAAATTGCCTCCATAATTTGTGATCCTTTACATCGAACTTTATTTCAAAAGATGTACAAACTCTCTAGTTATATTACCCCCTAGGGGGTGTAAAATATTTAAAATGATGAAACTTTTGGTCGTTTATTTTCCAAAATAATTAAAGTAGATAATGTTATTTAGTAAAGAGAAGATAATAAAAATGTTAAATAGAAGTGCAGAAAAATTACAGAAAGCAGAGAGTAGTAGTATCTTGTCGCTTGTGCAAGTGAAATGTTTACCTTGAGGTGCTCGCCCCCTTGGCGTGGTATTGGCGTGGTGTGACTCGCGAGAAACTCCCGTTGATCTCCTGAGACTTATAGTATCCTGTGATCTCCCGGCATTCCCAATCGTCACAAATAACATAACAGAACTATTATTTTTATATCACTAGAATACTTCACGCCAATTCATTCGGCACCAACCAGCGAGGGAAACTGACAACGTGCTCCGCGACAGATTTGCAAAAATTTTACTGCGGTTAAAAAATCGCGTGGTTTTTGGCTGCTGTCATCGTCGTGTCGTGGAGGATGTTTTCATTCATGATAGTCGCGATTGGAACGTTGCGGCTGTTTACCGATACACTCCTGGAGGTGGTAGAGTCTACCGACGGACGACTGATCGGCTTGGGCGATCGCGCGCAACTCACCGCCCGCTGCTCTGGCCCGCCCTAGCCCCCCGCCCTTCCCGACCTCGCCCTCGCCATCCACCCAGCATCCATCCCCTACTACCCTCCACCCTCCACATCCCACCCCCTCCTTGATCGCCTCAGGTAGAGAATGAAACCGAAATTTTATTATGCTTTTCCTTACGTTCCTAACGAAGATGGGCAAACATCATGCTCCTTAATGAAAGATGGTTTATGTTCTGCAATGGGATACATACAGACATGATGGTGGGTAATCAGCGAACATATTATAATAAAAATATATTAAATACCGCTTTACTGTGTACGACTGGTGGCGATTATTTTTATTAGATACTGTGGTCATGCCATCGAATCCATTATTATTGTCCAACTTTTATTTGTTAATTTCGTTAAACGTGGTTCATTTCATTGGTGCGAGCAAACCTACAATTTATTAATACAAATAAAATATCACTATAAGAATTCGACGAAACAAAATATTTTAAAAAATTAATAAAAATAAAAGAAATAGAAAAGAAACGAACGAAAGGAATATATAATCAGAAGAAAATAGAAACGATACAGTCGTGGAGGTGTTTTTATACAAGTTATCTATCCGCGGTATACAATTCGCTTGCTGGGGGTGGGTAGTTGTATCTTGTCGTTTGTACTATGTCCACTTATGTTTTTTTTAAACTGTGAATGCAATAATATTAATCATATTTTTATCTACTATATCCACACAAAAATAAAACTAATATTCAGCGCGAACTTACATTTTGAACATCACTTTTTGTTCTATCTCCATATGGGCAAAAAATTGGGGGGGGTCCAGTAAAATCTCACCAAATCTCATTATTCCGAAGGGGGGATCAATAAAAATCTCACGACAACTTTTAAAGAGAATATATTATTACAGATAATTAAAAAAATAATAAAAAAATCACTTCTTTTGAATTGTCCCATTTTGCCCGCTGAAAAAATTGCTGTTATGAAAAACATTTATTTTGAGGGTAAGAAAAAATCTCACGTGAAGGGGGGGTCCCACTAAATTTCACCAAGGGGGGGGAGTGGTCTTTTTTTGGGAGTGGTGATTTTTTCAAAAACTGCTCACGTAATTAATGTATGTCCCCTAACAACTAATATTTGTCCACTTTCAATATTATTTTTCCTTCCCTCAAACCTTGGAATCCCAAATACCTAATAATAATTTATCTAGAATGCAAGATCTACGTGTCGGACCTTCTTATTTGAATATTTATTGAATATTCAGTTCAACCAGAGTCCAGCCTCAAAGCGTTACTTTATAGAGGTTTTAAAATATTCATGCTGACGTTTGCCCATGATCATCATCATCAGCTGGTGCCGGCTGAATGCTGATGCGGCGACCAGTAATATACTCACGGTATTCCCATCTGCCACACGCCACCGTGGCTTTATTGGTATGCTACTCCACTACTCTGTGCCGTGTGGCTATGTCATCCATTTACTCTCTATGCCGTCTTCCCGGCGTTCTACTTTGAGATGTTCTCCTCTGGGAGCAATCTGGGAAACGTTCATATTTATGTATCTATGTTTATCAGAGCTGGAACAAGGTAATTTGGCTTGTACTAACTTATAATAACACTACCACTAACACTGGTGTAGGGCAGTTTTGTTTTATTTCACTTCAAGTGAGCTTGATTATAACAAACAAAATTGGCGTGTTTTGTCAGAGGCTAAAAATATTCCCGCTTTGCAATAAAATCCAAATAAATGGAACGTTTGTTAACGTATTCGAAAACTAAAAACTGTTTTCGAGGGGTGATGAAATAGGCTTTCAAATTTCTATATAAAAAATGTATTTATTTAACACATACTTATTTAATTAGATAAATTAATTATAAACCTTACTGTCACCTCACTTTTTTTCGTTTCATGTAAAAAAAATTCTTAAAACATTCACAAAATTCCATAATTTTTTTTCAAATTATTATCGGAAACTTTGGTTTCAGAAAGGGGTAAATTTTAATTTTTTTGTGGTTTTCTTTTAGATTCGAATATATAGTTTGTTGTATTCTCTTTCCAATACCATTTAGATCACATTTCTGACTATGATAGTAAGGGAGAAACAACGATTTCTGTGAGACCTATGTGAGCTGGGACAAATATGGTCTCCTGTGATTAAACGGGTTCATAATTTAGAATTCTGTGGCCGTATTCTTAAATTTACTCCTACAATGCTCCTTACATAACATTTATCGAATAACACAAAGAGAACAAAAAATTAACAGTAACATTGCTATTATAGGACAGAACAATAATAATAAATGATAACAGTGCTATTATAGCACAAACAAAACAAGATCATTAAAACTGAAACGTTATATAAAACAGAAGGCAGTTTATGTTCAGAAATTAGAACATTCTGAGTGGACATTAAACATAAAAGTACAATAAGGAGGAAACTGAAACGCGATGCCCATTCGAAAATCATGGCACGCTACTATTTTAGGGTCACAGGTGAAGTTTACCATAATGATAACCATAGACACAATGAATATTCATATGCCTATGATGATAATCAACCTCTGATATGAAACGACCATAACGAGCAGAAGAAGAAATTAAAATGTACTTCGAGACGCACGATCATATTTTATACAGTAAAAATATACAGGAGTTGGGCAATGGTGTTTTAAGAACAACGTCGTTTTCGGCCCGCAAAAGTTTTTTTTTAACTTGCCAAATGTCACTTTCGAATAATGTCATGTTTGTGTGCGCCTCGAATTTTCCACCACTTTTCCTGTATTTTTACAAATATTTGATGCATTTGCAAATATAGTAAAAATTTAATCGATTTTGATCTGGTCGAAGATTTTTTTTTTTTTTATTATTTAATAAATTTTTAAAAGTTACAGTTTTTGACATTTTTTTAACTACCATACTAGGCTAATGCTCGTGTTTTGGTAGTCATACATAATAAATATATGAACTAAAAATCCTTTTTTGTAGAAGCAGGTAATAAAAACTATGGTAATAAATAATAAAAAATAAGAAAGCAGAAAAGAAAAAAAAACATATTTAAGGATAAATAAAACTAAATACAAATATAAAAATAATAGTGAGCTGAAAAATAAAGAGATAAATATTTTAAAAAAGAAATAAAAATTAAAAATATTTAACATTAAGATTATAAAACAAATTAAATTATATTAAATTAAATTAAATTATATTTCCTCTTTAATTTTGTGTTAAATCCCCATTGGTAATTACTACGAACCGCTACTGCCTGACCATCTAAATCAGACGTGTTCAGTCTTTTTAGCAAGACTTTTATAATAATTTTGTCATAGAGAAAAATTTTCTGCCCCAGTTATTTTTGTTGTGTTGTCAACACATCTGCCCTGATCATGGACACTGTAACGCTGTCCGAAACGTTGGCTAAAGGAGGAGGAGGGAACATTTCAAAAATAAACAACAACAAAAAGGTAAAGGCTCCACAAATTTTATTTTTATTTAACTAAAGTATAAAAATATAATAATATATAAACTTAAAACAAAAGTTTAAAGGGTAGAGATAATTCAATGAATGGCAGAGGTGGTTATCCAATAAATGGTTCAAATATTGTGTTTGGATCTTTCCGAGTGCACTTGGGGGCATTATACATACAGGGTGTTAAGGTACGTACTTGAGTTACTTTAACCAGTGATTCCTGACATTATTTGGAGTAAAAAATGTAAATGAAATTTTGGTCTCCGGTGACTTTTTTTATGTAAAATTTTTTTTTTTTCAAAATATTTTTTCTTTAAAATCAACAATTTTTTTTTTTTCACATGACCTTATTGGTCACTCAGCCGAGTTACCGCCTCACCACTTACCCCGCCCCCAACTACCCAACACCTACCATTATTTATGTTTTTGTAGAAAAAAAAAAAAAAAAAAAACATCAAAAATGTCACCGGAGACCAAAATTTCATTTACATTTTTTACTTCAAATAATGTCAGGAATCACTGGTTAAAGTAACTCAAGTACGTACCTTAACACCCTGTATATATATAAGTATAAAATTGACCTCAAAACTCTCGCATTCTAACTGTTACAATATATAATTTATTATATTATATCATGATAGTTATATATGATAATGACGGATAAATTATTTGTGTGGGTGAAAACAGAAAACATTACCTATTAGGCATAGTAACAAAAATTAGACAGCAGTGACAAGATATGCAAGCAATGAAATGACAAATAAAATAATATTGAATTGAATAGTAAATACAATAATATGGAACGGAATAACAAATACAATAAATAATATGGAATGGAATATCAAATACAATAAATAATATGGAATGGAATATCAAATACAATATGGAATGGAATAGCAAATACAATAATATGGAATGGAATAGCAAATACAATAATATGGAATGGAATAGCAAATACAATAAATAATATGGAATGGAATATCAAATACAATAATATGGAATGGAATAGCAAATACAATAAATAATATGGAATGGAATATCAAATACAACAATATGGAATGGAATAGCAAATACAATAATATGGAATGGAATAGCGAATACAATAATATGGAATGGAATATCAAATACAATACTATGGAATGGAATAGCAAATACAATAATATGGAATGGAATAGCAAATACAATAAATATGGAATGGAATAGCAAATACAATAATATGGAATGGAATATCAAATACAATAATATGGAATGGAATAGAAAATAAATTAATATGGTATGGAATAGCAAATAAATTAATATGGAATGGAATAGCAAATACAATAATATGGAATGGAATAGCAAATACAATAATATGGAATGGAATAGCAAATACAATAATATGGAATGGAATACCAAATACAATAATATGGAATGGAATAGCAAATACAATAATGAAGAAAAAAAATCATTGTAGAAAATTGTTTTTTCTCAAATTATATTTTTGACCTGCACCTTATCTCTCCTTCCCTTTACTAAGTAAATACTATTAATTAATTATATAAGAATTGTATTAATAATATTAATATTAATATTTGGGAAATGCACCTCAAGGACTCTAAAAAATTATGAACCCCAGTGTCATATTTATTAACCTCATTGTTCCCTTTGTTGATGCTGCGCGCAACCTTGAAATAATTGTTGACGGTAGATTATCGTCTGTTGTAAATATGAGATTACCCCTATAACATAGCCTCCTAGGTCGAAAGGTCTCGACTCCCAATCCGAAGGTCGCGGGTTCGAACCCGGTATGCGCAAATAAATTTTATTTGATTTTTTATTTTTTATTTAACGACAATATAAATTAAAATTAAGGTACAATATTAAGTAAATTAAGAATACAAAGTGAAGTATTTTGTCCTCAGTCCTCCTCACTAGGTATTCCTGTTCCGAGGCGGACTGTAGGTTGTTGTATGGTGTTGATCATGATTTCCTCATCATTGTTGTTGGTTTGTTAGTTTTTGTTGGTTTCCACGAAATAAAAAAGTTATTTAATTAAAAATAATTTATAGTAGGCACATTTGCGGCACGTTCCAGAGTGGAAGATACTCTCAGTATCGCCTTGGTGTAAGACCACCATTCAGAATTAAAACGTTGCTTGAAATGGCTTAAGCAGTGTTTGGTGACCAGATCTGAATAGCCAGATACTTCCCCACCTTCCTCTTCCCTATCTCCTTCCCCTCCCCACTACCTTCACAACATACCCCAATTGAGGATGCCATAGTCTCACTGATTCCAGACGGGTGAATTTGGGATTCTTGTGCGGTATTCACATAAAAAATATATATACTTATACTAGCTGACCCGCCCACGCGTTGCTGTGGCTAACGAAAAACAACGCCATCTACATCTGGATGATTACCTAATCTAGATAACCAAGTGTTGTTTCAATAAATTAACTCACACCGCCATCACCTCAACACAGACTCGTCCTATATAGTGAGGTTGAAAATTGTATTATAAACCGTAATACCTAACATGTGAAGAAACAATAAATAAATCTGTCAGAAACTTATGGAACTTACAAATAATTTCAAATCATTGTCCCAACAAACATTTAATGAACATTTAATTCGCAATAATAAATATTGAGGTTAATAATCGAGATAAAAACTATCCTACCTTTTAAGTTGGACCAAATTAATCACAGTAAGCCAAATTTCATAAAAATCGGTTAAGTGGTTTCAGAGTTTATCTAGGACGAACATCGTGACGAAAGATTTTTATATATTATAAAGATAGCTGACCCGGCCACGCGTTGATGTGGCTAACAAAATACAACGCCATCTACTGGATGGTTACCTAACCTAAATAGCCAAGTGTTGTGACAATAAATTAACTCACACCGCCATCTGTCAGAAACTTATGGAACTTACGAGTAATTTCAAATAATTGTCCCATAAAAAAACATTTTATTCGCAATAATAAATATTTAGGTCAATAATCGAGATAAAAACTATCATATATCTTTTAAGTTGGCCAAATTACACACATTAAGCGTAATTTCATCAAAATCGGTTAAGTAGTTTCGGAGTTTACCTTGGACGAACATTGTGACCCGAGATTTTTATAGGTATACTAGCTGACCCGCCCACGCGTTGCCGTGGCTAACGAAACAGAACGGTAACTGGATGGTCACCTAACCTAGATAACCAAGTGTTCTATCAATAAATTAACTCACACAGCCATCTGTCAGATACTTATGAAACTTACAAAAAATTATCCCATAAAAAAAAAATTTCGCAATAATAAATATTGAGGTCAATAATCGAGATAAAAAATAAAAACTATCCTATCTTTTAAGTTGGACCAAATTACACACAGAAAGCAAAATTTCATCAAAATCGGTTGCGTAGTTTCGGAGTTTACCTCGGACGAACATTGTGACACGAGACTTTTATATACATATAAAAGATATGTAAAGAAGAAAGATTATACGTATTAAAGGCACTGCTGAAAACCAGCTGCATTCCGGAAGAAATCCTGAATTTATAGCTGGACAGTGACTATTTTGTCAATAGAATCAATGTAAGTAATAAAAAATAAGTGTAGATAGATATACATAGGTATGCAATAATCTATTGTCAAATAAATGTTTTTTTATTATCATTATTATATGTGCGTTTCTCATTGGAGTAAAGCGAATTAAATTGTAGTTTGAATTTTATACACCATAGTTTCCGTTATGTTTTTAATAGATACACATTTTAGCGTGGGTACCTATATCTTTTTGGAGTATGAAATTATTTTGGCAATGGAAGAGTAAAAGTTTGCAACACCATTATTTCTTATTATTATTCAGTCTGCCATAATAATAAAGTCAGTACAGTGTGTTTAACCTCCTTGCAATATGGTATAATAATAATACATGTATGTATGGCTGGGCGGTTAAATCACGGTCGGTAGGTATAGCTGCGAATCTGCGGTGGTCCATACGAACCGATTTGCAGAACCCAGCATGCCGGTTTCTGCAAATCGGTGCGTATGTAGGCAAAACTCCGACTTTTCTCGTTATGCACGAATCAGACGGTTCACTAATCGTTCGTTTCTGTATTTCATTCGGCCTATTTTACTCGAAATGACACGTCTGAACATGAAATGAAACGAAAGTGCCGAATACTGCCGAATGAAATCTTCAATTAAACCGATCCAACAAAGTTGGATATTTTCATTCGGCATCCTTTGTCTCGCATCCTGTACTGGAAGGACGCTATCACGTCGCACGCAAAACGTCAAAATTGTATTCGTTCGGCTAATTTGTTTGCTTTTGGGAACACGTCTCATAGAAATTTTTGGGTCTCCCCTATTATACATGTGTTATATATTATTTTAATATATGTAAGATTATTAATTTGTAGGTAAATGTTCGTAATAAAAAAAGTAAAATAAAATTGTGTTATTATGTCATAAAAGATAAAAAGGTTTATAAGACGAAACAATACTGTTTTTTTATTTCTTTTATTTAATTGTGTCAACAAAATTGCGTAAAAATCGATGCATCTGACATGTTTTTCCTTAAAATTCGAGGCCGGACCGCGCTGGAAATCAAAAGAATTCCAGCGCGCCTGACCTCGCTCGGCGACGCTGTAGTGGGAATGGACGAGTGAACGCTTATTTCTATAGCGCCGTCTGAACATGGAATGAAACCAAGATGGAACATTAGGCCGAAAAAACATGGCGTAAACCTTTACTCAAGTGAACTGTCTGATTCCCGCTTTACGGGAGCCTTCATTTGATAGTAGGCTGACATTTCATGCTCATATTGAGATGGTTTGTAGCACTTCATTGAGAATGCTGGGCTTTTTCTGCGCACTACAAGGAATTTTAGAGATACCTGGGTTTTCATAATTCTATTCAATTCCTTAGTAAGGTAAGGAGTAGACTTGAAAATGGGTCGGTAATTTGGAGTCCACACCAACTAAAATATTCCCTCGTGTTATAGAGAGTTCAGAAGAAATTTCTGAGATTTCTCTACGTGATGGAGTAAGGTTATTTTCCATGGCTCTGTTCTACCGACTCTCTTTTGGGTATGCTTGGAATGAACCATCTACGGGTCAGAAGGGATGTACGAGTACATATTGCCACATATTTCTTCAGATTGAATCGTGGATGGTTTGACTCGGCTATAATGGAGAGCATTCATTTCTATGTTCCCGATGGTTATCTTCGCCACCAACAGCATAGACTATTTTGTCTCCTGGCCTGCAGGACTAACTTGGCAATGGTCATGCCGGTCGGGAGAGCAATCTTCCTGTTGAACAGAATTAATTCGGATATCGATATATTTAGCGTTGGTGAAGCTGCCTTTAAAAGACAAGCTTTATTAATGCTTGTGTAATTAGTATCCTTACCTGTTATGTTTAATTATGTCTCTTACAATTGTATTTTAAAGACGCATTAAAATGTTAAAATTTTGTAATGTTTTTGAGAGAACAATAAATTGAATTAAAATTCCGTGCGGTTATTAGCGACCTATACATTTGCTGTTATAGATATTTTTCTCAAAAGATTGACGAATGAATATGACCGTCAGTGGCTGAGTTGGCCTCGCAACCGGGTCCCACCCGGGAGTCGTGAGTTCAATTCCTCGGCTGGCTAAGTCCTCCTAGTGTACGTAAGTATAGTAGTGGTATTTCATAGTGCTCCTTACTAGGGAATCTGGTGAATATAATGTATAATATAATGTATAATAATGTTATTCCTTATGGCGCTTCTGACGGTTCGATTTTTGTTGAAAAACTTTTATTTTACGAAAAAAGTTGAGCAACATTTTGTTCACACGTTTCAATTTAAGTTGAACCGATTTTGACATTCAAAATGGCGTCAACTGAAATTGTTGGTGCGTGCGTCTATCTAATTTCTGATGTTCTGCGAGAGGAGCTGGAGATTATGAAAAAACATAAAAAACGTCGTACTTGGATGAGAAAATGGATCATGAGAAGGAGTGAATTAGGCGCATCCAACACAATTTTTTTCAAAATAATATTATTTATATTTCAAAAGTAATATTCTATTTTTGTATACTTCTTGTTTTTGATCCGAAAGACAGGGATGGCTTTGGTACAGATCAGTGGCGGCTCGTGACTTTTGGTGAGCTACAGTGCTAATATTAACAAAAATGGCATTATTGATGTCGTTGTAGCCGAAAAATATTTTTTATTTTTTTTTCCAAAATTAATTTTTTGTATGAAGATTTTCAGGAAATTTCAGATTTCCTGAAAATTTTCATACAAAAAATAAATTTTCGAAAAAATAATAAAAAATATTTTTCGGCTACAACGACATCAATAATGCCATTTTTGTTAATATTAGCACTCTAGCTCACCAAAAGTCACGAGCCGCCACTGGTACAGATCCATAAATCTGAACATTAAATCGTCCGACCATTTCAGATATTTTTTGGTTGAAACGGATTCCATGACGGTAGGAACTAGTACCGAATAAAGGAAACGCCTGACGTTTACTTTTTCTCGCGAGTAACTAAAAATGATAAGCGACTTGAAACATGTGTTCAGACGCGACGATTTGGTGTAAAACTCGGACGATTAGTAAAACCAAAATGGCGATAGTCAAACTTGAACGACAAAAGTAGACGGGCTATCAACTTTCGCTAGCAACAAAAAAAGTTGATAACTTTGTTGACAAAGTGTTCACACGTGTCAATTAGCTTTCAACTGTCGAGTGGACCGACAAAAATCGCCTCGTGTGAACCGGCTATTAGTCCCAAATTATATTTATCTTGAGGTAGGTACACCTTTTCTTCGTTCATTACATGTATAACGTCCCGTAAATTTTATGAGAAAATATAATCATTTCACAATTCGTAGAAAATATATTTTCTACGAACCTTAACAATGGATCATAGTTGATGAAGCGTTCTTTTTTTTAAGTGCTCTAAGATTTTGTTTTAATTTCTTTCGCGCTTTTATATCCCAACGATTTTTAAAATACATATCTACCTGCTAACACTATTTACCGAAATAAATACTTTTAAAATAATATGTTTTACGAATACAAAATTATAATAATAATATAATATTTTTTAAATAATAATAAATTACGTTTTATTTTTATTTAGTCGGTACGGTCTGAATCATAATTATTGCATTGAAACTAAGCGATATTTTTTACAATAATTGATCGTTATATTATGTAGGAAATAATAATTATTATTCAACCTTTTATAATTTTTATTTTGTGTTGTATTGTCCTGAAATCAAAAATTTATTGTTCAACTATTAAACATCTAGCCCCTGCTGGTAATAAAATCTCTCTGGCGTGCCAATGACAAAAAATGTTTATGGTTCGGTAAGAAAAATGGCGACGTTGCGAGGGGCGTAATGACTGTTGGACGGAAAAACTGTATTTTTTAGTGAAAAAATCGCATTTTTTTAATGAAATTTGACAATTGTCAACTCCTTGCAAATTAACAATGAGTACCTGTTAGTTTTTGTTTAACCTATTGGTCTTACATCATTATAATGCAAATGTTTATAATATTTACCCCATCGAATGTCATAAAAAAAGCCGGTGTTATTTTCTGGAAATGATTTTATTCGCAAATGGTTTATGATATTGAATGATGTTCTGTATTTACGGTGTTTTGTTTGTATTAAGGGTGTTTTTATGTATTTATAGATGAGAGAGATCCGGCTAAAAGAAAGGTAAAGCCCGTTGAGACAGCTCAATCTTTACTAGATTTTGATTTGGAAGAAAGTTCCGATGATTCCGATTTTCGGATCGAAGATCACGCTGAGGAAAGTGACGATTGTTCCATTGACTCCGACGAAGCAGATAAAGGTAAACATTTCGTTTACTCTAATTATAAACATGGGCATCCCTATCGAGAATCATAAATAAACTTATACTTATTTGCTCAATTTATCCACATTTACAAACGTATTTTAAAAATCAATGATTTAATTCGCATTAGATTCCCCATACCATGAAGTTATCCTCACTAGTCTAAACCAATATGTATTAGCGCTACAAACTCAAGTTTGCAACTAAAGGTCTTAAAGTTTTTCATTCAACATCAGCTAACTATTCAAAATTATAACCTAAAAGAATCTATCCCTATTCCAATAAATCAGTTTTTTGCTATACCTAAGAAACATACAATACAAATAACGTACATAAATAACCTCATGTTTAACCGCTTGGACACATAAGCGTGTTTTCACGATAATTTTACATAGGTAGACATAGGAATGACGTACGTCCCGTACCTGAGTTATTAAACTACGGAGAGCCGGTTTTAAAAATCTTCAGCATAGACAATAGACAAAATTTGCTCAAAAATCGGACTAAAAACTGCAATTTTTTTTTCAATTTTCTATTTTCAGACGATATATATCTTATTAGGATGCCTGATTACATACTCTACCTGAAAAATATTAATCGAAGGGTGTTTTCAAAGAAATAATGACCTTTATGTAACTTTGAAAACTCAAATATTTTAATTTTTGCAATGCCGTTTTACAAAAATGAATTTTGATGTTCATAGACAATTTATTTGGTGAGTTGTCATAGAGGCTACATTCATGAAATAAACATTAGTATCGACAGTATTATTGGCACAAGCGATTCTGATTTTGTTCTCTACATATTTTTCAAAGCAATACAGGTTGAAATTGCATTGCAAAAAAGGTCTCCGAAGCACCATCGGCAAGTTCATCCATTAAAGAAAAGCTCTCCGGAGCTCGATCGGCACACCACTCGTTAATGATTAATTTATTTAATTGCAGATGGCAAAAATAATGATGACAAGGACTCTGAGGACTCAGAGGATTCATCGTACGGCTGTAATAAATTCTCTGGAAACAAAAAATCAGGACTGGGAGAGAATTCAAATAATATGACTGTCAATGATCTGCTGCAGAGAGCCAAACTTAACAATGACTTAAAGGTAAGTTTGAAGGATCTTATTAATTTTGTATATTTTATACAGGGTTTTGAACAAATCACAATCTAAATATTTCTACATAAATTCTTACATTGCTGGGATATGTCTTTCTTTAAGCCTCGCTTGCCTGCGATGTGTATCCACTACACATTGCTTCTTGCACCTTTAATATCTCCGTAAATATGGAAAATTCTGTGTTCAGATTTTAGGTAATCCTCCGTTATACATTTAATCATTAAATAAAAAATTTAAAAAAATAATAATCCGTACCTTTCGGGCACATTAGAGGTATTTTGTGAGAATCGAAAAGAAAATTCACCAATACAATCAAACGTCTGGCAATACGATCAGCGCTGCGGGTAAGACATACAAATATGTGAAGCGTGCGGCTAGTGCGACACTATGCATGTCTCACTCTCACCTACTTCGATATAAGTAAGCGCGAGAAAGAGAATCGTGTGGTTACTGGTCAGTTGTCAATCGTGTTTGTTCCTTCGGGACGACGCAGACCCGCTACCAGTCGCCGCTCAGCATTCATTCGGGGCGGTCTCTTCGCATGTTGTATGAGCATCGTTTCTTTGAGCTACCGATGTTTTTTTCATGTTTTCAGCAATTAAATATCAATTATTATCATTTTTGACTGTTACTATAATGAAATATAGCGATTTGCTATAATTCTTAATTTTTTTCGGCTTTTAAATCGACCATTTCTGCTTGTGTAGTGATTACACAGCACCGGAGTGGGCGGATTTTTTCAGCACAGTAAGGGAAAGGTTAAATTAACTATAGCCTTTACATTACTTTCTAGCTTTATGCAGTGCCCTAAAGTTGATATTTGTCTCCAGAGTGCTAGATACTCTCAGTATCGCCATTGTGAAATATCACATTCAGAATCTTGAATCTTGAAATGGCTTCCCAATATCTCTCCAATACTTCCCAACCTTCCTCTCTCCCATCTAGCTCCTTCCATCGTCAAAACATATCCCAATTGGGGATTCCATATTGTCCAGTTGGGGTTCTCGTGCAGAATTCACATAAAAAAAAATATATCAATGATAAAACAAAATACCTAAGTGAAGAACTTGGCATAGCGGTCCAAATACATGATGAACATTCTATACAATAATGGTGGCGGTTCCATTGTTATTATTCAGTTATATGATTACTAATAAATACTGGTTCCATCTTGGTCGCCATTTTGTATAACCATTTGGACAGAATGTTTTATTGGTATGCCAAGTCCTCGCTTATGTCTTGTTCGCACTTGGTACGTAGTTTAGTCGAGTGCCGAGTAACTCGCTACTTCACTGACCACAAAGAGTTCGCATTACTGTCAAGTAGAGTACATTAGTGAGCAGCGCGTTGCAATATGACGGGCTGCAACGCAACAAAGTATATATGCTAATTAAGCTGGTTGTAATGCTTATTTTAGAAGAAATCAAAGAATAGATTAGTGAGATGATAATAATTAAACAATGGACATGGAAAGAGATTAACCTGTTGAAAGCCAGCATAGGAAAAATATATTTTTTCAATACGACGTAAAATATTTGACAGACCTTTCTTTTGAACTCAATTTTTATAACATTTCTTTTGTGATATATTACAAAAATTACATCAAAATAATGTAGATAAAACGATCTTCCTAATAATCACTCAAATCTATGCTTTCTACAATGGATTTATATTAAAAACAATGAAAAAATATAGACTTCGAATACAACTCCATTCATATTATCAAGCGGCAGCCATTTTGTCCGCCATCTTTGATGCCTGGCACGTGAATTAATTTGAATTATTTGGAGAGGCTAGACGCTATCCAGTATTTCGTTACGTCAAGAACGAGAATGGCCCAAGCAATTCTGACCTTGTTCTTCATACAATTTCTTTATAGATAAGGGACAAAATCGCTTCCAAAATCGATGGTACACCGGAGTATGTACGGCCAATGGCAGGTTAATAGCAGCAAAAATAAAGAATTTCAGAGTAGTATGTTCGTCCCAATGGGATGACATTTTTGCATCTGCTAATGAACTTTACTAAAACGACGGGTGGCGGAACTACTAAAAATAGAAATAAATGGATTGACTAAAGTGCTGACTAAACTAACTCTACTAAAATTATGGTGTTCGGACATGTTTATTTACTAAATTACTAACTACTCGACTAAACAACTTGCCAAGTCCGAAGGGTCTTTAAAGTATTTTATTTAGTCATTGAGAAATATATATTTTGCTTTTACATAAATTATTTTCATATTTTGCCATTATTTTACAAGGCTTTACCCTTTAATAACTAAATCAATCCTTCCAGGGTGTGACCGCCGACCTGGCCAAGATGCTGATCTGCGCTGGCTGCCTCGGATCCCGCAGCGATGACTCCAACGAGATTGTGGAGTGCGACGGCTGCGGAGTAACGGTGCACGAGGGCTGCTACGGCGTCTCCGATGTCACCAGCGAGTCCAGCACGGTCAGCTCTGCCTCTACGGAGCCCTGGTTCTGTGAGGCCTGCAAAGCGGGGGTCATTAATCCAACTTGCGAACTGTGCCCCAATACAGGTCATTACAGCGTACATATTTAATACTAGCTTGTGCCCGCAACTTCGTCTGCGCAGGATTTGTTTTCTTTTCCTAGGTCATTTATGTTTATATATACCAACATTCTAAACCTATTTATTTAAAATATCTATAATTCTTAATTCGATTCAAAGTATTAGGCGAGTACTTCAAATAAATTCACTAATCTAAATATTTTCTAAAATAGAATTATGATTAAAACAATTTTGTTTAGCAAAATGTCATTCTCGAATTTTGACAATACATTTTCTATTAAACAATAATTATTATTTGTAATATTATATGAAAAATAGCTAGCTTTATAAATTATAACTACTGTGTTATTCTGATGTATGTATGAGCTATATAATTGTAAAGTTTCATTAAAATCCATTCAGTAGTTTTTGCGTGAAAGAGTAACAAACACACATACATCCATACAAAGTTTCACGTTTATAATATTAAGTAAGATTATCTACGCGGCTATCCCCGTATGCTGATTTTGCATATTTGATCCACAAAGTTTCACTAAAACACAATCATTGTGTGAAAATGTGCTGCTTACATTTTAAAGGTTGAAATATCAATCATGGAAATTTGAAATGCTGTCAAGTACAGTAAATCCAAAAGTGAATTAAACATGTCATTTTTCTCCATTTATTTTTCTCTTTCGAACTAAATCGTTGAAATATTTCTAGGAAAATAAGTGCGCCTTTTACGACATGCATTTTAAGATGCTTTTTTTTTCTGAAAAATTAAAATACTTTTATTAAAGAAATTTACAAAACATGTTAAGTATTCTGAAAGATCTATTCAATGTGATTTTATAATAAAAAATCATAATTATAGGTCTCGAGAAAAATGCAGTATTGAATCCCAAACAAAACCCTTTTTCTGCTTTTTTTAAAATATATTGTAAAATTTGAAGTAGATGGTGTCCTATTAATTTATCATAACGTAGGGACGTTATGATTTGCCGGTGGTCGATATCTATATTGTACTAGCTGACCCGGCAAACTTCGTACCGCCTCAGAATCAATAAATAATATTGTGTTTAATTTATTAGCTGAAGTTTTTATTGTGTTAAAATAAATACTCTAAAAAAAAATTCTAAATAAATACTCTAAACTAAAAAAAATTAAATTGAGCTGTTGACTAATCACGAAATGTTCGACAAACTACACCATTGACAGTTCGAATTGATTCAAATTATGTCGACCAACGCACATTATTTGAAAAGCCGTTCCCTACAAAATATATGAAAAAATTAATTTTCTTCATAATTATTTTTACCGTGATTTTTTCCGATGTTTTAATAGTTATTCTGTTAATCGGGACGGAGACAATTCCAACAAATCAAAGATCATAAAAATAGGTTTGACCGTTCTTGAGTTATAAATGGTGTAACTAACCCGACTTTGTTTTATATATTAAGATTTTAAAAATATTTGCGCTAGTGTCAAAACGTATGTATGGACAAAATGCCACCTGTGTTTAATCACCAAAGTCTAATCTTGTGAATTGGGATGAACAGGGAATGGAATATATTAATTGTTTCTAAATTAACTTAAATTAATTTTAATAAAATCGGTAACATTTTTGTTAACAGTGTGCATGTCATTTTAGGTGGAATATTCAAAGAAACAGAAGTAGGTGCCTGGGTCCACCTCGTATGTGCTCTCTACGTTCCTGGAGTTGCTTTCTCAGAGGTAAATCATGTATGGATATTCAGGTTTTTTTATTTAGTCTTGCACTGCCAAATACCACAAGACTGCTTCATAAATTATTACATTACTTTCATTTACGCTTGTGCATTTTGGCAGTGTAAATTAACAATAATATATTTAGTTATGTGTACTGTGTATTAATTGCGTGCTTAATTTAAAGTTAACTGGTAATTTATCAGATCTATTCGCTTCTGGTGGCTCCGGTCGAAGACCCTCGGCATCGGTGATATCGTCGGAGATCGCCGGCTCCGGTCGGAGCCACCAGTATTATGTGTGCCTAGGCATCATTTTCATCCATTAGTTGTTTTTGTAGTCGGCGTTGTTGTTGAACATTGTACTGACATTTTGCATCTTTTGGTTTTCAAAAATTTTCAATGTTGTAGGGTTTTTGAAAATCAATGAGGGAGAAAAGAAATAAGATAAAATAAAATAAGCTTGCAGTAAAACCTGGTCTGTGCTTTGAGTACTTCAATGAGTACCATCAAATTCTGCAAATAAGTTTCTTTCTTCAAAAATATTATTTTATTTCACATTTTTTTTAAAATTTTTAACTTGAAATACATACATACATATCGACGGCTCCGAAGAACAATGTCGGATCTGACAAAAATTGAAAATCGTTCTGTTGGCGTGTTTATCAGCTTATTTTGTTGATTTAAAAGTCTGTATTTTCGGATTTTTTAATGCAATGAGATGAAATTCCAAAGATCAAAAAAACACTATATTTCTTTATATCAAAAACAGTAACAATGCAGAATCGATATTTTAAAAAGCTCTACTACAAAACTACAAAATCGCACATCCGACATTGTTCTTCGGGACCGTCGATATGACAGATTTACAGACGAAAAACATGGGTCTTAAAAACTAATTAAAATAAAGTAGTTTGTTGTTAACGAATCTACCCAATTCAATAGACAAAACATTTTTCGTGTTTGAATTGGGGAGTAGTTATATAATATAGATGCTTGAATTTTAGGTCCTTCGTTCACGCAGCTACTTACAAGCGACTAAATCGCCACTACCTGTCATACTATTTTGCTAGTGCAGCGCGTAGCAGCATTTACAAACACTAATAATAGTATGGAAGGTACAGACGAGCGGCTATTGCGTCGCTTGAAAGTAGCTCCATGGAAGAGCGGCGTTACTAATTATTTGTAAAGAAATTAAAAAATATTTTATTTTCCCAATTTTTTGTGTGCTTCACTCAACTACAGTGAAACCCTCTTAAGAAGATCTCTCTGAAGAAGTATTCCTGCTTAATAACTCAGGTGCGGGGCATACGTCATTCTTATGTCTACCTACGTTAAATTGTTGTGAAAACAAGCTTATGTGCCCAAGCGGTTAAGAAGTTTTTTTTTGGTCCCTTGAAGACTGAAGGGCCCAATTTTTCCCATTTGATAAGGTTTTCCAGCCTAAGAAGTTTTTTTTCCAGTCCCTTGGAAAACTTCTTAAGAGGGTTTCACTGAACATAAACAGTAAAGAGTAAATAGAGCATGACTCTGGAAGGAATATATGTATTGTAGATTGTAATTTTGCTAACTTAATATTTTTTCGGTTCTGTGTCTTAGTTTCTGTGGTAGTTTGCATACCATTCTTATAGATTGTGAATTGATTTTGTATTTCACTTACCGTAGCTACCGATTGTCACAAAGATTATCCTGCTCCAATCTACTTTCATGCAATTATTCCACATCTTTAACTTCCTCTAAAAGTGCTTGTTGGTGGTTTTATGTTCACGGATATAAATGAACTTTCAGGTAGAAAAGCTGAGCGGAGTGACCCTATTTGAGATGGCCTACAGCCGGTGGGGGGCGAGGGCCTGCTGCCTGTGTGAAGATGAAATGTTTTCCCGGACTGGCATCTGTATTGGTTGTGATGCAGGAATGTGTAGGACCTACTTTCATGTCACCTGGTAAGTTCTCACTGTTCTCCTATATTTTTAACCTGTCCTGTGCCGTAAACGCGCCGGCGTACGCGGTGCTAATTTTCAATATATATGAGTCTAGTTTTTTAACTGTTAATTCATGGTGGAATTCAATTGTAATAGATTTGAAATTAAACGTTTTTTTTCACTTTGTTCCACTTGTTTATTTACACCAGGACCGGTTTCGTCCTACTACGGACATTTTCAGACTGGTAGTTGAAATTCTTATGCTACGGAATTTATACAAACTTAGGCAGGGCTACATAACGTTGTCTTTATATGATGGATGTTTCTATTTTTTTAATTTAAGGTATTATAAGTTATTTTGTAAAGTTAAGGTACATATAGATAATTTTAAAGTTTATTATTAAAATTATGAATGATGATACCTAGTAAAAGGATATTTTTAATTGACATGAATCTATATGAATTTATATAATTGAAAAGGTTTGTGATCACTAAATATCAGTGATCACAAACTGAGAAAAAGAATTCTGAGGAGCTACAATTCTAAAATTAAAAGAAACATCTGGAATGATATTGGCGCAAGCGATTCTGACCTTGTCTTTTTACAGTTTCTTTATACAAAAGAAAGAACACATTTTATTTTTTAACCTCTCACCTGTCACCCAGACACCGGTGTCCGAGCGACAGATGAGTGGTTAATAATTTCTTAATAAATACACAGGCATTTTCGGAATACCTACTCAATTTTAGGGCGAGAGAAAAAAAAACATTTGTTAAAATTTGAAGGATTCCAAGCCAATATTACAAAGACGAAAACCGGTTTCAGAAGCACCTTTCAAGTATCAGGAGGAGGTTTAAATATTATTATCATAATATGATACAGTCATTGATTAATTATAACTTTCCTCGAAAATACCCTCCCTATGGCATCCCCAAAGATGACATAGGCCCTGAGGGAAATTATTTTCCTCGGGCCTGCTGTGTAGAGTTAATGTAAAAAAAAACTGGTTACATGTATTTTGAAAGAATTTCTTTTAAAAAATGTATGTCTTTGTTTTAATTTTTTTTGCATTTCAAGCCAATGTTCAGTATATGTATCAATGCACTTTATATAAATAATTATAAAATTAGCATGTTTTTTACTTTGTAGTGGACAGCGTGAGGGTCTGCTGGCTGAGGCCCATTCCGAAGAAGTGGAGCAAGCAGATCCCTTCTACGCTCACTGCCGGCTGCACTCCGACAAGACCCTCATCAGAAAACGCAAACGCAATTGGCTCGCCCTACAACTAAGGACACAGCAAAGGTACATATTATTAAATTTTATTATTTCAATTTTAAAAATCTACTTCAAACAATCAATCTTTACAGAGTTAAAAATTAATATTTAAAATAAACCATATTCAGTGCTTCAAACTTGTTAAGGCCAGCAAACAAAAAATATATTTTTTCAATATGACGTAAAATATTTGACAGTTCTCACCTTTCTTACGAATTCAATTTTTATAACATTTCTTTTGTGATATATTACAAAAATTACATCAAAATAATGTAGATAAAACGAACTTCCTAATAATCACTCAAATCTATGCTTTCCACAATGGATTTATATCAAAAACAATGAAAAAATATAGACTTTGAATATGACTCCATTCATATTATCAAGCGGCAGCCATTTTGTCCGCCATCTTTGATGCCCGGCGCGTCATTGAGAATTAATTTGAATTATTCGGAGTGGCTAAACGCTATCCAGTAATTTGTAATGTCAAGAACGAGAATGGCCCAAGCGATTCTGACCTTGTTCTTCATAAAATTTCTTTATACATAAGGGTCAAAATCGCTTCAAACATCCGGACCCGCCGGGGGGACT
Source organism: Limnephilus auricula (assembly GCA_951813805.1). Taxonomy (NCBI): domain Eukaryota; kingdom Metazoa; phylum Arthropoda; class Insecta; order Trichoptera; family Limnephilidae; genus Limnephilus; species Limnephilus auricula. Next base: position 39,142,532 of record OX638389.1, on the reverse strand, counting down.
GCGGCCTACGAGAGGTTAAAAACTTTTCTTGCCCTGTGCATTTTATATTATGAATATGTGTTGGTTGCTATGCGATTAGAAATTTTACCTTATTTATATTTTACGCCATTGGGAAACATACATTGATAGTAATTTATGATTATGTTCCATTAAGTAAGATAAGGAAATCGCTAGTAATACATAATACATAGTCGTAAGTGAGGTTCGGGCATGGTTATGTTAAGGCAATTCTTTAGAAAAAATTGAATTGTAAAAATATGTTGTGCTTATTATATTATCATTGGATATTTTTTTATTAAAGTGTTAATTTAAATAATGAAACTAGTTTTTATAGGAATCCAATGCAATTGATATTTTGTGTATATAATTCTGTTTTTTTGATCAGTAATTCTGTTGTGGGTAGGTAGGTACCTACCAAAAATATGAAATTATTTTTCTGTTTACAAAAATAACAACATTAAAAAACTATGTATGTATTTAGATTTTTTTCTGTCAAGTGCCATGTTGTTTTCTAGAATAAATAGCTCGGCGCTTAGTTTTTAGCAGCTCTAATGAAATACCTGAAAACATTAAATAATGTCATTTTTATCTTGTCTTTTGTAGGAAAGTTGACTTGGAAACTAAAACTGACAGTGCCACACAGTTGAGAACTCAAAGAAAATTAGTCAAATACAGAAAAAAGTTCTTGGCCATGAAAGAAACCAAAAATGCTCCCTGGGGTAAGTTATTCATTGAATTTAATACTACTGTAGGTTTCCTTCATTGTTCTGTCATGAAATTTCTTTTAAAAACCTTCTGATGTATTCTTAACTTTCTCTTTTTGTTTTAGTGCCAACACAGAAAATGCCCAGACTTCTACCAACAAGTGCAACGGCTTGCAGGAAACTCCTTCACAAAGCTAGTCTCATGGGAATAGACACCATTGCCTTAGAAATGCAGGATGCCCAGGTAATCTCTCATTTACTTTTAATATGTAAATGATATCCTCAACACGCAAGATCCCAGTGAGGATTTCATTTTCATCTACTTGTGACAAAAAAGGATTTATTAAAATATTTAGAAAGGGCGTTTATTTTTCTTGCATCTGAAACTGCTTATGAATAACAGCTTCAGATGCACTTGTAATGGACTTAATAGGAGACATAACGAAATAGCGTTTGCTGGAATTGGGTGATGATAGTATGTGTAGGAAAGAACAAGATGTGGAAGGAAAAAGGATGACCAATAACTTTACTTTATCTCTTTATACTTTATTTCTATAACCACTCGAGCGCTTTTTGCCACATTATGGCACTATTTCCAAAACCACAAATTGCTTTGTTGCCAAAATATGGCAATTTATAAAAAAAAAAAAAATTAATTAAAACAAACATATAATGTCCTGCGGGCGGCTTTTCGTTCTGCTTCGCCCAGTTTAAGTGTTGGTGACTATTTATAAAGCATCACCCTTTTGCAAAACGAACTACTATTATTAACATTAAACTACAGAATACTTATATTTAATAGGTAGATATACAATAGTAGACATTCTTTCATTAATACCGTGAATAATGAGAGGAACATAAATCTTCTTACTATTGAATAAAAGCGAAAAATGTTTCCTCTTCTTCATACTTTTTTCCTTAAATATAGTATTATAGATGGCGCCACTTCCGTTTGCAAAACATTATAGTTATATAGTTCCACCACAATACCTTGTGGTAATCCAAAGAAACCAATATGATTAACTATATTAGGAATACAAACAGCAGCAACAACGTACTTCTGTGATATTCAAATTGTATACACAATCAGCATCAACAACTTGCTTTCAAGGAAGCCCAAATCCTTCTTCTGTTTTAAAAACAAATGCACTCGAATTTGCACTATGTATTTTCTTGCCACTGTTCCAAATTTTAATTAGTTTTCCAGAAAGGTGATGGTTAGAAGATGGTTAAGAATGATGGTTAAGAAAGATGGTTAAGAACGGAGAGGTAGAAACTGGATAATTGACATTCCTGTAGCAACCGAGCATATACTCACTTCAAAACCAAAAAATTATTATTATTATTGTTAAAGGGCCTCAGTTCAAATTGCTCAAAACTGAATTTCTTTCTTTCAAATTCAAATATGTAACAAAATACATTTTATTAATGTTCCGTGTTTTGCAGTTGGCGGCCCTGACGGACGTACGCAAGAAGTGGCACATTCCCCCCGCCTTCAGCGTGGAGTTCATCGGCTACTACCTGGAGAGGAACAGTCGCATGGAGACCATGAAGCGGTCCCTCCACGAGCTCATCGACACCAACACGGACCTGCTGAAGGAGCAGAAAGAACTGCGGGAAGAGTATGATAGGGTAAAAAGAACCACCGAACTCTTATGATTGACCAATAAATTAACATAACCTAACTTATAATTAATTTTATTTTCTTCCATGTAATCTGTATCTTAACTTTCTTCTAGGTTACAAAAGAAAACAATGAAGTGAACAAGGAAATGTCCATGCTTAAGCAGAATATAAGCAAATTGTATTCGTGCATATCGGGAGTGTGTCCCAACAAGACACTGCCGAACCTTGAGGGGCTGGTGGCCGCCTCTCCGCCTCCACCTCCACAAACTAACTCTGGTCCCAGAAGGTACATTCTATTCTCTTATCATCAGTCCATATAGGCACTTAAGTACTGCCTGCAAGTCCTACCTTACTCGTATGAAAATATTAAATATAAAATCGTAGATTGTCAGGAATGTGGGTCTTATCTTAAGTATATATAATCTTAAAAATATTATAATCCACGATGAAAAACGTGACAATGTAAACTGTAAACAACATGATCCTATTTGTACTGCAATTAACTCTTCTTCTGAAATTAAATATCTCGGTGTAATTAACCTGAAGAGAATAAGGAAATGTAAATATATTGACTGTCCCGAAGAACAATGTCGGATGTGCCATTTTGTAGTTTTGCAGTAGAGCTATTTAAAGTTTCGTGTCTGCATTTTTACTGTTTCTGAGATCAAGAAAGATAGTGTTTTGATATTTGGAATTTCATTAAAAATTCCAAAAACACAGACTTTTAAATCAACAAAATAAGTCGACAAATAAGCCAACAGAACGATTTTTAATTTTTGCAGATCCGACATTGTTCTTCGGGACCGTTGATATATTTGTTAGGTTAAAAAATATTTTAAATATTAAAATAATCAAAAATTAGTACTATGCCCTTGGTCACTCTTTGCTTATCTACGGAATTATAGGTTGCGGAGGATCTTACAAAAACAATCTAAACTAAGTAAAAGTTTCACAAAGAACTAGGGATGTTACGAATGTGATATTTTTCACATTCGCGAATGCGAATGTTCAGAATGCGAATGTGCGAATGCGAATGTTAAGGAATCACATAAAAAAAACTTTAGTCAACATTAATCATCGTTTTAATAAAAAAATAAATCAATTCTTATACAGTAAAATATAATCGTAATTAAGCAATTTAATAATCGAAGTTCAAAAGAGGCATATTATATTTCAGAAAAAGCAATTTTGCAGCCTTTTCTCCCATGAGGCGATTTCTAAGGGGCTCGTATATAGGGCACGTAGACAGTGGGCGAGACACGACATGATCTGCACACATTCGCATCGATTGCGAATGTTCGTAACATCCCTACAAAGAACCTGAACAAGAACCCTAGAAAAAAATGTACCTTCTCAACAGAATCAATTTTTAAATTGTTTCCAGTACCAAATGTCGATGACATATTTAAGCAAGCTTCCATTATAAAACTTTGTAAAGAAAAAAATAACCAAGAATATCTCGAATTTTACACACTAATGAGAAAGAAAATCAATTTACTACATCTAATTTTAAATAATTTACACAAATGCAAAACCATTATATTTACCAAGCCATAAAAAACTACAATAAACTTCCTTCTGAATTGCGCTGCATTTTCAACCAATCGGAACAAATAAATAAAAAATTTAAAATCTTCAAAAAACTTACATTAACAAATAAATATTTTGTACAAAATATAATATAATATGTAACCTAAATAAGAATCATGGCTTCCTTATCAGGCACAAGAACTCCCCTTTTCTGATAAGGTATACATGACCAATCATGACCTTAAATAATATAATATATAGAAAAAAATGTAACCCATGTTTTATATTAAATTTTTTTTAAATTTATCTTTCAGAATTTAAACAATCTTTTTTTTTGTTTGTTTACAGAGCCATGGTTGTACCTACAGCAGCTGCCCTAAAAATGGGAGTTGGATTCCCTTTGAACTCTAATCCTGAAGAGCATCAAGGGAAGGTCCTTTCAACATCACGGCAAGGTTACTAATCATTGTAATACACTTGTAATCCAGAGCATATGCTTAGACGCAGGCCGCGCAGAGCAGAAATGTCGCCGCAGGACAGACGACGCAGAAATCGGTGACCAGGATATGCTGCGACACATCTTAGTTCAGCTTGTACCTGCTTGGACGCTGGTTTTGTGAGAATGTCGATTTGCAAGCCCGATTCTGACTTTGAAATGAATTATTTACTTTAGATTTATAGTCTTTCACATTACAAAAAAACTATTTGGCAAAATGATTTCCTGAAAAAGCAAGATTAATAACTAACTAACCATCACGCCGTTTCCCGCAGGGGTAGGCAGAGAGGACGGACCGCCAAACAACTCGGTCTTGGCATACACTCCTCGCCTCATTCACATTCATACATCTTATCATACTTGCTCTTCTATTATTCTGACTCTTTACATGGCCCGACTCAAGTATTTGATTCACTTGATCGTGTCATGTCTTCCTCGGGCGTCCTCGACTTCTTCTACCATTCACATTCGTATCATATATTCTCTTGACACTCCTTTCTTCATTCATTCGCTCTACATGTCCAAATCATCTAAGCGTCCCTTTTTTAATCTTACTTGTGGCGCTCACATCGGCCTTGCATTTTTTTCGGATCTCCACATTCCTCACACGATCATACATGGATTTACCACACATACGCCTTAGGGATCTCATTTCTACAGCATTCAGTCTACTTTCATCCTTTCTCTGCCAGTTCCATGCTTCACTGCCATACATCAGGGTAGGTACCAGCACTCCATTGTGAACTGCTAGCTTCGCTTGAAAAAGCAAGATTCTCATGGGAAATACTGCCCGTACATGTCGCTATTAATAAATTCTCTCTTTTATTGTATTAATAATTTGGGTGGTTTTCATAGCGCAACCCCTTGGTCCGGTGACAACACTCTCACTGCCCTTCCACAGAACCCTTAATATAAGGATAGCCAAGTTGCAATTTATCTATTAAATGTGTTTAATTTATGGAGTCACTATGTAATATTTATTTATTGGGCTTTAAGCAGTTTGAATGTCCATTGCAGCAGGAACCCCGGACAATATCATTTCCCTGAACAATGAGTGCGGCATCTGCAGGCAGAAGACGGACCAGCACCTGCTGGCCAAGTGCGACACGTGTCACCTCTACTACCACCTGGGATGTCTCAAGCCTCCCCTCACCCGCCTGCCCAAGAAGTCCAAGCTCTACGGATGGTGAGTTGTTCCTTAAAATACATTCTGAATATTATTTACATTACCAATCTCAAGGTTTTGTTGTTCCACTTGGCTGTGCCAAGTCCACCTAGGACGAAACTTAATCTCAATTCCTTTAAATCTGTTCGGCTATGGAGGGGTCTTCAGGTCGGATAATTAAGTATTATATATTTTTTTATTATTTCAATTTGTGTGTTTAAATTCTTCTAGGCAATGCTCTGAATGTGATAAAAGCTCAGAATCAGAAGCCGAAGTTTTGGAACAAAAGGTGGCAAGAAGATCCCGCGCCAGGTACAGCAAAGATGGAAACAATCTCAGCTCCTCGGCTGACGTATCTCTAGTGAATACATCACAACCTGAAATCAAAAACGATGCAAAAACATTGAAAATCTTACCCCTTACGCCAAAACTAGACACCATGTCTTCTCTTAAAGTTAAAATAAAACCCGTGGAGCGTCCGCCTGACCAAACAAAAGAAGCAGACTCTTCAGATGTGTTTACCATTCAAGATAAAAACATAGATCAATCCGCAGATCTGTCTTCTCCGCAGTATGATATAAATAAACCTCCGTACAAGCGTGACAAGAAGATTAAAAAAATGAAGCAGCGACAAGGCCATGATTACACGTCGAGTTCTGCGGATTCTGTCACCAATTCTCCCTCAAAGAAGTCGAGGAAGAGAAGCTTCACATCACCGGCGTTGACTAATACTCCGCTGATGTCCATAACACCCATAGTTGCGGAGAGTCCTCACGAATCTCCCTCGCACCAGGAGTGCTCTAATCCTTCCATTACCAATGTACCTCCGCTGACATCGTCACAAATCACGTCCGACACTTCATTCCTGTCTCCCAACTCTACGTTTTCCACGCTTCTCTCGTGCGCTTCTACGACTCAGAGCACTACGGAGGGAGAGCAGCAGTTAACAGCTGTCATCAGCAATGAGCATGAGCATGATCAGATCAGCTATAAGTCGGCGAGGAAGCGCCGCAAGGAGAAGCACCGCTCTCGCTACTCCCCGGACTTGTTGCGGTCCCCATCAAAAGCGCACAAACATAAAAGGAAAAAGAAGTCATTGGATATTGAGTGTCCAGATGTTCCACATCCTAGAATCACAATTAAGGTTAGTTCAATCTCCAATCGAAATTTACACAAACGTTATAACTTTATGCCATTTTTATTTCTGTGTAATGTTTGTATTTAACAAGTTATAATATTATTATTTTAGATTAAGCCGATACCCAAACCAGCTGGATCAGTGGACCCGCAGCTATTCTACGTACCTACTGACAGCAATGATGGACCTCCACCAGCTTTTTTGAAAAAACATTCAAAGGTAACTTTCATTCACTCTACCAACGCCTCTGATATGATGTACTTTCTATTTGTAGTCCTACCTAGGAAGTGCGCTTAACATAGGTGCACGGAAAAAAATGTCCTCAAAGACCTCAATATTTATTTTTGTGAATTAAATGTTCACTAAAATGTTAGGGGACAATGATTTGAAATTATTTCTAAGTTCCATAAGTTTCTGACAGATGGCAGTGTGAGCTCATTTATTTACACAACACTCGGTTATCTAGGTTAGGTAACCATCCAGTAGATGGTGTTGTGTTTGATTAGCCACAGAAACGCGTCGGCTGGTATATGTATAAAATAAAAACAAAATTAAATGTAATCCACAATTCTGCACTTTGAAAACAACAAAACCAGAGCTTGTCCAGTGTAAGGAACACTCGAGCACTAAATAAGCAAGATTTTACAATAACGTGTTACCATCAAAAAAATTTAAACTTAAATTTTAATTTTTCTGCTACCGGTTTCGACACATCTGTGCCATTACTAGCAAACTTAAAACTAAACTTAAAATTTAAAACAGGTACAGAAATGAATTAGATGTTATTTGGTGGGGGTAGTGGGAGGGGTGATTTTGGGGGAGGGGGAGAACAGTGGGCGGGGTCAATATCACATGGGAACATAGTCAAAAAAGAGTCGAGAGTCAAGTGCCCAAGAAATACAAAAAAAATACAAAAAAAAAAGATAGTCTATCTATAGTCACTGACTCTTTATCGGAATAAAATAAAGTTTGTGATATTTTATGCGCAAAATTCACACAGGGAACTGCTCGGCGAATCTTCTATGATCCCATTCGCAGTTGGTTGTCCTGCAGTGTGGTTGTATTTAAAAAAATGTTTTTTTTTTCTAAATTTCAGATGAAAATTTTACTAGATTTTAGAAAGAGTTTTAATAAAGTACTCAAGTTCTGAATTCCTCCTGAATATTTATTTATATCCTAGGGGGGTTAGTTTTACGTTCTAGAGAATTTCAAAGTTTCCAGAAATTTTCCTGGAATATTTTGAAATTTCCCCATGATTTGTTTGAGGATTTTGACTGCAAAACTAAAATTTGAAAATCTACCTACATTTTGTGTTTTTTCCTTTACCCTAAAAAAAGTTTTTTCCTCGGATGTAGGGAAATTCCCCTAGACATAACTGTATGAGATGCTTGCTGCTGAAATGTCTAAAAGGGTGTGTGAATTCTGCCTTTTAATGGGGTAATTTTTCTTCATCATGGTGTCAAATAATATTAAATGCATAAGTCTCATGGTCGTGAGAATAATTTAGTCTTGTAAAGGTTGTGGAACATGTATAATATCTATAATTTCAAGGTGATTTTATAAAGAAACATACTTTTATTTAAACCTTTTTTTTTAACTGATTATAATTTTTTTCAGCACCACGTTGAAGAGCCTGAACCTTCATTTGAATCTCCTCCGCCAATTCCCGATCCAACCGTAAGCACAGTTTATTTAATATTTTAAATCATTTTTAACAATTCCATAAAATAATCACTTTCATGTTTTATTTCCAGCCAGCTTTAGTAGTTATTGCTGAAGAAATTAAAGTAACTACACCGCCAAAGACAAAGGTATATTCCTTTATGAAGTGTGAAAATTACATATTATTTTATGCTTTCTATTACCTATGTATTTACATAGACAAGTATTTAGGAATTAGATTACGTAAAATTACTAGTTTATTTTTATTTTTTATTTTCCTACTGGTAAATTATGTGTCGAAAGGCGAAAGAAATTAGCCAACATTCCATTCTGTCAGCCAATAATTTTTTGGGTGATTTCTTTTTCCTTAGCGTAAAATGCACCTCAAAAAGTATTTATGCACAAAATTTTTATTACTTTTTATTATATTCTGTACATTATTAATTGATTATGTAGAAATGATAAGAGTTCTGTTGTAATCTCTCTTTCTTATGTATTAGTCATTTATGAGAAAGAGGGAGAGGTCACAACAAAGCTATCACAGGGTAAGCTAATAGGCACGCTTCGGTTCTGGAGAGAAAAGTCCTCAGTCCCAGTTAATAAAAATGCATTAACCCTTTGAGCACGGTAAAGGGTAACATGCAAATCAAATTTATAATAAAATAAGATTGTTTCATCATCAACTGAATGTGCATGTTGTGTTAGCATGGAGTTCGTTACTGCCCTTACGAAACCTAGCAGAGTGCTAACGTATTTTATGTGGTGTGTTTAGTCTCCCCGGGTGGGGCGCGGCAGTGACGGGGGTCGGCGCAGTGCCGGGGCGGGCCCTCCCGGGATCCCGGCTCCGGGCAACGAGACCCTCACGCAGTGCGACGTCTGCACGCAGCCAGGAACACCCGTCAACCTCGTCAGGTAAATTCATGCTTTCTTGATGAGGCGACGTAGCCGCTTCTACCAAAAGTGTTAAACTCTTTTTCGCTAGCGTATCCTTAAGTATACAATTACAAAATAATTTCTCTGAATATCTCTAGCTATTCTGGGGAAACTACTAATGGTAGATTATATTCTATATTTATAAATATATAAACACACAAGGTGTGAAAATAGATTAACACAAGATGGTGGTAGGATAGTACAATTTACAAAAACATAATTTTGCAAAAGACAAGTACCAAAATAGAATCAGCCGCTGCTTGGTGAAAATTTTGCATTGGCGATCAAGAAGTTAAGCGCCGAGATCCGACAGCCAAATTCTGTAAGAATAAATGAAGACGAGCAGAGCTTGGCAATACCTCTCAACTAAAATAGTTACTCCTTGCGATTGGTCGGGTCCACAGTGGTCGTTAATTATTTCCTAAAGGCCCCTGTTGTTCTGATCTTGGGATCTCCCTGCTTCTTAGTTTCCGGAAACCCGAGATGAACCCTGAAATTACCAAATACATCTCAAGGTCCTCTGGAGACGCTGGTTGAGTCATCTCCACTGGATTCTTCTCTGGAGGGTCCTTGTGGAGTCTTTCCCCATGTCCAGGTTCCCTAAACATCATTGTTCTGTTGGAAGGCCTCCCTTTGTGATCAGTTTTCCTATTGTATCCTATTTCCTCAAATACCGTTTAAGCCCTTCATACTCCGAGGAGCGAACCACTAATCTCAGAAGCACCATTGGTGACACTGTTCCTCAATGCCAATCAGCTAAGGGGTAATTCACACCTGAGCTTGGGTGGCTGATGGAAGTTGTGTTTCCGTTCCCTTAGCGACGGGTTTGGCACACTCCCCACCCTTACATTATTTATCCCTTACATTAATATTTAGTAAGAAAGAACTTTACAAAAAAAATTCATTTAAATCACATGGGTGGTCCACTATGGATTAATTCATTTTTGTGAGGAACAATTGTAGTGAATACAAAACGCAGTTTGCGTTCGGAATGGTTCTGAAAAATTGATCTGTGCCTTTATCAAAAAGATTGTAATTTTGTTTGTTAAATGTGTTTAGGTGCGACGAATGCGCCAAGCGTTACCACTTCACCTGCCTGGAGCCTCCGCTCAACAAGAACCCCAAGAAACGCGGCTACTCGTGGCACTGCGCCGACTGTGATCCTACTGTAAGTTCATAATTCACATACACCAAGACTCCTTGTACTACCTACTAAATTAACCTTCGTTAAATTATTCAAGGATGCGAGATAATGTAATAACTAACTGCATATCATTATAAACTAATAATATATATTTTGGGTTGGCACTCACAGATTGAACTTAGCACAACTTTGTTGGCTTTTCAAATTTATTGTTAAAAAATAATATTTTTGCCAATACATTTAATTGCCTTACTCTGTTTCAGGAAACGGACTCGAATTGACAAGACACGTTTTGTAGAAGTTGAACAATGTATTCTGTATGTATGTATTATTCGGATCATTGACTAGTAAATTATGTTCATGATATTATACGATTTATGTATTATGCTAAATTTGTGAAAAGTAATCAATTATTGTTAGCTTATTCTGTAAACCTGCTTAGCTGTGGTGTTGATGTTTTGTGAAAATAAGGTATACATAAATTATTTCGGATTAATTTAGGAATGTAGTTTACAGTTTTTAAGTCAGTCTCTTTTGAATAAGTGATATTTTTGTGTCATAAAGCTGTCACATCATTCTTGCTTTTTTTTATTTTCGTTGTGAATATATTGTATTATTTTACTTTACAAAAATAAATACTAATTTCACAGAAACATGTTTGTGTTTTTTTTTTCAACCTTTTCTATTCTTTTGCATGCATACCTCTGATAAAAAAAAAAATTGTTGGCTTATCATTTTGACACTGGATATCCCTAGTGAGACAGGCGCAGAAAAAAATATGTGAAAACCTTTGCTAGATAGATGCCTAATAAATAAATAAATAAAATTGATGTATCAATCATAGACATAAGAATTAGTAGACAATGCCAACAACTTCTATTTATCATTTTGGCACCAGGAGAGTTTCAGCATGTCTCGAATAAATGACAACATCATTTGTATATTGATCGCCGGCAAATGATCATTAAAATAACGAGACCTTGCACAGAAAATTTGAAGTTTGCAATAACGTTTATTACTGCTGCTAGCAATTCGCTCGCTATTGTAAATAGAACTAGTATGTAATTCATAAGCAGATTTTATTTTCGAAGTCTTAATAGTGATAGTAGAATGCAAGTTGTCGGGTTCATTTATTGTCCAGTCATTGAAAGGGTAACACCAATGATATTTCCCCGTTCCTCGCAACATGGATTGTTCTCCTTACCCTTATCTTACTTCTACTGTTTCTTAACCTGTCCCGTGCCAGACGTATTTGGAAAAACCGCGTGGAAATTGCCTTCCTGACTTTTGGTCAAATATCCACATAAAAACAAGGGAATTGTTTTCTTTCTTCAAACTTCGCAAAAGAAAAAATTGTTTTCTGTTTATCAGATAATGTATCTTATTATTCATATATATTACATGATAATATCGTTACAAGTTTTCCCAGAATAGATAACTTTGGCGAAAAAAACAAAATCTCCCATTCGGCAAACAAATATCAAAAAAATATATATTTATACGAATATGAACTGATTTTATTGTTATTTTTATAAGAAAAACTCTCTTTTTTAACTTTTGAAGGTTATTCCTATCAATGTAATATATCATTGAAGAAGAAGATAACAATAATAATCAAAAAAAAAAAAGTTAAATATGAAAATGAACAAGACACAGAAAAATAATAAAAGATAACGGTCGCAACTGGGACTCGAACCCAGAACCTTACCTTGATTTTATTGTTTCTACACAAACCTGAATATACATCCTACATTAAAACCAACAATTCGAAGGTGATTTCGAAGAATTAATTACATTTATTCTTCTTTAAAAAGTTGACAGCTAGTAAAGTGGGAAAAAATATGACGTCGAATGTCATAGATAATTACTTTAAAAAATATTCAGAAGGGCTAGATTAATCAAATTAACTGTTACATCAAGAAAGATATTGTAGCAAGCGATTCTGACCTTGTTCTTCATACAGTTTCTTTATACATAGGGGTTAAAATCGCATTAAAAAAAAAAAATTGATTTTAATAGCTATATCTTTATATTTTATTCTGGCAACCACACCTACTATTGTTATATCTAGATCTCACTACCGGCTATCACCCCATGCCTTGTACTCTCATCCGTGGTTGAGATTTTAAAACGATTTTTGTTGTGAATGTAGTTGGATATACGGTGCCTAATTTTAATGAATCTGCACAAAACCAGTATTATTTCGTTAATTCTGTTTTGCTGCATGAGGGCTCAATTGTTCTGTACCCAATACTTGATAAAATATTACGATCACTGCCATTGTTTTTGATTTTTAATTTTTAAATTGGTCTCCAACATAGAGCTCTACAATTGAAAAGACGCCATTGCATAATAACATCTTCTCGAAACGTATACCACTATTAGAATGTGATAATTGGTGCACGTACATCGGATTTGTTAGTTTTCGTTTGTTCAGCGTTAGATCGTTGGTAGCATTGAAGGCAGTTGGAGGTCAATTGGAGGTATAAAAGTGGAACCAATTTTTTGCTTCATATCTCATCAATAAATGTTCAAAATTAATCTGTCTTACCCATAGATATATGAATATACATAGACGAGAACATAAGGAAGAGGGGTACAACTCAACTGTAGCGAGACGCAGAGGGGTGAGTTGACTGTAATGGTATGTGATTCGTCAATAATTCAATCTGACAGTATATAGGCATCTCGCATTATAAAATCACCATTTATTTCTTAAAAATAAAATCTCCTTTTAAATGAATAGACCTTTTTTCATGGGAGCGCGAATTGTTCGCCACGCTTTGAACAAACTTGCGTAATCCATGCACAGCGAAGAAAGGTTGTTTTGAGAGTCAAATATTTTGTTGACACTTTTACAAATGTTTCATAATTTACTTATCCCAGTAAACAGCAACGTGCACAAGACGGGACTGGGAATTCCGAGTTGGATCATATTATATGATGGGAATAAGCTTAAAATAAAGATAAATAATGCCTAACTATGGAATGTAATACGACAATAGGGTTTATACTCTTTTCACTTCTATTTTTACACGCTTTAAGTTACCAAAAATTGCCATTTTTGCCGTGTTATTTCGTAAAATGTACCGATGAGAGCTCGACACTAGTCCGCACAAGAATGATGACGTCACATTTTCTAGATTCACGCGAAGCTATACGCCAGCCCAGCCGGTTCCATGGAACCCGTATTAAGGAGGGGGAAATAATACCCTTTTATCACTTATGGTGGAATCAGACAGTTCACTCGAGTGAAGGTTTACGCCATGTTTTTTCGGCCTAATGTTCCATCTTCGTTTCATTCCATGTTCAGACGGCGCTATAGAAATAAGCGTTCACTCGTCCATTCCCACTACAGCGTCGCCGAGCGAGGTCAGGCCTCAAATTATAAGGAAAAACATGTGAGATGCATCAATTTTTACGCAATTTTGTTGACACAATTAAATAAAAAAAATAAAAAACAGTATTGTTTCGTCTTATAAACTTTTTTATTTTTTATGACATAATAACAGAATTTGATTTTACTTTTTTTATTACGAACATTTACCTACAAATTAATAATCTTACATATATTAAAATAATATATAACACATGGATAATAAGGGAGACCCAAAAATTTCTATGAAACGTGTTCCCAAAAGCAAACAAATCAGCCGAACGAATACCATTTTGACGTTTCGCATGCGACGTGTTAGCGTCCTTCCAGTACAGGACGCGAGACAAACTGATTGAGATTTCACTCCGTGTTCAGACGTTTCACTTTGCTCTCTTCCGCGCGCGAGTGAAGGATGCCGAATAAAAATATCTAACATTGTTGGATCGGTTCACTTGAAGATTTCATTCGGCACTTTCGTTTCATTTCATGTTCAGATGTGTCATTCCGAGTAAAATAGGCCGAATGAAATATAGAAATGAACGATTAGTGAACCGTCTAATTCGTGCATTAGGGCAGGTCTAGACATATTCATATGTCTATGGTTTTACCATTAATAAATATAGAAAGTAAAAAAAATCTCTGCCTAATTATCTTTCATATATGATAATAAATTTTATAAATATCAGATATGATACAGTATCACTCTCTACCTAACATGCTGATAAAACTGTTATCATTACGAATTTTCAAGAATAGTCATTGGATCCTGACATTTGACACCAAGGCTGAGGGTAGAAATCCCAACAGAAAGTGTTTTTTTCAGATTACCATTGGCTCTCAATGGATATAAATTTTTCATATCCGATAAGTACTTTTGATGCTTGAACACGCTATTGAAAATGATTACGTACTATATATTTTTTTTAACTTGTACATAACATATAAGGGCGTTTTCCAAAAAAGATATCGGTGACGTAATAGGAATTCCACTTAAGTGAGATGCTGCATTTTGATTAAAAATATACGTAAATTTATTAAAGAAAGTATGATCTTCATGACAAAAGGTATTTAAAAAGAAAATGTCAATAAACTTCGAAAATAATTGCAATTTAAGTTTAATACTATTGGTAAGAAATTCTTTTACGTCACTTTTATCATAAAGTTTATAAAGAAAATTAAAAGAAATTCATTATTTCAGATTTTTATTTACGAATTTAAAACACAATCAGTCTCCTAAAAAATATAAATAATCAAGCTTATTGAATTAAATATTAAGTTTTTAAATAAAAATATTATTTTAAGCTACTTTTGGACACTTTGTACTGTATATTTTGCGTTCTAGAAAGACGAATATAAGTTTTTGTTTTACGAATATTTAATTATAACAAATTTAAAATTAATCATGAACTATATCTATAAAAAAAAGAACAAATTTCTTTGAGATATAATAATTGATCTTAGAAAATAAATCACAGCAATAACAGGACAGTGACGTAAGGGGAAAAATTTGGTAACGTTTAGGAATTCTAAGGCCTCGGCCAGACTGAGGGGCTTGCCCGGTAGCGACAGCGGGCGCGAAATATCAGTCGTATGTGTACGCACGTTGTGGCTACACTGCTGAAGGCGCGACAAGCGACTGGTATGGGAAGAGTGGAAGATACTCTCAGTATCACCCTGGTGTAAGACCACCATTCAGAATTGAAACGTTGCTTAATAATGACTTTAACCGTGTTTAGTGACTAGATCTGAATAGCCAGGTACTTCCCCACCTTCCTCTTCCCCACCTTCCTCTTTCCCATCTCCTTCCTGTCCCCACTTACCTTCAGCCTCAAACGTACCCCAATTGGGGATGCCATAGTCTCACTGGCTCCAGACGGGAGCAGTTAAGACTCTAGTGAGGTATTCTCTATAAAAAAGGGCGATTTTACGTACTACCGCCACCGTGGAAGGCCATTGAACATAAAATTGAAATAAATTATTTATAAAAATGCACAAATAATTAGATAGGTAATAATGGGCTACACGTGCCTACCGTGTATAGCCTGAAATAGGTAACTAAGCTGAAAGGGTATTAAAGTACTTGTTAATGTACACAACTTTAATTAGGTACAGGATTAACTAAAACACACAGGAACATAAATCATGCTACATTTTATACTTACTTAATCAAAATTGTATGAACCAGCTGATTTTATACTCAATTTCAGAGTTGCCTCTACAGTAATAGTTGTTTATATTGCTGTCTGTATTAGTACTTCGACACCATTTCGACGCTTTCAGAATTAATCTTTAATAATCTTAATTAATAAAAAAAAAATAAAAAAAATTATACACATAAAAATCAAATATTTTTTCTTTTTAGCTATGCTGTTCTTTTTTTTCAATGCTACATATATCACTCAACCCACATATCTACATGTTATAGTTACATTTTGAAGATACATGCAAAATATAAATTTTATTAGAAAATTGTAACGCACCCAAATACACTAAAAGACGGACAGAGTGAACCGACCTTTAGAATTCCATTACGTCACTTTTAAGTTCCATTCACGAGACCGTAGCGTAAGAGAAGTAGCGTAATCGCGTCAATATTTTTTCGAAATGTATTTATCAATAAATTATGAAACTTCTGTTTGTTCTAACTAAACATTTCATAAAACAATAAATGAATCAATTTAATACAAAGTAGAGTCTAATACATGCTGGTAAATTACCTGGAGAAATACGGAAGCGTTGGTGGAACACTTTTTTAGTACAGCCGAGAACGACCACTTTTGTTACGATTTCTTGGCAAACTGGCTGTCAAAAACCAAGCATGGCCGCCCTTCATAGACTAAATAGGGTTGCTATTTTCGAAAATATTCATCGATTTGGTAATATTTTTATTGGAAGACGTCAATAATGTGGTAGCGTAGGCGGAAATTCCACCATACGCTATTTCGTAGGACAACTCAATTTCTGGTATTTAAATTATTTTGCACGATAATTAATCTATATTATGGTTGCAAATCGAAAATATTATCATATACTATTAGTAGAATTAGAAATAAATACTGGGGTAACATAAAATAACATTATTTTTTGAACTCTTACTGGTAGTGGTAGGTGTAGGACATACCAGAAACAGTGACCTGTAGTCTTACTTATTTTAAAATAATATCGAAATTTAATAGATTTATTCATTATTTTTAGTCCATAAAGGTATTTATTTATTATTATATTGGTAAAATATATAGTTGGTCATTAAAACCGACACAACAAAAGTTACTGATCCTGAAAGTGATGGGACACTGACTTTTATCTATGTACACTTTTTTTGAAAAACGCCCATATATAATATTTTTTTTAAAATGTTTCATCAAATTAAAAAAAAAATTACCTAAATTTCAGTGTCGTCGACTATTTCACATGAGACACGGAACTCAGTGGCGGTCGGTGACTTTTTGTAGAAGGGATGCTGGACTATCGATGAGTATAATTATATACGCTAATACTACTATTAAAAGTACCTACAAATCTATAGATTAGCACCATGAACAATATGTAATTCCTTTAAAAAATTGTCTAATTAGCTCTAAAAATCCTTAGCGCTCCGAAACATCAATTATTACAGAAACAAAAAAATCCTTGACGTTCCTGGAATTTCATTTACCAATTTCGACGCTACTTTATAAAGGTCATCAATTACTTGGTTGAGAAATGTTGTCTCCTCATGGCATTAGTGGTAATTTCTCAATTAAGATGATGAAATTACGAATTAAATATGTAATCGAAGGTTAAACAAGAATGTTTCAATGTTATTCAAACAAAACTGTCAAAAATGAATCAAGAAAACACATATAAAAAACAATCAACCCGATTCATATTAAAGTAAAAATATAATACGCTATTCTGTGCATTATCCCCACACATATTAAAGTCGTTTTTTGTTTACTGGATGCTCCCGTCAAACACAAGTCTATCTTTCAAAGAAATATGCAAGCAGAAGTGAACACGCATGCGCAAACTCCGAAATATTTGTAGTTATTTGGATACTGAGCGAAATATCGCATCCAAACAGCTGGATCGCGTGTCGCTTCGTTGTGAGTCGCTGTTGCTGGTACAAACTATGTGTTTACGCGTTGTACGTTGTACTAGCATTGTGACTGTATATGTATTTCGACTCGCATCATGCATCGCGTTGTTTTTCTGTATGTGTTATCTTTAGACAACTTGCAGTGTCTAAAATTTGTTTATGGCTAGAAAAAATAAGTCCTAAGCATTTTGACAAGAAATCATAGGGATGCAGCGCTACCACCACTTGTATGGACAGACCGCGCCTGACGTAAATGTCTATGCAAATTAGCTTTTGGTTAGTTGAATAGTCGCATTTGGAATATTTTTTTCATAACATAAGTGTTTACAACTACCAATCTTTTTCCATTACCAAACTAGTCCCCATATTAAAACACTTGTAATAACACTTGTATTCATTTTAAATATATTCTCTTATTATGTAATATTATTTGTTATTTTGGCTTTAAATGTATCAAATGTAAATAAATAAATAAAATAAATAAATATTATAATAGTCAAAATTTTGTGTGTATTCAATTCAACTGAATACCGACTGGTTACACGGGAACACACTCAGTTACTATACTGCCACCAAACTTTTTAGTTTATTTTGTACGTTGGCAATATAATCTGCCGCTTTCAATAAATGGACACTTGCCTATTGGGGTGACAGATTTGTGAGATAGTGCTGTACTATGTAGCTGTGATAAATGCAATTATTAAACTAACAATGCGCAATCTCTCAACATAAACACTGATACATAAAAATGTGACTGTTCTAAGTGCTACAGTGCTAATATTAAAAAAAAAATGGCATTATTGACGTTGTTGTAGCTGAATTTTTTTTTTTTTTTCATAAATCTGTTCTTTGTGTAAAAATTTTCAGGAAATTTCAGTTTTGGCATGCGCCGCGCGGATTTCCTGAAAATCTTCATACATATTAGCACTCTAGCACACCAAAAGCCACGAGCCGCCACTGGACTTATCTAACTATTCAATACGCCCAAACAAAAATCGTGGCGCTTCATTAGAGTAGCGGCATGACCCCAAACGAGGTTTGAAGCAGTCAATGAGTTAAATAATTCATGCAATGCATTATGTAATCATTATGTAACTTGGGGAGTTCCTGTATTTTGGGTTTAATGCAATGCATTATGTAATCATTATGTAACTAGGGGAGTTCCTGTATTTTGGGTTTCATGCAATGCATTATGTAATCATTATGTAACTAGGGGAGTTCCTGTATTTTGGGTTTCATGCAATGCATTATGTAATCATTATGTAACTAGGGGAGTTCCTGTATTTTGGGTTTCATGCAATGCATTATGTAATCATTATGTAACTAGGGGAGTTCCTGTATTTTGGGTTTCATGCAATGCATTATGTAATCATTATGTAACTAGGGGAGTTCCTGTATTTTGGGTTTCATGCAATGCATTATGTAATCATTAGTAGGCGGCTAGGCGGTGGCAAAACGAAGAATTTCAAGTTGAAAATTCGCAAAAACATCATTCGGAGATATTGAGGTTTGAAGTTTAGAATTGATTCGTTATTACAAAAACATATCATTTCAAAAATTCAAATTTTAATATCTCCGAATGATGTTTTTGCGGATTCGTGACTTGGAATTCTTCGTTTTGCCACCGCTTAGCCGCCTTCTAGTAATCATTATGTAACTAGGGGAGTTCCTGTATTTTGGGTTTCATGCAATGCATTATGTAATCATTATGTAACTTGGGGAGTTCCTGTATTTTGGGTTTCATGCAATGCATTATGTAATCATTATGTAACTAGGGGAGTTCCTGTATTTTGGGTTTCATGCAATGCATTATGTAATCATGTAACTAGGGGAGTTCCTGTATTTTGGGTTTCATGCAATGCATTATGTAATCATTATGTAACTTGGGGAGTTCCTGTATTTTGGGTTCATTAAAATGTAAGAATGAATTTAAATTGATTTTAAAATGCATTCATAATCAGATAAACAAAAGTGATAAGTTTGAAATATTTTGAGATTAAATTAATTAAATCCTCTTTTACAAAACAAAAAACATATGTATGTAATATAATATGTATGATAGATTAAAGCAGAAAGGAGGTTAAGATTAGGATTGTAGTGGCAGCAGTGTTGCCAGATGCTTGGTTTTTACCATGTTTTCGTGGGTCATTTATACTTACTTCCATAGTTTTCTTTTAAAAAACCAAGTCGCAGTAGACATGATTTTTTACCGGTCACCAAAAGCATGTAATTTGAGTAAGACGTTTTTTTAGCAATCCGAATTCAGGAATGTGGTTTACAACACCTCTTTATCTAATTATTGTTTTTATAAATAAATAATATGAATACATCAATATGTAATGAATATTATAACAAGTAACTTTAATTAGGTACATGTAAAATGTAGAAAAATAAATTATTGCAGTTGTAGGAGAATTTCTTCTGGATTTGAAAAAACTTTTTTTTTTTTAAATAAAGACAAACATTTCCTGGTTACGAATAACCCAACAATATTTTAAAATCTACTACTACCACCACACTAAGCGGAAGATGTTGCTTGTGTTACGATGGAGGACTTAGCCAGCCGAGGAATCTAACATGGAACGCCTGGGTGGGGCCCAAACGTGATGCCCACTCAACCACTGACCGGTCATTTTTTAAAGAAGTTATTATTTAATTTAAATGAAGGTCTTCATATTGAATTTTTATATTACAATGTCTTTAAAATTAAAGCTTTTTAGTACAAACACAAACACAAAATAAAAATATTTTAATTTTTGTTCCATTAATCAAAAGAAAATTATGTTTTTAATAAAGCATTATTGATAGTTAACTCAGGATGCCATTATTTTCTCAATAAAATGCTTACATTAAACATGTTTTTTTATCATTCGAAACATGGTTTTTTCACACTTTTCACTTTTGTCAGTGAGTCAGTTGCAGTTGCAGGTTGCAGTCAGTTGTCACTTGCTACTACTTTTCACTAGTTACAAGTCCGAGTCACCGGGGGAATCACTGTTAAAGGGGAACTTGTTCAACAATTCTTTCTACTGGTGTTTAGTTTTTGTGCAAAAATGGAGCCCTTTGACAAGAATACTTACAAGCTATTTGATCCGGTCCTACAAAACATAAGTAGAGAGCTAACCATTGATAAAAGCTCCGTATCAGATCAGCTTGCAGCTTTTCGGCAAGTATTGGATGGATTCAGAGAGAAACTGATGGAGGCCGATCCATTCCTCTCTTTATACAAGGAAATTAAATATTCAGGAAGTTATGCCAATAACATCAAAATAAAGGAACCTGATGAATTCGACATGATGTTATGTATCAAGTTACCGAGCGAGCTGAACGTCCGAATCCTCAACACACACCATCGTGCTTACGTTCAACTCAAAACTGACGGACTCGAAGCTCTCAAGATAAAACAAAACTGGGATAAATATAAATGCATGGAAAAGTGGATGAACGGTAAGAACTTGATAATGCAGGATAAATTCCGTGAATGGATGGAAGGTGTGATTCAAAAAGTATTGAATCAACTACAGAATGTTCTCACTTGTGGGAGAAACCAATACGAAGTGAAATTTACAAAATCTGATCCGGCCTTTACTTTGCATGTACAAGGCCTTACCAACGAAAGCATTAAGTTTGACATGGACCTTGTCCCTAATTTCATATTTGAGTTACCCGTCTGGCCCATCAATGTAAAACAGAAATATGCCAAAATGTTCGAAGCGAAAGAATGGTTTGTGATCGCCAAACCGATTTACAACAAGGAGAAATGTCGTCGCAAATGTTGGCGTCTAGTTTTTCCTCAACAAGAATCGGAAATATTGGAGAGCAACAACAACATGAAAAGTACCATCAGGTTCATGAAACAGCTGAGAGACGTTCATAGAATTCCTTTCCTGAAAAGTTATTTTATAAGCATGGTGTTTATTTTGGAAGCGGAGAAAAGGGGAAAAGATTTCTGGAATAATCCTCTCAGTTTCCTGTTCATGCACATGCTTGGCCAAATACGAAGCTGTATTGCAAAGGAGTGTATTCTTTCCATTTGGTTCAAAGGGTTGAACCTGCTGGAAAAACCTTCGCATAATCAACTCTATGACTGCCTGATTAAGCTGGATAATATCATTAAGATGATCAATAGCCATTACCCAAATAATCCGCAAATCATTGCCAATATCCTCGGTGTGAAAGTGGGAAATATTTCCTCAGATTTGTCAAGGCTTTCTATCTACTGAGAAGTCTTCTACATCAGACTCATAACTTTATGAGTACAATAATTATCTTTTTATTTTATTTCATTGATCCTTTACAGAGCTCTTTACTTTTTAAAGTATTTTCTGTTTTAAATAGCTATAATAAGTGAATACCCACTACTTCTAGAATAAACATAGAATGTAGAAAACAAGATGGAAAAAACCAATGAACTGAATTCAAAATTACATTATCAAAGAGGAAATAGAAGACTTCAAACGCTTCTTCAAGGAAGCGCTGCTCTGATGATGCGCCAGAGGACAATCTTAGACATTGGGAAGTGGCTTTTCTCAATTCAGCATGTTGGCATCACCCCTTCCCTTCCACCAGTTACATCACATCAACAAGCGTGTGCATAGGATCATCCACGCCACGCAGGGGCTGAGCCCCACACCTGCCACTGGAAATCTACTGTGTTCATGCACCGCCCAAACTCTGGATGAGAACCTCTGCCACTATTGCCATCTACTTCAAACTCTTGCATTCCTAGAAGTCATTCCAGCTACCTGTGACACTGGCAGCGCCCATCATCAAATCATGCAGTTATAACATAACACATTGCTTTTCAGAATTGGTTATGTAAATGTAAAAAAAAATTATCACAAAAATTGGAATTCAACAGAAAGATTAATTTTTTAAAGATAAGATTAAATCGAAAGGATCATTCAAATTCCTGCAGCATTTTTTTTAATTGACGCTCATACACGCTCAGTAAAAAGATTAAATAATACTTATTTTTATTGGAATAACTAAAACCCATCAATGTAATAGATAATATCTTTTTTTACATTGGCTCCACACTGGAGGCCCTGAGTGAAAACAAATCCCTCAGGGCTTACGTCCTCTTTGGGGATGGTGTGTGGAGGGTCTTTTTATGGAAAGGAAGGAGATGAAGTTCTGGGAAGGAAAAAAGTATAAAGGGTGTGTAGGAATCTGACGGATGCACAAATCCATCCCATCTGATTGATGAATGATTATATTGTATGATGAATTTTCATTTAATTAAATTTATTTTATTTTTATTAGTAAATGTTATTTTAATAATGCATTTATGTAACTTTATATTTTATATTGTTGCGAAAAAACCTGTTCATTCAATAATGTATTTAACCCTTTGTATTTTCGGACAAATAAAAAATATTTGTATTTTATTCTAAGGTGTATTTCTTTTCAACCCCTGATAACTCACACTCAACATTGTTTATCTGGTGATATTGTATTATATCAACGGTCCCGAAGAACAATGTTGGACCTGCTAAAATAAATAAATAAATCGTTTTGTTGGCTTATTTTAATTTCCTTTTGATGAAAAGAAATTAAAGGTCTGTATTATCAGAATTTTTAATGAAATTAAATGAAATGCAAAATATCAAAACAACACTATAATGTATTTCTCGATCCAAAAACAGTAAAAAGGCTGAAATGAAACTTTAAACAGCTCTACTGCAAAACTACAAAATCGCTCATCCAACATTGTTCTTCAGGACCGTCAATATATTTCATTTATGGCACAAGTTAGTAATAAAATTATTTTCTTTGAAAGTCGACTTTTACACCTGTCGAGATGAACATAAAAATATATACTTCCATTTTCCTCCAATTACTTTTGCATTTGTATTTCTCCTACCACCATATTATTTAACAATATTTTTTTTTAAATGCATTTAAATCCTTAAAACAATGGTTTACACCTTATCACTTAAATGTCATATCATCCAAATGATATCCAAGCACACCAGCACCATCTGCTTCGAACTTTCCAGATGCCATTGATATAAAAATTAATATTTTATTTTTATATTATGATTTTTTTGGGTATTTGATAATTTAGGGAATAGGATGTCATTAAAGAATTTGTTAATTATTCCCCTAACCACCACACTTACAGGTACAGATTATAGAAATTACACTTCATTTCAACAATTACTACAAGAAACAGCTATTTACATGCACAAAATAGTTCTTATTTTGGGTTAACTAATTCATGTGTATAAGGACCAGTTGTTTCAGAAAATTTCATGTTTGAATTTCCTTCAAATCGTCATTCACCGAAAAATTGGGTTATTTCAACCTCCGTCAGAAGAAATTTCAACAAAAATTTCATAGGAACGTTTAAAAAAATGAAAAGATTCTTTTTTCATTTCAAATTTGACACGCAATCACGTCTTCTTTCATTTCAAATACGAAATGGGTTTTTTCAACTCCAAAATAACGTTCGATAAATTTGAAAATTTCACTCAGTGTTCCCCGCCGAATCACAATTTTGACGTCTCCCATTGAATGCTATACCTTCGAATTCGGCTGATCACGTTTAAAAAATTTCACATCACATTTCTATGGTATTTTTGTTGAAATGTCTTCTGATGGAAGTTGAAACAACCCAATTTTTCAGTGAATGACGATTTGAAGGAAATTCACACTTGAAATTTTCCAAAACAACGTCCTATGAAATTTTCATTGAAATTTCTTGTGACAGAGGTTGAAACAACCCAATTTTTCAGTGAATGACGGTTTGAAGGAAATTCATACGTGAAATTTTCCAAACAACTGGCCCTAAATTGAAACAAAACTCACCCAAATGTCAATCCATCAAAAAAAAAATTTAAATGGTGGGAAAGGAATCGTTTTGTAAGGGAAATTTTGAATTTTTATTGAATAAAAATGGAATTTTAATGCGTCTTTTACCATCTATCCAAACATAATTAGTTGTTTCTTGAACTAATTAAGTTGATACTTAGTGTGAAGCTTCCAATTTTTTTTTTAACAGCTTCATGGTTTATTTCTCTGTCCAGTGTCCAATATGCATCACATAATAATTTAAAATGACTAAATTGTAGTGAACACTGTATTTCTTGTAAAATTGTTATAATCTTACAATGGAATAGCTTAATTTTGGAAGAAGAAAGTACCTAACAGTATTTTATTAAGCAAAATTAAGCTAATAGTTATATTGAACATTTGCTCAAATAAATATGTAATAAGTCCAAAGTGGTATCAGCTCAAATCATTTGGTAAGTTACAAAACATTTCAAGAGTATCTTCTGCATTAGAATGTACAAAACTTTCCGTTAGATTGGGAGATTCAACATCTTCAACGTCACCAGCCTCTGAAACTGGTCGATCCTGAGGTATAGCAATTTCATCTTCCATATAAGGTTCCTTGTAGATATCAGCCCATCTCCTGGAAATTAGTGGAT
The DNA here is from genome assembly GCA_951813805.1 of Limnephilus auricula. Taxonomy (NCBI): domain Eukaryota; kingdom Metazoa; phylum Arthropoda; class Insecta; order Trichoptera; family Limnephilidae; genus Limnephilus; species Limnephilus auricula. The sequence goes on along the minus strand of OX638389.1, from coordinate 39,117,244 downwards.
CCAAACACTTTCTAAAAGCCATACAATGTAGATAAGGCAGCTTTTCATAAGCAATTCTAGAAAATCCCATCAGAGCGAGAGTATATCTCCAGTTTTTCATTATTTTAGCGTTGGCTCCAACATGCTTAGAATCAGGTGTGATTATAACTAGAATCCCTTCCGATTTTAACAGGTTGTATGCCTTTTGACAACATAATTTCCGCTGTTCTGATACAGGGAGGTATTCCAATAAAAGGCTGAATACAATAATATCATAGGTGTCTCTAGAGAGTTGACGTATTGTCTGGTTGTCTAATATTATTTCTTCACCAATTTGAACTGTCAAAAAATCACATCCAAACACATCACTGTCACTAGCGGGGTACAGATCTATGGGAAGAACTTCCATAAAGGAGCACAATCTAAATGGGTTATAACAGCTTCCAACGTCTAACACTTTTAACCTTTCTTTAACTGTAGAAAAGTTCTCTAATGAGCAGGGAGTAGTCAGCTTTTCAGCTATTTTAAGTTCCTTTTCGCGGCTATTTGATAAACCTCCGTTGAAGTAGTATTTAGTGCAATAGTCCACTACCCATGATATTCTGGATGTGGCCGATTTGCTTGGATCAGCAGCGTTCTTCTCCCAATGTTGTGAACCTAACAATTTCATGGCGTTTGCGTATTGCTTCAGGGTTTCTTCTTCAGAACAGTGTTTAGTCCAAGCCACATCGTGTCCGTATTTATTGGAAAGCTTCCTCAGAGACGAGTGAATATCTTTTAAAAGTTGTGCACATTCTTTATGCTCTTTCGTGGCCATATTTTCTTGATAATAAAGAAAACTTATTTTTGATGTGCAAAAATTTCTTCAGAAGTATTATAATTTAATTGGCTTGTTTGCTTTTGCTGTATAAAAGTACGTCAGCAGTATCAGCACCAAATAATCAAAAAATATGACATATGACAGCTGTCAAAAACATGCTCCATAGAAATATTTATTTTCATGAAAAAAAGTCGTTTGGATTGTTTGGAAGTTGGAAGCGGAAATATGTTCCCTAATTTTATCCGCTCACGCGAAGCGCCATTCAGACGGTTCACTAAAGCGCCATTCAGACGGTTCACTAATCGCTCATTTCCGCACTTCATTCGGCCTAGTTTACTCGGAATGACACGTCTGAACATGAAATGAATCGAAAGTGCCGAACACTGCCGAATGAAATCTTCAAGTGAACCGATCCAACAATGTTGGATATTTTCATTCGGCATCCTTCACTTGCGCACGCATGCGCGCGGATGAGAGCAAAGTGAAACGTCTGAACACCGAGTGAAATCTCAATCAGTTTGTCTCGCGTCCTGTACGGGAAGGACCATGGAAGGACGCTATCACGTCGCACGCAAAACGTCAAAATGGTATTCGTTCGGCTAATATATTTGCTTTTGGTAACACGTCTCATAGAAATTGTTGGGTCTCCCTTATTATCCATGTGTTATATATTTTTTTTAATACATGTTAGATTATTAATTTGTAGGTAAATGTTCGTAATAAAAAAAGTAAAATCAAATTGTGTTATTATGGCATAAAAAATAAAAAGGTTTATAAGACGAAACCATACTGTTTTTTTATTTATTCATTGTGTCAACAAAATTGCATAAAAATCGATGCGTCTAAGATGTTTTTCCTTAAAATTCGAGGCCGGACCGCGCTGGAATTCGTTTGATTTCCAGCGCACCTGACCTCGCTCGGCGACGCTGGGGTGGGAATGGACGAGTGAACGCTTATTTCTATAGCGCCGTCTGAACATGGAATGAAACGAAGATGGAACATTAGGCCGAAAAAACATGGCGTAAACCTTCACTCGAGTGAACTGTCTGATTCCACCTTTATGGCTGAATCAGACGGTTCACTAATCGTTCATTTCTGTATTTCATTCGGCTTATTGTACTTGGAATGACACGTCTGAAGATGAAATGAAACGAAATAATAATACTGCCGAATGAAATCTTAAAGTGAACCGAATACTGCCGAATGAAATCTTAAAGTGAACCGATCCAACAATGTTCGATATTTTCATTCGGCATCCTTCACTCGCGCGCGGATGAGAGCAAAGTGAAACGTCTGAACACGGAGTGAAATCTCAATCAGTTCGTCTCGCGTCCGGTACTGGAAGGACGCTATCACGTCGCACGCAAAACGTCAAAATGGTAGTATTCGTTCGGCTAATTTGTTACCATTAACAACGGTTTTTTGAGTGATTGTGAAGTGTGCGGGCCATCATGTTGTCATAATACAAAGACAGTTGTCAGTTGACAGTTTTCAGTTGCCTCAGTGAGCGGATCACCTTAGAATATTTGCCTAAACCGGAAAAAAAATTATGCAAGTGGCCTATTCTAGCCATTGTTACAACTTTAGGGTGTAACAACGTCATGAACCTAAATGTAGAATGTTGACAAAAATAAATAATAATTTCATTTTATCTTTTTAGAGGCCACGACTTGTGTGGCACGCTTTACAAAAAGACTCGTTCTATGATCTATGGTTATCTTCTGTCAAATAGGGATTGATTTATTTATGGTCTGATAACAATATTTTGTTTTGACAGTGGCCTGTTTCGGCAAACGTGCAATATTTTCATTTTAACCTGTCAAAACAAATAAACACTTTGAGGCGGAATCGAACGAAATCGACACTAAACTAATTAGTGAAATGAGATTTTCGTTTAACTCCAGAATCTTCCTTGGTTTAGTACTTACTTCATTTCGCCGCCCGGTATCCGCTGCCTGCAACAATAAAATGTCCAGAACGGAAGGCGAATGTAATATTAAAGGTGAGAAGTTGAATAAGATATTCTGGTGTTACTTCAAAAAAGACTTACGTAGCTTGCCTATAATTTAATTGATTTTATTGGTAATTATTCCCCTAACCGCCGCGCTTTTAGGCACAGTTTATGGAAATTTCGGTTTCAACAATTACTACAAGAAACAACTATTTACATGCACAAAATAGATTTTTAGGTTCTTAAGTTGTGTTAACTAAGTAATTCAAGCCCTTTTCGATCTAAACAAAACCATGCAAAAAAAAAATTAAATGGCGGCAAAGGAATAATTTTTTATGGGAAATTTCGAACTTTGAATTAGAATTTCTTTTAACTTAAAAAAGGAAATACAAACATTCCCAGGTTAGGAATAACCTGACAAGAATTGAAAATCTCCTACTACCACCACGGTAGGCGGAAAATATTGCTTGTATCGTGGAGAACTTAGGAGGAATTGAATGCCTCGGTGAGACCCAAAGGCGATGCCAGGTCATGAAAATGGAATGTTAATGCATCTTTTACCATTTATCCAAACATAATTAGTGATTTCTTGCAGTAATTAACTTGAAACATAGTGTAATTTCCAAAATCTGTGCCTAAGAAAAGTGCGACAGTTAGTGGAATATTTACCATTTTATTATTTGTTTAATATTTTGGTTACTTAATTTGATATTTAGCGAGATCTTTATTAGACAGTCCAGAATCCCCCGCATCTCCTCCCTCGTCACCAGAATTATTTGAAAAGGGGTGTGATATTGGTAAGTTTTTTTTTTATTGTCCCATCCAAACAATAAATTATACTTTTGAAACTAGCTATTACTTTGTGATTATCCATTATAACTTTGTTAAAACCACTCATTTATTTAATTATACAATTATTTACATTGCAATATATTTATAGCACCATTTCAAGACGTTTACACCACACATCAAAATAGGTGGGACTATCTCGTTGCGGCACCGGTGTTCGGCTATCAGGATGTGCTTCTACTCTGTGCTCAAACAATCCAAATTACTAACCATCATTTATTTTTACCCTAGCAGCACAATAAATTGTGACTTCTCATTTACACGCAACAGTGTGAAGAAATCTAACAGTAAACATTATTTCAGGGGTACATTCTATTGCCTATGTCACTGTTCCCAGTGACGAAGTAGGCAGGGCTCTAGGACGTAAATTAGTTGAACATAAGCTGGCTGCTTGTGTCAACATCGTTCCTAAAATTATCTCCATTTATGAATGGAAAGGAGAAATTAACGAGGATAATGAGGCATGTATAAATTTTATTTTCTCTTTCATCACTAAGAAGTCTGCTTCCATTAAAAAATTTAATGATGACAGCAGCCAAATACGAAAATTTATAAAAGAAGCAATGGGTAAACAAACCAAACTGAATCGAATTGAATGATTCTAAACATCTTAGTGTCTAGGCATTTTTTAATATATGGAAAGTGTTTGTGAAACTTATGTAAGTAGAAAAAGACATGGAACATTACACTATGAATTAATATTACAGGCTCTCTTGATGATCAAAACCAGGACATCCCGGGTGGAGGAACTCATCACATTTGTAAAGGAGAACCACCCGTATGATGTCTGTGAAGTGATAACAGTCCCCATAGATAATGGGAACCCGGCTTACTTGAAATGGATCAGTGATACAGTTCCCGCAAAGAAATAAAGTGATTTTTGTGCCATTTCACCCTGTCGCTTTTTTTGTATAATAATAACCATGATAAAAAATTATGATAAATATAGTTATTATGCATACATATATTTATTTAACCCGTCAGCTAGCACTGTCATTTTCATTGGTTTATTGTGTATTGGTATCTACAATGTAAAATTGGATGACTCCAGGAGTTACCAAAAGACTTTTTTTGATAATCATGTTGTTCATGAAAATAACCCAGCACCCGCAAAGGATATCCAAAATGGAATTATTTGAGCAGCTTTGGGTTAAGTGATATTATTTTGAAAATGATTAATTTTTTTGTTTGTTATAGCTTAGATATTATATTATTTTTGTTATGAAGAAATGAAGATTAAAATTTGTTATAAAATTTATGTATTTTTACTGAATCCTGTTCCTTCCCTGAACATGTCGAATTAGCCTTATCCATATGAAAAAAATTCAGTGCTGATAAATTGGCGTTTTAGTTTTCTATAATAATAATGACGCAAAGTGAGCATACAAAAAAATAATTATGATTACATATTATATAAATATATTTTTACAGTGTGCAACATAGTTGTGAATGATGAGTACTTAGAGCAAGTTGATGAGTTTGTGTATTTGGGAAGTATGTTTACGAGAGATGGGAAGGCTGATAGGGATATTGAAAGAAGGGTAAATGCAGGTAACTCTATTAATGGTGGACTGAATGCTGTTGGCGCCAACAAAAAGCTGTCCAAAGAAGCGAAGCTAGCAGTTCACAATGGAGTGCTGGTACCTACCCTGATGTATGGCAGTGAAGCATGGAACTGGCAGAAAAAGGATGAAAGTAGACTGAATGCTGTAGAAATGAGATCTCTGAGGCGTATGTGTGGTAAAACCATGTATGATCGTGTGAGGAATGTTGAGATCCGAAAAGAATGCAAGGCCGATGTGAGCGTCATAAGTAAGATTAAAAAAGGGACGCTTAGATGGTTTGGACATATAGAGCGAATGAACGAAGAAAGGAGTGTCAAGAGAATATATGATACTAATGTGAATGGTAGAAGAAGTCGAGGACGCCCGAGGAAGACATGGCACGATCAAGTGAATCAGATACTTGAGTCGGGCCATGTCAAGAGTCAGAATAATAGAAGAGCATGTATGATAAGATGTATGAATGTGAATGAGGCGAGGAGTGTATGCCAAGACCGAGTTGTTTGGCGGTCCATCCTCTCTGCCTACCCCTGCGGGGAAACGGCGTGATGGTTAGTTAGTTAGTTATTTTTACAGTGGTATTAATGAGTAAAACCCAAACTGCAATTTTTACTCATTGAAGACAAAATAAACGACTCAAATTAAAAATGAGAAACAGAAAAAGATTCGGTCACATCTGGGATTTGAACCCAGGACCTCTTCCTTGCTGGGGAAGTGCTGTAACCACTGAACTAATTTGATCACATCAACTTGCAAATTGCCTGGGAGCTACCAACATTATGTTCATTTTCTTATTAATGCTATCTTTATGTACGATCGCAAGATTTTGAATAAAATTTCTAACTAGATTATGCCTTGGATAAATATATTTTTTATTTTTTATTATGTGCATAATCTGATTTTCACAGTGGAATAACTTGAGTAAAACCTCAAATGTTAATATAAAAAAATGGATATATTTATCCAAGACATTATCTAGATTGCAATTTAATTTGAATTGTAATCCATCAAGTAAAACAAAATAACAATTTTACTTTACGGTATGGTATGTACAATAGTAGAAATAAATATTCCCAATATCCCATGGTAATACATAAATAAAAGACAGTTTAAAAATTAGCATTTTAATTTGTAATAAATAATTGTTGGATTTTGAATGCAGTGTCAGCCTTGAAATTCAATAACTCATTCCTACAGGAATAGGTAATTACAATAATATAATATAATGTAAAGGTTTAATTTGTCATATTGGTATATCATAAGTGAGAATGTGGAAAATTCCAAATGTACAATCATCTTAATAACGGAGTATACATTATTTATAAATATAATATAGGACCGCAGTTACAAGGGTCAAAATGTTCCTACATTCGTAATATAAATATTATGATTAGAAAAATACACATTTAGTAAATAGAGCAAGTTTCAAAACTGAGTGGCAACGCTAATAAATAAATTAGTCCAACATTTCAATCAAATTTCATTTGGCTTGTACAACAATTTCTTTAAAAACCTAGAGTTATCATTATATTTCATAACATAATTTGGGAGCGACTGTACAATAATATTATATAAATATAAAATAGCCCTTACCTATGACTTCATTTACAAACTAGAATTTTTCAAAGACTCCTCTTGGATTCATTAAATTCAATGGAAATGTTGCGTTGTATGGAATTATTTACAATGAACCAAAACGTGAGAGTACTCAATGGCAGACTTTATACTAGACCAGTGATGTGATTTCTGAGGAAAACACTTTTTCTTTCATAATAAATCAAAACAAAAACAAAAATGTTTATATTGCCAGTACTAATATCAAAATAATAAATTGTATTCTTGCACTGACAACTGAAAATGATCATTGTTCATGTTTATTTTTTAATGTTGTTGAGTGTGGGGAATTTCAGGGAGATTTTGCGCCTTGTGGGAAAAAGAGTAGGGTATCACATCACTGCTGCAGACATTCAATGGCAGAAGACCTCGTCCTCGTCAGATGAAGCAGCACGAGCCGTCGCACCGGCTGCGCCGCTCCCGGGCCGACTCTCACCCTCCACCGCCCGCCCCCGCCTCTCTGCAACCCAAAATAACCACATCAGTAACTTGCGATCCAAACACTTTTTACACATTGTCTTTACACTACTGAATATAAATTACACACTTCAAATTCTAGGTGATTTAATTTAACCCCTCAGGCCTCGGGCATATTCTGTCAGGTCAGAAAATATCCACTTTGTGATAAAATCCAAATAAATAAATGTATCCGAAAACTAGAAACTTTTTTTGAAAGGTGACAAAAAGTTATAAAAATGGCCTACCTTAAGATTTTTTCTAACTAAAATTACTGATAACGAAAAAAAAAAAGAAAAACCAACACATATTTTATTAGATAAATGTTATTGTCACCTTACTTTTTACTTGTTTCATAAATTTTTCTCAAATTGCAGTTGGAAACTTTGGTTTCACAGAGGTTAACATTTTAATCTTTCTATGGTTAACTTCTAGACTCGAATATAAAGCGTGGTGTTTTATCTTTCTAACACCGTTTAAATCATATTTCTCACCACAAGAGTAAGAGAGATAAAACGATTTCTATGATATCTGTGTGAGCTTTTACCAAAAGCGAACAAATCAGCCTGAGGGGTTAAATATTAAGGTATATCATAATTGGCATATTAGTACCTAACAATAAAGACAACATATCGTCAGCTTGCTTTGAAACCACATTTCCAATCTTCTAAAAAATACAATGAATCATTTTTAGTTTGTATTTTATTATATTTTTTTTTGGTTATCCTGATTATGTATTTTGAAGTTTGTCAATAGGAAAAAGAACAACAAATAAACAAAAAAAAATCATTACCATTTTCAGAGATATCAAGTTTACATTCGTATGTGTCACTTGAAAACACATGTTTCTAGAACATTTTGCATGCAAGATTCAATAAATTTTCTTTGATTTAAATTGAATTATTTGTATCAAAAAAATAAAAGTGTCTTATTGAGTTCACGGCAAGCCAATGATATATTGAGAAAACAAGGGAAATCAATAAGTTTGGTTGTATATCATAAACAGTGATCAACTAGATTTTAAGCAAACATAAAATGAATGCGCTTTAAAAACCAGGCTAACAATTTTAATTTTATTTTTATTAATTTTTTTGTTGATAAAGCAGTTGTTTTTTTATTGTTGTGAGCATGCAGAAAAATACCAGACCCGTGTTACTGTTGTCAAAATAAAAACTCAAGCAACAGAATGTAATGAACCATGCAACGATATAAAAATTGGCAGCAAATAAGCAAACTTATGTAATAAACCATACAGAAATAATGTTCACACAATAATACATTAAAAAATATTGGCAACATTTTTTACTAAAAATAATATATTATTTGTGTAAATTATTGGTTATGCGGGAGGGGTGAATTTAAAAATTATGTCCAATGAAATTAGGAAGAAAGGTCATGCTTGTGCTAAAGAAATATATATTTTATTTCTTCCACTACAAAATTCTAAAGTTAGGGGTGTAATAGAAGAAGGCGTACCGTAAATTCACCATTCAATCCGTGGTACGCCCAATGTTATGTAGGTTTAACTTGATTTATTTATGATTTTTTTAAAGTTTTTCTAATTTGTTGATAGCACAATCAGATCGGTTCTTATTTTAATATTTTCAAAAAAGTAGTCACTTCAAAAACATTGTTTATTTGAAACACTTGAACAAGGTACACTTCCCTGATGAAACTTGGCTACAAGCAAAAACGGTTGATGAAATATGTGTCGTAAGGTACAGCTAAGGTATAGCTATCAAATACATGTATTTTTTTAGATAATTAGTAATACAGATGTTTTATCACAACTAGATTGATGACATTCTTCTGAAATATGTTAAAAAAAATCGACAGAGTGTTGAATGTTACTTAAGATTTCAAACGACAAGCAAATGTTGGAAAGGTTCGACAGATTAAAACGGAACATATCTAAAGTGAAGCTGAATATTCTATTTTTCTAATAGTGTTGTATAACCGGTGCAGTTTTATGCAAACCTCGTAACAGCTACTCGAGGCCACACACCGTTTTATGATAGAAAAACTTGGCTTGCAGAATACACCATTTAGCAAAAAATTTGAGCGATGAACTAACATCATAATGATATTTTACTTTCCTAAAAAGTTAGCACAAAATTATATTGCTGTCTCGAGCTACTGTTAGGAGGGAAGTTAAAAACCATTAATTAGATCAATAAATACATAACTTCCAAGATAAAGATATTTTAAGTGAAGCTATGCAGAGCTCGAACGATATAAGCTTCGGTCAATATTATTTGACAATGAAAGAGGAACCCAACATGATTCTAGGAAGAGAGCATAGAGGCGCATCTCAAGTTCAGAAACTTCAAGAATGAGAATCTATTTTGAAGAAAGAGCTGTCCCTTTTCCAGAAGGAAGGTATCAAGTTTTCCGCTGCAGTGCACAAATGTCTGTACGGGTGACAGAATTCCCCACAATGTTTTTTTATCAAAATCTTCTTGTTGCCTTTTCAATGTCTTTTTATGATATTACTGGCACGAAAGTTGATTGTAAAATAATTTTTTTAAATATATGTGAAATATTAGTTTTATTTCAATTTAACACCTCTTAATAAGAATACTACAGGATTTCTAAATTCTGTCCTGCAATTTGGATATGAAAAAGATACGGAATTTGCAAACCGTAATCACAAATAAAAATGATTGAAATTCAGTTGTATCATCAGAGTTCTTCATTTTTCTAGTAGAATTCACCTTTCAAGATTGACAAGGCTTGCAATATGTTTGTCTATGAAATTATAAATAATTTAAAAATAAACTTCCATTTTTTTCTAAAATAAGTGAAATGAACCATTATTATTTCTTAGTTCGTTATAAAAATAAATATATAAAAGAAAAGGGTAATATAAAGGGTTAAAAAATACAACATACAAATGGTTTGTAGTTTATTATATACAATAAGTATAATCCTTGGACCTTCAGATTAGAATTGATAGTATCCATGTAAGTAATTTAAGGCCAAGTTGAGTGATTATCTATATATAGCTATTCGCTCATCACTAAAATATTAGTTACATATATTACGTAAATCGGTTTATCTGCAATTCATACTTAACAATATGCAATGCTGTACACTCTGTTCACCCAGAAGAAATTATTAATAAAACAAGTACATACAGGTAAATAATGATTATTTACCATTTTAAAGTTTGACGTTTGATGCAAATTCAAATTCAAAAAAATCTTTACTGTACGTGCACATAGGTACATCTTATTTCTTACTTATCTTTGTTAGGAAGCTCATTGAAGAAAACAAAAAACATATAAATAGTCTAAATTTATCATTGAAGAAGAAGATAACAATAATAATCATTTTTTTTTTTAATATGAAAATGAACAAGACACAGAAAAATAATAAAAGATAACGGTCGCAACTGGTACTCGAACCCAGAACCTTACGTCTTACCGGGACATACACCTCTACCAATTGGGCTACTGCGATCTTATATGAGACTGTCGTAATTGTCAACTTCATATTTCAAATTTCAGAATTAACAATATTATCTTCGACTAATGTTTTTTTCCATATTATTGGCAGCTACCTTTATTATTGGAAACAAGTATTCAAAGAATTTTTTGTCTAAATTTAAACTAATTATTTGAATATTCAAATGTCCCAGTTGCGATCGTTACCTTTTTATTTTCAGTATTTGTCTGTTTCATATTTTCGGAGAGTTGTTGATGTTATCTTCAATGGTTAATGATTTTAAATTCAATTATTACATTGTCGCTACGCACCCAGTATCTGAGCTATTGCGGGGAAAGAGGGGACTGTGTGCAGGTTTTCTAAACTGATTTGAAAAACTTTTTAGAAACATTTATCGGTGTGCACAAATACATTAAAAAATGCACTCTTTGAAACAATTTGCCTGTACTTTGCAAGTTGCAAAAATGTACAGGTATATTGCCACCTAACCCATTAGTTTGTTAATATTAGATAAAATGTGATAAAATCATTACTTTACTTTGAAAAATAAAAATACAAAAAGAAAATGCTTCTCGCTTGCATGGTACACAATAAAAGAGATATTGTTTTTATTTTTTTATTCCTTCTCTGCAAATAATATAATGTAAATATTACAGAACATTTAGAGATAAACCTACAAAAAATAACTTATTCACACCTGTAATGTATGCAGATAAACTTTGCTACTTTATCTAGGGGCCGACGTTTATGGAATACATGAGTTATTATAAATCTAAATAAAATATTTTGCAGTAATCTTATGAAACAGTCTTATGTTTATTAGGGAAAAATATTATCATTAGTAATAAATTAATTTAAAGCTAAGAAATAAGATTAATTTTAAAAAAAAAAGCCAACTATAATATTATTGCTACAATTGTAATTAAAAATGTTTGTAAGACAAGATTTATAACGCAGAGAGCACCATTATAATAATCAAAGATTGAAAAAATATTTTGTGTCAAATTATTTACACCCATTAGAAAAATATATAAGAAAAAATAGTTATTACCCAACCAGAATTTGAACGCTATTCCGGCAGCTGCTCTAAACCCGAGTCATAGATACATTCCCACTATGAATAACCAATAAGTGTGTACAGTAAACGCCAAACTTGTAAGCTGGGAGTCAGCATGTGTCGCGCGTGTAGACGACGCAGGTAATGTATAGGCTTATATGAAGCATGTCGCATAAGTCCATACATTTCCTGTATCATCTGCACGCGCGACATATGCTGACTCCCAGCTTTCGCCAACCCTAAATGCCGACCTGAACTTAATAATCCATTCTCGTGCGGGTACAGTCATTTTACTGACTTTACAATGATCATAGGCGAAAGAGAAAAGTGCGTAAAGCACATGTGCGACAGAGAAAGGCGTGGGCGGGGAGGCATGCTGCTTTTCAGATATTAAACTCGCCTATTATGACAATTTATTTATCAACGTCAGGTCGGCAATAAAATTTGGAGCTTACTATATATACATGCAAAGAAACATGTTATTCACACTATGCCAAGGTGCTCTCTGCACTCTAAATCTGATCTTATAAACATTTTAAAGTTTATTTAAAATTACTTATTATCAACTAAACACATCAATGTAAGTCAATTCCGACACCAATTCCGTTAAAATTTAATTTAGCAGCGATATAATGTGTGTAAAACGCTTCTTTGCAGTAGGTGGTGCAAACACCAAACAGTTAAAATAATTCATTGGTTATTGACGCGAGGAGGCATTCAAATGCGAGAACTTAATGTCGAACAACATTATCTGAAGAAAAAAACATACCAACAATTCAAGGGCTTAAAGTCAAACAATGTCATAGACAAAAAGACATACAATTATTATTATTGCAATGGTTTTTCATGGAAAAAGTTATTTGACTTTAAGCCCTGGAGAATTGTTTGTATGTGTTTTGAAGATGATGTTTTTTGATGATAAGCCCTCGAATGGTCTTAGATATTTTCTCAATAGCTTAGAGCAGTCGCCTAGACAGCGGAAGGTCTCGAGTTCAAATATTATTCAAGGTAATAACTTTTTTCTTGTGCGTTTTTCACATGGGAATATGTCATTGGATAATAAATATTCTTTTAATACTTGAATATTACTAATACATATAACTTTTTTCATATTACAAAGTGAATTAGTATTCAATCGTTACAATACAATAATTCTAGCATTATGCCATGTCCACACGCTTGCCAAGCTTTCACTAGAGTTGGACGTTTTTGTACTTTTTAAAAAACGAAAACAAATTGTACTTCGTAAAACGCTAACTGTTTTCTTAAACTTTGGGAAAAAACTGGCTGTTTTGAGGCAATTTGTGTTATGTATATATAAATGGTTAGTACCGTATACTGGATAGAGCAGAGTCCACAAATTTATCTTCACAAATTGCCTAAAAACAGCCAGTTTTTTTCCAAAGTTTAAGAAAACAGTTTGCGTTTTATGAAGAACAGTTTGTTTTCGTTTTTTAAAAATAATAAAAACGCCCAACTATAGTGAAAGCTTGCTGAGGCTTGGCAAGCCACGGTTGGCAAGTGGAAACAGCTTTAAAAATTATTATTGTTTACGGCAAATTCCATTATTTTGTTATCCTTAATAAATAACATACTTTGAACAATCAATAATATAAATTTGGTACAATAAATACTTGTAAATAGGAAAAAGCGTATAATAATAATAAAATGTCAAACATAATTGCTAAAACATGAGCATAGAAATTTACCGCTAGGGAATATATTATTATTAATTGAAATAATTAATTACTCACAATTAAAATCTATATCTATGTTTGTATTTTATGCTAATAATTAACTTAATATAATTGTATTGCTAATTATTAGCAACATTATTTTTATTATGTTCACTGTAATGTCGAAATATAAAAATCAATTGAAATGGGTAGCACCAATCATTTAAACTATCCAAATTAATATTCAACTCGGATAAGTAAATTTTAAAATGGTGAAAACCGTAAATAGATCCTAGGACACTTAATATGATGTGAGAATCATTTTATAATAATGCTAATGAATAGAGCAAACATAGAAAACTGTCAATTGATTCATAATTATGTACGAAGTCGTAAATTCTATTATTTTTTATAATTGTTTTAATTTACAAGCTGTATTTAATATACTGGTGTTTCGTTTTTTATTTATGTGACTAAAATGATGTAGGCTTTTTCAAGAGTAAGGGGAAAAAATAAAAGTTTAGAAACTTTCTATCAACAGGTTCTATGTAAAGAAGATTATCAGAATATCTATTACTTTAGAGAAGGGCATCTTTTCTTAAAACTTTAATCATAAAATATCCTGATAACTTAAAATTTATAACTAATATTGCGTATTCTTAAATTTGTTGTTAGTTCCTGCACAGTAACAGATATGCTGGTAACATTGTCAAAATTCCATGTCTTTCAAGTGATTGTTGGTTGTCTTCTGTAATGTTAAAACAGAACCCAAAAGGTAACCAACAAAACCACCACATATTTTATCTTTAACCTTTGAAATACCGAGCTCCCGCAACCTAATACCTCTGAAGTGTGCTGAAGGTAAAAATTCCAAAAACAGAAAGTAATGTTTCAGATTATCAATTAGATATGCCGGCGGTCAACAGATACAAATTTTTCATATCTCTTTCGTACTTCTTGGCGCTTGAGAAGTTAAGTCACTAATAACTATGAATAAATATAAACATGTCTTAAAATAACACAAATAACAAGAAGCGAGCTTAAGTATGTCTGTTAGTATAAACATGATAGAATGCTTTGTACACAACTTATTGATGATTCATAGTTACAATATTAGAATAATTGATTTTAAAAATGAAGTCTTAATTACTTTATTCCATTAAAATAATATTATTGTGAATTTAAACGGAATAATCTTGAGCATGGCTTTGTTTTAAATTAACTCAGATTAAAAGAAAAATCTTTTTTGAAGATCTACACCACCATTAATATTTCATAGAGAGCTTCGATTTGTCGTTGCATCGGTAATATCTGTTGAGAAACTTTCAAAATGTTCAGGTATTCAGTGCAACTGAACTTCACATATGATGCTTGCGACAAATTATAAAATTTTGTTATTCAAATACTTAAGCTTATGCCAATTAACGAGTGTACATATTTACAGGTTATTTAGCCATAAGCAATGTTTTGAAAATCAGATCACTTAACAGATATTGTATTAATGACCCAATGACGATTTATAAAATTTTAACCACAAAATTTATTACATTATGCTACTTTATCAAAGTACCTGATAGGATCACTCACATTATATATTACGAGAAATTTTGTAGAATAGTTTATTTATTTGGTTTCTTGTTTACGAAAATTTCTCACCTTAAACTAGAAATATATTAAAAAATTGTAAGTTTCATAAAATTAAATAGAAAGAGTTAGAGTTACAATACAAATATTGCATGACCCGAAAGAATATGAGAAAAATGGTGGATGAATAATGGAATTTACGATATTTATTTGGCATTACACAAGGCTAGCTAATGATCACGCAAACAAAACTAAAAACACAGAACCAATTCGACCACTCGCTCAACTGCCAGAAGTCGTGTTAGGGCAAATCCAGCGAGATCAAAATATACACAAATCTGGAAACTAAAAGGAGATAGGCCAAACAGATATGTAAATAAAATGTAATAAATCCAATTTAGTAACAAGCAGCCAACAACACCACCACCAAATAATTACCTCGCCAAACAAACATACGTACAACCAATTTCGCAACTGTTATTCATTGATATTGAGTTGGAAAATGAAAAATGACAGAACATATTGGCAAAGCTAAAATCAAACGGAACAGAAAGCTTTCATTAATGGATCCCAACAATAATCTTAGATCAATACACTCAAACAGAACTTGAAACATAACTGAAACCTTTTGGCTTTCTGATCCATGTGATTATTTAATGATAAGTAATTACAGAATAGAATGGAAGTAGATGACAGTTTCACATTTGACGCATGAGGACGAGAAGAGACAGAAGTAGTTCTTGAAATGTAAGTGACAAGAAAACAGACAACCAACAACCTCCGCACAAGGACTCCTGCGCGGAGTTCAAACAGTACGTCTCGGTTAAAGCGGCAAAGATAGGACGGTGACCTTTTATGACAATACATATCGGAATGATTCTGTAAAGGTATTGTGTTGCATTATAGCCAAGTAATCACTATTATCATTAATGATGCACTGATTCTAACTTTTGACTGATTACGATTATTTAATCAATTGTACAAAATTACAAGCAATTTAAATCATTAAACAATTTAAATTTAAATCATGAAAAAACAGCTAAAAAACAATAATTAGAGGAAATTATTAACTTTTAAATTGCCTGACTCCCAGTCTACAACTTCCGACGTGTGCCAGGAAGAAAATGCATTCTTCACACCGTGAACTGTGCTCTATGTTTAATAAAATGATTTTTTTTTAAAGTACATAGTACCAAAATTAAAATGAAACAACCTATTCAATGGTGAGTAATGATTTTCTTTGTGAAATTTATCTTGATTTCACAATCGTTGTGGTATTTGTCACTTTTCGATATGAAATCTTTGGAGTAATTGAAAAAACAGTTAAAATTTTCATCTCCCCACCGATGGTGCAAAATTCATCAGCTGCAAACGTCACTAATAAAAAGGTAATCCGTGCTTATATCTTGTTATGTCACTTTAACTGAGTTGTGCCGCCTAGAGAGTCACATATATCACAGCACGCAAGCGGCGAACACAGCCATTACTCGTCATGGCACGTCCGAGTCTTGCGGCGCGCCCGTGTAAATGGCCTGGCGGTAACTATACCTGGTGGTGTTGGGGGGCGGGTTGCGGTCCGGCAGCGGCGGGGCACGCAGTGGCGCGGGGGGCTCCGGCCCAGCCCCCGTCACTCCCTCGGCCCCCTCCTCCATCTCACCCATGAGCCCAGCGTTGTTGCCCGCCGCCATCGCCACCGCACCCTCCATGCCCCATTGCGACACACGCGAGCGTATCAGATAGGCGTATGTTCGGTATCGTTTCAGCTGGAATTAACATTCATACAAAATCAATAACTTTTCTTATTACATGTTAAATTTGAAGTAGGTACTGTCATCATTTCAGCTGGAATTAAAAATCATAAAAATAAGTATTTATTTATTACTTGGGGTAGGTACTGTTTGGAAATACTCTTGTTAATTTTAAAATGTTCTATTTTTTAAATTTTACTGAACAAAAGAAAAACAGTTGATTTGCAGCCCATTGACAGGAGAGCATGTCCTTGGTGAGCATAACGTCACAGAAGTCACAGATGAGTGACGAGCATTATGGATGTCTGCCGGATAAATTAATCCACACGCGATTTCATACAATGTAGTATTGCTCGTCGCAGACATGCTCGCCCGTCATGCCGCTATTACAGATAGATTATTTATTGGTTGGAACGGAAAATAAAGTATTGGAGGGAAAATTGGCAGGGTTATAAAAAGGTTAGAGGTTAAAGTAATATATTGTCAAAATGATTTAATATCTACATAATACATAGTAATTTGAGGAACATAAATAAATAAGGGAGATAAAGAATACGGGCATTATTATTTTAATCGTAAAAACAATGCATGTATTGCAAACACACAACAATAATATAATAAACAAAGAGATGATTCTCATTTTATACAAATCGCTGACATAAAAAAATAAAGCAGACTTGAACGAGTCTTACCTCGCTTTGAAGATAGGCCTCCTTCTCTCTATTGTGGTGGGAGGAACCAGGCTGTCGGGGTTGTTTCAACTCCACTTCGATTCTTTCACATCTCTCTTCATGATCTCGTAATTGCTCACGCTGAGAAACAGACAAGGCGAAACACAATAAATAATCATTGGGAAGAAAACACATAATATGTGAATGCATAAACCTGCTTACTTCAATGATTTCTTAATCTGTCACAACATATTGGGCTAACAACTTTAAGTGCTAAACAGTTCATCTGTTTTTCAATGATCATTTATGTTTCAGATAGCCCTAATGAAAGGTAAAGAAACGCAATATAAGTTCAGCAAGTGCAATTATTGTTATCAGAATACAGTGAAACCCTCTTAACCCCTAAAAAAATTGGCGTATTTTGTCAGAGGCTAAAAATATTCCCGCTTTGCAATAAAATCCAAATAAATGGAACATTTGTTAACGTATTCGAAAACTAAAAACTTTTTTTGAAAGGAGATGAAATAGGCTTTTAAATTTATATATTAAAAATTACTATGTATTTTTTTAAATATAATTTTTTTTTTGCGAAAACTTTAAAAAGTTTTAAAAATGGCTCACTTTACTTTTTTTTCTAACTAAAATTACTGATAATGAAAAAACATAAAACACATACTTATTTCATTAGATAAATGAATTATAAACCTTAGGCGCTCCGCCCACTGAGGCAACTGAAAACCAACTAAAACCGGCTGTTTTCTCTTTCTTGATTGGTCAAAAAGCTTGTTTAACCATAGAAGAAGAACAATCAGCTGACAGCTCGACTCAGCAACGGCCGCCCAGGGCAATCAGGCGTGACAGTCGCAAGATGGTCGCAAGTCACCGCTTGCGTTACCATTGACAACGGGGTTTTGTGTGATTGTGTAGTGTGCGGGCCATCACATTGTCATACAAAGACAGTTGGCAGTTGAGAGTTTTCAGTTGCCTGAGTGGGCGGAGGCGCTTAGTGTCACCTCACTTTTTTTGGTTCATGTAAAAAAAATTCTTAAAAAATTCACAAAGTTCCATAATTTTTTTTCAAATTGCTATCGTAAACTTTGGTTTCAGAAAGGGGCAAATATTTTTTTTTGTGGTTTTCTTTTGTATTTAAATATATTGTTTGTTGTATTCTCTTTCTAAAACCGTTTAGATCACATTTCTGACTATGATAGTAAGGGAAAAACAATGATTTCTGTGAGACCTATGTAAGCTGGGACAAATATGGTCTCCTGTGATTAAACGGGTTAAGCGCATGTTATAGCCTTGGAACAATCCATTTTCTGTCAAAATGTCTTTATTTTTACATCGCTAGGTGGCAGTAACCGTCCCTTCTCACGTTTGTCCCTTCTCTACATTCGACATGTGTTATTGCACTGCCAGTGGAAATTGCCATTGGTTTGATTTTATAAACGTCGTTTGGAAACTCGTGCTTCACATTCAAAGTCGATTTAATGTTTTTTTTTTTATTTCACTTCTAAATATTCAGCCTTTTATTGTCTTTTAAACTATATTTTCTAGAACTCATCATTATGATTACTACAGTAGAAGCTAGTTAATTCGAAATCCATGGGACATCGAAAATCAAATTTCGATTTAACAAATTCCCACGTAAATCAAAATTTTATGAAAAAAAAATCATAAAGTCGCCGAAAATCGAGTTCTTCGTCCGAAAATTCAAATTCGGGTACGTTCTTCGGAGTAAATTCGTAATAATACGACTTAGGCGCTCCGCTGACGAGGCAACTGAAACCAAACTAAAACCGGCTGGTTTCCATGTCTTGATTGGTCAAAAAGCTTGTTTAACCATAGACGAAGAACAATCAGCTGACGGCTGGCAACTAGCAATGGCCGGCCAAGGCAATCAGCAGTGCGAGTCATGAGTCACCGCTTGCGTTACCATTGACAACGAGTTTTTGAGTGATTGTGTAGTGTGCGGGCCTTCATATTGTCATACAAAGACGGTTGCCAGTTGACTGTTTTCAGTTGCCTCAGTGAGCGGATGGCGTTATTCCCGTGAAAATCGAATTTTCGCAGCCGCTTACTGCAACGGTCGGCCGTATATTTGAAAAAATACTTCCCAATACGTAATTTTTCCGCGTAAATAAAATCTTCGCTGCCGATTTCCGGCCCTTCATATTCAGATATTCGAAATAAATTCGCAAAAATACGATATTTTTCCGCATAAATCGAAATTTTGCGGTCGAAATCTTCGCAGCCAGCCTTTCAAATTGATATATTAGAAGAATATTGGTATTCATGTTATATTTCATAGCCTAAATCGAAATTTGGCGACCGATTTCCGTCTCAGCCGTCCTTCCAATTCAAACATTCGAAGTAAACTCGTAAAAATACCATATAATTATCGCAACATGTGATTATAGTGGTTTACACAAAATAATTTGTTTCATTTAACAATATTATTATTATATAAGTGAATTTGCAAAGATTGAAGAAATAAATGATTTACTACCAGACACCGCGTACACTTAATGAACTCTCGCTTGGGCGCTTTCAAGAAACATGAACTGAGTAACAGACTGTTCTGAACAGACGCATGCGTATTGCGTATTGTGACATTTGAAAAGATGCGAGTGAAATATTTATATGAAATAACATAATTTGTTATACTCATTGTTTTTGTAGCTTTTATAAATTATTCCAATGCTTTAAGTGAGTTGGTATCCTTCTTTTGGACCCATTTATAAAACGTTTTGACGGCATTTTCGAAGTATATGTGCTGTCAAAGACGGAGCCCGTAACCTCACTCTCGACCTCGGGAGGTTCCAGCCCGTAATGAACAAAAACCCTCAAGTATGAGATAATGTGATCCAAAATGAAGTATTTATTTAATTTTTAATATCAACAGATATCATAACGACAATATGAACCTGTACTTCGACAGATATGTGTATTACGTACATATTTTAAATTAAAGATATTGTGTAAAATCATTATTTATAGGGATAGTCATAAATCGAAGTTTGAAAAGTGGGTTGTATGGTGTATCAATGATTTTATTTTTTATGGTCGAATGCTTACATCAATTACAAAAAAAATTCAGCAGTTTAAAAAATAATAGTCCATTATTTGTTACCAAAAAATATCAAGTCTGACAATGACATACGAAAGGTAGTAATTCAGCTGTTTTAGAGGGCCGTTTTGCAGCAAATCACCTGTTTGCCCTATAACCTACTCTTAAGAAGTTTTCCAAGAAACCGGAAAAAAAAAACTTCATAGGCGGGAAAACCTTATAAGTGGGATAATTTGGGCCATTTGGTCTTCAAGGGACCGAAAAAACCAAACTTCTTAAGCAGGAAAACATCTTAAGCGAGAACTTCTTAAGAGTGTTTCACTGTACTAATGAGATTTGAATAAATCACCCCTTATACTAGTAATATTATGTAGTGCGATTTACCTACCATACAGAAATAAATTCGACAATCATTATGAATATTGCTATTTAAAAATACAAAATTATTTTCATCCATCAATCAGGTTAGGTACGTTCATAGACATATGAATATTAATAGACGAGAACATATAGGAGAGGGGTAATCGTCACATTTTCTAGATTCACGCAAAGCTGTACGCGAACCCAGCCGGCTCCAAATGGAACCGGTATGGGGAGGGGGAAATAATACGCTTTTATCACTTAAGGCAGGTCTAGTAATATTCATATGTCTATGGGTACGTTATATTCTGATAGGTGAGGTCATTTTGAAAAGTTTATTAAGTTTAGATTCACATTTTATTGAGAGCAAATACTATCCGCTTATAAACGCAGTGTAAATAATGTGCAATGCGTAAGTTCGGATTAGTGAAAACTTATCGACTTATCCCCACGGCGTAGATGAAGTTAAACTGGTCAACTTATCTATACCAATGCTGAACTGTCGCGTAAGAATCTAATAAGTAAAATGGATTTATATAATATTGATACTGACCAGGGTGAGCTTGGTATGGGAACATGGTAGAAGAGGCCTTTGAAACTTCCTCTGCGAACCGACTCCACCAGCCAGGGGTTGTGCAGAAAAGGAGGCACAAACAAAGTTTATCGTGTCGATCCAAGATTGGAGCTCTTTTGAATCACTGAAATAATAAACTCATTAAAATAATACACAATAATTTTACTTTCCTCTCAATCCTAAAAGCTTGTTCGGAAAAAGCTAGTAGTTAAGTCGAGTTGCAAATAAATCGCGACTTGACTGACGAAAAAGCATTCACATTGCGGTCAAGTAAAGTAGTGCACATTATTGAGTGACGCATTGGAAGATGAACGGGGTAAAATGCAACAAAATAAATAGGCTAATTAAGCTGATTGTAATAGATATTTTGGAAAAGGTGGAAGAAAAAATTGATGAGATGAAAGTAAAGAAACTATGGATATGACAATGAGAAAGAGACAGCGAGACGACATTTCTGTGGCTACTAATAACTCCATTAAAACAAGGGGGTTCGGAATTCTTTAGTTGTAGAGCCAGTGAGCAGTGACACATGGTAGGGGGCTTTACTCACCGGAAAAAATAGAACAGAATGGATTGACTCTACTAAACTATTCTACAAAATTTATGGGGTTCGGACACATTTAATTACTAACTTACTCACTACTCGACTAAACTACTAGCCTAGTCCAAACGGGCCTTCCGCTTGAAGGCAATAATTTTTTTTTAAATATTCAGACTTATATTGAATTCGAAAATCTTATAAAATATTACATGATAATGGGCCAAAAATTATGACTGTGTTGGTGCCCCAGTAGAAGCAACCCAGAGGCAGACCAAGGAAGAGGATTGGAGCAGGATTTGAAGGTCAGAGGACTGGAGGAGAATGACGAGGGATCGCAGCCGGTGGAGAAAATTTGTGTACGAGACCAAGGACCCTGGGATGTAGCGCCGTGATGACGATGATCCAGACTATGCAAAAAGAATGCTCTATCATTTTTTGGTTGTGTTTGAATATTTACCTCGTTTGAAAAAGATATTCAGCCTGATCAGCTGTTTGCAACCTGAATACATGTTGCTTTTTGGTATAGTCAGTCGCTTTAGTTGCCAGTCCGTGGTGTATTCTGAAAGATACAAAAAAAACATTCAAATATGCTCCGGGCATTTGGAAACAAATAATAATTTTTGTGCATAAAATTATGAAAAACCAAATGCCAAAATACTTTAAGGATGAAATTGTTTTTAATAGAGACGTTCATAACTATGAAACAAGAAATATAAACAGAATTCGATTGCCACAAATGAAGAAATCAAAATCACAGAACTGCATAATGTACAGAGGACTAAAGATGTATGATGAAATGCCTGAAACTATGAAGAATGAAGAAAGAATGAATGTATTTAAAAAGAAATGTTATGATTACTGTAAAAATATTTAAATTTATCAAATGAAATGTTACATTGTGCTTATTAGTTTATATTCATGTAGTATAAACTAACTCAATAATAATAAAAAAAAAAAAAAAAAAATTTAATTTAATAACATTTAAATTATCCAGGGAGGTTTCCACTGTGAAGTACACACGTTAAGATGCAAAAAGATATAAAACTTGTGATAGAAAAACTTTACAACTGACTTTCAGAAAGCATTCTAAAGTGTAAATTTGTGAAAGACATTTACGTATTTTATCAAAATGTTGTTGGTTGATACGGAGGCGTGAATACGGGAGAGTAAATGGTTAAAAAGCGTGTAGTTTCTACCTTATTGCATTGTGCAGATTGTCCGACATTTG
This sequence comes from Limnephilus auricula, assembly GCA_951813805.1. Taxonomy (NCBI): domain Eukaryota; kingdom Metazoa; phylum Arthropoda; class Insecta; order Trichoptera; family Limnephilidae; genus Limnephilus; species Limnephilus auricula. The sequence continues at coordinate 39,094,057 of OX638389.1, read as the reverse complement.
ATTTTTTCTAAATCCATGCTCGTCTTTGTGTAAATACAGAATCAAGTCCCTAAGAGTGCAGTAGAACATTTTCCAGCCTCGCTTGCCAAACGGCGCTGTAAATAAAATGTTCAGCTTTAGTCTCTCTCATCGGGACAACACACAATCAGATTAAGTTATATTTATATTTTCAAATAAATTAAAGGACAAACTTCAATGACATCATTTCTTAATTCTATGGCATTTTTCTGGAGAATAATGAAGTACATTGTACTGTACAAGATATGCATAGTTTTTCATGAGCTACACATAGCGGTTGGCCGCAGACTAGGAAATAGTGTAAACAGAGTAAGATAAAGTTTTGCCTTTGCAGATTTGCTTTTCAAGGACAAAAACAAACAGCATTTAAAAAATTATACAAATATTTTACACGGCATAAGTTTATGCCAGTGTTCCATAAACTAGGAATAAACAGTAAATTTTTAATTACGCAAGTGGTTTTTAGATTTAACATTGAAGTAAACATTTTGGAAATCATTATTAATTTGATTTTATTTTACGGTAACAGCGGTTTTGTTCTTCCACTTTCAAAGGGAAAATAGCCGACATGAAGTCACTGAATTTATTGTTATGCTCTATGTGACAAAACAGCTATATGTAATAAAAATAAGATTAAACTATTAAGAAAGAATCCTGCATCATCATTTCAAAACAAAAATAAAGGAATTGCACATCTCAAACCGCACAAGAAAATAACACTTTAAATGTACACAATTATCAAAATACGACCTTGGTTTGTCTGGCCAAAAACATGTGAAGTAAAATAAATTTCATATAAATATATGTGTGGTAATTACAATTTGTGATATTGAAATACACAATACACTGCACTCATAACCAGATGTGAGGGTATTTCTGTCAGTTTTTTTAAATTAAAATTAATGTGTCGATTAAAAGTCAAACAAAAGCCAGTTGTACGCAAGGTCACTATGACGGGGCAGTAAAGATGTTCCTAGATACTTTGTCAGTTTTTTAAATTCCATTTTACAAGATGTGGCAAACAAACAGTGCAGTTTTGAAAGGCCGGTGTATCCAGTGTGATGGAGGTAGGAACCTGGGAGTGGTCTCATTGTGTCGGGAGGGTCGTGCCGTTTTCAATCGTTGCCATGGTTTGGTTCGTACAACACCGGGGCTTTGCCGTCCGCACGTTGCTTGAAAATGGCCGTTCTGGTTAACTTTTTTCAGTAGTGACGAGGCTCACTTCCATCTCTGTGGAGCGGTGAATAAACCAAATTTTCGGTACTAGGCTGAAAATAACCAAGGCATCTTCACGAGAGACCTCTTCACTCCCTAAAAGTGACCGTGTGATTGGGCCGTATTTTTTCGAGGAAAATGGACAAACCGTGACTGTCAACGCTCAACGTTATGTTTCCATGTTGGAATTTTTTTTGAACCTCAATTAGAAGAAGTAAGGGAGGAAACAGATCTGGGAGACATCTGGTTTCATGATGCTACGGCCCATACTGCTCGAGTTTAAATGACAAAACTGCGATAGATGTTCCCTAGGGGTGACGTGGGATGGCCCGTGCGCTTACCTGATTTAAGCATTTGCGACTTCTTCTTGTGGGGCTATCTGAAGGAAAAAGTTTTTAAACATCGGCCTCATACCTTGGAAGAACTCAAGGATCGAATTCGGAAGGAGATCGGCGCTATATCCATTGAGATGTGCCAAAATGCAGGCGAAAACTTCAGAAATTGCCTTCATCAATGTATCACTGCTGGGGGCCATAATATTTCTGATGTCATCGTCAGGACTTGATGCATAAAACGGCATGATGTACCGAATAAAATAAAATAAACCCCATTTCTGTAGGTAGCGCCGTTTTTATTTAACATCCCTTCAAAACTGCACTGTCTGTTTTGCCACACCCTGTAGTATTCAATAATTTATATATCAGGTCACTTCATGGAATATAAAAAAAAAATCAGTGTAAAAGGCAGTTAGACCCTGTCATAACAACCTTCGGCATAAAAGCGATAGCTTACAATGGTAACACAAACAAAACAGAACAAAACAGAACAAAACAAAATAATAGGTTAAGTTAGATTATTATTTTTTCATAATTTTATATCACTCTTAAAAAGTGTTCTGTTTTGTAATTGTTCTGATTTGTCATAGTACCCTCACAATATGGTTGAAAAATAGCAATAATTTTAAGTTTCCGGTTTACTTTTCTTTCCGTTTTCCTCAAGACAGCACTTGCGCATGACGTATCCCTTCTTGTACTCGACGGCGTGCGTGCGGTCCGGCACGTCCAGGAAGGGGTTGGAGCCCACCGAGGGCCCCCGGACGGTCGGGTGCGCCTCGCTGCCCCCTCCCCGGGGGCCCTGACCCTCGAGGACTTCACCCACCTCCACAGCTTCCGAATCACTGGAAATGCAAACAAAAGGGCTATTAAATAAACTCTTGTACAACAGAAAACTAATAAACTAGCTGTCACACAGGTTTCTCTACAGGGGTAGGCAGAGAGAAGAGAGGATGGACCGCCAAACAACTAGGCGCACACTCCTTGCTTCGATCACTTTCATACATACCCTTCTCTAAGGATGGGTTGTTTCAAAAAATTTTAACAATTCATCAAATATTTGAAGTTTATTTTCACGTTCTGTGATTATTTCAGTTTTATGAAGCAACTGGCTTTTAATGATATACTTAATAACAGAACTTGAATAGAATTTACACAGAATGTAATTAACTTCAAATATTTGATGAATTGTTAAAATTTTTTTATACAACCCGTCCTAACTCTTGGCATGGACCGATAATTGATAATCAAGTTGATTTACTTGATAGTGCTATATCTTCCTCAGGCATCCCCGACTTCTCCTTCTACAATTTACATTCGTTTCATACACTCACAAACACATATACATGTGACCAGTGGCGGCTCGTGACTTTTGTTGAGCTAGAGTGCTAATATTAACAATGGCATGGTTGATGTCGTTGTAGTCGAATTTTTTTTTTTTTCCAAATTTATTTTTTATATGAAGATTTTCAGGAAATCGATGCGGCGCACGACAAAACTGAAATTTTCAGAAAATCTTCATTCAAAAAAAAAATATTGAAAAAAAAAAAAATATATGTATTGCTTGTTACAACGACATTAATAATGCCATTTTTGTTAATATTAGCACTCTAGCTCACCAAAAGTCATGAGCCGCCACTGCATGTGACAAATGTAAAAAATTTTGGGCACACGTTTGGTGAGTTCCCCAACAAAGTGCCGAAGGGAAGGGATCAATGATGCTAGTTCCTAAAATACGAATAAAAAAGAATAATTATATCTTACAGTGCCCATTCCAGGGGATGGCTCTTGATGGCATGGTACAGAGCCTTGAGGATTTCTCTAGGGAAGTTGGCCCCATCATTTAGATCTGCTAGATTTTCTATGAATTCCGCGCAGGACATTTTCCTGCCTGCACTTTGGCCGTGTAAGTCTGTGTTCAGCAGCATTATTGCACAAGTCAGCGTGTGAACAGCATCTGAGGACACAAAACAATTACATTCAGCAAAGTGCTCGTAAAAAGGTTATGAAAATTTACATGGTAGCAATGACTCCTCTTCCACATCACTGCCATCATTAATGCATTAAATGCCTTGACAAAGCTCCAATTTAATAATTACTGTTTAACCACGGTACCTAGTAAGACAGTACAATTTACTATATTTTTAAAAAACAAGTTAACAGGAAAATAAAATTGAGCCAGCGCATGGAAGCCACTAGACATTTAAGCTGGCACATTTAGGGTTAAAAATAAGATTTGATATGGTCTTTGAAAAACAGCCAAATGTTGTATTAATTAATCAGTCATATTGTGTTAAGTACATATATACCTTGTGAATTAAAGGTGCCGGGATTGCAGTCTAAGTATCTCCGGGAGAAGTGCACCAGTACACGCTCTCGCTCCTGAGTCTCTCCCGTCAGACAGAACTGTCTGAGGAACTTGCGCAGGGCCCCATCCAGTGTGTCCTTGTCAAAGTTAAAGTAACGCAGATATTCTTCTGCCACAGCGCGGGAGAAATCATTACTGGCAATACAAAAATGTACATTTTAATCTCGGTTGATTGAAATTAATGTATATTAAAAAATGAAAACATTCATAGACCAAAGAAAGAAAGAGCGTGTTTGTCCCATTTGGAGAATCGTGTTGAATAAGTTGATATCAAGAAGGATCAAAATCTAATATGTACCAACAGAAATAAAAAGGGAAATAAGTACATATTTTACATGCTCATTATGCATTCACATATATTAGTTAAATTTTATTTCATTTAATTTTTCATTGTTGTACATACAATCCAAATTAAAACTTAATGTTTCTTAATCCATGAGGTGATTAAATTATAAACAATTTATTGTCAGTATTATTAAACATTGTGAATATATTATGTTTTCCATAACAAATGGGACACACAAATGAAAAGAAGTTACTGTTTTAGAAGCACATGTTTAAATGAATACTAATGATTTAGGGAAATTTCCAAAATATTGAGCATTATTAGAATGAAATTAAATTATTTTAAACTTCAAAAAAAATTCATCACTTTTGCATTACAAAACAGAACATGATAAAATAATAAGATAATTAGAGAGTTTTTTTTTTCTTAAAGAGAAATAGGTAATGTATTACTTTTTGCTAAGATGCCTGGAGACGTCGGATTTCTTGAAGCCGTCCAGGCCGTAGAGGCGCTTCGCGAGACGGATGGCGGAAGGAATATCCACTGCCTTGGGGCTGTAGTGGAACGAGTGCAGCGAGTCCGCGTCTGCCTCCGAGCACGCCTCCTCGGGAGAGGAAGACGACGATCCTCCCATGCACATCTCTTCCTCTCGCAATTCCTGTAATTACAACACTCAATATTACTATTACTGGTCATCTGTTGAACAAATCTAATGAGTGATGACGGACCTTACAAAACAGCCATCCTAAGGAACTTTGACAACAAAAAATCATGAAATACCTATTTAGAAGTACTATTTTATGAAACATCAACTTAAAGATGCAAAATAGACTTATAACATTGAAGGAACGCCAAGAATCTCTATAAATGAACTTACACTACATGTAAATTAATTAAGTACACTAATGTATATAAATGACATTACATTGTAAATACTTCTGATGGCAGTTTCAAAGTACAAATATGAGATAAACATTGAAATTTTAAACGTTGACGAAGATAATATCTTCGCCGTTCAGGCAAAAGTAACCCACACATTTTTGAGATACAAATTTGAAAGCTAAAATATATCACTTAAACATTAAAATACGATTTTAAAGATTATGAAAAGGAAATATCAAAGTTTTACCTATCCGAATAACCACTGGAGCGACCAGGCGAAATAAATAAATTTTCCTCGATTGCTCGAGATTTCCACGCAATCGTTTTTTAAATTTTTCGCTAACATTAAAAATCATACCTTCGAATTTTAACATAGAGACATAAAAACTTATTGAAGTGCTATATAGCCAATGAATTAACTTGTATTTGACCGTTTATCTCATATTTTTAGAATTTATAAAAAATATTAAAAAATCGTAAAGTTTATAACCGCGCGGATCCTGTGTGTTTGATACTTTGAAACTGCCGTCAGAGGTACTTATTCGAGTCAACAAGGAATATTTTCGATTTCTGTATGTTGTCTGTGGTATACTTGATAATGAAAATATCTATGGAAAAGCGACTTAATTTTAATCGTAAACAGCTGATCAGAAATTCTGCACGAAAAAATATTTTCAAAAATTATTTTTAACATCGTTCTAAAATACGTTGTCTACGAAGTTCGGATTTGCGACATCTATGATTATAATAGATATAAAGCATTTTAATAGCTTTGTTTTAATACCAAAATAACAAACGTTTTAGCTACAAATATAAAAAAAATATATATTTACCGAATCAACAGATAAATGGCTTTTTTTATCCGAAAAGCAATTAGACATTTAAAATGGCGCATATATAAGCCAAAAATTGCTCCAGTGGACCATAGAAAAAAAAATTAAAAACATTCAAATAATATTATTTCTCTAACATTCAAATTTAGATAATATCTCAAAACTTGTGTATGTGGGTTTGTGGCTTTTGCCTGAACGGCGACTGTATTAACTCTCAGTGAAAATATGAAACAGACAAATACAGAAAATAAAAAGGTTACACTCGAAACTGGAACTCAAACCCAGAAACTCTAAGTAGAGGATCTGGGTTCGAGTCCAAGTTGCGACACCTATTATTTTCTGTTAAAAAAATTACAGTCGGAAGTGGAACTCGAACACAGGATCTGGGTTAAGTAGAGGATTTTTCTATAATAGTATTCTCATTAAGAGTTGTTGATATTATCTTTGTCAATGATTAAATATTACAATGAGGTTTATAATAGAGATAAGTTATCACTAATAAAATTTACTCAAAACGTTGTGTACAATATTACGATTATTAAAAATATTTAAATCTAAATTGAATCGACTAAAGGACGCAAACGAAACCTTGTCGATTGATACATCTTTGAGATTTTCGTCTAAATGACAAAGTTCATCCATACTGGCCATGAAAAAATTATGTATATTAAGAAATGAATAACTTACGTGATAGCCATGAGATTCAGGGGTATGTTGGCCCGCATCGCCATTCTGAGTGCTCCCTTTACTGCTGGGATTATTTCTTCCGGCCGAAGGACTGTCTCCGTTGGTCATTCTGTCCTGCTTGTCAGGCCCCTTCACCTGAATCACTATCCTGTGATCCTGGCTATCGGAGTTATCGCTGTTCTGTCTGCTGTTGCTTTCCAGAGTGGGGTTGGAGCTCGTCATGTAAGGAGGATTCCCGCCTTGACCGCATTTGACCCGTTTATTGCAAGGTTCAGACACGAGGATCGTGGAATCGGAATCGCTCGGGTCCGAGACTTCCATGCATTCTCTTCCATTGAACAAGTCCACTCCTTGTTCCTGGTAGTCTGGGCTGGAGATGTTGGAGACGGCCTCCGAGACGCTGTGCTGTTGGTTGGGGGCGAGGGGAGGGTGCTTGGAGGGGTCCGGCGGTGTCCGGCTTGAGATGGAGGCGCTCGACATCACCGAGCTTGACACGCTTGTGGGAGAAGCGGGGGAAAGAGATCTGTGTGATTAAATAACATGTGTTTCAACATCAAGACAGAGAAAAAAGAGTGATCGAACTTTCATTCATGTTGTGACTTAATGTAATGGATACATGCGGAAACATGCCTGATTTGATATTACATATCTGTGGTCTTAGATCAACACATATGATAAAGTGTGAAATTAGTAATACTGAGATAAATATATTTTTTTCGTTTTATGTTTTGTTACCTTTGCCCTTTCATTTCGTTTGATAACTATAATAACTAATTTATTAACATAATATATAGACTGGTAGAATTTATTGCAAGTATGATTTGAGATTATTACGGCCAAAAGCAGGAGGATGATGGACACTGTAACGCTGTCCGAAATGTTGGCAAAAGAACGAGGAAGCGTTACATGGCATAATAGCCTAAAAATAAATTACAATAAAATTGAATGAATTTTTGGTATTTTTTTGAGAAATGTAATTTAATGATGCACTTTATCAAATTTTTTACCTAAGATCGCAGATAATAATAAATACTTTGTCAAATAAGAGTAGAAAATATAAAAAAACGGAACTAAAAAATTTGTAGGGTTGCAACTCCAATTTTACTGTCAAAATGACAATGAAACTGTTTATGTAGAATGCTGTAAGTAACATTAAAAAAAAATTAAATATAAATAATTTCAGTTTTATTTTAATAATAACAATTTTAATGCGCTTTGTATAAATATTTTCAAACACGGATACATGTTTTAAATATGATTTTATTTTATTTACGCAGATATACAATATTGTTAGCTATCATAGTTGTTTTTTTTTCGCAGTTAATTCAGAAAGTACCATCAGGCGAATTATCAAGGAGAGCGAAACAAATGAGGGTAAATTTGAAACTCCAGGTAAAACTAAAAAAGGGTCGCACTCCGAAAGCTATAGATACATTTTGACATCAGCGCTATTCGTCATAAGGTAGGTACATTTTTTTACGGGGATGTTCTAAAGCCCAGGCAACGCTGGGTACTTCAGCTAGTATTAAATAAATGTGAGCAAATTCTAAACTGATTTTTATTTTACTACAATATCGTACATATACGCAAATCTAATTTTGAAATCAGTGGGTATCTATATTGCAATGAATTTTTTTTTTACAAAATTGTAGGTTACACAGCTTTACATTTCCACCGTGTGTTATAATTTTAGTATTGCCATTTGAAGAACAGTGGCGCCCTCCTATGCTTTCTACTCTTATTTGACAGACAATATTTAGAGTAAAACATTCAAACAGAAGGAGAATTAATGAACAAGTTAAGTACAATAATCATTGCTTTTTATTATGAACAACATTGTGTGAAGAAAAGGGGGTGAGTTTGTAAAATACCTTTGAGGGGAAATTCCTTCTGAAACAGAAGTAGAATTCGATGTGGCAGTAGTGGAGCTTGAGCCATTGTATTGAGAAGTGTTCTTCTCTGAGGAACTAGAAACTGGCGCATTATAGGTCCAAACAATTCTGAAACGCCGTTAAAAACAATATTAACATCAATTCTAAGAAAAAATTACTCACTAATTCTATAAAAAGCAATGTTTGCAACTAGTGTCAATCATATTTGTATTATTTGCTGATGTTTTCCTGAACTTCTCGTAACCAAAATAATGAGATTAATAAGGTTTTAATGAAATCGCATTAATTCATCATTTTTGTTGTTATTGCCAACTCGTTTAATGTATATGCGCATATTATTACATTGTATTTTTACAATAAACCTCAAGAAAAAACACAACACACTAAATAAAACAATAAAATGTCAGGTAGAGAGGAATAGAGAGGTTATGGTTAGGGTCTTACAAAATCACGGCCATTTTGATATTTAGATATTTTAACAACGATTTTTGCTTTTCATCAAATTGTGATCATCTGACAAACATTAAAACATGATTGTTATGCTTGACCGCTGATAATAATTTGATCGAAAGGTGAAACGGAGCGAGAATCGCTGCATAAGAGGGACAGTTCAAATGTCAAAAAATCAAAATGGCAACACTAATCGTCGATTTGGTGATCATCAAATGACATGGAGATTGAAACACCTTAAAAGAGGAAGAAAATTATGATGATGTCAAGTCTACACATAGTCCAGTTGATTAATCATACATCTCCAAATACTAAGTTTTGAGATAATGAGGAAAACAATATTCAAATGCTCACCATAAATAAAAATATGCTATAAAATAATACCGGGAAGCACAACAGTCGAGTACATTAGTATGACAATTTGAAATTGCCTACTAGTAATCCAGAAAACATCAATTTATTATTTATTTCACTTTTCTGCATTAACCTGTCCAGTGCCGTAAACGTGCCGGCGCGCGCCGTACAATTTTTTTTTTTTTTTAAATGCGATTTTACCCTTATGTATAAAGAAACTGTGTGAAGAACAAAGTCAGAATCGCTTGCGCCAATATCTTTCTTGACGTAACAGTTAATTTTATTAATTTAGCCCCTCTGAATATTTTTTGAAGAAATTATCTATGACATTCTGCTGTCATATTTTTTTCCCGCTTTACCAGCTGTCAACTTTTTAAAGAAGTATAAATGTAATTAATTCTTCTAAAACACCTTTGAATTGTTGGTTTTCATGTAGGATGTATTCAGGTTTGTGTAGAAACAATAAAATCAGTTCAAATTCGTATAAATACTATTTTTTTGATATTTGTTTGCTGAATGGGAGAAATTTTTTTTTTTTCGTTAAAGTTAGCTATTCTGGGAAAACTTGTAACAATATTATTATGTAATGTATATGAATAATAAGATACATTATCTGATAAACAGAAAACAATCGCAAAAAAAAACATCAATTCCTTTGTTTTTATACAGATTTTTGACAAAAAGTCAGGAAGGTAATTTCCGCGCGGTTTTCACAAATACGCCTGGCACGTGACAGGTTAATTGATTTGATGGTAACAGTAGTAATCTGATTATTGTACTAGATAGAGGGTTCACTTTCTATCTGTTCAAATGTCTGCCTAATCAACTGAACGAACGACATTCCCAACCAACAAAAGTGCATGAAATCATCTATTTGTGACCATAATAATAATATTCCGAGATTTCCAGTAATGTTCGACTATTGGTTGATGCTTGTTAACACTCGTCTTGGAGTCTGAAGCTAATAAAGTATAAGGTAAGAATGAGAAAGTAGTTAACCTGTCGGTGGGATGCGTGGCGGGTTGTCGGCCGGAGGAGTTGCCGCGGGAGTCGGGCCGCGTGTCCAGGAGGGTGTTGAGGGAAGAGGTTACATCGTCGTCGTCAATGTCAATGGCCACCGCACTCATGGAGGACTCCTTCTGAAACTGAAGCGTCGTAAACATTCTAACAGCGGTAGCAATCAAGCAGGAAGAAGGAGGAGTTAAGCTTATACAATGAGGGAACTTTATAATAATTACTTGTTATCTTTTCCCTTTTCACCGGATTTATGTATCTATGATGTGTCGCAGGGAAATAATTTAAAAAGAGTAAATGAATGAGGGCACAAATTATTCATCCTCTGTGTTTGTTGATGGATCGTTGACGGGAGACCTAAGAATTTTACCACTAAACCACAAAGGACGAAGCCGAAGATAATTAGTTATTGTACAGCTACAATGAAGAAAAGGCAAAATTAAGATCAGGCCCACAAGGATGACTTTTATCAGTTTTGGCACTTGGGCAACAGTTTTGTCACAGTTTCAAAATCCATTGCAGTAAACAGGGTGCATCAGCTTGTATCCGAAAGACTTTAAACAGCGATTCCTGAGTAAATTTGATCTAAAAATCGATGGCTTAACACACATGGGTTAAGTGCAGTTTTAAGGGCTAGGTTTCACGGTAATATTTTGTGAATTTATTCAGTAACGAGTGGACATTTGAGGGGAGAGGTCGCGCGCTCACATTGCAGTTCCGTCCGCTGAACGAAAATATTATCCACGTATTTTATACAAGGAATGAATGGGGAAATGGGTGTTATACAAGCAATCAACCAGCCAGTAGAAATTAAATAATCAATTATTTTATCGTATAAAATGAATGTTTCTTTGTTTGTTCCTCGTGCGGAACCTAAAGCATTTATCCGATAGCGATTTGTCGTGTATGAAATTATTTCCTATCTAGCGTTATGAAATTATTTCCTATACCATTTATCCGATTGTGATGAAACTCTGGTGAGTTGTTATGTGCACACCCGCCAATGTTTCTATAAATAATAGTGAGCTCTGGCGTCATGAAATTTGTAAAAAAAAATATATAAAAATTCATGTTTCTTGGTTTGTCCCTTATTCGGTACCTAAAGCATTCATCTGAGAGCGATGAAACTTTAGCGGATTTTTCGTGTACGTGTACATGCCCTTGGAGGTTTCTATATATATTATAGTGCAAGTGAGCTCTAGCGTTATGGATTTATTTCCTGTACTATTTATCCGATTGTGATGAAACTTTTGTGAGTTGTTAAATGCACACCTTCGTAATTCCTTATACGGTACCTAAAGCATTACTCCGATGGCAAAGAAACTTTGGTGATTTGTTGTGCACATACCTGTAATGGTTTTTATATGTAGTGCTGAGCTCTGGCGTTATACAAATATTTCCTATACCATTCATTCAATTGCGCTGAAACAATAGATGTTGTGCACACGCCCGCGAAGGATTCTATATACATATAGTGGTGAGCTCTGATGTCATGAGATTTGTAGAAATAATTACAATATTTCCTTCTCATCCCCATTCACCTTCAGCCACACAACATACCCCAATTGGGGATGCCATAGTCTCACTGACTCCAGACGGGAGCAGGTGGGACTTTGGTAAGGTATTCATATAAAAAAAGGAGTGGCGGACGTATGAATCCATCTCTCCCACAGCGGGGCAAGGCGATGAGTCGAGAGAGTCAAATAAATTTTGGGTAATTTGTACACGAGCTGCCAATAAGAAGGAACAGCCTCAGGAGCACATGTGCTTCAAGAATTATTCAGGGTCGTCTACTGCGATGGAATCCTTGTTCTACCGTTATTTCAGACTTGGAAGATGCTTCAGAGAGTAACTAGCGTCATTGATCCCTTCGGCACCGGTGCAAAGTCGGGAAACACACCAAACGCGCGCCCAACATATATACACGGTCGAAATTTGTCACATGAGAACGGGTAGCTTCTGCCACTCGTTCTTGAGTTCAACAGCTCAGCTGTGAAACGATTTGCCGGCCTCTGTGTTTCCTCCTTCATACAATATGGGTCTCTTCAAGACAATTTTCCTCAGGGCCTCCCATGCGAAGTTATATATAATAAAAAAAAAGATTCAACTATTATTGTTGAGAGGTTTAAAAATTCCGTACGACTAACACTGTTTAACACAAGTACTAAAGATAAAATTAATATCATTCCAAAATCCACAAGTCTAGGATATTATGCTGAATATTTGCATACCAAGTTTAGTTGATTTTATATAAATTTGTATTAAATTTCGTGTTTTTTCGTTTATGTGCGTCATTCTACTTTTTGTTTATCTGAGCTAATATTTTGAAATATATTCTTTCTTGAGTAAGAAAAAATTTGTCTAAATAAACTTTCAAAAACAAAACCATCTTTTGTCATTTCTATCGCACGTACTTAAAAATATTTGTCCCAACTTTATTTGATGATCTCCCTTTATTCACACCCATTATTTTCCGGTAATATTATAAATACAGTTATTACCATTATATAAACCATACAATCCACGTCAAAACACCATTAGATTCAAAGTCACATTGAGTAAAAAACTGAGACGTCAAAAAATGTTCAGGGCGTAAAAAATGTTTCTAGGTATCCATTCCATTGCTAATATGATTTTTGGTCTGTCAAGCTGTACCCATTATCTAGTAAACAAATTTAAATTTTATAGAGCAAGTGTATTTTTTATTTCGTACTTTATCAAAATGCTGAATGGTTTATTAATTTGGTGTCAATCTTACCCGAGTCTGCTCCAAATAGACGGCTGAAAGTGCGGCTGGCTGGCGGGCCGTACAAGTACCAAAAATACCTAACTGCAGTAAAGCCGAGTTTTGATACCCCCCCCCCCTTAAGTTAAAAGAATTATGTGTTTTGAAAAGCTTTTATCAAGATTACTTACTTTGTAAATATGTAGATGTTTCGTGGGAAATTTACATGAATCATTTCATCTAGAATGGTTAAAAAGCAGATACAGTGAAACCCTCTTAAGAAGTTCTCTCTTAAGAAATTTTCCTGCTTAACCTCTTGCAGGCCGCAGTCCCCCCGGTGGGTCCGGATTTTTGAAGCGATTTTGCCCCTTATGTATAAAGAAATTGTATGAAGAACAAGGTCAGAATCGCTTGGGCCATTCTCGTTCTTGACATTACGAAATACTGGATAGCATTTAGCTACTCCGAATAATTCAAATTAATTACCAATGACGCGCCGGGCACCAAAGATGGCGGACAAAATGGCTGCTGCTTGATAATACGAACGCTGTCATATTCAAAGTCTATATTTTTTCATTGTTTTTTTTTTTATATAAATCCATTGTGGAAAGCATAGATTTGAGTGATTATCAGGAAGTTCATTTTATCTACATTATTTTGATGTAATTTTTGTATTATATCACAAAAGAAATGTTATAAAAATTGAATTCGTAAGAAAAGTGAGAACTGTCAAATATTTTACGTCGTATTGAAAAAATGTATTTTTTGTATGCTGGCCTTCAACAAGTTACGGCAGCAAAATAATATTCACATTTTTTTTCCAAACATGTTCAGGAATAGCTGGGTAGTCTTTTAGGAACGGGGTGATGCACTCTGTGTATGGAGGTTCACGCACTTGGTGACGTGTCTTAGTATGGATTAGATAGAATTTGAAAATGACAAAACGTAAAGTCACCTGCTCTGTCTAACAGTATACATATTGATATTTTATTAATTTAGTAGCGACAGTAAGGAAGTGCAACATGCAACGAAGACATGCTTGGCAATCACCTGGAGATGGTCCTCAGAGCGGCTGGTTCTGACGCAGCCCATGACGAGGTGGTTGTTGTTGGGGGCGGGGCTCATCTGCCCCTCCATGGGACTGCTCAGGGTCCGGGCGCAGCGCATGTCACTGGGGGATGTGGGGGTGGAATTAAACCTGCAATAAAATAAGTCAAAACAATAAAAAAATACATGCCTGGTAGACTAATTTGAATTTTTAATCTGTAAGATATTAATGACATTTAGTTGGATGTTTAGACATGGCAACAGTAGGGAAAGGATCAAAATAGAGTTAATGCTCATATGCAAAATAGAATGAATGAGGAGAAAAAACCATGCATGACCAATGACCATGTTAAAAATGTGGAAATTCGGAAACCATGTATAACCAATGACCATGTTAAAAATGTGAAAATTCGGAAACCATGGACCAATGACCATGTTAAAAATGTGGAAATTCGGAAACCATGGACCAATGACCATGTTAAAAATGACCATGTTGGAAATTCGGAAAACTATGCATGACCAATGACCATGTCAAAAATGTGGATATTCGGATTTGTAAGTGTTAAAAATTAATAATAATAATGATTGTTTAATTCAGCTGAACAGAGCACGGTGTATAATAAAAATTTTCTGCCGTATAAAAGCATAATTATATGATAATTACATGGTATAAAATTGAATATTATGGAATTAAATAAAATATCCCACTTGTATTATAATGGCTTGAGGGAAATTCTTATTAGAATTATTGGAATAAATTGTATATTAAATGGTTTGTACATGCAGAGCGCTTGAGGGAGGAAAGGAATGTAATAATAATATAATAATAACACAACATTTGTATAGCGCATTTTTGTGTTGTTCCACTTCAAGTGCGCTTACTTAAAATAAACTTAAAAATAATCCTATAGTGCAAGATGAATATATGGCGCTAAAGTGAATGGTAGTAGTCGGGGACTCCCGAGGATCAAAACACGGGTCATCATATCAAGAGCAGTGGCAGCTCGTGACGGTTGGACGTGCTAGAGTGCTAATATAAAAAAAATTGGCATTACTGAGCTGTTATAGCTGAAAAAAAAATTTTTTTTTTTTTTCGAAATCTGTTTTTGTATGATGATTTTCAGGAAATTTCAGTTTTACCGTGCGCTGAAAATCTTCATACAAAAAACAGATTTTCAAAAAAAAAAAAAGTTCGGCTACGACATCGATAATGCCATTTTTGTTAATATTAGCACTCTAGCACACCAAAAGTCACGAGCCGCCACTATAAAGAGTCAGAATAATAGAAGGGTATGCATGGATGTGAATGAAGCAAGGAGTGTGTGCCAAGACAGAGTTGTATGGTAGTGAACCCCCTGAAGCCCCTGAGGTGAAACGCACTGATCTTTAGTTATTTAGCATAGCGAACAATGAATATTGGTCAGATAACGTACATGAATGCGTTTGGCTCCGGCATTGGGGGCTCCTGGCAGCGACTGGGCTGGTGGTCCAGACCGCTGGAGGCAGGGGTGGAGTTGTAGCGCTGCACCTGGGGGGCGGAGGAAGCGCGTGACTCTATGGGGGACACTGGGGTGGAGTTGTATCTGAGGCAGACAAACAAAATACAGTAAAAAAAATAGTCAAACTTGAGGAGACCTTAAGATACCATAACTTTTGACTCACAATCATCTTTAATTTACTATACGTAAATTGTTATCGTCACCACCTGATCGTCTGAGATAATGAGCTGTGTAAATTACCATCTAATGATTATTATTCCACATCCCAACATTCAAAGAAAAGGCAAAGACATTGCATTTGGCACACATACTACTTTCAAACACTACTGTATACTATACATGAGATTCTGCAGATCTTCTATAGTGTTAGAAATAAGGACTGCATCATTAAAATACGACAGACATACTCATGTCATATAAGGTATTCATTTCCACACCGAGCCATTCAATTCATGTTTTCAATTAACCCTTCGCAGGCCGCAGTCCCCCCGGCGGGTCCGGATTTTTTAAGCGATTTTGTCCCTTATGTATAAAGAAATTGTATGAAGAACAAGGTCAGAATCGCTTGGGCCATTCTCGTTCTTGACGTAACAAAATACTGGATAGCGTTTGTAGCCTCTCCGAATAATTCAAAATAATTCACGATGACGCGCCGGGCATCAAAGATGGCCGACAAAATGGCCGCCGCTTGATAATATGAAAGGAGTCGTATTCGAAGTCTATATTTTTTCATTGTTTTTGATATAAATCTATTGTGGAAAGCATAGATTTGAGTGATTATTATGAAAATCGTTTTATCTAAAGAAATGTTATAAAAATCGAGTTCGTAAGAAAGGTGAGAAATATCAAATATTTTATGTCGTATTGAAAAAATATATTTTTCCTATGCTGGCTTTCAAAAGGTTAATGCCCATGTACACCTAAAACACCTAGGCAACTACTCAATACGGGCAGAACTTCACTGGGGGAAATGGTTGGATTACTTTGGGACATGGGAGTAGAAAACACCAATAGATGCAGGTAATGCAAAAAGGATGAAGAGACCTCAATTCACCTGTGGTGCCAATGTATGGTAACAAGGCTCAGCTACCGGAAAACAACCATGGTGAACTTTATCAAAGGAATCGGGACAATGTTAACGGATAAGGCGAAATGGAAGATAGGCCCAATGGGCCCATGGCCTAAGTATTCACGAGAACTATGGTAAACTGTCTCCGCTTTATTATAAATAAAAATCACCTGTAAAATCCACGTCACACAGGTAACTTCCCTCATATACAGTGCATGCATAAGCAAGATTTGTGCTTACTCTACATATATGTACATACATGAATATAATATTACTTCCCTAAGCAGAAAATTTTAAATGATTGTCTTACGTATTGATGTCATAATCCGGTGTCCGGTGCCTCGGTGCATGGTGGTGTCTGTGGGGATGTGCAGGCGGGCCGCCAGCCCCTGCCGGAGAGCCGCCCCAGCCGCCGCCACCCAGGATACCCTCACCCGACCTCTCCGTGCGGGACAGCTTCAGCATCAGCTCCCCCGTCATCATGTAGGCCTCAAACCTACTGGGGGCAATATGTTTTAGTGTCATTTTTCAACTGAAATAGAAATACCAAGTCAGTGAAAATCCTTCTGTCGTCTGACAATTTAAGCATATTCATATAATTTAAAAGGGCGTTGTGTAGTTCAACATAATTGCTGGAATACCCATTTTAAAATTTAGAAAACCTAAGAATTTATTTTGTATTCTTTCATTAACTTGTTCATGAATATTGTAATGTGGATTCCAGACGGGAGGGGAGAATTTTACTCAAGTTGACTTCCAATATAACAACAGTACAATATAACAGTTTAATACACTCTGTTTCATCTGAAAACTAAATCGTGAACTAAATTCAAATTTCAACTGTCAGTTACAGTAATAAGGAAGTTTAACAGGCCCATGCGCTGTTTCAAGCGTACTTTAGCTTTTAAAAAACGCACCACAATATTTTTTGGTGCGGCAACACCACAAATTAAATTTGAAAACCAGTAGAACTGTCAAAAATTCCCGCTGTATTTTGTTTCTGTTATTTATGATTCAAACATTTTTGTCGGCCTTGATTCAACAACAAATCTGACAAAAATTCTTAAAAATGGCGGAATACTTGGTCAATGGCGCTGACAGCTTTGTTCCTATAAAAATGTTTGTTAGTATTTAGAAATAAATGACGACCTATTATAATATATAACACGATATTACACGGAAAAAAATATAGGTAATATCTCCTTGTACCTATTTGATGTGTCACCAATTTTATGAGGTTTTTCGACATCCCATATCGTGCCAAAAATTCGAAATCGTCAAAAATAACCCTATTATTGATGTGGGGTCGAAATGTTTTTGGTTTTCGCTGCAAGACATATTGAATGAGAAATTCATTGTCACTATCATCATCTTCTACAATATTTATCATGATTAGTAATCGATTTTGAAGCTTGCAATTTTGTAGCTTACCTCCAACAGAACTGTCAAATATGCCAATATGGCGGAGTAACTCCACGATAACAATCTGTTTTCGGAAAGTAAAAACAAAAGTTAAAAGTAACGTAAAACAAGCAGTCAAATCGGTTACAAAACGCATTTTGGTGAAATTTTACTTTAGTAACTGCTTTTAGTCTAACTTTTACTGTAGCTGGCGTTGAAACAGACGGCCCTTAATATTGTTGAAATTTCTAGTTAGCCTAGTTATAAATCCCAACATTAGTAAGCCCTTATTGAAGATTTCCGTTATGTGGTTAACAAATGTAAGATTTGTTTGAAAAGTGATGCCTAAGTCTTTAATTTGTGTTAATATTTTAAGATTGTTATCAATGTTGTAATTATAGATACTGAACAAGGAGTTTTTATGGGTTCCATACATGACTAACAAAGACTAAACTAAAAAGACTAAAGGGCGTATGTACGTTAAAAATTATACTGAAACCAAAATTATAGGTTCCAAAAATCTGGTAATTAAAATCTTTATCAAAAAGAAAGTGCATTGTTTAAGTCAAAAGATTGCAAGAGCATTGCTTTTTATCTTTTGTTGATCTGCAAGGATCAAATTTGTCTCCCAAGGTGTTATGCTTTCATAGCAAGGCGACAGAATCAGATAGGGAGTTTGGTTATAAAATTACTCATAGGTGGGCTGAATTATTTCACCAAATTTGTAAGACACGCCATATCTAGAGTTGATATGAATCGTTGAGTTCCAATATCCTCCCTAATGAATTTTTGTTGAAAATGAGTTGTGAATGCCATATTTTGTGTTTTCTAACCAGGAATGTAATGTTGTTGTTATTATTTCCAAATTCCTCCTAGTTTCTTTAAAAATCGTGTTTAAATATCGACCTTCCAAAATTTTCAGTTCCTAAATACTCCGTAATTGAGACGAATTACGGAGTATTTTGAATCAGATTTCAGTATTTCAACAAACTCGAAATGATCACCAGTTTCTTTCCATACAAATTGTGGTCATTTTGTTGATTTTTGTAATGCTTATTCTATTAATTTCTCAATAAAACAAAAACAAAAAACTGGTTCTTGAAAACTCATCAGCCCACACGTTTTTCATGATTTACTCAAAAGTATGAAAATCCATTAGAGAGGGTTTTGTGACAAACTAGAACATATAAAAGAGAAGAAAAAGAGTAGAAAACAAATACCTAATCTAACACACAAGAGTCCCAACAGCTCCCTGCTAACTGGAGCCAGTGAGACTTTATGTGCATTTCTTTTATCAAACTTATATTGACCAAACTGTCGTCTGTAAGCTAATTGTTTCATTTTTTTTCCATTGAAAAAGGTAGAATGTGAGTAAGTGAGTGATTAGTACTTGGAATGCTTGACTGGCGGTGGATTGTGAGGTTCCCCCTGGGAGCGATAGCCCCTCCCCCCTCCACTGCCCCCTCCCGCCCAACCGTTGCTGCTGTTCTTTTCCGTGCAACCGTTGCTGCTTCGGTCACCTGCAAAATAGATTAAACAGGTTAGAAAACATTAAAAAAAAGTTTCAGTACCAATCTTCTGAGATGAAGAACTCTTTACCACTGTATGTATGACACTGGAAAGGAAAAAATGGCTGAAGCACCAAACTGCTATATGGCGCTTTAGCCAATGATCAATTTTTTATTTCATCTCCAATTGCCAGCCATCAAAGTAATGCGGGATTTACACTATCGACTTTTCGTCGTGTCAAGTAACAAGCAGTCAAATTCAATGAAAAACGCATTTTGGTGAAATTTTACTTTAGTAACTGCTTTTAGTCTAACTTTTACTGTAGCTAGCGTTAAAACAGACGGCCCTTAATATTGTTATAAGTTTAATAATTAAATTCTTATTATATCATCGTGGCGACCCGCTGCACAGCCACTCCATTTTCAGTCGATTAATAATAATACATGCGACTAGTTCCATTTGGTTTAAAAATATTTAGCAAAACAAACGTGCCACGTGCTAGTGTCGAAATAATTCCTAACAAATGAAATTTAAGAATTACTTGTAGAATAAAGAAAAGTAAGAAACTCTAAATTTATTCGAGTTCATAAACAAGTTTAAGCTGCAAGTGGTCGCCTTTGATCTTTGTCACCTGCCTGCCATGTGTGATCTGTTGTCTACTTTGGCACTTGTGATTTCAGTCACCTGCGGCCTGACGAAACAACTATTTACGTGGTCTAGTATAAATCCCACATTTGCTGACAGGATATACTTTAAAAGTCATCGTTGGTTTCTATAGGCTCCATTATTATAGTTCTTCTATACACAGACCTTTTAAGGATCGGTAGTGGCGGATCTAGCACATTTTTGGTGGTGGGGACCGTCATTTTTTATGTGTAGATACTGACATCTCACTGCCAGAAAGTGGGAGTACAAGATCCAACATAAATATATACACGAATAGGTTTTTTTAAACTGTTCCTAATTCTAAGGTCTAAAGTCTAAAATAAATGAGAGATAGGGAATATATGCATGACATAATATTTTTCGTCAAATTTATTGCACTGAATTTATTTTTCAGTAACAAGTCGACTTCATTCATTTTTTCGAATAGATTTTATATCTCTTACAAAAAATGTTATTAGATAAGAGGATAAGTCATGCACCTAACAACAAACACCAAATAGTTACCTGCATTCATAAATATGAAGTTTAATAAAAATAACACAAGATAATTGCACTTCAGTTTAAAGCGCCTTTTGAGGTGTTTTTACCACGAGATCGGCGCTATAGAAATAAGAAATAATCCGATCAATCGATATCAATATTATTATTTTACTAAAATGTCACGTATGATTATAACACGACTAAAGCGAATTCCGGCCCCTGCATAACTGACCTACTTCAATTAGAACTAAAACAAACATTCACATGGGAATTCTTGAGTTTGTCCCCACGATATATATTATGATAGAAGATTCAAATGAGTTTGTCCCCACTGTGTAGAAAAATCATTTTATAAGGAATAAATCTCGGTGTCGTCCCCCAACTGCGCAGAACAATATGCGCATCGTCATAACTGGACGCTAGTATGCGAATGCGCCGAGTGCGCGGAATGGAGGAGAGCAGTCACATGTTCGTTGGTAGAAACTTTTCAAATTTCGAGCATAAAATAATTTTTTGGTTTAAACTACTGTTAATTACTTTCATGTAAAGAATGCATTAATTCTTTTTTGTGAACACAAAGAATTATAATTTTTTTCCTTGGTAGATTTCTGGAATATATAGTGGGGACTGTCTCCACGGTCCCCTTGTGAAGAACCGCCACTGCCGATCGGTCCCTAATTTTTATGTGCTGGTCGTTTCAATTTTGTAATCTCATCAAGTTTTGACAAAATGTATGTGTTTTAGTGAAACTTCATGGATAGCAAGAACCACATATTCTGGCATATGCGACAGCCACATAGATCAAGTAGAACTAGATAAACATGACAATTTACAAACTTCATGTAGCTACTGTTGCACAATAATAATCAATCAGTTATACATTTAAAAAAATAAAAATACTGACTCCAATCCGTACAGCCGTTACTGCTGCTCTTGCTGTTGTTGCTGCGCTCGCTGCAGCCGTTGGAGCGGTTGGAATGGGGCGGGGAGTGAGGGGACTGGTGGGGCGACTGTGGGTGGGGGGAGGGGGAGTGTTGGTGTTGCGGGGGGGTGCGCGGGGGGGAGGGGGACGGCCTCACCAATGTGGCCAGCTGCTCGGGTGAAGGGGATGATGAGGAACTGGAAAAATAAATATCGAAAATAAAATTAGAAATATTGCATAATTTTAGTGTGTAGTGAAAATTATTTTTATCTATTCAAATAAAAAAAAACTAACGTCTAAAGAAATTTTTTCTAGCGACTAGATTGTCGCAAGTTGCCTTTGCGCTCCGGATTGTCATTCCCCTGCCGCAGCGAGGGGGACAGGTACCTTGCAGTTATTTCTCACAAAAATGGCACTCTACAAATTATCCAATTATTACCTGCCATGTGGGCCCTATATAGAGATATTTCCGTCAACCTGACAATTAATCCGATGACGATTGTCCCGCCGGACAGTAGATCCCTCTGCCAATTGAACCCTCGGACAGTTGATTCCCTAAAAGATTATTGCTTCAAGTAAGTATACAAAGAGGAAATACAGCAGTACAACCAAAGTCGATATACTTATATCTCCAGGCATTTTGAGTGTAAATCTGCTATACAAATATTTTTACTTACAATAATTGCGAGACCAAATTGCTATACGGCTGAATAACAAAATACGTCATACTTTACGTGCAGTCGGCTTAGCAAAAACTGCCAAAGGTTCCTTCTGTAATACGACTTATTTTATCTGAATACCACACAAGAGTCCTTCTTTGTATACCCTCTTTGCACACTTACTTGAAGAAATAATTTTTTAGGGGATCAACTGTCCGAGGGATCAACTGTCCGAGGGATCAACTGTCCGAGGGATCAACTGTCCGAGGGATCAACTGTCCGAGGGATCAATTTGCAGAGGGATCTATTGTCCAGCGGGTCAACTGTCCGGCGGATCAACTGTCCGGGGGATGAACTGTCAGCGGGCCAACTGTCGGCGGGGAAATTGTCGTCGGATCAATTGTCATGGAACCGTGATATACTTACTAGTGGTTAGATTTAGCATTTCGGAGGTAGTGACTAGATTGCTGCAGGTTGCCCTTGCGCTCCGAGGGCAAGATATACTGCTCCGGACTGTCATCCCCCTGCTGCAGCGAGGGGGACAGGTACCTGCCCACGTGGGCAGCTATGCCCGGATCTGGAATCAACATCATCATCATTAGTAACAGAAAAATTGATAAAGATCAATTTGCTTACAGGGATCTGTTGCAAAAATTCTTTAAAGAAATAGCAACCTGCAGCCTGCTAATAAAAGTCTAAATAAATCTACTAGTGTAATTGAGAAATAACCTTAACAAATTTATATTAAAATGTTTTTGTCGGAATATTTAATTTATTGGGGTGGCTTGCATTAAAAGAGCATAGTGCAGAAAAAGAAAAAAAAGGAACAAGATTTTACATTCTAGATAAACAGGAAGCATATAAAAACATTATACGTAATAGCTCCTAAATAATTATAAATTCTGTAAAAATATCATTTAAGTATCTGTTTAATTTCTATTCATAGGGGGTTTCTCACCATCCTCCTAATAGCTTATCCATTATCCATACTATAACATATATTATAAAAAATAAAAATAAAATAGTCGCTCTAGTTAGAAAACTCTGCTAACTTATCCAATATATAGCCACTATTCATAGCTTCGAGTACCGAACAATAAACTCCGACTTAAGAAATAAATAGACCGTAAATCGTAAATCGAAAATAAACTTTATAGCATGGATAAGCTATTAGGAGGATGGTTAGAAACCCTCATAATATATTTACAAATTAAAGCAACAGAATTCATACATATATTGATTGTTAATGTATCATCATCATACATATTTACCGTTGAAAATGTACCATGTAATTGCATAAAATGTTGTCATTATGTCCCTGGGGACAAACTACATAAGTAGTTTAGCGTTTAGCGGGTGTGAATGAATAGAATTTTTTTTTATATATAAATTCTAGGTGAATTTACGAATTTAAGTCAATTTCATATAAAACATTTATATACCCGAAGAATTTTGCAACGTGTAATGGAAAAATATTTTGATTGTTTTTAAATGAAAAAAAATATTATCAGGCTGCAAAATGACACCTACATTTTTTACTCCAAATATGCTCAGGAATTCTGGTTAAAATCCTTCGGGTATGTGCTGTTACACCCTGTATGCACTAAAATCCCCAGAGATGCGTTACAGCTACAGTTTTATTTACATTAAATTGGAATTAAAATGTTTATGCACCATGATATAATATACACACTCACACACACATACATAATGTAAAAATCAAAATACAATAATATAGCTACAAGAGAGTTAAAATACTTTTAAACTCCGTGGAAGCAGAAATGTTGAAATGAAAATTCACCAATGAGAAAACTTTGATATTGTAGTAAAATTGTATTTTATAGATGCATAATTCCACAAGCCTATTCATAAAGTTATTTAATATGGAGACACTTGGATAGGTTGCTTTAAATAGGTATCTATTATTTAACTATGGGTTGAGTTGGCTGGAATACAATATTATTTCAGTAGAGTTATGAACAAGCGCAGGCTATAATGTATTGTATTTAAAGTAAAACCGAGGAAGCATAATTCTCTGCATGATACAATGTCATAACTTGTAACTGAAGTGAAGTTATATTGGCGCTATGGGAATTGTAACTTGATATCTTATTGCAAGCCCCGGGGGCATACCATCGCATGGGCAGAATGCAATTTGCTAAATAATTCACAACTACTACATAGTACACATGAAAATTCACATGGAAAACTAATTTATTGAAAGCTAAGAAAAACTTCATTTTTGCAATTTAAAAATAATCCAGTTTTTAGGCTTTTGTAGCAGAACTTTTTTTGTGTGTTTTTTTTAATAGAAAACCTGTCTGGGTTGACTTGATAACTCTTTCCGAAAAGAATTTAACTTCATGCTTTTGTGTTCCTTACAAAAACATAGAACAAAAATCTTTCTGACTTAAAAAAATGTTGAAAACTTTTATAGAAAACGGTCAACATCGGAATTTTTTTTTTAAATGTTAAAATCGTACATTAGATTTAATGTTAAAAGGTGGATGGGTGCATTGTTGAGAATGTGGTAAAGTTTTTGTTCTATAAATCTCAAAAACCAAAAAATAATTTTTAAAATGCTTTCAAAAGACAAAGTTGATGTTCAGGTTGGACCTCTTGCTTGCGATTTTAATATCTAATATATAAAAATCACGTGTCACGGTGTTTGTGGTCGCACTCCTCCGAAATGGTTGGGCCAATTTTTATGAAATTTTTTATGTATATTTGGTAGGTATGAGAATATAGAATATGAAATTTGCATAAAAAAATTGAAATAGGTCAAAGGGTTTAGCGGCAGGGAAAATTCATGAGGGGGAGGGGAATCCGGGAGGGGCGGAGAGGAATTAAGGAGGGTGGGTTCACATGAGGGGGACAAGGGAAGGGGGAAGACGGAAAAGGTGGAAGGGGAATACGTGAGGGGGGTCGCGAGAAGTGGGACAGCGGAGAGCGGAGGGGGAAGGTGAAAGTGGAACGCGGGAGGGTAAGAAGTCGCGGAAGCGGAAGAGTTGGCGGAAGGGGAACGGGACGAATGGGAAAGGACACGCAGGGAGACACAATTTATTTATTTAAGTGGCATTGCAACGCATGCCGGGTATCAGCTAGTACATATATATATTTTTTTTTAATCTTACCTCTTTTGAGCTTCAATGTGACAGGATCAGTTGATAGCCGCAGACATTTTAGTACTAGAAAGAAGAAAAACATTAATTAAGTTTATGTACTGATTTAACCGCCCTGCCTTCGGGTTATTTCGATACGATACGATACGATTGTACCACCCCAGCCAGGAGCAATCCTGTCCCGGTGAGACCGGTACACCAGGGGGCACTGATTTGTTAGGACTGGAACACGTGCTCCAAGGATGGGTGGGGAGTTGGAGTTTAATCAGCCGGTATACATGGCAACCTAATGAGCCAATATAGGAAAGAAGGTTGGGCCGGAATGGGATGGGTTGAGCAATTTTTTTATATATATTTTTTTTTATTATAAAATATATTTATATAATACATACATATATATATATATATATATACACATATATACATACATTCACATATATATGTGTTTGGTGTGTGCATGCATTGTCCAATGTGCCCTGAAAGCTACACACAAATTGAGCCTATTGAATCTTTCTGTCCCGCGTGCCGATTTCTACCTTAAGATTGTTAAGTTCTGACGTAATATGTCAATATTTCTGTAAATGCAAATATTTTCCAAAACGATAATCGATGCTTTGCTCTGAGATGCGAGCATCACCGATCCGTAAATCAAGAGCTTAAGTGTTCTGTAGACCTGTAAACATGCCCTATCTGTGTAGGTAATATCCGACTGAAATATAAACACATGAGATATTTATTATAGATTGAAAGTATAATTAAGTTGAAACGATCTTATCTCAGTGTGACTTCTTGCTTCGGTTAGCGCCATTGAGTTCAAGGTTGAACACTTCAGGAATCACTTTTGAACGCGTCCTATTTCACTTTTAACCTTTTTACCACTTGAGATGTGCAACGCGCCCGTGGAAAAATTCCAGAAACAAAGAACTGGAACTATCAAAGAGATAAAACTTTTACTTTAATCGCACATAACTCCTTTTCCGAGACCGATAAAATTATTTCGCGAAAAGTGGCAGGTTATGTGAATAGATATGCGTGTATGTGACAATTTTCAGATGTGTAGCTCAAACAATTCACTATTTATTTTAAAAACAAGGCAGGAGCTTTCTAGATGCGACCTGTTCAAACCGAACACCACTTAACTCTCCGCCCTGCCTTCGGGTTATTTCGCCAAAATACTCATATCTGTTAAAATTTTGTCAAAATATATGCATTTACAATAGGTTTATTAAAATAAAAGTTTTTAAAACATAATTTTTTTTTTTTTAAATGCGTTAGTGAAACGGGATAGTGCAGAATGGTACAATCAACAGGAAAATTTTTGAAATCTATTAGTTTGGTGTTTAATTTTTTGAATTCCAAATAATTTATTTTTTAAATTATCAAATTAATTAGAAAGTTTTTAGTAGTTTGTGTATAGCGTGTTACAGTATTGAATATAACTTATCATTAGTCGAACCATAATTCGAAATAGCTAAGCTTGAAATAGATAGTTTGCCCAACCAGGTGGCGATTTAGTACCCCTGATTTTACATAATAATATTAAAATAAAAGATATTACTACTATTAAAGATACTGATTATCCAGGTACTTCATGACCTTCTCCCCCTGCCCCTAGTTGGTTCCACGACAACTCAACTAAGTGGCATTTCAACACCCTTTTGAAAAGTCATTAAAAGTTATGAAAAAAAAGAAAAGTAGCTCATAACCTACAATAATGTAACCTACATAAAAATTTTAAAAAAA
Source organism: Limnephilus auricula (assembly GCA_951813805.1). Taxonomy (NCBI): domain Eukaryota; kingdom Metazoa; phylum Arthropoda; class Insecta; order Trichoptera; family Limnephilidae; genus Limnephilus; species Limnephilus auricula. Next base: position 39,066,884 of record OX638389.1, on the reverse strand, counting down.
AGGGAAAATTTAATGAATCTGAGTTGTCCGGTCAACCCCTACAAATGTCCTTCCTCTTCTAAGCTTTCTTTCTAACTGTGATGCTATAGCCTCACTGGCTCCTAGAAATAGAATAGTATTCAAATTAAAAAAATTAAATGATTCCGGAAAAACCAACAACTTGAAAACTGAACATTTTATATTGATAATAAAGCATCAATTAAAAAAAAAACTTTATTCACAGGGTCAATGACCGTGCATGACGTCATTAAAAAAAAAAAAAACAAAATTCGGTGCCTCCGTCGGCCTCATCAAACACGATGACAACATAATCACAATGATGGATGCCAACCCAGAGGCCAATAGCAATGACAACAATATTAGCAGTGGCAATAATAGTGACACATAATAATTGGCAGGGGGAGGACAACAGGCCAGCAATAGGCGGAAACACTGAACAGAGAAATCCTAGAATTGTGATCTATCAATACAGGGTTTTGACCCCTCGGGCTAACTTGTTCGCTTTTGGAAACAGCTCATATAGATCTCATAGAAATCGTTATGGTGAAAAATATGACCTAAATAATGTTAGAAAGAGAAAACACCAGGCATTATATTAAAATCTAAAAGTTAACCACAGAAGAATTAATACGTACAGATAAATAAAACCAACGTTTTTGACCGCGATTTGAAAAAACAATTATTAAACTTTTTAAATTTTTTATGAATTATTTTCACATGAAATGACTGAAAAATAAGGTACCCATTGATAACCTTTATAATACAATTGTTTAATAAAATATTTGTGTGTTTTTGTTATTTTTCGTTATCTGTAATCCTAGTTTAATATAAATGTAAGGTGAGCCATTTTTTGCAGTATGTTTGCATTTAAAACTTTAACATTAAAAATTATGTTGTTTTCTAATCATAAAATTTGAAAGCTAATTTCATCGTCTTTTTTTTAGTTTTAGATACATTCAGAAATATTCGGATTTTATTGCAAGGATCAAATATTCTGACCTTCTGACAGGACACGCTCGAGGTCTGAGGGGTTTAAGAAAACTGATTGCACATAAGACCTTTCGACTTCCAAGCTTTAGGCAGGCAAACTATATTGATTATCTGTTCGAGAAAGAATTTCGATATCAATTTAACAATTTAATAAGGACGAATTGAGTTAACTTCGGGCACGCGGACACGCCAACAACGTACTTCTATCGGTGTATTTCTTCAGAGGACGGAAACGCGATGACATTGACGACACGCACGGCCCTGACTCGACTAACGGCGAGAGCCGATCTCAACCACGCGAAGATAATCGAGAGAAAAGGTCAGAGAACGAAACAATTCGATTAACTGTCACAGATCAACTCTAATTAACGTTAATTAACGCATTCGAGTCAACGCCGCTTAGTAATTAAGCCATTGATAATTATTATTAGCGATTGGTGACTGATAATAATTGATTAATGCCTGTGTCAGACCATGCTACATTCGCGCTATACTCTCGAGGTTTGGCGTATTTTGGCATATCACTCGCCATACATTCCTTTGCTACTTTATAGCGGTGACCCGACAGTTGATCCCCCGACCATTGATCCCCGGCAATTGATCCCAGACTGTTGGCCCCCCCGAAATTATAATAATTATAAAATTATACATTTTTATGCACTTTTTACCAATTTCAAATCTAAATTCGACTTCAAAATTTCTTTTAAAAAATGAGTTCATTATTTACAGTGTAGATTTTTTTACGTATACGCTGATATATGTATACAGCATATAAACAAGTAGTTTTTTAGGGTCCGAGAGACTCAGTGATAAAAGCGCTAGCGTTGTATTATAGCTTGGCCTATTTCAGCATATCGCTCGCTATACATTCCCATTGGGAATGTACGGCAAGCGATATGCCGAAATACGCCAAACCAAATAACGCTAGCGTATATATATATATAATATGTTTTATTCTAGTTATGTATGTGATCTAATCCTGAATAATAGCATGTCCTATTTTTTTTTTTCATTTTACTGTCTTCTCTTTTATATTTTCTATTTCCATTATAATTTTTCTACTATACATATTTTTTCCTATTTTCAACAAGTTTATATATTTAATCTATATGTTTACACTAGACCTCACAAAGTAATTATATTCCATTGGTCACCATGAAACAGGCAGTCGCCTAGTTTGGTGATCAAATCTTACTAATATTATAAACGCGAAAGATTGTATGGATGTATGTGTGTTTGTTACTCTTTCACGCAAAAACTACTGAACGGATTTTAATGAAACTTTACAATAATATCTTACTATCTCTTACTAACATTATACACGCGAAAGATTGTATGGATTTATGTGTGTTTGTTACTCTTTCACGCAAAAACTAGTGAATGGATTTTAATGAAACTTTACAATAATACAGCTCATACATCAGAATAACATATAGGCTATAATTTATAAAGTTGGCTATTTTCCATATTTTACAAATAATAATTATTGTTTAATAGAAAATTTAAGTACTCGCCTAATACTTTGAATCAAATTAAGAAATATAGATCTAGGAAAATAGGGACCTAGGAAAAGAAAATAGGCTACTCGAAGTACTAATCCTACGCAGACGAAGTCGCGGGTCATAAGCTAGTGTGTCATATATATGTAATGTTTTATCTTTATTTTATAAATAAATAAACAAAAATTCTTTTGTTATTCGGCGGTACATCCTCTCAGCACACCTCTTGTGGTTATATTTTTTGTACGTGGATATACTGTGTTTTGCCTAAACTGACTGCATATTTTTTATAGTAATACTAGCTGACTCCGCAAACTTCGTACCGCCTCAGAATCAATAAATGTTGTGTTTAGTTTAATAGCTGCTAGAATTAATTTAAATTATGTCGACCAACGCACATTATTAGAAAAGCCGTTCCATACAAAATATATGAAAAAAAAATATTTTCGTCATAATTATTTTTCCCGTGATTTTTCGGGGTGTTTTAATAGTTATTCTGTTAATCGGGACGGAGACAAATCCAAAAAATCAAAAATCATAAAAATCGGTCCAGCTGTTCTTGAGTTATAAATGGTGTAACTAACCCGACTTTGTTTTATACATATATTAAGAACATAAAGAATATAGCTCTTGCACCTGATAAGGGAGCCACGATTCTCACTTAGATTGTAAAATGTTTAGTGTAAAATATTTATTTATATATTGAATATGTATAAGTATGTTGGAGGCCAACTGTGGGTGGTAGTCTGATAGTTTTCGACTAACGGGGTTTCTCACCATCCTCCCAATAGCTTATCTACACTAACAACGAATATTTTCGATTTAAGATTTACGGTTTATTTATTTATTAAGTTGGATTTTATAATTCGGTACTCGAACCTATGAATGGTGGCTATATAAGGGACCTCGGAATAACCTTCGATACTAAACTCCTATTTACTAATCACATTGATATCATTACTAATAAAGCAATGAAAATGCTGGGCTTCATTATAAGAATATGTAAAGATTTCAAAAATATCCAAACATTTAAAATACTATATACAACTTTAGTTAGAAGTCATTTGGAATATAATTCCCCCATATGGAACCCTGTCTACAAAAGCCATGCAAATTCCATTGAAAGAATCCAACACAAATTTCTCAGATCAATTAATTTCAAATTAGGAATTCCCGCGGATGACATAAACTATGATTCTCTATTACAAAAAATGCGACTCATATCGTTAAAAGATAGAAGAATACTTAATGATCTAATTTTTTTATTTAAAATAAATAACAACTGGTTTGACTCCCCTGAATTAGTTTCACTGGTGAATTATCACATACCTTTTAGACCTACTCGACTCCAAACACCTTTTCATTGTAATACCTCTGGGACCACCGCAGAACAAAATGCAACAATAAATCGCTTACATACTTTTGGCAATAAATATGCTAATATCGATCACGCCGGTAATCTGGCCTCATACAAAAGATGCATTAAACAAAATTTGTCTTCTAGTACCATGTAAACATAATAATTATGTAAACATAATATGCTTACCAGAACTTGCAAAACATTAATTCATTAGAAATCATAGGTACTTGTAAAATTCATCATATCGGTTAATATTTGTAATCTATAATATCTACCTATTAAATATTTTATTTTTATTTTTCTTTGCTCCTGTGAGGACTTCTTACTTATTATATTTTATATTTAAATCTTTGTTCTTTTTAAAGACATCTTATATTTCTACATTTAACTTTTTTATTATTATTATTTTATTCTCACTTTTAACTTTTAACTTTTTTATCTTTGCTTAATAATTTAAAGCTTGTACTTTATACTTATACTTTGTACCATATTTTTCACTTTACATTTATATTTTACCCTTTTCCTACTACTTATTACCTTACTACTTACTTTTAACATTTTTTTTTTTCCTTATATTTAACTTACATTTATACTTTTAGTTATTCTTCATGTTGTTGTACTATTTATATGTTATGTCAATTATGTTAATGGCACATGTTGTGCCGTATATGTGTAAATAAATAAATAAATAAATAAATATATTGGATAAGTTGGCCGAGTTTTCTAACCACTGCGAGTATTTTATTTTTATTTTTAATAATATTCGTTGTAGTATGAATAAGCTATTGGGAGGATGGTGAGAAACCCCCTAATTAATCGAACATGGTATTAGAATAATGGTAACCGTTATCTTGGAGAACGGAATTGGAAAGCGATGCAGGAAGAGTCATTGACGTAGAAAAGCATTGTTGACAATGCTATCGTCGAGAGGCTTGCCGACCTAATAGTTAATTAATTATTACATGCAGTGCCGGATTAGCCCCTAAGCAAATTAAGCAATTGCTTAGGGCATCACGTCTTTGGGGGCACCAAAAACAGCACCAAAAAAATATTTTTGCTAGCACATGAAAAGTAAGGAAGGCTGTTTTTAAATTGACTTTTAAACAAGAGCGTTGACGTTTGGGGTCACAACCCCGCTCCCGCTTGCTGGCTCGCTCATTTATCGTCGGCAGCATTTGGAAATTAATTTACTTATGATGTAAAATTAAGGATTTAGGAACCGATATTCAACAGTTTCATCCATATGTCATAAAAAAATAAGTTCCAGTGATTTTCCTCGCACAAGTTCATATAAAACCGACGCACAATTGTACAAAATAGTTCACTACGATAAAATTGAACTAGCGTTCAATAATGTGGACACAGCCCCTGTGTATATTTTTATGCCTGATGATATCAAACTGCACAGCGGAATGATCTTTTTCGAAATTGAAAATAATAAAAAAATGAAAAAAGAACGACGATGCTGCAGGAAAGGCTCAATGCTTTATCAATATTATATAGATATGCTAAAATCGTTGGAATATAAACTATTTTCTGCTAGTTTAATGCTTTCATTTCAATGAATAAATAAAAAAATGCTTTGGTTTTTATTGTATTTAATACCTTCATACATATTTTAAGGTACGTTATGATCTAACTCGTTGTATTAAATAGGATATTTTATTTAAAGACCGGTACTAGTTTACTTATGGATAGGGGGCCTACAGGCGTGGATTGCTTAGGGCATCAAGTAGTCTTAATCCGGCACTGATTACATGGTACACAGAGAATAAGGGAGGGTTTGAACTCGAATGAACTAGTAGTCTCAAATTCATTAAAGTTTAGTAGTAGAATAATTTTTACAAAATTCATTAGAATGAATTATTATTATTAGCATACTGCCACCAATGATAGTGATAAAGATTATGTAGAAGATTACATTATAATTTACTACGTGTTCCATGACAATTCCCCCGCGTTTGGCGCGTCAGTGGTATTTCAAAATACTGACTGAAATATTTCATGCACTGGCTATGGGAGGAAGAGAGAAAGAAAATGTGCGCGCGCACTGCTCTCTCTTGCTTCTATAGTGAGCCCGTTCGCCTCGCAACGCATTTCACTTTTCGTTACACATTCGCCAGTTTACCCCTCAAGTCAAGCGTGCGTAAAGAAGTATTTACTTAAAAAAACTGTCAAAAACATTGATAATAAAATAACTAATGACATTAACATTACTGCTGTTAGCGCCGTAATAAAGATATTTATAAATTACATCTCGCTTCATGAATGAAAATCCCACGTTTTAAAAATAAAAATAGGTCAATGTTAAAGATTTGGCATCGTCTTCGTATATAAAAAAACACACACTGCAAAACAGCAATAATAAAATATACATAACAACATTATTAGCGGCGGACTGACTAGTGGTGTGGGTGTGTTGCACTACACACAAAATACAGTAATACGGATTAACCCGCTAAGTCCAGTTTACTGTAGCTTTATTTTAATTTTAAAATCTTATATCGTCCAGTTGATTAGTCAGACATCTCCGATTTTTTTTAAATTTTAATTGAGTATGCAGTCATCTGGTACAATACTCCTACTAAAAACCGCAATTAAATCGATTATAAAGCAGAAAAACTTGAATAGTCCAGTCAAATAAGCATTTCACCCTAAGAGTATGGATATTAGAGAGACGGCATGTGAAGTGTGCCCGCGCGCTCCAAGTGTGCCTTTTGGAGAATTTTACCCAAACGGCTTACATTGGCTGCTGGTTTTTGGCCGTATAATACGTTCCGACATTTTTACGACAGCAGCCATTTTACACGGTGACAGGCAATATCAGCCGTGTGGGTAGAATTCTCGAAAAGGCACACTTGGAGCGCGCGGGCACACTTCACATGCCGTCTCTCTAATATCCATACTCTTAGATTTCACCTCTAAATGAAACGGAATAAGCTGAAAATTTGTACAAACCTTTATTTTGGTATACTAAGTGTTGTCTCAAAAGTCTCATAAGGTGACGTGAGCGTCTTTAGATATTCAGGTCACGAAAATCAATTTTTTTGAAATTATCTTGCTTCCTTTGCCTCGAATCGTTCTTGCATCGATATAAAAGTTGTAGAGTATTTATTTATTAAAATTCTCTACAAATTTTGTCTTATGTAATTTTTTATACGCTTAACCGTTTTTAAGATTTAGCGCGAAGAGTTCGGGGGGCTTAGCCGTATAATGCCATAACGCAAGGTTAATGGCGAATCACAGTTCATAATACGGATTTTAACTTAATTATTCGTTAAATATTAATTATTTAATATTTTATTTATAAATATTACTTATAAATCAAATGGTCATTTAACATAACTTACCTTTTTCATATAATTAATAGAGTAATTATTTTGAATATATTTTAATTACATATTTTAATTAAAACAAAACGCAAATCAGCGGTGATATAGAGTATCAAAAAAAATCGCTGGCGTTTTCAAACTGTCTCTGCTCGATTTTACTGGCTTGATCGCGTGACCGTTCCTCTAAAGACTGGTCCAAAAGACGTTTTATGCTTGAAGGTTCATAGGTTGCAGGTAGTATAAACATAAGAGGAAAACACATGAGTAATAAAATACATGGGCCAGTCAGAGCAAACAATAATGGTAAATACACACTGAGTCGACGTACGTATGCATCGCTACGCCTAACAATATCTGGGATAATTAGCAACCATACATTTATGTTTTAGAATCACATTGGCCACACGCATTGCGACGTGCGATGTCTGTGGCCATTTTCATAGAAAATGTGTGATTGCTAAGCATTGTTAGGCGTAGCGATGCGTACGTACGTCGACCCGGTATGATTCTACCTTAACAAAACCAAAAACCACATATTATTTTTTATAAAGGGTGGCATAGTTTTAAATTTTCGTTAGGGTAACCCATATGACAGGATTGAATGATTACCTACGGGTATATACGGCAATGGGAACAGAAAATCCAATCAATCTTAGTTCGTAACCCTCCGCCCGCCGTTACGAGTAATCCGAAACTAAAGGGGGCCATTTGTGTAACTGTGGGCGATTTAAAGGAAATGTCACATTCGCGGCGGTGTATTTTTCTATCAGGGCGATCCGATAACCCACATTCAAACACCGCTGAACTACGATGCGAATCTGGAGATTGGACGGGCGCATTACCTATCCTCTGACCTGCAAACTACCTCTGCGAGGGAACCTCGCAATCGATCATTGGTGGAAATAAGGTATTATTAATTTGTGAAATGTCGTTGGATTAATTTTTCACATTAAATAAATAAATAAAAAAAGACACGTATTTCCTGGAAACTGGATAGTGGATAGCCCAAAACTCGACAGTGCAGTTATAGAGACCACAACTTTAATAACAATCAACCTTAAGATTTTTTTAATGCGAATATCGCATAAGATATAATATTGCAATTGCAACTACTCCCTACTGCCTAGAGCCAGCGAGACTATGGCATCCTTAGTTGGAGTATGTTGTGAAGCTGAAGGTAGTGGGGAGGGAAAGGAGTTGGAGAAGAGAAAGGTGGGGAAGCACCTGGCTATTCAGATCTAGTCACCAAACACGGCGAAAACCATTTCAAGCGACGTTTCAATTCTGAATCGTGGTTATACACCACGGCGATACTGAAAGTATCTTCCACTCTGGAAAGTGCCGAATTTAAATTGTCGCGAACGTTCCCAATTAAATTGTGAAATAACACAAAACAATAAAATAAAATTTACTTGCACACGCCGGGATTTGAACCCGCTACCCCGGATCGCTAGTCGAGAGCCTTACCCCTACCTTGACCAAAGAGGCCGTTATCTAATTTCAACAAAAAATACACAGTACGAAAATTAATTTAATATACTAAAAACGGTAGATTTGTGGTTTAAGGTAAAACGAATTAATTAAATAATATTCATATAGATTCTGATTCAGCTATCAGTCAGCCAAAACATAATATTAAAGTACGTAATTAAATTAATGATAGTAAACAAGGAAATAATTGCAAATTGAAGCAAAAATTGGGGGTACGCATTACCGTGACAAATGTTTTTGAGGTTAATAAAATTTATCCTCTCAACACACTTTGTGAGTTTGGAATTGTGTATGGAGAAAACGATTTTTTTTCGTCGAAATAAAAAGACGTGGAACAAAGTTCAAATTCGCATGTAGAAACTGGTTAAAATGATACAAAGTCGTGTTACATACAATTTGTATAAAATTACGTTAATTGTATTTGTGTGACTTGATTGTTAAATTCATGTAATAATGAGAGTATTCATTACACGTGTACACAAGATAGATAGACGGTAAGGGGTACAGCAAATTTGTATTAAGAGTCAAGGGGTACGCATGTTAAAAAAGGTTGACAACCGTTGGTCTAGATCGTTCATTGTACACCCGATTATTAGATCCTGTTGACGCAACTATATAAATCTTCCTTAATTTCCATGTACCTATCCCCATCTACATGTGAACATTAATTGCAACTGTAAATCAGGGAAAAATCTGGGAACAATCAGTCTACTAATGAAGCTTGTGCAGTGAACAACAAATTTATCTCTCAGCGTAAATATCGACTCGATAAAAAAAATGACCATTTGGTACTCCCTCGGTGTTATGAGTTCGAATCTCTTATATGTAATTTGCATACTATCCCTCCAGGCCGTAAGAAAGATTCTTATCAACAAAAATATCAGAAGGTCAATATACAAAAATTCAATCTTTACCAACTACCACAGTTGTGCCAACTTGAAACATATTAAAATTTTGGATTACAGTCCGCAAATTGATTCGCAGTATATTTGCAACTACAGGTGTCCACATAAATAAATTAATCACGCTGAGGAACGAAGATAATATCACCGTAGTTCAGTTTTTTTTTTGCAGAGTGCAGTGTTTAAATTTAACGAGGCTGGTTGGCTTGCAGCATTAAAAGAGACATGCAGCCAACACTCATAGTATTTTGGGCTTTATAATTAGAATTATTCGCTTCTCATCTCTTTTGTATGAAATTGAAAGCGTTTAAAAAGCTCGCCTGCACACAATTAGTAAAATGATCGTTCAAACTGTTAATTATTTAAGTAAATAAACGAAGTAGGGTAATGTGCAATTTGCACTAGACAAGGGGGAATGCAGTTTGTTTTGTTGCATTCGTGAAAGGACAATGGCCCGAGTGGGAGGCGGGAGGTGGGAGGTGTTCACACGGCAGCCGTAACTGTGTCTGCATATTTAGGCCGTCGCACATTTATCTGCCGCTAAACCTGTCACTAAATGGTGCATTCCGATGCGTCAGGATTTATGTATCCGAGGAATGGCGCGTCTTAAAGTGTGCTGCGAATCGCAATTATATGCAGGATTATATCGATCACGGAAATTTGAAATGCTGTAAAGGACAAAATGGTTTTTTTTAGACCTATTATTATGAATTTTTATTATAAAATAACATTGAATAGATCTTAAATTTTTTTATTATTTATTATAAATTTATTCCTGTACAAGCCCTCTTCCCTTACGGGGCCTTCAGGGAGCCAAGGTGGGGTGGACTCTTCCCTTATGGGGCCTTCATGGAACCAAAGGGGAGTGGACTCTCCGTCGTGGAGCCTTCAGGCAACTAAGGAGTGGAGAGGAGATATTAGTACCTCTTCCCTCATGGGGCCTACAGGGAACCAAGGTGGGGTGGACTCTTCCCTTGTGGGGCCTTCATGGAACCAAAGGGGAGTGGACTCTCCATTGTGGAGCCTTAGGCAACTAAGGAGTGGAGAGGAGATATTAGACCCTCTTCCCTCATGGGGCCTACAGGGAACCAAGGTGGGGTGGACTCTTCCCTTGTGGGGCCTTCGGGGAACCAAAGGGGAGTGGACTCTCCATCGTGGAGCCCTCAAGGAACTAGGGAGTGGAGAAGAGATAGTAAGCCCTCTTCCCTCGTGGGGCCTTCAGGGTGACAAGGTGAGGTGGATTCTTCCCTTGTGGGGCCTTCAGGGAACCAAGGGGGAGTGGACTCTCCGTCGTGGAGCCTTCAGGGAACTAAGGAGTGGAGGGGAGATATTAGGCCCTCTTCCCTCACGGGCCTTCGAGAAACCAAGGGGGTAGCTCTTCCCTTGTTGGGCCTTCAGGGAACCAAGAGGGAGTGGGTAAAATGGGAGACAGCAAAATGGGCCTATGGCCTAAGTGCTCACGGGAACTACTAGTAAACCGTCTCCGCTCTTTAAAAAAATATATATATTCCTGTACAAAAAAAATGGCTATATTAATTTTTATACTTAACATTTTTTGTAAATTTTGTTAAGAGTATAGTAGTATTTAATTTATTTTTAATTTTTCAGAGGAAAATTCTCTTAAAATGCACGACGTAAAAGACGCCTATTTTCCTAGAAATATTTCGACGACGCAGATCACAAGAGAAACATGACAAATATTTAACTCATTTTTGGATTTATTGTCCTTTACAATATTTTAAATTTCCGCTACGGATATACAGGATGTTAAGCATCGTACTTGACTTAATTTAACCAGTGATTCCTGAATTTTTTTAAGTAAAAAATGTAAATAAAATGTTAATACCCGGTGACGTTTAAAAAAAAAAAATTCCCTACAAAATACGATACGATACGATTGTACCACCCCAGCCAGGAGCAATCCTGTCCCGGTGAGACCGGTACACCAGGGGGCACTGATTTGTTAGGACTGGAACACGTGCTCGAAGGATGGGTGGGAGGTTGGAGTTTAATCGACCGGTATACATGGCAACCTTATAAGCCAATATTGGAATTTAGGATGGGCAGGAATAAAGGAATGGATTGAGCGTTATGATTTTTTTCCTTCCTTCTTTATGCTTTCCCTTTTCTTGCCTCTTCTCGGCTTTTCTTGGATATTCATGTCTCTTCTTGGATCTTCTCGTCTCTTATCGGCTCTTCTTGCTTTTTCATGGCTTTTTTTGTCTCTTCTTGCTTCTTCTGGTTTCTTCTGGGATCTTATAATCTCTTCTTGGCTCTTCTTGCTTTTTATTGATCTTCTTGCCTTTCCTTTTATCTTCTCGCCCCAACTTGGCTCGTCTTGTCTCCTTTTGGATCTTCTTGTATTTTCTAACTGCGGACCGACCCTTCTTCTTGAATATTTAAATCTAATAATTAAATAAATATAAAAGGACACCTCCCGAAAGTGCAATGGATAAAACCTGACTGAAATAAAAATAAACAATTAACATCCTCGCTGCGCGCCTTATAACTCCATTCGCGCAATAACTCTCCCGTCAATTCAATAGTATATAAATACTCAAGTACCTACAGTCGTCATCTCAGTGAACTCAATTGTTTATGATACAACTGTCATTATGTTTACCAATAAATGACAATAATCTGAAATAAGTGGTACCCAAATGTGAGATTTTTATGGACCCCCAAATCAGGCTAGTAATTCTTCTAATTTGACTGTCTCAAACTTAGACATATCAAGTGTGGCCTATTAATATAAACAAAAGTGGATATGACTTATCTTATTGATGTGAAGTAATTCTTTGTCTTCCCGCCTCCAACACTTTGGTACACCACTTGAGTTTGACACAGACTCTCTGCTTATGAATTTACAAATTGAACATCGATTAAGTTTTAAAACATATAATTTAAATCTAGTATAACTTCTTTTCCGAGAGAGATAAAAACATTTCGCGAATTTTATCAGATATAACTGATTGTTTCGCGTGTGTGTGACAAAATTCAAAAAGTTAGGTTGAGAAATAGACTAGTTATTTGAAAAACAAGCCAGGAGCAATGAAAACACATCCTGTTCAAATCACATACCACGGGACTCTCCAAAAAAAAAAAATAAAAAAATTCCCTACAAAAACATAAAAATTAGTAGGTATTGGAAAGTTAGGGGAGGGGTGAGGGGTTGGTAGGTTACTTGGCTTACAGACCGGTGACGACATGTGAAAGTTTTTTTTTTTTGATTTTGAAGAAAAAGTTTTTGAAAAATAAAAGACATCCAAAAAGTCACCGGAGACCAAAATTTCATTAACAGTTTTTCCTCCAAATAATGTCAGGAATCGCTGGTTAAATAAAGTAAGTCGAGTACGATTTTTAACACCCTGTATAGAAATATCGTAAATAGGTTAGGCATTGAAGTATGGGGAAAATAAAATAAGTGAACATTGTTCACAATTTAATGATTTTTAAAATTTAATTTCAACGTGAATTCGAAGTAGAAGAAATTATTCTCATTTTTTAAAGTGCATAAATAATTCAATTAACCACTATTTTACCTATCCTGGTCTTACTTTAATTTCTATCCAATTATTTCATACAACTGATTTTTATTTCATAAGTGTACAAAACAGGTAAGCAATAATAGATTCGGTCAGATTTGGCTAAAGTGTTGTAAAATCCTTCGATACAATATACTTATTTGTCCAAACCTCAAATATCAATTTAATTTTGCAGGTCTTTCGCGGGAATTTTTCGGAATCTTCGCTATCACAAAACGAACATAGCGATGTTAAAAACGATGATTGAATTCCACGAAGTGATAAATTCCAAGGTTTCCGTCTATTGTAAAAGGGGCGACACATTGCTTGAGAAGACAAATAAACACAGCTTATTTGTCCACATTCGTAATCAGAAAACGTGTGGCTGCGTGCCGACACTTCGAGGTGAGCCAACAGCCAATACCAACACCGGGCCAAATATCCACCCAACTAGAGCCAGAGACACACCTGTGCGTCGGGTAAACAAACACTAGTAATTATAATAGCCGATTAACCCCTCAGGCCTCGAGAATGTCAAAATATTTCCGCTTTGCAAAAAAATCCAAATAAATGGAATATTTCGGAATGTATCCGAAAATTAAAACTGTTTTGGAAAGGTGATGAAATACCGTTTTCCAATTTTATAATTATTAGAAATAAACATATAATTTTTCAAATACATAGATAAATTATAAATGAAGGCATAAAAAAAGGTTTTTAAAAAGGTTCATCTTACGTTTTTTCTAACAAAAAATACTGTTGACGAAAAAAAATAAAAACTCACACATATTTTATTTGGCAAATTGTATTTATTATAAACGTTTTCGATAATTCACTCTTGTTTCATATAAAAATAAATCATAAAAAAGTCCTAAAGTTTCATTATTTTTTCATATTGCGGTGTGGGTACATTTTAATTATTTTCTGGTTAACTTTTAGATTTTAATGTAAAGCGTGGTGTTTTCTCTTTCCAACATCGTTTAAATCGGTTCCATGTCTAATCGGACTATGAGATCTCAGCGTCTGAATTCCCATAGTAAATTTATTCAGACACGATACTTCCTCACATGATAATTCATCACATCGTAACTCACATTAACCTACCCTTCCATTCCCCCCCCTAATCTAACCTAAGGTCAAAAACCCCAAATATCAGTTTTCGACGCTTTCAGACATGATGAATTATCATGTGAGAAGTTTAACATCCGATGAAAAGTTTGTACTCAATATTCATACAATTAAAAAGTTTCCACTGAGTAGACCGGTGACCGTTTAAATCATATTTCTAACCGTAGTAACCGTGGTGGACCTATATGAGCTGTTCCGAAAAGCGAACAAATTAGCCTGATAGGGTAACACTTACTAGGCGCTGATCTGATCAACATGTCGTAAGTGCATAATGAAGCTAGTTAGCTATGAGAAGGTTAACTCCCACAGTGGGAGATGGTGAATCCATCTGAGTGTTGGAAATGTTGAATTTCCTGCGGAGATTTTCATTTACTCACGGAAGACGGGAAGGCTTAAAAGGAAATTGACATAAGTGTGAAATGCAGGAAATTCAATAAATGAAAAACTCGCTGCAGTAATCGCTAGGAAAAATTGTTAAAAAGTTCGAGGCTTTCTTTAGTCTGTTACCAAATACCAACCTTTAATTAAACGCAACGCTATGACGAGGAATAGATTGACGTGGAATCGAAAAACAACGCCATTACCTAGGTAACCAAAAAGTGCAAATGAACTCACACCGCCATCTGTCAGAAACTTATGGAACTTACAAATAATTTCAAATCAATGTCCCATAACAAACATTTAATTCACAATAATACATGTTGAGGTTAATAATCGAGATAAAAACTTCTACCTTTTAAGTTGGACCAAATTACACATAGTAAGCCAAGTTTCATAAAAATCGGTTAAGTAGTTTCGCAGTTTACCTCGGACAAACATCGTGACGCGAGATTAATGCCGACCAGGATAAATCTCGCAATTATTACAAAATCGGGTGTAAGATTTTTTATATATGCTTTTAAAATTGAGGCTCTCATATTATGCACTTTGCTGTAGAACGCCATCGTGTCAATTAAACAACTCTATTCTGAAGCTTTATTTTTTTACATTCATAAATACAATTAACACGTATTTTAGAAATACATCTCAGGCTCAAAAACATATCCAACAAGTACTAATAAGTATAACAAGTATACCCCACTCTCATTTAATTATGTAAACAGCGCACACGGAGAAAAATGTTATTCGAAAAAACGATCATTTTAATAGTAAAAACGGTTAAAAACGGGACTGAAGTTCTTAAGAACAAATTAACAGTGTTTCAATGTTTATTGGCGGGAAGAATAATTTGTTGGTATACGTAATTTCGTACGTATACCAACAAATTATTCTTACACGTTCCCGTCAATAAACATTAAAACCCTGTTAATTTTGTTCGTATGAACTTCAGTCCCATTTTTAACCGTTTTTACTATTAACATTATCGTTTTTTCGAATAACATTTTTCTCCGTGCATAAGAGTCGCAACTGCTCCCAACCATCTGTAGCCAGGGAGACTATTGCGTCCCTAGTAGGGTATGTTGTGAGGCTGAAAGTAGTGGGGAGGGGAAGGAGATGGAGAAGAGGAAGGTGAGGAAGTACCTGGCTATTTAGATCTGATCATCAAACACGGCTAAAGCCATTTCAAGGAACGTTTTAATTCTGAATAGTGGTCTTACACCAGGGCGATACTGAGAGTATCTTCCACTCTGGAACGTGCCATAAATATACTATTTATTATTTTAAATGAATAAATTGTGAAATAACACAACTTCATAAAATAAAATGTATTTGCGTACATTTTTTTTGCATTGAACCCGCGACCTTCGCATTGCTAGTCGGGGGTCTTACTCCTCGACCACTATCATAATATGTAAATGAAAATCTGAATCCCAGTAAGAATATCATTCTCAATTTTTAACAAAAAAAGGAAGAAAATAAATCATTTACTATTATTACCTATATTATTGTAAAAGAACCATTCCTTACTGAAAGCTTAAAGAAATGCGAAAAAGGACAGCTAAAAAAGATATTGCAATAATATAGTTCGATTTTCTAAAATTCTTCTCAGTGTGGACCTAAGAGTATAGATATTAGAGAGACGGCATGTAAAGTGTGCCCGCGCGCTCCAAGTGTGCCTTTTCTAAAATTCTACCCACATGGCTGACATTGGCTGTCACCATGTAAAATGGCTGCTGTCGGAACGTATTAAACGGCCAAAAACCAGCAGCCAATGTAAGCCGTTTGGGTAAAATTCTTGAAAAGGCACACTTGGAGCGCGCGGGCACACTGCACATGCCGTCTCGCTAATATCCATACTCTTAGGTGTGGACCGTTAGGTCTGCTGAATCACAACGAAAAAAAGAGAAATATTCTGAAAGAAATCCTTATCAATAAAGAAAACCTTATAATCCAAAATCGGAATTGACGAGTATTTTTGAGCCAGCCTTTCCTCGGTATCAGAGGTCGTAGAGGAAAATGATGGGATAACGGAGGAAATAGGAAAGAAGGGGAGAGAAATGGAACGCGCTTATATTCTCGCCGATTAATCTTCATGATTTTATCATAATATTTCCAAGGGTGGGCGGTGGAATCAAAGAGATTTAATCAGATACGCTCGTTTGATGACATTTAAGGGGCAAAGTTTCCCCTTTTCTTTAAGAAAGTGATATTATTTTGCAGTGTTATGTCGTTATGTGACAATGGTAGAGTAGAGAATATCCCCGCAGGAGCAAATAAGTGTGAATTGGGGCGAGAGTGTGACAACTAGTAGAGGGGTGGGGGTAGTGTCACCAGACGATGATTCCTGGTAATCGAAAAGCATAATTTACAAGAATGAAACATTACATTTAATTTCGCATTTCATAATAAAAAAAAACTTAGGGTAGGTACTTATACAGGTAAATAAACAAGTGATAGGTACTTATTTACTTAAAGCTTTTTATTGTTGATTTATAATTTCAGCTTTTAGAAAATGGGTAAAAAGATGAAAATTTAATAAAATTAAAAATACTAATTTCGGTTGTGATTCTGTCTGTAGCTCCGGTTGACAGATGTTGTAATTTTTCAAGTTTACTGGCAGTGTTCATTCGAAAGGTAATTTCTGATCGTCTCTAAAATAGATAGTTTTTGTTTTTAAAAGACAATGAATGATTCTGAGTAAACAAATTTTTATAAATACTTCAGTTTCACAAATCTTTTAATTATTACAACATTCCGTGATTTTTCACGGGTCCGCTGTAGTATCGCATATTTTTTTATCATGTTCCTTTACTTTTGTATTTGTAACACTGGATTGCAATCGGAATCTCAATCCACTATAATATTGTATTATATTAGAGAGCAACTAACTTATAGGGATGGGAAGCAGGGGGCTTTGGTTGACGGCAATAATTTCCGTGACCTGCGGTTAACACCACTGCCAGTCTCATTGCCCGGAGCCAGTGAACAGCGACACGCCCGATAACTGAAAGATGTAGGGCGGAATGTCTGCTAACTAAACACAATCATTTCGTGCAACATTTTGACAGAATGGTTGATTCTCACCAGCGCAATCAATAATGAGAGAAATCATCTGGTCTAAAATCTGAAATAAAGAGCTAATCAAACGGTTCAATGACAAATCAACAAAGTGGAATTTAAACACTAGTTTGAAAAGTCATTAAAAATACTTTTGACAGAAAATAGCATCGAACCTAACGTAACATATTTAAGCCCTCAGGCTTCAGGCATATTTTGTCAAAACGTTAGAAAATTTCAACTTTGCAGTAAAATCCAAAGAAATGGAAAAATTCTGAAGCTAAAAACTATTTTTGAAAGATGATGACGATGACAAACGCTTTCAAATTTTAATATTACAAATAAACACACAATTTTTTAAATATAAATCTTTATCGATAACGAAAAAAAAATACAAACATATTTTATTTTACGATTTGACAACTGACTTTTTTGTCGTTTCATACAAAGATTAATAAATAAATAAATCATAGTTTCAAATTTTATTATATTTGCGGTCCGAAACTTTGGCTTCATATTGTTGTACATTTTAATTTTTCCGTGGTTAACTTTTAGATTTACATATATGTTTTCTGTTTCTTACACCGTTTAAATCGTACGTCTCACCATGAGAGTAAGGGAGACACAACGATTTCTGTGAGACCTATATTAGTTGTCCAAACATATTAATTTCGGTCATCTAGGTGTTCTGCATAATTCTGGTTCAATGAACTCGAACTTGCTTTGAATTCAAGTGTCATTTTTAAAATTGGAATTACTCATAATATCCCGCGTTTTTTCACGGGCTGCACTAGTAACATAATATTTTAACAGAAAATCAATTTTATTTTAATTTTTTAAATTGGAACTGAATTGTCAAGAATTCAGACTAATATATTGATTATTCACAGGACTACGGGACGGACTATTCTAATATAATTATAATATTATAAATAACTCAGGTCCGGGGCACACGTCATTCCTATGTCTACCTACGTTAAATTGTCGTGAAGCTTATGTGCCCAAGCGGTTAATGTGAAGGTACGTTTTTAGATTTTCACGGCCAAAAGCATTTTCGTTGTTTGTTTTTGGGGTGTTATGCCGTGTTGCGCTACCTCCTTCTTTAGCCGACGTTTCGGACAGCGTTGCAGTGTCCATCATCAGTGGTTAATGTGAACTTTGTTCCTAATACGGCTGAAGACATTTATAGAAAATTTTCAAAACAAAGTGCTGGCGTTCCTCAATGCGTATACAATAAATAACGCACTGCCAAGTTTAGTATGGAAAATGTCATAATTCAGTAATATATGTATTATGACGACGTGTTATAAATAATGAATTCATTCAATTTGCAAGTAGCTGCATCGTTGACGTTGCGTTGTCAGTTCATTGACGCATAACACACGCAAAATATAGGAAGTACCTGTCAAAACCACGTTTATTACGCTTTAGGTTAAATACAGTATGATTTTTCGCAAACGATTCCATAAACGACAATTGAACGACAACGAAATTGTTTTCTTAGAGATGAATTATTTTTTTTTTTTTAAACTTTAGGTAAATGTTTACTACTCCGCTTACCGGATAATACGGAATTCGAATTTCGATACACGGATACGCACGGATAATACGGAGCGGAACATTTCCTTTGCCGCCATTTCTTTGGATTTGATATTTGCGATTTTTTTCAATCTAAATACGCACGAATTAATTAGGTTACCCAGCCTAAGAACCTAATAACCTATTTTGTGCACGTAAATAGTTGTATATTGTAGTAATTGAAGTTGTATGAGTCCGTTTCACTTGGCCAAACGTGGCTGTCAAATACTTCGCGTAAGTGAAATAATCTTATAAAATTGAAATATAAAATGCATGTTTTTTCGTCTCCCATAAATACTCAAGTTTCGTAATAATAAAGCAAAATCTAACTGTTTGAATAAAAAATATTCAGTATTAACCAGTAGGCGGAGTATGAAACTATTAATAAACTTTATAACTTAAAAACTCAACTTATAATATTTTAATTAATAATATTAGCGAAAGTCAATCGAAAATCCGAAACAGAAAAATCAGAAAAAGATTTGGATACATCCTGATACTTCCCAGATGTATCCGTATCTTTTTCTGATTTTTCTGTTTCGGATTTTCGATTGACTTTCGCTAATATTATTTTCATTCATTAAAATATTATAAGATGAATTATTGTTTGCGTGGTTCATGATTGGACTTGTGATTGATTGTAGGAACGCTATTAACCAAAAAAAAATCAAAACATAATAATCTTGCCCTACTACAGTGACAATATTATAAATTTTTTTTTTTTTTTAAATCGTTAAAACTAGCTTATTCTTGGACAGAAATTTTAATTTATATTCGACAAATCGGTAAATCCGTAATTTGTAATTTAAATTTACACCAATCAAATTGCTTCATAATAATTTAAATTGTTTATTATATATTGCATCATAAAGCTACAATTAAAAAGGCAAAATATACTTTTTTGAGTTCCTATCTTAACTCTTGAATAATTGCCAAAAATTGAATTCTTGAATGGCCTATATTTTACAATTTACCAAATTTTAAAAATTTACACATAACTGCACACTCAACTCAAATTTTGATTTTTCGGATATGTAAGACTAATCCACTGACGATCGGCATATTTGAATTATAATAAAGAACGAGAAAGACGTTTTAACCGAAAAAAGATGAGAAGCGGAAATTTCTACACAAAAAAGATCACGCACAAATAAATGCTCTGATATCCTACGTAAATTTCCTTTTGTAAGTAGGTACGCATTACACATGTACATATGACTCCCTCAATGTCGATTAGCCAATGTAACCAGCCACTCGATGAGGAGGCGAACGATATCGCAGACTGGCCAAATTAAAAATTAAAATGGTAAGAACCTTGAATTCGGCACCTTGAATTTAGATGTTAGGCCGAATGAAAGTTTCGCATACATAATATATAGTTTAAACAATCGTAAGATTTAGTTAGTCAGATAAACTTTGTTAGGTACCCTTTAAGTAGGGCAGAAGGGGGAAGACGGAAGCGGTTCGCGAAAAGCTCGGATGACTAAGTTGGGAATACCTAAAAAGGATGTTAAGTTAAAAGCCGATATAACCACCGGAAGGTAATGAATATATTATACGAATAAGCAGTGCGAAAGACCTAATCATAATATATATTATTATTTTAATCATAGTAGAAATTATACAGGTTGTTAAAGGACTTGACTTACTCTGTAACCAGTGAGTCCCTGACATTATTTGGAGTAAATAATGCAAGTGAAATTTTGGTCTCCTGTGACTTTTTTAAATCTTTTTTTTTTCAAAATCAAACAAAAAAATACTTCAAAATGTCTTCACTGGTCACTCAGCTGAGTAACCGCCCAAAACCCCTCAACCCGACCCTAACAGTCATAACAGTCCAATACCTAGTACTTTTTTGTTTTTAATTCGAAAAAAAAACATCAAAAACATCACCGGAGACAAAATTTTTGTTAAGTTTGGTAAGTAAAGTACGTTCCTTAACACCCTGTATATAAGGTCGCAATTTGGGAGGCGGGTATGGTACCGCCATTTATTGGATAACTAACCCCCCTGCCATAGGTTACCCCAAGTGGTTCGCTACGTTTGGTGACTTAGCGAAGGTGCCCGGGTTCATGGGAAGAGATTTGTCCGGCTCTAGGCGGTGGATCCATCTGCTCACCAAGTGCGTGGCAGTCCGGATAGGGAAAGACTGGTCGAGGGAGACCTTTTGACCACTCCAGAAGGACTCATTCGGAAAATTGCCTTGCACTGCAGTGGGAGGGATGGATTCGTATTCATACAATCTGTCACTTCTGTACCCACTGACCCCCAGATTTCTACCCACCCCTCACACCGTTTTCCTTCCCAGAACTTCATCTGTTTCCTGAAGGGAATTATTTTCCTCGAGGCCTCCTGTGTAGAGCTATAATATACCTACTACGAATGTGATTTTTAGCTAGAGTGTATTAATTATATTATTATTACAATTTTTAATATACTTCAGAATATTAAAAATTGGCAATATTCGTCGAACCAGCCTACTAATAGCCGTGGGTCGTGAAATCACGATGGTTAACCATAATAATTAGTGTGTCTTCGGTGTGTGTTTTCTCGCTTGAAACATCAACGTTTAACAAAACGAAATGGTAAAACAACAGGGATTAATTGGATGAGAAAGGGTTAAGGTTTAAGGGCTAATAAAAATGAAAGCGAAGATTGAAGGAACCAAACAATTAACTAGAGGTACTTAAATAAAGTATGGACATTGTAAATGTGTAAGTGACATCACTACCAATTTTCTCTTGTACAAATTCCCTTATCGAGAAAATTAAACTAATAATTAGAGACCTGAAAATTTCACTTTGCGATACGCGTTTTTACGCGAAATTCGTAATTTTTCCGTAAATATTGCCAATTTAATGCTGTTATTTTGTAATTTTGAAAATAAAATTTTAAAAACATAAAAATTTCATCCTGCTACTTTTTTGCTGCAAAATATTAAAAAGTCGACACATCACCTTTATTGAAAAAAAAACACCGCTTTTTATGAGAAATAATAGCGCTTTTCTCAAAAATCCCACAAAACAAAACGCGAATTTCACCGAAAAATAATAATTAAACAAATAACGTGAAATTCTCAATTTTTCGGCAAATACCGGGATTTTAATGATGTTACCACATTTGGGATTCTGAAAAGAAAATTGTAAAAACTGCATCCCGTTACTTTTTTCTGCAAAACACCAAAAAGTCATAACATAAAATCGCCTTTGTTGCAAAATACCACAACTTTTGATGAAAAATAACACCGCTTTTCCCAAAAATCCCTCAAAACAAAACGCTAATTTTACCGAACAATAAATGCGTATTTTGAGATCCCTACTAATAATAAATAATATCCGAGTACCTACCACACGGAGAAAAATGTTATTCTAAAATACGATCATTTTATTCGTAAAAGCGTTAAAAACGGGACTGAAGTTCTTACGAACAAATTAACAGTGTTTCAATGTTTATTGGCGGGAAAATGTAAGACTAATTTGTTGGTATACGTACGAAATTACGTATAGCAACAAATTATTCTTAGATGTTCCCGCCAATAAACATTGAAACACTGGTAATTTATTCGTAAGAACTTCAGTCCCGTTTTTAACCGTTTTTACGAATAAAATAACATAATTTAGAATAACATTTTTCTCCGTGCAGTAGAAACACTTTTTTCTACAAACTGATTTCCTAGAGGGACGGTTTTACTGATATTACGAACCATCTACTCCTACTAGAAGATGAATACAACTGTAAACAGCAAATACAATTCAAATTATTAAAAATTGGATTAGGGTGATGAGGTCAAGGAAGAAAACAACACACTATACATAGACAATTAATAGGTTTTCAATTTATGTGTCCCTAGTTGATCAACATTGAGCATATGTCATTCCCATGGTGGATTATGTATGTTGTATGGTGTAAGTGCGATGATTTCGGTACATTTCCATACATGCGGCTGGCTAAGTGTGCCAAGATCGATGTAAGGTCCCGAACCGCCCGAGTCGGCATCTGCGGCCGCCCACTGCCTGCTCCCCGCGCAGCCTCCAAATCTCGCCCGGATTATTATTAATCTCCCTACCAACACTCGCTTTCTTATCGGCCGGTGCACATTAAGGCTGCATGCACATTGCACATGCATACGGTATATTTATAAGACGGTGCACATGCCTAAACAAAAATATATGTTTTAGAAAGAAGAACCTACGTCGGTAGCTTTTTATAATATTATAATTCTTTATGAGAGTTGAGTTAGCAGCGCTTTTTCCTTAAATAATATTTCTTGATAAATCGTACATGTTTGACAGTGAATGTTTACGTTAATACGAAACGCATCGAAAATTCGAAAACATACCGACATAGTTTTCACCCTCTAAAAGACAGTATAAAAAAAATAAATCATTTTGTGCAATTTTCGATGTAGAAAAGTGTTTTTTCCCGGGCGTTCTTTTTGTATGGGCCGAAAAGCGAAGTCTACCGTCTTAAGAGGTTAGACTTTACGCCATACGCCGAAAGTTTAGGTATTTATTGTTCCTAACTCTGTCCCACTCAGATGAAGCTCACACATACAACTGCACACAACAATACTGAATAGCGCGCACGCTCGCACACTCGACTAACACGTGATACAGTGTCCCCGGTCCCCGGTCCCCGGTCCCCGGTCCCCGCATAATATCATATTCTCATTTCGAGCGCCTAGCTGCAAATCATCTAGGTAGGTACCTACCATTCGGAATTCGGAAGTGTGCATACTTATTATTTGTTATTCGTAGTATTTAGATCTCGCCTGACTTGTGATACCTCAATCACATTG
This sequence comes from Limnephilus auricula, assembly GCA_951813805.1. Classification (NCBI taxonomy): domain Eukaryota; kingdom Metazoa; phylum Arthropoda; class Insecta; order Trichoptera; family Limnephilidae; genus Limnephilus; species Limnephilus auricula. The sequence continues at coordinate 39,042,844 of OX638389.1, read as the reverse complement.
ATAGGATAATATAATCAATTAGTGAATGTTCGGCAATAACTAGATAAGTGATAATTCATGTAGGTATTGTTTATCATAATTTCCTGCGCTATTTAAAACTATAAATGTTATTATTATATTATGTTATTCATTTTGGTCGGCGGGTATAGGTACCGCCGCCCCGGGAACCATTTATTGGATAACCAACACCTCTGCCATAGGTCACCCCTTTAAGTTTTAGTCACCCTCTACGTTTGGTGACTTAGCCGGGGTGCCCGGGGGCATGTGGTTAGGTTTGTCCGGGTCTTGGCGGCGGATGCGTCTGCCCACCAATTACGTAACAGGCCATATCAGGAGAGACTGGTTGAGGGAAACCTTTTGATCTCTCCGTTGGTCTCTCCCAGAACATCCCATTGCACCGCATTGGGATTTCCATGTTTGTTATTCCTGGAGAAACCGACCCCCAGATTCCTACCCACCCCTCATACCCTTTTCCTTCCCAGAACTCGCTCTCCTTCCTTTCCTTAAAATACCCTGTGCACAGCATCCCCAAAGATGACATAGGCCCTGAGGGAAATTATTTTCCTCAGGGCCTACTGTGTGGAGCTAATTTAAAAAAATTATAACTACATTGTGGTGGCTAAGGTGGTGATTGGTGATGATTTGCCCATTTGGTCGGCGGGTAATCGTAATAAATCACCGACATTGGTCTTTGTAGGCCAGTTCAATTAGCCATCCGGGATGGTATTTATTCCGGTAGTTCCATTTTTTTAATGTTTTATAAACTGGTTCCTTTACGTAAAATCCAAGTTTTCGACCTGCACACCCGTGCTCGTGCCGCCATTTTGAAAAAAAAAACAGACGAAATCGCAACAAAATCTTGTTTTTCTAAAATATCTCAAACAGTGCAAATTTTGCCCCCAGTAGCTGTGGCAAATACGTGGAACCTAAAATTTGCTACAATTATTTTAAATTTATTATTATCTTCTATCTCTCAAAAGTACTGATATGTAATAATCCAGTCAAGGAAGGAGGTGTGGAGTGCGTGAGCAGGTACCTAAGTGATTCCTTCATAAACTTGATCAGGGAGCTTAGGGTGTGAACATACCAAAAGTCCTGACGTCTAGGTGTCGAGCTAGGAGGGAAAGGGGGGGGGGGGGGATGGTCCCAATATTCGGGTTTCCGCTTATATCTCGAAAACGGTGGTCCGCGGGTAATTTTTTTTTTCGATTACATGAATGCTCATAAAATTATCTTCAACTTTTATTGTACGTGTGATTTTCAAATTCCCAGCCGTTTTTGAGTTATACGCTCCCAAAAAATTGTATAGAATTAAATTCCCTTTCAGAATATATTTTTTTAATTTTTTTTTTCATTAATAATTCAAAAAAGATACATAAATTACAAATACATTTTATACACTAATTAATTATATAATATATATGTTTGATGTACCCCCATAAAAAAGCAGGGCTTGTGTGTATGGGGGGAGGGGTGTTATTATATAGTTTTTATTTATTTGTTATGATTTAGTTCAGGTTTTGAGTGTGCTTTTTAAGGTGAGTTTTAAATTTTTTAAAATTGGTATTCATGTTTCTAATATTTTCTGGTAATGAATTAAAGAATTTTACTCCGAGATATTTATGATTTAATTGTAATATTGTTTTTTTACATTTTGGAGTAATTTATATATATATATACATATGCAAATTAATCTCCAACCAGTCAAAATTTACAGCAATTTTAAGTTTATTTATAATTTTTATTTTAAGTGTTGTCAATTTCAGAAAAAAACTTTTTTTTTTATCTTTTTTTTTTTTATTTGTGATAATATATTACAAAATTATACATAATATTTATAATACATTATTCCCATTGAGTTTAATAAAACTCATTTCGGGAAGGACAACATTATACAATTATGAAAATTATTTTTACAAAAGAACACGAATTTAAAGGGCATTTAAAGGAAAGTACACAGATGTTAAAACAGACTAGGCACACTTGATACAGTTAGTTGAATATTTCATAAATACATTTAGAAAGATATACAACAGTTAAATAAAAATTGTTAAATATGTCACTGGTTAATAAAGCTGCTAAAGATATTTAACTTACTATTGACACACAAATTTTGTTCGTTCGCCTAAAAATTTGTTTCACCACACTTCCAGTTATTAAATAAAGTAGACAAAAATCATGTTACTTGAAAATTTTTATATTATAGTTTATAATGAAAAGTCTCATGATAATTTTATTCTATTTCGTTACATTAATACACCAAATTATAAACCTCACTTTTCTCAATAACATCATGTGACACTCTGAACTTTATATGGATTAACGTTTTCATCCTCGTCTGGCAAGGTCCTGGCAATGGTTGTTCATTCATAGCATCTTCATCCTCAGTAATGTCGTCTTCATCGTCGTCCTCGGCAACAGGCACGCAGTTGAGGCATTTCCCTTGGCAGCGGGGGCAGGCTGCATAACAGTTCATCAGTGCTTTTCGGCATCCACATTTCTAAATTACAAAATCCTTGGTGCAGCGGCAAAATATCATTTTCAGAAGGACCTTCTGGTGGATCTTCTGCTGTAATTGGCACCGGGGTGGCTCCAATATGTTTCCTTCCTATGACTGGACTATAAAGCCGTAAAAAAACTTACCAGTTTGCACAAACAAGCATATTGCACTACTAGTTTTTTGTTTTCTTAATTATCTCTTTTCCAGTGCATTTTCGAGAAAAATTATGATCACCAATTTTGTAGAACATAAAATTTCACAAAAGACTTAGGTATATGTTTTATGTTTTTTCGTATCTATCAGGTATCGAGGTTCAAATCCGCTAAAATCAGGTCAAAAAACAGTGTTTTACTTGGTTTACATTCCGTTAGTTTTTCAAAATGGTAGCTCGAGCACAAGTGCGCCAAGGTCGAATACTAGGATTTTAAAACAGGCGATCAGTTTATAAAACTTATTATAAAAAAATTAACTACCAGAATTGCGACCCCCTCATTTGCGCTAATTGTCTGAGGGGGTTTCTCACCATTTTCCTAATAGCTTATCCATACTATAAAGTTTGTTTTCGATTTACGATTGACGGTATATTTATTTATTAAGTCGAAGTTTATTGTTCGGTACTCGAACCTATGAATATTGGCTATATATGTTGGATAAGTGGGCCGAGTTTTCTAACTATTGCAAGTATTTTATTTTTAATAAAATCCCTTATCCACTGGAGGAACAGTGCAATTAAAATATTTTTTATCGGATTGCTAAGGGAAATTTTTCCGCCCACATAAAAAAATCATACCTCCGAATTTGAATATGGAGACATACAAACTGTTTTTTTTTATTTTATTTTTTTTATTTATTTACTTTTTTATACATATACATTATTTATTGAATGTTTTGGCTACCCAACTAGGAAGAATCCCGTTTTAGTGCAGTCAAATTAGGATGATATATGGAACACAGATACTTAAATAATATAATAATAATAATAATAAAAAGTCCTATATAAATGTGTTGGATAAAATAAGAAGAAGAAAACAAAAAGAGAAGAGAAAGAATAAAATTAAACAAATAACCAATTAAAATATGAAGATAACCGTTGTTTGTTTAGCAAAATTATTTAAATAATAAAAAAATTAAAAAAATAAAAAATAAAATAAAATAAAATAAAAAATAATAAAAGTTTTATCTACTTAAAGCTAATTGCTGTTTGCATTGCAAATTATGGTCTTACATACATATTTTGTATTAATAAAAACTGGAAAAAGAAAAAAAAGAAGAATAAAATAAGATAACTTGCATGAATATGACTGTTGTTTGTTTTTCAAAGTTATTGAAAAAGTAATCTTATAAAAGGTATATATATAGTTAATAACAGGTATTTAAATATATCACAATAAAGGTAACTGGTGTTTGAATTGCCTTCTATTTAGCCAATGAATTCCCCTATCTTTTGTTTATTATCACATATTTGTAGGATTATATAATTAAATCTTTAACCTTAAAACATTTTAAAGAATCTAGAGAATATTATCTAATATAATATTAGAGAATTGTTATATTTTGAATGTACATTATATTATATAGTCGTTTTAATAAAATAAAATAAATTGAAAATTTGACACATTTTGCCAACAAAGCAATCCGAGGTTTTGGAAAGTGTGCCATAATGAGGCAAAAAGCGCTCGAGTGGTTAAAGTATGGATAGGCTATTAGGAGGATGGTGAGAAACCCTGTAAGGAGTTAATATTATTTATAAAAAAAAACGACAGTAATGAAAACATAATCCCTGTTGTATGCGATATATTTTATATTTTGTGATGTAAAATGACCGTACACAACAAAAAATTTCAGATTTCAAAGATGTAATAATATATTATAACTGACTACATCTACATTTTTTGTGGGAATGTTTTTAGTTTGAGGAAGGACAAAAAAAGTTTGAAAAAAATCGTTAAAAAGATTGCAAATTTGTTGCCCATCACTTAAAGAAAAGTTTCCGCCGAAGATGTTATTCGGTGATCGAGGAAGCTTGTTTTTAAAATATTTCACATTATTCTTTGTGTTTAACTAAGCATTATTTATGTAGTTTTTTTTTAAAGAAAGACAAACATTTTCGAGTTACGAATAACCCAACAACATTTGAAAATCTCCTACTACCATCACACTAAGCGAAAGATATTGCTTGTGTTAATTTGAGTAATATTGTAAACAGTTTTATGAAAAAAATATTATATTTATTACCTATTGTAAAAAATGTATTATCTAAAATACATTATTATGAAATTAAATAGAACTCATGAATAAAAAGAAAAATCAATCCCATCACTATTATTATGTAAAATGGTCTTACCATCACTATTATCCAAAACGATGGATCCACCCCCCCGACCATGCACTCCTTGCCACGACCCGTCAAATGTGCGAATGAGACGACTGCCGTAAACTCTTAAATTTACCTACAGAAATCGCTTGAAAACAGGTTTATGGAGAATACACTTTTCTACACCGAAACTTTCACGAAATTGAAATTTAAAAAAATATATAATTTCTAAAAAGAAGAAGCTACGTCGGTATGTTTTCATAATTTTGTAATTCTATATGAGAGTTGAGTTAGCAGCACTTTTTCCTAAAATAATATTTTTTGATAAATTATATATGTTTGACAGTGAATGTTTACGTTAATACGAAACGCATCGAAAATTCAAAAAGCTACCGACATAGCTTTTACTTTCTAGAAGGCAGTGTAAAAAAAATATATTCATTTTGTGCAATTTTCGATGTAGAAAAGTGTTTTTTCCCGGGCGTCCTTTTTGTATGGGCCGAAAAGCGAAGTCTATCGTCTTAAGAAGCATGACTGGAAACAGAGGAATGGACTCGGATTTTGAAGAGACCTGTTTATAGAACGGTAGAAATAAATAGAAATGTGTTTAGACTGTTTTATGCAAAAATCATGCTTCGGTAGACAACGTGGTTTTTGTTATCAGCGGTATCAGTAATTGCAGGTAGCCTGGGTAAACTAGTTTTGTAAGCAAATAAACCATTCGCATCAGATAAAGGGACTGTTAATGGGGTCACGCTATGAAAACTGAAGCATTTACCATGAACAGCAATATCACTCCATGGCAGAAACGATTTCTATAGACAGATAACTTTAATTTAATATTGAAAAGATAAGAGATTTTAGATAAACATCGATGGAAGCCACTTCATATCATCAAACGGATAGACAGATTATTCTGTTATAAACGTTTTTGGCTTATGCCTACATCTTCGCATACTTACAGCTATCATATTCAGACTCTTGCCTGAAGCATTTGATTTACTTGATCAAAGATAATTCTCTCATCCTCTTCAACACAGGTGAACTCCTAGCGCGGAGGACGACAATATACTATAACTTTGTAATATAAATATATTAAGAACTAGCTGATATCCGGCATGCGTTGCAATGCTATTTAAATAAATACTTTGTTTCTCCCTTCGTGTCATTTCCCATTCGTCACCTCTTCCCCTCCCGCGTCCCTTCCTCTTCCACGTTCCCTTTTCCTCTTCCCGCTCCCACTTTCCCCTTTCTCGTGAAACCCCCCCCCTCCCCCCCCCGCTTTCCGCTTCCACCTTCTTCGCCTTCCCCTCTCCCTCGCCCCTCCCCTACCCACCCACTACCGACCCTCCCGCATATCTCTCCCCCAGACCCTTTTCCCTGCCGCCTAACTCCATAAAATACACCCATTTTTCCAACAACTCGCGTGGCCCATTTAATTTTTTTATGCAAATTGTATAATGCCAGAGCTCACCAGTATAGATATAAAAGTATTCACGGGCATGTTCAGAACAAATTTTTTTTTTTTAATTTTTTTTTTTTACAAATACAGTTGTTATACATTGTATATATATATTTTTAACCACTCAGACCCATAAGCTTGTTTTCACGCAAATATAACGATAGCAGTCAAGTCCCATAAGCTTGTTTTCAAGCTAACGCGTGCATTTCCACAGAAATCGTTATAACTCGGTTATTGTTCTAGTTACAACCCTAAAACAAAAAGAAGAGTATCTATAATAAACCACGCTTCACATCTCTATTCAAAGTTATCCATAGAAATTGATAAAAAATACTCATTTTATAGAATCTGTTTTCAGTTGCCAAAACGTAAAACGCCACCTTTGAGTGACATTTCTCCTCCAACAATTTTTGCAGTTTTGAAGTAATTTCTACAAAAATGGCCAGGTAAGTGTTTGTTTATTATAGTAATATATATTTGCTACTCTTTTGTGTTAGTTTTTATTCGTTTGAAGTGTTTTTCTTGCATAATTGAGAGCGTTGAAACTGCGCGTCATGTTCACCGAGTTCTTTGTCATCTTAAAAAGACGCCGTTTAACTAAAATGTCAGTAATTGGAGCATGTTATGGTGAACATTCATGAAAGCATATATTATAATGCAATATTTAGCAAAAACATGTAACAACTTCTTGACAAAATCGTGATTTCTCAACGTTTTTTCAACTCTTTGTCGTTCAAAGGTAAAATCGGCCATTTTGACATATCGCATTCCGCTAGGGTTGGGATCGATCATTTTCGATTCGAAACAAAAATTTATCTCTTGATTTAGCCATTGAAATAATCATGTATTGTTTCATAGTGCTTTCATACAAACGAAATATTGAATTCTGTACAGTTTACACCCGCGCTGTGAAAGCTGATATAATTCGATTATATTGAGAATTTTTATACTTGAAAATCGAAAATATTTTGTCTTTTGTTGTGAAGTATACATTTGAGTAAACCTGTATTATTGTTCTACCTTATAGTAAATCATGGAACCCGGAAGACCCCATGCCTCAAGAATTTTTAGATATTTTAAATCACTCAGACTCGGATACCAACATCAATGAGAGCTCTGCTGAATCTGACGGTAGCTGCAGCGGTAGCTGCAGCAGCTACGATGCAGATGACACCATCGAATCCGACGTAGAAGATCCCGTCGAGATATTTGAACAGGTGAAGCCCATTTTATGTAATTTAAATCAATATTTTGTATAAAGTTTATTTTTTATGGCGTCAATAAAATAAAATGGCTGTTGATTTATTTTCAGGCTTCTTCGTTTTTTACGAGCGGAGAAGACCTAATGCTCATTCTGGAGTCGGATCCGGTGGTCGCTGATGCTACCGAAGGAGTCAGTGGAGAAATGGGGTCTTCCGAAGCAAGCGGCAGTCACGTAGAAGGTACCTTACCTACTACATACCTTGCCTAACTTACATCATAATAAATGTATATATATAATTTTATTTATATTTTGCAGCTTTTTTCATCATATTATGTAGTTATTTTCGTCATGTTATATAAATAGGTATGCGTTGTGTAACAGTTAATTATTTGCACTCTAATCGTTTTGAATGTTATTTCAGAATCGATGGACTACAGCGCCGGTGAAACGGGAAATAGTGCCGGTGGTGCAGAAACTGGCCAATCAAGCTTCAGTTACTTAGAAGGTATATACATTATAATATATGTAGAATAATTTTCTCGGTTTACACGCGTAAGTAATCCTTAGAAGGACTTTTTAACTCCTGATGTTTCGGACAGATCTCACTGTCTATCTTCAGAGGCCTTATGTCTTGAGTTTTGTATCAAACTGACCTCTTGCGCATGTCTGTTCAGTCCAGGAGTCAAGACTTACGTTAATGCATTTCAAATCTTATGTCGTGAACGAAGAGCACGGGTAGAAGGTGATTTGACGGTGGGTGGGGTGGGAGATTTGCGTGTAGAGACCTGATTGGGTGCCTTTGGGGTGGAAACGCATTCACTTAAGTCTTGACTTCTGGACTGAACAGACATGCGCAAGCGGTCAGTTTGATACAAAACCCAAGACATAAGGCCTCTGAAGATGGACAGTGGGATCTGTCCGAAATGTCAGGAGTTAAAAAGACCTTCTAAGGACTTCGTTACGCGGGTAAACCGAGAAAATTATTCTACAATAAGATTATAATATATGCTTATACATAATTTTTTTATGTGCATTCTTTTTCATCATATTATATATTATACTTCAATTGCAAAGTTTGTACATGATGTATAATAAATAACAGGGTTTCCTGTTCTTATATTTTTTATTTTAATTTCTTATATTTTCAGATTTCCAGTTTCTGCAGCCGCTACCCGTTTCACCGGCCGTACGCGGGAGCCGACGTCGCGGAGGGCGACGTGGAGGTAACATCGGGATGAGGGGACAACGTGCTGTCGGAGTGGGAGAGGCCTGGGTTTCAGGACAGGACCTAATAACCGTGTTCGGCTCCGATGACCAGCTCCCTCCCCAGTTCCTAGTTTCTCGGTCACAAGCCGCCCGTACGGCTCGCGGTGGACGTTCACGCCGAGCGCGTGCTACAGCGCGAGCCACACGGCCGTTGGGGCGCTCGGATCATCAGTCTGCAAATGAGACTGCTGATGACGAAATGGACGGATCCCTTTCGTCTGATGACGAAATAGAGACCGTCCATTCTTCGCCAAATGTAGCCTATTTGTTCCCTGATGATCCGAGCGCAGCCAGTTTCTCTTGGACTGGCATTTCTTCATTTGCCGGTCAAAGAGAACAGTTTTTGCCCGAGAAGGCGGGTCCAACTGCAGAGTATGTTACTCCGTATGATGCTTTTCGTGCCATTTGGACAGATGAAATTCTAGATATAATTGTTGAAGAGACGAATAAGTATTCGAGGGACTCTCGTCTTCATGGTCAACAAAGCAGTTCATGGAGGGGCACAAATCGCCATGAGATTTTAATTTTATTTGCATTTTATATGATGCTAGGCATTATCCGCATGCCGACCATAAGGTCATGTTTTTCAACTACTTGGATACTGAAGACTTCTGTGTTTAGGAAATTACTTTCCGTTACCCGCTTTCGTGAGTTGACGAAATATTTGCATTTCGCCGACAGTGATCTGATCCACACTAACCCTGAAAACAAGAAACTTGCAAAGATATTGCCAATAATTAATCACTTGAATGCTAAATTTAAAGAACTTTACATTCCTAGCCAGAACATTGCAATTGATGAGTCTCTGACAATGTGGAAAGGTCATTTGGGTTTTAAACAGTACATAAAAACAAAGGCTGCTAGATTCGGAATTAAATCTTTTGAGTTGTGTGAATCTGCGACTGGATATTTGTGGTCATTTAATATTTATACAGGAAAAGATACTTCACTTGTTGGTTCATTAGTGCAAAAAGTGTTGAAATCAACACTTACGGTGGTGAATCTAATTAGGCCACTTTTGAATAAGGGTTATTCTCTGTGGATGGACAATTGGTTCAACTCTCCACTACTGGCTCGGTACCTCAAACGGAACAAGACTGACTGCGTCGGGACATTGCGCACTAACAGAACCGATGTTCCGACAGCATTCAGTCGTATTAACATAAGGGATGGACAAATTTTCGGTCGCCACGCTGGTGATGTTGCCATACTGTCGTGGCAAGACAAGAAGAAGGTGACGACAATATCGACATTTCATGGTGCGGAAACTGAAATTGGACGTTCTAGGGGCAGAGAGAATGTATACAAACCGAAAGTTGTCAGAGACTACAACCAGAACATGGGAGGTGTTGACAAAAAGGATCAGATGCTGGAACCTTACTTGATTGAACGTAAGAGATGCCGTAAATGGTATCTCAAACTGTTCAAGCGTCTGCTCAATGTGAGTATTCATAACGCGAAAATTTTGCATTCCCAGTCACAGAGTTCGGAGGTATTCACATTGCAGTTTCGGTTGGCTCTTGTACAGGGGTTGGCCAGCCATCACCTCACATTGTCACGGCCTCCGAATTCAACGCGGCAGTCATTTGTAGGACCATATACCAACCCTTTCCCCTTATCTCCTGACGCCCACTATCCTGACTACAATGACTCGCTGCAGGCTAGGGATGCAAATGACCCTGCTCCTCTTATAAGGAAACGTACTCAATATTGCGTTATTTGTAAGAGAAGCAAAGTTAGAAAATCAACGGTTTATTGTTGCAAAACTTGTAGGGTTCCGTTGTGCGTAGTTCCGTGCTTTGAAAAATATCATACTACGCTCCACTGAGGCAAGTGTGATAATTTTCAATGTGGCAACCGCGGTATGCATAACGAAATCTTGCGAGTTTTTCACATAAACTGTTTTTCACATGCCGAATGAATATTCGCTTTGAGTGGAGTAGGGTTTCAGCGTTTCCCTTGTCACGGTTCTCACGTATTTTTGTTGTTTTGATGATCAGTTTTTATAGATCTCTCTATCTTGTGAAAGATTCAAGTCTTGTTTTGCACTTTGAAATGCGGTGTAGTGGTCACAGTTCGTCCCTCATGTTTCCCGAGAGTGTTAGGTCAGTGGAGGTTAAATCAATTTACCTGTCTACGGCGTTTTCTCTTTCAATGTCGTCAAATTAACTTCACTACTTCATTTGCGACTAATGTGCCAGAAAAGGTTGTTAATTATCTTGTGTAAATAAAAATGATTGCAATTTATCTATCCCAAAGATGCCACCCCTTATTTGTGTTTTTCTGACTCTAGCTGTCTAACTTTGGTGTTCTGTGGAAACTGATTGATCTTTTCATTTTATTACGAGGTCCTTAACTTTTTTTTTGTTTTGGCCTGGTTAAAGTTTTTGACTTTTTACCATTCGGTAGGTTCTTGTTGGCAAGTATTGAAATTTTTCTTCTTGTCATGGAAAGATGGGGCACGTTTAATGGTCAAGTATTTTCTGTAATGCAACAAATCTTCAACATCCATTGGTTTTTTAACATTCCTTTGACCGGCTGCGTAATCGTCCCCTTAGTTCTTAATTGTCCTAACGACCATTTCAGTTTTTGGTCAAACTCCATTTTAAAACTAAAAATATCAAAAACAAACAAATACAATCACTTTACTGAGAATTATTTTAACTAATCAGACATTTATTTACCTTTACGGAAATAGCTTCATCTATAAATAAACATCTATCATAATGTATCATTGAAATAATGAATGAAAACCTCCTCCTGTAAAATTTGCTAATGGTTGTTTGGATAATTAAGTACTAAGGCGACGTAATGTCATATGTATCAGAAAATGCTAATAAAATTAAGTTTTATGACTTTGGGGTCTGTCTAGAAGGCTTAGGTGATCACCCGAATTAGACTCCCGCATCTATTTTGATCTACTTCAATAATAACTGTTTATTATCTTTTCGAATGGCACGACAATATTATACATGTCCTTACTCTGTGGACCTCCGCACAGGACGTTACAGTTTTTTGTTATGTGTGTTTAAAAAAAAAAACTATATGTGTAAATGGAAACAAATATTTTCGTTGTTTGTTTTTGGGGTGCTATGCCGTGTTGTGCTACCTCCTTTAGCCGACATTTCGGACAGCGTTGCAGTGTCCATCATCAGGGCAGATCCGGCAGATCCGTCATGATGGACACTGCAACGCTGTCCGAAACGTCGGCTAAAGAAGGAGGTAGCACAACACGGCATAACACCCCAAAAACAAACAACGAAAATGCTTTTGGCCGTGAAAATCTAAAAACGTATGGGAAACAAATATTGTTACATTTAAAATATTTCTACCGGAAAATAAATGTAAAATGATATCCATAAATTTCACTTCGGACCCGGCGTGACCATCATGTATTTTAAATATGCTCCGCACAGTATGTCACGGGGTTTTTTGTATTTTTATATAAGTGTAAATGGATCTAAATATTGTTAAATTTAAAATATTGTTACATTCAAAATATATTTACTTGCAAATAAATGATAATAGCTGTATAAATTATTATTTTTGTTGTGTTCTTTTGTTACTCTTTTATAATAAAAAAATATATATATCATGAGGTTTTATTTTTGTGTATAAACAATACCATTGAAATTTTATAAATTTGAAATAAAAGAATTAAAAATTGACACCACTATTGAAGAAGGTTCAACCTGAACAAAACATATTTTTTTCATTTCAAATTTAATTATGTCTAACCACAAAGTGATTGCTTCCTGTGGAAGTTAGTTACTAATTTATAAAGGTAAATTTATTTATTTTTATGAAAAATATCAATTATTATTGTTATATTATTGTATTTATATTATTAATACATTTGTTTTGTAAATATCAATACCATACGTAATATAATACTATTTATTTCAACAATATTTCGAACTTAGTACTTTCTTATTCGAAACAGTTCCAGCGCTGCGAATGCACATCACTAAAAGTGAACCACAACACACAGATTTTTGACAGTTTCGCGAGTTTGGCGCGTATTTTTGGTTGTGTATTTTTCTTGTTGAAACGTGTAATTACGCGAATAATGTCGGGATTTCATCAAATATACATAATTGGAAGTGTTTATAATAGTTATATATCAATGAAGCATTCATATCTGTTGCTTTTGTAATGTAACGTTGTAAAAATACGTCATGTTAATTTTTGGGGTTAGTTCAGTAAGGATTCAGTTTTGTCAAAAATAATATGTTTCAATACTCATAAATTACATAAACAAGGTGCTTCGAATATATAAAATCATAATGAATTGATTAATACCAATACCCATTGTAATTGGGTAATATAATAATAAAAAATAAATAAATTAAAATTTGGACATGTCAATTAATTTTTAAGACGCGGGAAAATTTTGTCAGATTTGGTTAATTTTTTATTAAATATTTTTGTATGAAATGTTAAAAAAGTGAGGTGACAACATTGTTTATTATACATTTGTTTGATAAAATAAGTTATTTTTTTAAAGTTATCAGTGGTTTTATTACCTTTTTGTCATAAAAACATCACAGGTGAGTCATTTTGAAATTTTTTTTACGTTTGCATTAAAAATTTTAATACTTACAAATTTTAATATTTATTTGTGGTAATACAATTTGAAAAAGTATTTCATCAGCTTTCCAAAACAGTTTTTATTATTCCGCTAGGTTAAGAAATATTTCATTTATTGAGCTTTAATTGCCAAGCGGGAATAACACAAAAATTTTATCAAACTGACAGGTTCGTTAAGACAGAATATATGTACATAGGCGATAGACCTGAGTGGTTAATACATTTTTTAAATATCGTGATTCACATTTTTTTTTTGAGCAATGCTCGTGTAAAAAAGGTGGAGCAGCGAAAAACAATTCAACGTATATTTTTAAAATGTGTAGTAAGGATAATGAAAATTCTAATATAGGAAATAATATAGTATAGGAAATAATTTCATAACGCCAGAGCCCACAATCCTATAACTATCCCGGGTATTCGCACATCATATTCCCAAAGTTATAAGGTACGAACCAACAAACTAACAAACATTAATTTTTATGTTATAGATAAATAAAAAATAAAAAAGATTCCGTGCATTACGGTAACGTTCCGGATATCTTCCGTCTGCTTCCGCGTCATAAATTCTCCAGACACACCTTCCTTCGTTCATCCGAAGTACGTGTTCAAACGCCCTTTTCTCAATCTTACTCATTTTATTTAAATGGGGCTTGCATCTCCTAAATTGTGATTCGGTCATACTTTATCACACCATATTTATACCTCAGGAATTTCATTTCCATAGCATTTAGTCTAGTTTAGTCCTATATCTGCACGGAGAAAAATGTTATTCTAAAATACGATCATTTTATTAGTAAAAACGGGACTGAAGTTCTTACGAACAAATTAACAGTGTTTCAATGTTTATTGGCGGGAAAATGTAAGAATAATTTGTTGGTATACGTAATTTCGTACGTAAGTATACCAACAAATATTCTTACATGTTCCCGCCAATAAACATTGAAACTCTGTTAATTTGTTCGTAAGAACTTCAGTCCCGTTTTTAACAGTGTTTAAGAATAAAATGATCGTATTTTAGAATAACATTTTTCTCCGTGTGCCATTCATGCTTGGTATTAGAACTCCATTCCAGTTGCTTCTCACACTCACTTTGCCAATTAAAAAAAAATCAAATCAGATGAGCTGTAAGGGAAATTTTGTAAGACTCGAGCTAAGGTGCAGTAATATATAAAATAACTTTCATAATTCTATACAGCATAATATAATGTGACTTGTGCGAGAAGTCTTCATTTAGCTGAGATTGCATTGTGCCAGCGGAGGAGTGGAGCCCAAATGAATTATTCCCAGAGATCAGAAGAGCAGAATCATATTGTACAGATTAAGTGACGTAGATATCATACGAAGTCGGGACAAACTTATTAAAACAACATGCGGAACTCCAATAAAGATTGCAGGAAACGAGATATACGAAGCGAGGAGTTCAGAATAAGGTTTATCTTCAAGTTTTCAAACCTCTGAGACTCGAAATAGGTATCTACTTCATGTGGTCACAAGTCACAGCATTGACACAAGCAATATTACTTATGATTTTTTATACAAGTTTTATAAAATTATGATCAACAGCGTTCTTTTACAACAAAATTAATAGTAAAAATGACAGTAATAGAAAACAGGTGGTGATATTATAAAAAAGAAATACATACAATACAATCTCAATTCGGGAGGCGGGAATGGGTACCGCCGCCCTGGGAACCATCACCTTTGCCATAGGTCACCCCAAGTGGTTCGCTACGTTTGGTGACTTAGCAGGGGTGCCCGGGTTCATGGGGTTCATTGTCTAGGTCTTGGCGGCGAATGATCTAGACACATTGAAACCCCAGATTCCTACCCAACCCTCATACCTTCCTTTCCTTAAAAATTCCCTCCACACAGCCCCCCCAAAGATGACATGTCATCTTATCATCTATCGTCGCATTAATTCGTATAATGGGAAACCACCAAATGTCAAATTTTACAGGAGGCAAAAAAAACCTCTTAGTGGAAAAAAAATTAAAGACATTGTTTTTATTTATGTTTCGAACATACGATATATTTCGAAATTTATTTTCAATCATTTCATTTTTGTAAGTTAAGGCTTTCTATTTCAAATTGGAGTTAGGAAGTTTACATAAAAACCGAAAATGGAGATAGGTACGTATTTTACAAGATATATACTTTTCTGCGAACAGTTAGCAGTTTTCTAATATGTGTTTATCTAAAAAAAGGTTTTTTTTTAATTTGCGAGTTTTACTAGTCAACGCGGGACTAATTTTAACACCAGATGGCATTAAAAACGTATTTTCTTAAAATTTTAAGTTACGCAATCTACGAACTAATGCGACGATATGGCACATCCCGTAGAAAAGGGTCTTAAGCCAAATTTTCGTTTTTTTTTTTTTTTATCTCTGAATAGTAAAGTGATAGTGATTATATATGTCCCACGAAAACCTTATTAAGGTAGATCACTCTATCTCCGCGAGACGTCGCTAGTGTCTCTTTTCGACGGGACCGCTTGTTTCATCAATCATTATTTGTTTCGCTCTTCTGTAAAATTTACTTTTTTGATTTACGACACTTTTCTACGTGTTGTGGGGTATAACAATTTGAAGGTATTCAAAAATAGCCAAGTCGAAAACTGCCAAGAAAGTTAATCATTATTTGTATCACTCTTCTGTAAAATTTACTTTTTTGACTTACGACACTTTTCTACGGGCTGTGGGGTATAACAATTTGAAGGTATTCAAAAGTAGCCAAGTCGATAACTGCCAAGAAAGTTAATCATTATTTGTTTTGCTCTTCTGTAAAATTTACTTTTTTGACTTACGACACTTTTCTACGGGTTGTGGGGTATAACAATTTGAAGGTATTCAAAAATAGCCAAGTCGATAACTGCCAAGAATGTTTGATATAAAAACTTACCCCAGAGAAAATATAACAACTATACGGCTATTTAATTATCGTTTTGGGTATACATTCTTAGAAGATTTAATACCACAGTAGGTTTCGGGAGTTAACCGATACGTTAATCAAAGTATTGATGTAAATTGGCTCAAATAATGATATATTATGCTTCGGGTAATTTATACAAAGTTTTTAAGTAACCTTGATTTTGACGGCACGCAAAGATTTATGCCAAAATATAACTACAAAGCAATCAATCAGTTAATAACCTTAAATCTCGGAAAACTTTCATTTCATTCACCTAAATAAGGAATAAGACCTTCAAAATTTTGTATTATGGATGTAAATAGCAATTTAAATTATGAACCAAGCATAATTTTGTTTTATAAATTGATCACGTAAATTTTGAAGTGCTCGTGAGTTTTATGTTTTTGACAGCTAACCCCTTCCAATTTGTTCGGCTTTCGGAATAACTCATACAAGTCTCGTAGAAATCGTTGTCTCCCTTACATCATGCTTAGAAATACGATCTAAACGGTGTTAGAAAGAGAAAATACCACACGGTGTAAATTTTTTTTCTAAAATACGATCATTTTATTCGTAAAAACGGTTAAAAACGGGACTGAAGTTCTTACGAACAAATTAACAGTGTTTCAATGTTTTTGGCGGGAAAATGTAAGAATAATTTGTCGGTGTACGTACGAAATTACGTATGCCAACAAATTATTCTTACATGTTCCCGCCAATAAACATTGAAACACTGTTAATTAGTTCGTAAGGACTGCAGTTCCGTTTTTACGAATAAAATTATCGTATTTTAGAATAACATTTTTCTCCGTGTAGGTTTGTATCACTGATCGAAGAACCGGTGGATGCGATGTTTTAGCCATAGGTTTTTTATGATTGTCTAGTCTGTAGTTAGAAGTAGGTTTGTAGAAATGTATTGAAATTTGTACAGCGCCCTTGAGGTGATTTTTCACAAAAACGGCGCTATACAAGTCATCCAAATATTATTATCTTTATGAAACCAAAATTTCCGACTGCAATTTGAACAAAAAATTATGAAACTTTGGTTATTAATTATTTTTACATGAGAAGACAAAAAAGTGAGTTGACGATAACATTTATAATACATTTGCCTAATAAAATATAACCTTTATTTTAACTTTTTAGGTGTGTATTAAAACAAATATATTTAACAAAATATGTTTTTTTAGAATTTAAAAACAGTTTTTAGTTTTTAGATCCGTTCAGAAATATTCTATTTATTTGGAATTTATTGTAAAGCGGATATATTTTAACCTTCGAAGAAAATAGGCCTAAGACCCGAGGGGTTAAAAGAAATAAATCAAAAATTTAACATTTTATTGAGCATCTTTTTAATTCTTTTATGTTACGTACAAAACAAAATATTTTTTACGTCAATTAAGAAATGTTTTCATATGTGTTTATTCACTTTTCTTTATTTCTCTGTAATTTTATTAATTATTACATGCACTTAAATATAAAAATCTTGTGAACGTGTATTATATATATGTATATGCTAAAATACAAATTAATTATATAAATAAGTTTTTAAACAAAGTAAATTCTGCGATGAAGCAACGCTATTTGTAGAACAGAAAGAAAAGTTAATCCTAACCATCACCGCAAAGCTTCTCATCGATAGTCCGTTGCAGTATAAAAATACGGATTAAGTTCAGACGAGGAAAAAAGAACACGTAAAAGTATTTACAATTCCACACAAATAGTAACATCAAAGTACTGCGCGCTTCAAAGCCAGATCCGTGGGCGCTGGGAATAGCTATATTCTATCGAATGAATTCTAGAATGAAGTCCCAAGTAGATTTTTTTTGCCGGACAGCAACCTCTTCGTATTGCCAAATTAAATTTCATTCGTACTTTATTTTACCGGTTTAAGAAAGGCATTGGGAAGGCGACATAACGGACACGCGTTAAAATAATAATAAAATAAAAAATATGCTATTATTTATACTTTATCGAAGTATATTAATACGGTAATGCCGTACGGTTCAAATTAAGGAACCCGACTCCGAGTAAATCTCCAACGCCACACTGTATGGAAACCGTTCTGAGCCGTCCGTGAACGTGCATTTTTCCACGGAGCTGCGCCGTAATATGCACACTTATCACTCGCTCAGATGGGATTTGCAAACGGAAGTGGCGCCATCTATAATACTATATTTAAGGAAAAAAAGTATGAAGAAGAAGAAAGGTTTTTCGCTTTCATTCAATAATAAGAAGATTTATGTTGCAGTGAAGAATGTTCCTCTCATTATTCACGGTCTTAATGTAAGAATGTCAACTATTATAAATCATGTAGTTTAATGTTAATAGTAGTTAGTTTTTCAAAAGGGTGATGCCTTATAAATAGTCACCAACACTTAACTGGGCGAAGCAGAACGAAAAGCCGCCCGCAGGACCAAGCAGCAAAAACCCGCAGAGCGAGTTTTTCACTGCTAGTTTGAAGTCACTACCTGAGTTACACCGAGGTCTTAATACCGATTTCAATTATTTTTGTCCTATTGAAAAACAAGAAACAAATTGCAGGCAATTTTCTTGAACGAATATTTCAAACTAACACAGATCATGATAGTAAGAACATTACACACGAAAATAGTTGCGTTGGATAATAAATAATAAGTTACAGACAGAAGAAAACTGTCGAATAGAAAAGAAGACCTTAGAATGCGGTATCACAGTAAAGTTACTTTAAACTTTTGTAAAAAATTATTTAAAAAAAAAAAGAAGTATGAAAATAAAAATGGTCTTACCTTCTTTAGTGGTAAACCTATTGACGTCAGTGCCGTTGACGTTTAGTAACACATCACCCGCCTCTAGCTGAAACAAACAAACATCACATTTACATTAAATTAAATAACCGGTAATTGCGATGAACACATTCCAACTGTCACCTTACAAATCAATTCATTCAAAACATGTTTCAAAGGGAATACAGGACATAGGATTATAAAATTTTGATATATGGAAGGGTGTTATTATGATACATTTTTTATGATCTGAGTAGTGGTTTTGTTCAAAAAAAAAAATAAACGGAGATCTATAGAAGTTTAAAAAAATATAAATTTATGGAAATGAGAGAATAATGTTTAAATAACACGAGAAAATTGTATTATGAAAACGGATGGATAAAATTCTCGACGTTTCAGGAAAAAAAATTGTTGCTTTCTTGTTTCAGAAATATCATGTGATTGAGCGCTTTTATAATTGCCACAGTTAGGGCACAGCGACGGCAATGCTCCCTATCCCAAAAAGGCTGCAGATCTTTCTTACAAACTAAAAATTAGTGAGACAAGGGATGAGACGAACGGTATACGCATGTCCGCTTCCTCCATGGGGAAAAAATAATAATTTTCTTGCATCTCTCTCACACATAATATTAAAGAAAGGAGACGCTGTGCCGTTACCGTGGGAATATTTAAAGCAGTTGGTATGAATTAAACTAATTTTATGATCAATCATAATTTGACTATGACTTTTTAATTTTAAAAAGAAAGGATACCTTTCTTTGTTTTAACACCGCAATTATTTACTAATATTTTTTAATATAGACCAGGGGTGCTAGCATGGTCGATCGTTCCCTAGGACAACTGCAGATCGCTAACGTACAAACGACAGTCGATATTGAATATATTAAGGACACTTAGTCATTGTGAACTGTCACCTATTCGTTTGTGATCGGCAGTTGTCCTAGGGAACGATGAGAAGTTACCGACAATCGGTCGGTAACTTCATAAAGATCGACCATGCTAGCACCCCTGGTTTAAGCTTGCTCCCAAGTTTCGATATAATAAAACATTTAAAACTGCATGTACCTGATGAAACTTGGCTACAAAAAAGGATAAAAATAAATAGTGATGTGTCAGTGCTTCTGTATATATTAAATAATAAAATTCACAATACGGGATAAATAACATGTATTTAATAAAACATAGGAGAAATTTACAACATGAAAATAGAATTTTCTTTGAAAAATGATCACTTATAAAAGCTCCATCATAAACGAGCCAAAATCTCTTACGCCGACAATCCCTGTATTTATTGGGTCTCTAAAGTTTATAAAAAAACGAGCAATATTCAAACACAGCCCACTAATGTGTTATTACAGAAGATAAGTGCGTGGATAAGAAATGTTAAAAAAATAGAAAGGACATTTAAATCACCTCTGACTAATAATAATGCGAGAGTCTGCATTAAAATCATAACAAACACACTTTGAGAATAATGACCGCCTTCCTGAATTATGTTCCCCGGGTAGCAGAAGGCACGGGGAGTAAGATTTAGAGGTGTGACAGTAATAGGTATTGATAATATTATATCTTCAAATATTAGTTATACCTATTACCATGATGCTGATAAACATAGTATCACATAGTTTGTGATATTTTCCGCATGGATTGTCGAACTTTAGCGTAGATATCCGAATTCCCAAAAAAACCCGAAGAATTTTTTAAAACTCCTTTATTAACTACTTATTAATAGAAATATTATTTTAGTCCTCCTCACTGGGGGATCCTGTGCGAACTAGGTTTTGGATAGAGGGTTTTCAGCTTGATAATCTGTTATTCCCATTAATTCTGTTATTTCGAGTTATTCTGCTATCAAATATTACAGTGTATTCGTTATAATATCTCAGTACCTGTTTGCAGAATGCTATTTACTGTGTTCTTTAAATATTTCGTTGCGTTTAAGGTGGGGATTGGATTAAGTCCGAATATTTAAAATTATTTTTGTATTATATTAGGTTATTTATTCCTAGTGTTTTCTATTAACCATAGGGCGAATTATTGGGCGAATATATATTTTTGCGAACATGGCAAGGAAACTCAACGAAGTGTGAAATTATTTTTCTTCATAGTGACATTATTTAAAGCGCAGATATGGTTAATGAGATCCCTGAAGCGTGTGTGTAGTAAAACTACGTGTGACCGTGTGAAAATGCGGAGATTGCAAAGAATGCAAATAGACTGATGTAAGTGTAATGAGTAATGAGTTAATAAGTAATGAGAAAGGAAAACTTAGTCGGTTTGCGTTAGAGCGGATGAATGAAGGAATGCAGGTAAGATAATATATTACTGGGTTAAAGTATTATTCGTAATAATAGGTATTGGAAAAGAATCGTTATACACATCTCTAGTAAGAGAAGGATAAAAGTGTTTTATCCTTCTGAGAAAGTTCCAGCGTCCGGCCACTATGATGGCTGGAGTGTCAACAGCGCTTTACTTTAAAGCTGCTCGGAGTTGGGAAACGGTAATTGGGAGTGAAGATCGGGGAAGAAGAAGACGTGAAAAAAATAAACGGAAACTTCCTAATGGCGGTGGAATTAGAAATAAGACCAAAACTGAGACACTATTCATAATAAGGGAAGACTTTCAGCATTTTTCAGGATGTTTATTTTTTGTTGAAACTAATGAGGTAGTTATGTTACAACATCTCATCTCTACAAGAAAAAATTGCACATTCATCACCAGAAATTAAAATAAACATCCTTCAACAAACACTGTAACGGAATATGGGAAAATATCAAATTGATATTATTATTTTATTTTTTCACGTCTACTATTTTTTATGACCGAGATTTTTTTATATGTAGAACAACCGTGTCAACTGCCCGGAGCCAGTGAAACCAGATACAAATATTATCCATTATATATTTTTAATATTGTTTTAGATCAGAAAACAACAAAGATTAACCTTTTTTAAGACCTTAACTAGGTATGATAAAAAAATTCCATTATTCTCTACACAGTGTTTAGCTCTGGGAGATTGAACGATTGAACACAATAAGGCGATTAAGGCCTAAGAAAGTAAGAGAAATAACTATATTATAAAATATGTAAAGCAAAAACCTACATAATAAGCCAAAAACAGTTATAAGAGATTTACATGGATTTGGTCTCAACGACAAATGTAAAGAAAACCCATTTCCGAAAGATAATGTGAAATCAATGATAAAAACAATAAAGTCGCATTCTTGGAGGAAAACATATTTCCCGACAGCTGAAAATATAAGACCTTGAAGATTCCCTCTGACCTTTCAGTATGACGACGCGCCCGGATACAAACGCTCGGGATTCATTCGAGTATTTAACAATAATTATGTCAAACGAAATTTAACTTTTTGATTACAGTAGGCCTACAAATTGCTGCTTTCAGTGGAGGGTCATTGGTTTCATTATTGTTATGTTTCCCAAGCCTTTAATTTAACGTGATCGTTCTAATACAGGGTTCCCAACAGATAGATGTATATAATATTATTGGTATACCATGATAAGGCAGGTTTTGTATATTTGTTATATGTGTTATTCAATTTTACATATTTAATAATATTTCAGATTAACTTATTTTTGATCAATCTCAGATGGTTTGGGCATGTAGAGCAAATGAACGAATAAAGGATTGTGAGGAGAAATATGATCCAAATGTGAATGGTAGAAGTCGGGAACGCCGGAGGAAAATAGGACACGATCAAGGGAATCAGATACTTGAGTCGGGAAGTGTCAAGAGTGAGAATAATAGAAGAGTATGCATGAGACGATGTATGACAATGAATAAGGCAATTAGTGTGTGCCAAGAGTGAGTTGTTTGGCGGTCCGCCGTCTCTGCGGGGAAACGACGTGATGGTTAGTTAGTTAGTTATTTATTTATAAATTTTACCAATTTTGTAACCGCCCTTGTTCGATATTTAACGATTTTTCATGTGAGCAAAAATAAGGAAGTATTACTATTGACGAAGGAAGTATGGAAAATTTGGGAAAAGATACAAGTAGCAAGAAATTCGGAGGAAAATCAGCATTAGATCGTTAAATATACCAATAATAATTACCGTTCTTCTTCCTAACGGCATATGAATTGACCAAATGGTATTAGCACGTACCCGAATGATTTTAACCAGCGATTCATGAATATATACGGAATAAAAAATGTATACGCCATTTTACGGTCCGATGTTATTTATTTTTAATTAAAAACAATAAAAATATTTTCCCATCACACGTCACAACTGCATATTTTGGTATGGCGTAGCGGGTCACGTGATAAACAACCCGTCTCATTCCAACAGCACACGAATCATGTGATCCCATCGCGACGTGTATGAGTGTAATCAGTGGTAACGTGTGATTGATTTTTTTTTAAATAGAAAAAACATTATCGGACAGCAAAATTACATTTACCTTTTGTACACCAAATATCAGAGGGATCGCTGGTTAAAATCTTTCGGGTACGTCCTGTTACTGTGTATGTGTTGTGCTGTATAGTAAAATATTCTAAATATTCATGACATTCCTAGAATCCATCTTTTACCAGATCTGTGGCTATCCTATTTTACTTAAGTAGAAAGAATTGATGCCAGTAAAGCGTTTTAGGTGTAAAGTTCCACCCTCTATGTTCCCCCTTGCAGAAAATGGCGTGACGGTTTAATAAGTTTGCGAAACGTCACAATCAAACTGATATTACTTTTTATATCTTGTTATAACATGACCCATTCACATAATGTACGATCTAAATAAAACAATAAGCGAAGCAACTGTAGCATTAATACTTCTGTACGAAACAGATATATACTTAGCGTACATCGTACCATCGGTTATTGGCGCCCAGCTGATACATATTAGAGTGTTCGTGTCAACCGACCACATTTCTAAGTGCTTTCTGGGAGATTCGATAAAGCTCTTCTAGATAAAAGTTCTAAATACACAAGCAAAGGTTGTATACTCCGTACAGCGCAATATCCCAAACGAAAGATGTATCTTGGTATATGAGTAGAAAAACCTTTCAAAGTCATGATGAGAGACCTCAGATAAGAGATTTTATGTTGTCAAAGGAAAAAATAAATAAATAAGACGTTACAACATAGCTCATCTGAGATGTTTTTAAAGAGTACCCAAGGGTTAGGTACTAAGAGCATCTCTTAAGATGAACCTTCTAACTTGTGCGACTCAACACGATTACAATATATTACAGAATATACACTAATAATATTATATAAACTGGCTGATGCAAAAATTATAGATACCTAATTTTATGGTTTTCATTGATCTTATTGTATATTTTTTTCTTTTATTTTTGTTTACATTGTAGTGCCATACACTGACTGAGTACCTATGTATTATTTGTGAGGGAAATTCATGATTGGTTTATCATACATTCATTTTACAATGTAATTATTTTATTAATAACTATTTGATTCCTAGATATAATAAAATAAACAGGTAATAAGTAGCCAGTAGGAGTAATATATTTCAATAAATAATTGTGGTTTTAATCAAAGTGAGTCATTTTTAAAGCAAAACCACAAAGTGATTGCTATCTCCGAAAATATGACAAAAGGCTTAAGGTTTTTTCATACTTTTGCTTCGATTATTTATTTTATTACATATTAATTATAATTTACAGTTATCAGATTTCTTAATTTCAAATTCTAGTAGGAAGACAGGTATATTTTTAGCTTATTTAAAGTATAATTAATACATCTACTGTTTAAAAAAATTTATTAAAAGTCATCATTCCTCGTGTCATACTATGTATGCTGTGCTAAAACATCTGTTCTGCCGTATGGTATCTTTAACAAGTCGCTGTGATGACTACAGCTGAAGAGGCACGTAAAAGCCATAACATTTCCAAGAGGAACGGGTTATCAATAGAGTTATGCACTATATTAGAATTAAGAATTGCAAGATTTGCATGACGCCTGGTTTCTAGGCTAAATCTATTAATCTCCTCGAGTAAGTCCATATGGTCTCCATTAACATCAGATAAGATCCGTGCGTTCACATTTAAGTAGATATACCTGAGAATTCTTTTCTGGATTTGTTCCAGCATGTACTATGTTTAGTGCAGGAAGTCCATACAATACTGGCATACTCCACCTTACTTCTTATAGAGCTATCATTACATCTGGGTCGTTAAACTGTTTGGATTTACGGATGGATTACCACAAAGCTGCACATAGGACATAGCATTCCACCATTTGATCTTACACAAATCTAGGGAAAATAGATGCAGAAGCCGTGATTGGGCCTGCAATAGACCTAAGCCACCGAGATGGTGCAAGATACAATCGGAAAAGCAAAGGATCACACCAATCGGACAGAGTAAAGTTTATGAAAACTATAAAATAAGCATGGTGAGAAACAATATTAAAATGGAGTAAAAACATTTGGTAACTAATTAAACAGAAAATAAGAACCAATATCCGAAACAGCTAGGCTTCAGAGGATTTGTTATTTGTGTGTGTCATTAGTTCAGTTTTATAGTTAGATTAACATTATCAATGTGTGCCATTTACTTGCTGTTATCAATTCAAAACCGCACCGACGCCTACGGTGAAGCGAACACTGGTGGGAACAGTATTACACTCATCCGTTTATGCAAACAGTGGCTACAGCACTTGAAGACGTATGTAAATAACTACGTTAAATCTTGCCAAAATATGTATGGCACCAGTCCTAATTATTAAATACATTAACAACATAAATATTTCTAATCCACGATAATAAAATTCTAAAATTTTCTTTTGAAAGATAGGCCACTGAAATTAATGTGAAAGTCTAAGTATTACATTGGTTCAATATTCTCACAGTTCGCCATACAATACCGTGAAGCAAGCAAAATTTGCATAACTCGCGAATGCATTTTTACAATAAAATGCCCGATATTTTATGAAATTCTTAATTTTTGTATTTTTAATGACCAAGATCATCGATATATCGAATCTAGATATGGCGTGTCTTGGTAGCATAATTCGCATAACTCATAAATACACTTATGAATGATGTTATAACCAAACTCCCCATCTGATTCCGTCGCCTCGCTTCGAAAACAAAATATCTTAAGAGATAAATTGGTCATTGCAGACCAACAAAATATAAAGAGGCAACTGAAAACTGTCAACTGGCAACTGTATTTGTATGACAATGTGATGGCCCGAACACTTCACAATTACACAAAACCCCGTTGTCAATGGTAACGCAAGCGGTGACTCCCGACTGGCACTGCTGAATGCCGTGTCCGGCCGTTGCTAGTTGCCAGCTGTCAGCTGATTGTTCTTCGTCTATGGTTAAACAAGCTTTATGACCAATCAAGACATAGAAACTAGCTGGTTTTAGTTTGTTTTCAGTTGCCTCGTCAGCGGAGCGCCTAAAAGTTTTTTTGGCTTTCGTACTTCGGTATGGAAGTCAAAATGAGAATAATAAATTTTACGACATTATTCTTCTGTCACCATTGTTGTTTAGTTATTCAAAGGAGTGCGCGATTAATTCAGTAGGTACGTACCGATCTAAAATAATATGTCATTTCATTTGACTTCTGTGTTCATCGTTCTAAGAAATTCCAGAAGCGAGATATAAATAAACATAAAATAGCTTCTACTTGGTAATCAAAACATGCCCGAATGTAAAAATCGGTATGGAAATTTAAGTAGATACGTAGTTTGGCAGCAGTGGCGGCTGGTGACTTTTTTCATATTGGAAGGAACAAATTCTTCCTCTGCACGAAAAGTCAACAGCTGCCACTGATAACTCGCTTAGCTACACAAATTTCCAAGAAACTAGTAGCAGAACACAAACGATACGTGTGTGCGTATCTACTATCTACTCGTACCTATCTATATTTATGTAAAACGGCCTTGAGGTGATAGAGTGATAGGTATTTCATAAAAAAATGGCGATATTCAACTTAGCAAAGTTAGTATTACCATTATTCGAAATTGATAATATTTAAACTGAATTAATATCAAGGCATGAAAATTCACTATAAAATCAAATCAGGCTGAAGATATACATAGCAATGACTGGTGTTACTTATTTGGGTAAAATACGCGTATGTATTTATTTTAAAAAAAAAAGTTTTTGAAAGAAAAAAAGGGACGCGAAAATTCTTGTAATAATAAGGACATTTTCATAAAACCATTGTGCTATCATGATTCGTGTTTGGATTATTATGCTGTGTTGTGCTTCTCCTTCTTTGACCAACGTTTCGGGTGTCAATCATCAGGGCAGATGTGTGTGATTGTGGATTGATTGAAGATTGTGGCGAAGTCTATGTAAATGCAAATGCGTTACCGTGGTGTAATGTTCTGTTATGAACTATTCGAAAACACCATTAATTTGACAAATTAATTCTATAATAACAATTTTTTATTGTTTGTAATAAAATTGAAAAATGTACATATATGAGCTTGGTTCTTTTGTTGGCTATAAATTAATTCGTCACGAAATAACAATAAAACACGCAACCAAGGTGCATAAATTTAGTAAAAAAAAAACTCACATTGATAAAACTGCAAATGGAAAGCATTCAGGGCTCAATAAACCAGCGCAATTTAAAGCGATTAAATATAATTTATGTTTAGATAATAATAGTCATAGATAATAAGGAAAACTGGCAGGTTATGCTCAGAGCACGACAAACGGATGTCAGTTATTACCGAGTATGGTTAAGACTTTAAAACAAATCGTCAATGTACACTTTGAGGTACAATATTTAAGAAAAAAAAAATTGTAATGTAACCATCATACATTCAAAGGTTCCTTGACAGTTGATTCCCTGACAGTTGCCCCGCCATGGCACACTTATACACAATATGCAGTCGTTTTAAGGAAAATACGATATACCTATTTACACAAAATATTTACTTGAAGAGGTGCGCAAAGAAGACGTACCGCCGAATAACAATAGTATGAAACATATTTTGATTCAAATTCATCAAGGATAAAACTGCTGGTATATATACTGTATATGTGTTAACGGAAATGTATGTAATCCGACATTGTATTCAATTCCTAGGAAATGTATGTAGTTCCTAAAATCGCCCGGAAATGTGTGAAACAAATTATATTAGACACATGTCCTATGAAATGTATACATTTCCTAAATAGCAATCGGAAATGTAAAACATTTAATAATAATATATAAAGGGGCACATTCTTTTGGATTACAAATCATGTTACACAAACCTAGCGTAGCCGCTAAACTACTTAAAACTGGGATGTTTTTCTTGCCTTGAGGCGAGCAGGCGCTATAATGGGGGCACTTTTTTTTGTATCACAAACCATGTTAATTACTTAAATAACAGACTGATTACTTACCAAATGAAAGTTTAATTTTATAAGAATGTAACAAATAAAACAGTGTTTTATTACAGAAAGCATTATTTTTATACATTTCCTAATAGGATATAGGAATGATATACAATTCCTAGGAAATGTATACATTTCCCAGGATATGTATGTATTAAATAATTTTTAAAACCATATTATATACATTTCCTAAATAGCTTCGGAATTGTATACATTTCCTAGGAGTCGTATACAATTTCTAGATTTCATACATTTCCGGTAACATATATACGAGCGCATAGGTACAAAAATACAACACTAAATAAATTCGTTTGATATCCATACCAACTTATTAGTTTTTAGTACAGGTATTTTGAAGTCGATTTTAAGTTTGAAATTGGTAAATAATGCAAAACTAAAAATCAATGATTATAATTTCAAAGGCAAACTGTCGGGGGACTAATTGTCGGCTTACCATATTCAAAACTTATTTCACAAAAGCAAACGAAATTCTCACGAAATTTTCAATAAAATTTAATATGGCTGTATGCATCAGCTGGTATCACAGAAGCTTATCTTAAACT
Organism: Limnephilus auricula; assembly: GCA_951813805.1. NCBI lineage: Eukaryota > Metazoa > Arthropoda > Insecta > Trichoptera > Limnephilidae > Limnephilus > Limnephilus auricula. Next base: position 39,013,943 of record OX638389.1, on the reverse strand, counting down.
TTCTAGAGATTATTATTTTTTTAAATAACACTGGCAACATTGGCACAATATACTTATTGTTCCCAAGAAAGAGATAGAGTCAGGTCAACAAGTCATGTGCATTTGTTGTGATAAATGTTTTAATACGCACGCCAAGGAATCACATTCCTTTCTCTTCATACCTGATGTGTCTCCTACAGAATTGTCAATGCTGGCAGCCAAAGCAAACAACACTACGCATTACAGAATCGCTTCACTCAACAAACAACACCAGGTTTCCGGATTAGGTTAACGGAATCCTCAATTGATAGCACTTAACAAAGTACACTGCGCCCGTATCGCATCGGGCCACATATCAACACGACAACCGACCAACATTGTATCACACACTCAATAGATCCACATTCCAATCGTAACACTACTGCCCCAAATATTCCAAAACGCTGAATTAAAACTGACTTCTCTGTTTGTTAGTATGACGTATGATTCACGACGTCCGCGCGTAGATACTAAACGATCAACAACGACGAGAGTACAACACCCACTGACACTGACCGCATACACTGCGTGAAGCACGACTAACACTAAAACTTTATAATGTATTTAAAACAGTATTTTACACGTTAACACTAAAATATTTGTTTTTTAGTATGCAAAACCAATAGTGGGAGTAATCACGGTGCCCGCCCATATAGCAAGTGGTGGATTGTGTACCGAAATTATCACTGTATGCAAGGAGACCCCTTGGAACGCGCGACGTTCAAGAGATGCATGTAAAAATAAACGAGACAACACGTACGTACGCCGGTGTTGAAAATCGAAAGTCCGGTTTTTTCACTTTCATTTTTATCCAGGAATAAACGAAACACCGGTTTGCGGCGGTGGAAAAGAGCGAGCAGAGTACAAGAGCCAGGAGGCCAGAGGCTCGGCGGTTAAGTGTGAAGCGAATGCCCGCTCGCCAGTCACTAAGGAGGCGCTAGGCGCTGGGCGGTCGGGTCCGGCTCCAATACTCCATTACTCCATTGCGAGTATTGTCATGTGCCATGTTCTCCTTGCCCTCTCCCAGTCCCGGAAGAGGCGATGGCGACCTGAAACTCATCGAGCTTATCAATTCTGAACGCATCATAGCGTCCGTTAATTCGATTTCAGATTTGAGGGTGACTACCTAAGAGTATGGATATTAGAGAGACGGCATGTGAAGTGTGCCCGCGCGCTCCAAGTGTGCCTTTTCGAGAATTCTACCCACATGGCTGACATTGGCTGTCACCATGTAAAGTGGCTGCTGTTGGAACGTATTAAACGTCCAAAAACCAGCAGCCAATGTAAGCCGTTTGGGTAAAATTCTCGAAAAGGCACACTTGGAGCGCGCGGGCACACTTTACATGCCGTCTCTCTAATATCCATACTCTTAGGTGACTACACATGAAAACCACGACAAATGTTTTAACACGACCGCCCACACGTGCGTGTTAAAATTTTAATGAACCATCAAATATGTAAACATTGTGTACTCTTCAATGACACGTGAAAAATCACACGATAGTCTGAATCCTCGACAAATCAATTCCAAGTTTGAAAATGGCAGATAAAATAAATTTTTCTTTTTTATGTTGCATTTAAAGATACACTGTGATTTTTTTCATACCCATAACATGTAAAATAACATAACAAAATGTCTTTTTAATAACTTTTGGAGCATACTTTGCGATTTTTCTTTGTAGGGAATTAACTTTTCGGCTCTACAAATAATGTAGAAATTATTTTCATAAATAACATATTTTTTTAGAAACTTGTATTCAAGAGGATATATATTATAAAACAGTAGAAATTCTGAACGCGGGGGCTTAAATTCAAAGAAAATCCGAGCTCTAGAGTTCATTGCACCAGAGTTACGCATGACATAGGTAAACAAAACCGAAATTAGAATATTTGATGATGAAGGTATTATTGTAATGTTTTTTTAAATGATAGAGATACTTAGATTATAAATTGTCATTTTCATTTCAAAGCACCATCCTCATTGAAATATGGAATAAATAATAGTTATAAACCTTATCGTGTGGGCTCTGCACGGAGAAAAATGTTATTCTAAAATACGATAATTTTATTCGTAAAAACGGTTAAAAACGGGACTAATGTTCTTACGAACAAATTAACAGGTCTCAATGTTTATTGTCGGGAGAATGTAAGAGTAAATTATTATTATTAATTATTAGAACAAATTTCGTACGTATACATTGTTGGTACAACGTATTTTTTCGTTGTATCGTCATGTTGTATTATCAGGGCAACCAGATAAAACATTTTTAAACGAATGTTTTATAAATATGGCCTGATAAATTATCGTGAGGGTCAAAATCGTTTTTTCCCAGTGTGATATTGGTGGATTGACTGAAAGGGGATAAATTGAAATAAATTTATATATGAATCTTTTTAAAGCATTCATTCTATGAGAGTAGGTACATGACATTACGTCACACAGAAATCGTTGTTTCTCCCATACTATCATAGTAGGAAATGTGATCTAAACGGTATTGGAAAGAGAACACAACAAACTATATATTCAAATCTAAAAAAAAAACCACAAAAAATTAAAATTTACCCCTTTCTGAAAACAAAGTTTCCGATAGCAATTTGAAAAAAAATTATGGAACTTTGTGAATTTTTTAAGAATTTTTTTTACATGAAACGAAAAAAAGTGAGGTGACAGTAAGGTTTATAATTCATTTATCTAATGAAATAAATAAGTGTTTTTTTTTTTTCATTATCAGTAATTTTAGTTAGAAAAAAAGTAAAGTGAGCCAATTTGAACACTTTTTAAAGGTTTCGCAAAAACAATATTTATTTTTAAAAAATACATAGTAATTTTTAATATAGAAATTTGAAAGCCTATTTCATCACCTTTCGAAAACAGTTTTTAGTTTTCGAATACGTTAACAAATGTTCCATTTATTTGGATTTTATTGCAAAGCGCGAATATTTGAAAAATACGCCAATTTTTTAAGGGTTAAAGAAAAAGTGAAAAAAAAATTGTTACAAAAATGATTTTTACAAATACAAGAGCTCCCCTTGAGTGATAAATTAGGAAAAACGTGTTGAAGCGTGGTTCAACGCACCTAAGGATTAGGTGAAAAGTCGTGTAAAAAATGTTAATCCACGAAGTAAGTTGAATTTATTGCGTGAAGGCATTTCTTTATGGGTTAACGTTGTGTATACAAAAGCAACAGGCTCACAGAAATGATCCCAAAGCACGGAATAACCATGTTCACATCCACAATAATTATAATTCACAAATTAATCCGAATGAACGACCCCAAGGCAGGGAAATACGTCAGCGCTATCAAAAGTTAGAACGGAGAAATATCAAATACCTAAATTAAAATCGTACAATTTAGAAAACAAAGATAAAATGGTTCGCACAAAAACTATAACATTTTTTTGTTAGAGATTTGTGATATCATATTAAGAAGGCACTTACTATGTAAATGAAACAGTGGTTCTTTGTACGCTTTAATAAGATTCTAAAATATTATGAATTTGAGACTCCCAATCGCAACCAAAAATAATTCATCTCTCATACCTTTTTCCTTCCTAGAACTTCCTCTACATACTTTACAAAAAACACTTTCCATACAGAAATCCCAAAGATGACAAAGGCCCCGAGGAAAAGTAATTTCCTAAGACCCCTACTGCGTGAAGTTAATGTAAAAAAAAAATACGAGTATGTTTAGATCACACGACTGAAGTAATTTTCACACAATTTGGGAGGCGGGAATGGGTACCGCCGCCCCGGGAACCATTTATTGGATAACCAACACCTCTGCCATAGGTCACCCCAAGTGGTTCGCTACGTTTGGTGACTTAGCAGGGGTGCCCGGGTTCATAAGGTAAGGTTTATTTAGGTCTTGGCGGCGGATGATCTGGCCACACCGAACCCCAGATTCCTACCCAACCCTCATACCCTTTTCCTTCCCAGAACTTCCATTCCTTAAAAAAAACCTCCACACAGCATCCCCACAGATGACAGGCCCTGAGGGAAATTATTTTCCTCAGGGCCTCCTGTGTGGACCTAATGTAAAAAAAAAATACTTCTTTAGCGCCATCTATACATCCGCATCCGCATGACTAAGATATTTCATGCGATGGCTATGAGAGGAAGAGAGAAAGAAAATGTGCGCGCACTGCTCTCTCTTGCTCCTACAGTCGCCCGATATAACGCCTTTTCGTAACGCATTTCACTTTTCGTAACGCATGCGCCAGCTTACCCCCCAAGTCAAGCGTGCGTAAAGAAGTATTTACTTCAAAAACGTCAGTAGAAATATGGCATTCCTAATTCGAGGTATGTTGTGAGACTTAAGAGGGTGAAAAAAGGAAGGGGGGGGGGGAGATAAGGAAGATGAAGGTTTGGAAGTACCTGCTTAACTATTCAAATCTGGTCATTTAAGACGGCTATATTATCGTAACCAATTTGACAAAAATACACTGGCTGATTGAAAAGTATCTTCACATAATACTGCCTACTCTTTAAATACATTAAATAGAAAATCCAATTACACAAAATTACACGAAGCAATTAGGTACAATGTCTAGAGCATTTGTTTATTTATGTCGCGGCAAAGATTGACTATTTGATTGAATGGTTGGAAAAGGATCGACCAGTTTTCGCCAGACATCGTGCGTGCAGGCACAGTAAACCAGTCCAGCGAGAGATCGTACGTAACGTCATGGCTCTAGTATTTTCTAACTTTTTCGTTTTGAAACAAAACGTGTGGGAACTAAAAAGACGAAAGGTCGATGACGTCTGTACGAGCTCTCGATGGGACTAGTTTACTTGAATTAATTAACTAATACATTTATTACAAAGATACAAACAATAAAAGTTGCCATACTTTGATATTATTTGACATCTTGATAAGAAAGTCAATTTTAAAAATTAGTTAAAATATCTAAAAGTTATTTGAAGCAAATTCGAAATCGACTCGATTGATTGAGAGGGTTGGATAAAAAAACTACACAGATTTTTAAGAATAATGAAATTATAATTAATCACCATTGTAGTTACACAGCTGATTGCTATTTTACATGTAAACCATATTATTAGCTCGCAGCCGCTCCCCCAAATATTGTAAAAAAAATAATCGTAGAAAACTCAAAAACCGTACAATTTTATAATACAAACTTGCGTTTTGACATTTATTAGACATTAACATTTTTTAAGGAGTCACAATGTTCTAAAGTTAAAATATTTATTATTATATTCCGGTAGAATTTTTTTAAATAGCCTACTCACTCACATAGAAGTTACCGTTTTATACAAAATGAAATATTAATTAATTCCTTTCTTAGTCCGTATTAAATTACACACATAATATCATAAACACGTACCAGCTTAACATAATAATAGACCCAAAAATCGATTGTAGTATAACAATTAAATTTGCAGCCATTTTCTGTAATGCAAATGGTATTATTCGTATACTGAATGGCTCCAATTCACGTGAAGATTTTCCTTTAAAAAATGATTTTCTATGAAAATATGTATAATATAATGAACTTATTATTGAACCAGCTATATATGTGTATAGATAGCACTGGGAAAGCATTTTTTTCTAATGCAGTTATTTACAATATTTGTTAGCAATGCTGTATTTGTGAATGAATGCAACCACTTTTGCAATCTTACGTAGAAAGTCATCAATCCATTCCCAGCTGGGATCAAACCGGAAAATCTGGAATAACGGCCGATCGGTTCACTGATTTGTGGTAATATCTTATACGGTTATATTATATTCATATTTCGATTTCTACCTCAGTTTTGTTTTGTCAGTTATCATATTCATCCACCATCGGCGAGTTGATGAATCGCCAATTTTTATCTTATGGTGTATGTAGATATATCTATGGAATATGATAGATGTAGATAATATCTAGGGGACGTCCCCCTCAATATAACTCGGCGCGAAAGGTCGGAATAGTAAAAACTTAAGACGATAGACTTCGCTTTTCAGCCCATACAAAAAGGACGCCCGGGAAAAAACACTTTTCTACATCGAAAATTGCACAAAATGAATATATTTTTTTTATACTGTCTTCTAAAGGGTGAAAACTATGTCGGTATGTTTTCGAATTTTCGATTCATTCCGTATTAACGTAAACGTTCACTGTCAAACATGTACGATTTATCAAAAAATATTATTTAAGGAAAAAGTGCTGCTAACTCAACTCTCATAAAGAATTATAAAATTATGAAAAGCTACCGACGTAGCTTATTCTTTCTAAAAACTATATACTTTTTAAAATTTCAATTTCGTGAAAGTTTCGGTGTAGAAAAGTGTATTCTCCATAAACCCCTTTTCGAGCGATTTCTGTAGGTAAATTTGAGCGTTGTCTCATTCGCACATTTCGCATTCGCATGTATTGTAAGTGTGCGTAAGCTTATTGTGAGCGGGACAGAATGACAGACGCGGGTGTTCCGCGTGTCGTTTAAAGTCTAGCCTCTTAACTTATTGCAACTTTGAAGCTGGCTTTAGCCAACATTGAACCAGCATATAAAAATCTAATGAGTATAAGATAGATTATAGGCATAAAGTGACGGACGTTCGTAACTTACATAAACCAGATTACTGATTTGGAGAAGTGAGATTTCTTATGTTTTTTTTTAAAACATAAACAAATCACCAGGTATTTAATATTTAGGGTTGGGGTGAGGGGTTTGACGGTTATTCGGCTGAGTGACAGGGATGACATGTGAGAGAAGGGTTTTAAAATAATAAAACCACAAAAAAGTCATCGAAGTAAAAAATTTCATTCAATTTTTATACTCAAAATAGTATCAGGAATCACTGGTTAAAGTAAATCAAGCACCGTGTGGGTATAATAATTATGGAAAAGACCGATATATCGTCACCTTAAAGCAACCGTGAGATATCTTCGAAGAAATCACTTTTGAGATAAGTATGCAGTTCGATGTAAAATTGTGAGCTCTACATGATACATTACTGCGATATTTTGAAAAAAAAATGCCCGAGTTACAAGTAAAATCTCAATATTGAGATATTTCCAAATTTACGTATACTTTGTCAAAATTAGTCTGAAAAAAAATTATTTTTCTATTATTAAAATTTTATGTTGATGTTAAATAATTTACCTCTCTAATACCATATCATTATCCTGCAACATTAGTTAATTTGATTCTGCTAGAACTCACGCAAACCTAAACGTCCTATTATCTCAGAACAGCATTTTTAAAGATATCTCAATGTTGCTTTAAGGTGAAGATATATAGAATTTATAGATGGGGGATTTTTTCTTCCGTTTCTAATCTCCGATTGAACCACCAATGAGGTAAGCCACGGACCGCCACTACGACAGCACCAAAGAAAACAAATAAAGCAATAATGTAAGTAGGTATGTACTTGTTATTAGTTGACATGGAGCACCGATGTGCGCCTTGGCACGAAGTTGACGAGTCACTTATATGCGGCTGTCAAGTCGAAAAGCCGAGGGGACATCGCGTCGCATTGTGCTCGTACATACACCTATATAGGTCCCCCGGTGAAAAGCACAAGTAATTGGAGCAATTGAATTTAATAATGTACATTAGTGATTGGAATGAACCTATTGCGTGCAGACGCAGCGCACATCTTGCAGGCACACCCGTAAACATGTTAAAGATAAACCACCAGGAAGACAGAATAGAGATAGGAAAGCTGAAAAACAACCGCCACGCTCCACACCCCTTAATTAAATGGGATGATAATTATTTCTGTTGAGTGTTGTGTCGTCCTGTTTGAAATATTTACCTTTGTTTTCTTCCTGTCATTTCGCATATAAATTCATTTACGTCTATGGGCTCTCTTATTTTTAATTTAACGTCTGTGTTGCATTTTATCTTAAATTTTAAAACAAATTTGTCTTTGTATCATTTTGTCTATGCTTTTACAAGATGTCATGTATTCCTTCCAAAAATGGATCATTCCATTTTTAAAAATCTTACTTCCAGCTTCAAAAATATTTCATGTTATTGCAAGATTATTTGAACCGACCGCTATGTTAGGAACTGTTGCAAGTTTCGTTGAAAAATGACACTTCGTGTTTTTAAATTTAAAAAATAACCATTAAAATGCACTTTTTTCGAAATTCCAATAACTGAATTGATTAGTACTAGTAAATATCTAACTACTACAACTTTTTTTTTTTTTTTGTCCATATTAAGCGTGTCCCGGTTTTGTAAATATTTTCCCTTATATTTCACACAAGCAAGGGCCGGGTTACGTCACGAACTCTGCCGCACGGTATTATGCTCTTGCCGCCGTTTTCGCGGGCTTAATAAAATTCAAACTTGTAGAATTAATTTAATTATGAAAACGAACTTTAAAAAAAAAATACTGGTATTTAAGTTTGCCTGTGAACATTGATAAAAAAAATTAAAAAAAGGACTCAACTTCCTTATTCCAAGTATAACCTTCAAAATTACTGTGCAATCAACCCCCTTGACTGGAAAACAAAATAAGTCATACAAGGAGCCCGATTTACGACTGACTCCAGGCCTCCAGAGACGAACAAGGGACCGCATAATTTCAACCCCGGGTTTTTAGCAAAAAAAATCTTCTTGTGGGTTAAAAGTAAGATATATTTTTCTACGAATTTATGACAGCAGATCATCATTATCGGGTATTTGTCTAACCACTGCTGAATGAGAGCTTCAGCACGCTATTTCCGAAAGAGACCGGCTGACAAGAATTCTGGCCAAAGCTGAAAAGGGCGGCCAAAGCACCCATTGAATTAGCCAAAATAAGTTAAATAAATAACGCGGAGAAAAGAGTTTTGTATAGAATTGGTTAAGTAAATTTAGTACGCTCGCTCCAAAGACTGGCCAATATTTTTTCATTAAAAATCCGCCATGTGTTTGAACAAGGTGAGCGGTTCCCTTTTATGCGAGCACTTCTCTTCGCTACGGTAAATATTTAACCCCCCCCCACTCCCCTTCCACCAATGGCTTATTTAACGAGCAAAACAACAGATAAGTTGGGACTAGATTGTCCTCATATATCCGCGCCTGATTATGTTATACGGATAATTAATTATACGAGGTGTCCGGTAATTAGTGGCACAAACGGAAAACAACACAATTGTAGTCGACTTGCTGGTATAACTTTTATTGATAAAGATCTTTTCAAGTCCGAAATTGGAAGTTCTTAGGTTAAATTTATAAAATATCGGTCGCTATGGGTTACATCAAATGCGTCGAACGGCTTTAAAAGTTTTTTTAACGTTTTCAAAAATGTTTAAAAAAATTGAAATGCTCGGATCAAAAAACATTTTTTGGGTGCTATATGTGATGTACATTGCAGTTTCCCGCATGCATCACTAGTTTCTGGATTCCGTGTATAATAAGGCGATAGAGTTGGCTGCAGAAGACAGTAATGTGCCCGTATTTCTCAAATTATAGTTTGCATACAAAAACAAAAGGAAAGTTTATTTTATTAGCAGTGTTCGAAATTAAGGTCAAAGAAGTCAGGTTATTTATTTCATTTTCAGCAACTTAAAAATGAGAGAAAAAATTAAAAAGCACAAATAAAAAGGAAAATTATGTAGACGTAGAATTCATATAATATGTTTTATAAACGACAAAATCCAACCTACGTACACATTTGTGAAATGGGGGCTATAACACGGGTAAAACATCCCATTTTATGTTTTATAATTATTAACCCCTCGGAACTAAAGAAAAATATCATGTCATTAAATATTCCCTCTTGACATACAATTTCAAATAGGTTTGCTTTTTTAGAACGTATACCAAAATGAAATACTGTTTTTGAAAGCAGATGAAAGACCCGTTCATATTTTAATATTACTAACGGACAGGTGTAATAAAAAATTATCGCAAACGTAACTAAAGTTATAAAATCGCTTACTGATGCATTTTTACATTTAAATATTATTTACCACTGTAAATTAAACTAAAAAAGCACAATTAGACAAAATTATTATAAACATTATTATGACAACTGACAACATTTTTTTCGTTTAAAAAAAATGCAATCCTTGATCGGGTGAATGGAAATAAAAACCTGAAAACTTGGGGGCTTCTCACCATCCTCCCAATAGCTTATATACACTAATAACGAATATTTTCGAATTACGATTAACGGTTTATTTATTTATTAAGTTGGATTTTATAATTCGGTACCCGAACCTATGAATAGTGGCTATATATTGGATAAGTTGGCAGAGTTTTCTAACCACTGCGAGTATTTTATTTTTAATAATATTCGTTGTAGTATGAATAAGCTATTGGGAGGATGGTGAGAAATCCCCTTAGTGTTCTAACTTTATAAATATGTTTATATTATCTATACATATAACTGTAATAGAAAAGGAGTTAGAAATAGTTTTTCGAGGACGTTTTATTTATTTTATTTATTAGGTAGTCTTTAAAATCATATATGACAGTGATAAGTATATTTATATCATTGACCAACAAAATAACGATTTTTGAAATTTATTTTTGAGATTTAAAAAAAAATCACTAATATAAACAATTCTTATAAAGTGCATCTTCAATTTACAAAAATTGTTTTATGAAATATTTCCAAGGTTTAAAAATTTATTTACTATGGATATCGATAATATATTTGAGAAAGTGATTTTATTCAAATTCGAACTGCTAAAAGTAAAATAGGAAATGTGATGAACTAATAAAAAAAAGAAATGGTTTTGGTTAAACATATTAATGGCATTCGATCGAGTGTTATTTTTTTACTAATTCTGTGAATATGACAAGGTTCGTGTTAAACACATCGATGTATGGGCATAATCTATTAAATGTGCTACAGCTTCTTCTTATAAATACATTTTCAAGCAAATTTGTATTTGGTGATCTAGCATTTCGTGATCCGAGAGGTTAAAAAAAATATAGTGGTAAACTTAACAGTATGAAACACAACGTCGTTTTCATCCTACGCACAGTCAGTCATCAATTAAAATAGACCAAGAACAGGATAATTAAACAGTTGAAAACCTATTAAATTGTTCAATGTTCGGAAAACAAACTTAATTACTAGCCCAGTTTAGTCGACAATGATGCGTTGTCAAAAAATATTCTAATATAGCCTGGAGAGACAACACTGCACTGAATAATCCATAATCCTTAGTATCATTCCATTGATAAGCGATGTATTGCCATAGGGCTCAGTTTGAATTGGTGAGATATGAATTATCTAAACATGTTGATAATGGAAATATTTTAACAATCGAAATTGGGAACACCGATGAAAACACATATTATTACAATGGGGAGATCCGGAAAGAATGCAAGACCAATATCAAAGTATGCAATTGTGCATTGACCGAAGGGTGAATGCAGGAAATTCAATTAATCAATTTGGAGGACTGGATGCAGTAGTCGCTAATAAAACATTATTCAAATGAAGCTGCGCTGTCAGCACCCCATAGAGTTCCAAAACCAACCCAGATGGTTGTGAGGCACGCAACTAGCAAAGGATGGGTGGAAATAGACTACTGGGGTATTTCACATTCCTTTTGAAAGCTTGTACATAGGCTAACATATGAAGGCATGTAAAACTCGCAATAGGTAGAAAACTTAGCTAATTTATCCGATATTTATATAGCCACTGTAATTATATGTAGGTCGAGTACCGAATAATAAACTCGGACTTTATAAATAAATAAATACAAGTGTTTTGAACAGTCGTTTCCTGCACTGTTTCCGAGTATCATTTTTGTTATATATATGTAAAAGCATTAATAGGCGTAAATAAATAAATTTAAAAAAATAAAAAATAAAAAATATCGTAAATTTATATGTTATCAATGTCACATCACAGTGGAAGATACTCTTAGTATCGCCCTGGTGTAAGACCACAATTCAGAATTGAAAGTTGCAGAATTGAAAATGGCTTTAGCCGTGTTTAGTGACTAGATCTGAATAGCCTATATATGACGATCTAAATATGACGACCGTCCATGGTCGAGTGGTAACAACACTTGACTCCCAATCGGAAGGTTGCGGGTTCGAACCCGGCGTGCGCAAATAAATTTTATTTGATTAATTTGTGTTATTTCACAATTAGTTAATAAAAATAATATATACTACATTTGCGGCACGTTCCAGAGTGGAAGATACTGTCAGTATCGCCCTGGTGTAAGACCACCATTCAGAATTGAGACGTTGCTTAATAATGGCTTTAGCCGTGTTTAGTGACTAGATCTGAATAGCCAGATACTTCCCCACCTTCCTCTTCCTCGTCTCCTTCCCTTCCCCACTTACCTTCAGCCTCACAACATACCCCAATTGGGGATGCTATAGTCTCACTGGCTCCAGACGGGAGAAGTTGGGACTCTTGTGAGGTATTCACTATAAATTTTTTTTAAAAAAAACGTCGCAAAGTATCTGCTTCAAATGAACAAAAAAAAAACTAACTAAAAGATGGTTTCACGACATCTGTGGTTATGTCGAAGGTGTTGCTATTTTTTGACAAAGTACGGTTACAATATATCATTTCTTCTCAAATTGCAACAATCTGTAAGAAATATGACAATATAAAGTTAAGATTTTTCATATGGCTTCCGATATGGTTCAAAACGATGTATGAATGTTAATAAAGCAATGAATATGGGGCGTTCCACACTCTCTGCCTACCACCGCGAGGAAATAATGAGACAATTAAATAGAAATGTGCGAAAATACAGAACTGCCTTACGTGAACTAAAAGCATTACGAGTATTTATTTGAACAGGTTGGGGCTGCGTTACCTACTTTTCAGCAAGCCAGTTAGATAACCATAATATTAGTATCTACAACTTTGCATTATCGTGGACGGTTAAGTGGATTAACCTTTTTTACTTCCGCCGGTTCATCGCGGATAGTGGGAGACCTATTTATAGCACGGTCAACGTATGGAAAATGTTACTAAGTGGGGTGACAGAGAGCTCTGGATTCGTCAAGCACCGTGCGGATTCATATAGCACTGAAAATCTCCAGGCGGGCTGCCAAAACGCTACAAAAAAACCAATTACTCAACGGAGGATAAATAAAATATGCTCCATAACCCATGCGTGGTTCCATAAATCCAAATAATATTAAAACATAATGAGTCATACTTTATCTTACTTCTCGGCAGCTTATGATTTAATATATTTTATTTATATACCTAGAGTGAGAAATCTACATATTATTATCGTTGTTATGTATTATTTTCTTACAACGTGTGATACAGAATAGTTGTTGAATTATTGATATTTTTAATACGGTTAGGTTCGCGTTTTTCGCGTTATCGCAAACGCGAAATTTTCAGGCTCTAATAAAAGGCAATCATTCGTTATCAAGAGGGCTGTTATACAATAACTACTGTTGGACCTCTTCATTAGCTAATGTATCGGAGTCCTAATTGGCTAATGTGACCGCGGGTACAAAAGTTTTATGGGCAGCATAAAGCCCGTTGGCAAATGACAAACAGGTGAGCGCCGATGATATTATTTCGCCCACATTCAATTAAGAGATAGTGGAAAATCGCTCGCCGAAACAATGAAGGGGATTAATTGGAGTAAAAACGAACACTCGTAAAAGGTTTCCCACGAATTTTGCGGATGGGTCACAATGTCAATTATTTATTTGCGTGAGGACCAATTGCCCAAATTTAATTAATTACCTAAAGAAATTACTGTTAGTGCCGTTACATCACGAGCATCCGAAAACATTTCAAGCGCAAACGAATATTTTTTTAACCAAATTATGAATATTTTGTTATGAGTGCCATTCAGTGTCCGAGCGCGCAATTACAAAGCCTATAACATTTCAGTCACGGTGATGACTGTAATAGAGTAATTTTTGTTTTTGTAAAATTAATTTACAGAGCCTATTCACTTTAATTTATAGTTTTAAAAACACTACTAAAATGTTTATAGAGAACGGCATAAAAATAAACAGTATTTGTTACCTATACTAGTAGTAACGGAGTTTGCCTTCTGAAAGGCAGCTTCATTGATGATATGTCGATACTCGAATTGATTCTGTTCAACATTGGCAAGTTAGTCCTGTAGGATGGGAGATAGAACAGTATATGCTGTCGGTGACGGAGATAACCATTGGGACATAAAAATGAATGCTCTCCACGATAGCCGAGTTTTTAAACCATCCACACCAATCAGTCTGAAGAAATGTATAGCAATGTGTACATTTCTTCTGACCCGTAGATGGTTCATTCCGAGCATACCCAAAAGAAAGTCGATAGGAAAGACCAACGGGTAGTAAGTAGACATACTCCCTAGGGTAGAGAAATCTCAGAAAATTCGAACTCTCTCCAACATGAGGGAATACTTTACTTGGCGTGGACTCCAAATTACTGACCCAGTTAAAATCTACTCCTTACTAAGGAATTTAATAAAGTTATGAGTACCCGGGTATCTCTAAAATTCCTTGCAATGCGTAGAAAAAAAGCCCAACATTCCCAACTTAGTGCTACAAGCCATCTCAATATGATCATGAAATGTCAGTCTACTATCAAATATGATTCCAATATCCTTCACGATGGAGATACGTTTCAAACATCGGGCGTCCATCGTACACCAATGGAGTCATTGTGACCACTATGATAGATTAGCTTTTGCTTGTGCAAACCTAACCTACATGCTGCATTAGACCAGACTTTACCCAACCTAACCACTGCATTAGACTAGACATTGCTGTCATCATGTAGGTATCTTTCAATCTCATAAAATAAATGGTAATGCCATATAAACGCACTGGTTCCAAGTCTAATCGGACTATAAGATCTCAGCGTCTGAATTCCCATAGTAAATTTATTCAGATACGATACTTCCTCACATGATAATTGATCACATCATAACTCACATTAACCTACCTTTCCATTCCCCCCCTCCCCCCCCCCCCCCCCCCCCCCCTCACCTAACCTAAGGTTATAAACCCCAATACTCAATATTCATATACTTAAAAAGTTTTCACTGAGTAGACCGGTCACCAAACGCGCCAATGAGACTATGTTACCACGAATTAAGGAATGTTGTTGGAAAGATAATTTAAGATAATTTCTATATCTTAAGAATTTCAAAAAAATATAGTACTTTAGGATTCATAATATTATGTTTTATACTAGCTTATAAATGTGGAAATTCTAACTATGCAATTGTAAATGTTCTCCAAAATGCCCTGGAAAGAATCTCAGACTTGTTATCTCCCGAAAGAAACCATTCATTTGTTCTGTATGAAATTACTAATGTTATCCAAAATGAAACTGGTAAAATAATTACATCTTGGCGATTCTTTCAAGGAAAAAGAAACAATCCCGTCACTACAAATGCAACTACTAATGTTCTCAAAATTTGTCTTGACAGAATCGCCATTCCTTTCCATTGTAAGAATATGTACTAAAACACAATTTGGCTGTCCTGAAACGGGAATCCTTCCCAGTTGGACAGACAAAGGATCATCATGTATTGTAAAAAAAAGCAATACTAAGAATAAATAAAATATTAAATACATTTGTATAAAAATAAGATCTACACATTGCAACCACAAGTTAATTCCTAGTGCGGAGGACATTACTCATACGTTATGACAAGAACGTTTCAGGAAAATTTCTGATACCCATATAAAATTCTGCAACTGCACAAGAAGCGTAAAAAATCATACATATTTATAAAATAAAAAAACATATTCTGGAAACGAACCCTTATTTCAACGAAATGAAACCGACACATGCATACTTGATATTATTACGTCACGGGGGAAACATAAACACAGGGGAGAAAATGAGAAATCTACGACAGTCCGGACGTGACGGAAGACATAAATAACGTAAAAGTATGAGCAAAAATGACGTGAACCGTACGTTGATTCACAAGCAAACAAAAACATCTTCAAGATTAAACCTACCAACACGTAAAAAGGGCCAGAGTAATTTGGTCTATAAATAAATATTTGGTGATTGCGTTTGGGATGCTTTTTGCCGTGGTGGTCATCGAGATTACGATTCTAGCAGCGAAATTGGTTTTGTGCGAATCGAGCAGAATAGAACAGGTCAGAGAAATAATCATACTCTACCAAAGGAATCTTATCTTATTCTACGAAATCTATAAGGTGTATAGATATTATCGCCTTGCATAACAAAAAGACATAACGTATTTGTGAAAAATATTTTGTGTCAACAAACTTTAACACGATCAAACACAGATCAAGATATATGTAAGGTATAGGTATAGAGCACCCGCAGTAAATGTCTTCACTCTAATTTAAATTCAAAATACAATTATTATAAAAATAATCTTGTTCTAACGTACGTACGTTGGATGACATTTAGCAACATGATAGCCGTTATCAATAGAAAATTAATTTCAAAGCCTTCCGAGAAGCTACATTACTGAAATTAAAAGCAACCTCTGGAATAATATTGGCGCAAGATCTTGTCCTTGTACAGTTTCTTTGCACATAAGGATTAAAATCGCATTTTAAAAAAAAGTCCCGTAATTAGTTCTATAATAATCTTGTTCTACGTACAAGAGGTCAAAGGATTTTTCAGCAGATAGAAGGTATAAAAGTAGATAATTTATATTCAATCAACACATCAGTAATTTACGTAGGATCCATGGCATCGATAGGTCGGTGTTTTAGAGCATTCACCCGGTTAGAAAAGGTAATATTTTCAAATTTCAGCATAAAAAGGGGACCTAACAGTTGATCCCCCGACAGTTGGCCCCCGAAACTATAATTATTGCAAAACTATTTTTTGTGCGTTATTTACCAGTGTCAAACCTAAAATCGACTTCAAAATACCTTTAATAATAAGCTGGTATGGATATATTTAGTGTCGATTTTTTTGAACTAATAATACGCTTTTATATACAGTATATAGACAAATAGGTAGCTTTTTCCTTGATACATTTGAATGAAAGACTTGTTCCACGACAACTCAGAAACATACAACTTCAACATCCGTTTGAAAAGTTATGAAACAAAAAAAAACCTAAACTAACATAACCTCCATATTTAACCAACTAAAAAAAATCATTTCTGAAAAGTAATGTAAATAAAGTTGTATGTTTAAGAGTTCTACGGTAACCGAACCGACTGCATATAATATATATGTATGTCGGTGGATCGACTGTCATGGAACCGTTCCATGTACCTATTAGGGATGTTACGAATGTGATATTATTCACATTCACGAATGCGAATGTTCAGAATGCAAATGTGCGAATGCGAATGTTAAGGAATCACATAAAAAAAAACTTTGGTCAACATTTATCATCGTTTTAATAAAAAATAAAATCAATTCTTATACAGTAAGTTATAATCGTAATTAAGCAATTTAATAATCGACGTTCAAAAGAGGCATATATTTCAGAAAAAGCAATTTTGCAGCCTTTTCTCCCATGAGGCGATTTCTAAGAGGCTCGTATATAAGGCCGGCTGCACTAAACAATTGTTCACTCGGAACGCTGGCCGGTGGAGCGCTCAGATCTGTCAATTTGTCGAATTTCAATTTAGTCTTCCACCAGTCCAAAGGGTTTTCATCAAGAGAGGCTCGTTTTTCTTTAAGATATGCCTCAATTGAGCTTTGATTTCACAGCTTATAGTGTCTCCAGATTCTGCACCGTCGGAGTTTTCGCTATAACTTGAGGAATCTAGGATTCCTGCCAGATTGCTTATAAAAGTTTTAGCGGAACTTGTCGAAGGTTCATTAATGTTGCTCGTTGAAGTCCTCAACCGTTTAGCACCTAAAGCTGGATGCCGATTACCATCCTGGTTACTCTTCTTAGACATGCGCTTGCGCGAAAAACAAAAGACACGTGTACAGTGGGCGAGTTACGACATGATCTGCACACATTCGCATTCGCTAAACATTCGCATCGATTGTTGCGAATGCGAATGTCGATGCGAATGTTTAAAATGATGCGAATTATTCGCATATGCGAATGCGAATGTTCGTAACATCCCTAGTACCTATACAAGAACAAAAAGCTCAGACAAAACAGCAATTTCAAAAAAGTTAATTCATGGTGGAATTCCATTATGGCATTTTTTTACTAAAATCGTTTTTCCTCTTTTTAACAAACAAGTCATAATATTTATCATGAATCATATGTGAAGTAGAACAAACAAGTCATAATATTTATCATGAATCATATGTGAAGTAGGTACCTACATAAAAGAATGCACAGTATTGTAATAAAGTGTTGGTATTTAACTACCCATTTGACCTGTTTAAGCCAAGGTAATCAATAGTAGTTAGGTACAATAAACAACCGTGTTCGATAATCCACTCTAATTCCGATGAATGGATTTGGCACATCCGCAAGGCGCCTCGGCCCACGACTAAACTTCGCCCAAATCTGATTTCATGTTAATATTACTTAGTTCGCCAACTTCTAACTGGAGTTTAGTGATGAAACTGGCGAACATAATACTCTTAGACGATGCACGCATTCCGAATGATTGATTATTCCAATTCAATAAATAATTTAATCACTAAAGACAATATCAGCGACTCTCAATCGAAAATTTGAAACCGAAAATTACAAAAAGATACGGTCGCATCTAGGGATTGAAACCAGGACCTTAGCCTTGCCGGGGCTCTGCTCTACCACTGGGCTAATTCGATCCTACACGGAGAAAAATGTTAACCTAAAATACGATCATTTTAAACGTGACTGAAGTTCTTACGAACAAATTAACAAGGTTTCAATATTTATTGGCGGGAAAATGTTAGAATAAAGTGTTGGTATACGTACGAAATTTGTTCTAAAAATTAATAATAATAATTTATTCTTAAATTTTCCCGCCAATAAACATTGAAACCCTGTTAATTTGTTCGTAAGAACTTCAGTCCCGTTTTTAACCGTTTTAAGAATAAAATTATCGTATTTTAGAATAACATTTTTCTCCATGTAAGAACTACCAATATTATCTTCATTTTCTTAAAGCATATTTTTATTGGCTGCTATCTTTATGTGTGATTGCAATATATTCTACCGGAACTAAATGATATCTAGGTATATAGATGCGATAAATAATTAATTAAAATTTATTAGAAGCATTGTGATTCTAAAAACATTTCCATTATTAAAATTAACTCCAAAAATGTTTTTTGTCCGAAAAACGCGATGAGGTCGAAAAGCACGAGCTTTTTAGGGAAAAGTGTTGTCATTTTATGAAGAACTTGCAAAAGCGTCCGGCGTTGCCTGAGTTTTATTCTGTTTTAAGGTATTTAAATTTTTTTTTTCTTGAGAATGAGGCCCATTTTAACAACCAATTTAACTGTTAAAATCGTTTTATTATCTAATTTCTAATTGATAGTATTTGGCCCAGACAAAGCATCTCATCTAGTAGGTCACATCGAGGATGATTCATAACATTGACCATAATAAAATTATCAACATGTTTGTCAGTGCATAAAATAATAATGACCGTGATAATGTCAGAGGTGGCGTGGCACGGCGATTAGAACAAAAACACACCCTCACATGAATAATTTGTACATCTAAATCAGGTATGCCCAACCAGTGACCCACGAAAAAAATGAAGTTTTTTTGTGGCCCTTAAAAAAAGGAACAATCGTTTTCGTAAATTTATCCCATTTATTTTATATTTTGTAAAATTAAAACATTCTTGATATTAGACATCGGACTCTGGATAGGGATTTTGATGTATTGCTTGATAAGTGCATAACCGCACTAGGAATTTATTTTCGCAATCAATTCAAACCAGTATATTTTTTTAAAATTATTAATTGAGAAAAACAAAATAATACCATATAATACGAAATAAAATAATACAGAATAAGAGAAAAGTCCCAATAAAAATAGTTTGCAAATGGGTATTTTTAACTTAAGGGAAATATGTACATGTATGCATATAAAACTTACTTGTAAATTTACATACACATATTATGCAAATTACACTATAAAATAATAATAATATTAACACAAAGATAACAAAATGAAAACATTTTTTAATATCAACTATGAGAAGGTAATTGATTTTAATAAGTGGAGGTTGAGTGCAAAGGACACACATAGGCGCGTGTATAATGAGTGCATGCGTTCTAGCATTGAAGGTCACAGTTTCAAAATAATAGCTATTTTGGACACAGAATTACGAGCTTAAAAATTAACTGTAATATCCGTTGATATTACAGTTAATTTTCAGATTAATACCCTCTAAGCTCAGTAATTTATTTATTTTTGGCCCACCAATCGATTTGGATTGGGTACCCCTGATCTAAATGTACGCATGACGTAAATCTGCGGTCTAGGCAATTGGCGAATTGAGGAAAGAACGAGTCTTACAGTGAGAGAAGAACGATGTGGTCACGGTTCAGACTGGCGGAAAACAAACAATATGTGTACGAGTTCTTGGAAATGTAATAATAACCTAATAGGCGCTTTTGGTATTCTCACGTATACGGAACGGCGACGATACAAAAAAGGAATAAACGTACGTTCCTTATCACAATAATGCTACAGCTCTTTCTTACACATTAAATAATGGTGAGACAAAAGATGAGACACATTGGAGGAAACAGACATACGTACATGGTGTGTCTCGTCTTTTGTCTCGCCATTATTTAATGTGTAAGAAAGAGCTGTAGCGTTATTGTGATAAGGAACGTACGTTTATTCCTTTTTTGTATTGTCGCCGTTCTGTAAAAGTATGAATATTAAAAGCGCCTAGTGGAAACCTGGACATAGAAATTACACTGAAGCACAATATTGACACATAAATAGAAACCTTTGAAATGCGAATATACAATGGACATCCTCAAAATAAACAAGGTAGATAATGCAACTTAGAAGTTGTTATATGGAATGGCCAAAAATAGACAATCATACTAGATAAATTTAACAAGTAGAAAACTCTAATATTCAAGTACCAGCGAGAGATCGTATATGACGTCTTCGTTCTAGTATCTCTTATCTCTTTAGTTTTCAAATAAGACTCGTTAGAAGGAAAAGGACGAACGTCGATGACGTCCGTACGAGCTCTCACTGGGAGTAGTAGTTTGATCACATCGTAAGGAGAAACAAATAATACATTATTATTTGAACTTATAATCCAAGGGGGGATTGACGGAGAACGTAGAAAACTAATATGACATATTTCATGACTTAAAACACTGCCCTGATGATAGCCAACCTCCAATTAGAGAGGGCACCATAAGAAGGGTAATGTATCTGGTCGTGTTCAACAAAAAATTA
The DNA here is from genome assembly GCA_951813805.1 of Limnephilus auricula. Classification (NCBI taxonomy): domain Eukaryota; kingdom Metazoa; phylum Arthropoda; class Insecta; order Trichoptera; family Limnephilidae; genus Limnephilus; species Limnephilus auricula. The sequence goes on along the minus strand of OX638389.1, from coordinate 38,992,724 downwards.
ACCCATAACTAAATTACATATATTTTCAATTATCGAACTAGTTATTTATGATTTACTTTGACTGAGGCTTGAACCTTCCCCCCCAGGGACTGACTAAAACGAGGGACTTCCGCTAAATCCAAATCCTAATTGGATGATACCGACATTTATTTCGTATATTAAGCGCTGTAATTTTTTTATATATATATAATGTAATTTCAGAAAAATGCATGTGTGAGCGAGTGCCCCCAAAACTTGATAGAATGCATTGTCATCGGCGACCAGTCTATCTGCCCAGTTTCAGCTCGATCGGATGTAGGGAAGTGGGTTAATTTCCTCTTCCAAGATTTGCATTTATTCATTACGAAAAAAAAATCCAAATAGATTAGGTAATTAAAAAACATAGTAACAAGATCCGGTCTAAAATAAATACAACAGTGGAACCAATTAGGTATTAAAAAAATAACACGAATAAGCAATATCAAAACCACATGTTATAGGGTGAATAAAACGGATAACAAGTCAAAAATAACATCCACCGAAAGGAGTTCGGTAATGTAATAAAAAATAACATTGAATAAATTGAATCGATAAGGGCATTCCAAACACGTGGTCCCGAATTAATATAATATTAAGGGCGCACTATTTTATTGACAACAACAACACATTGATCGGTTAATGGCACCACTGAAGGGCGATTATACTTTATTTATAGGGGTGCCATAAGATTTTCTAAAGCCGGATCTCCAGCTTCAACATCACCTTCAACTTCGCCTACAACATTTCGACAATTTTTTTTTGTTTTTTTCCACATTGTCGTCTCCTGCGCTTGTTTGAAAGTTGGAGCGCGGTAGGCGTGGCTACACCCATGACGCGTCTACGCACCGCAAACATGACGTTTAACATTTGCATAAATAATCTTGTCCAAAAACGCCAAAATGACTTCAAGAGGAAGAAATGTATCAGGGAAAAAAACACAGATTTCAAGTTGGACCTACTTACAACTTTTCGACAACATTTTTCGTTTTTTTCCACATTGTCGTCTCCTGCGTTTGCTTCAACATTGGAGCGCGGTAGGCGTGGCTACACAAATTGGAGCGCGGTTGGCGTGTCTACGCACCGAAAACTTGACGTTTAACATTTGCATAAATAATTACGTCCAAAAATGCCAAAATGACTTCAAGAGGAAGTGATGTATCAGTGAGAAAACACAGATTTCAAGTTGGACCAACTTACAACATTTCGACAACATTTTTGTTTTTTTCCACATTGTCGTCTCCTGCGTTTGTTTGAACATTGGAGCGCGGTAGGAGTGGCTACACACATGACGCGTCTACGCACCGCACACTTCACGTTTGCATAAATAATTACGTCGTTGTCAAAAAATGTCAAAATTACTTCAAGAGGAAGAGATGTATCAGTGAGAAAACGCAGATTTAAGTTGGACCTACAAGGTGTCTTGAAATTTTAATAGATATTTATTTACCAGGAAAGATTTCTGGCTAATATCGATTCGTACAAGTTCTAATTGTACCATATAAAATTTTCAAAACAACGATTATTATTATAAATTGTTATATGTATATGTTTTTTTTATGTGTGTTACAGATTGACAAATCCTATTACAATACACATGACATTTACATCACTTTACACTTCGTACAAGTTCTAATTGTACCATATAAAATTTTCAAAACAACGATTATTATTATAAGTTATATGTATATGTTTTTTTTTATGTGTGTTACAGATTGACAAATCCTATTACAATACACATGACATTTACATCACTTTACATAAATAAGTGAAAATTTTACATTAATATATATTTTACAATTCTTGTCTAAAATTACTCTTGAAACCTTCAAGGCTAATGTTGAAGATGTCAAGAGACACGGAGATATCATTTAGCAGCACCATCAGCATCATGCTAATTGGTTTGGTACAATAAACTAATACACTTATACGACTTTATTTAAATTCCTTTAAGTATTTTTTGTATTTCTTGGGCATTACTACTATTATTACTATGTAACAATTTCTAGACATTTTGTTTTGAAGAGTTTTAATTTTCGATGTACTATCGTTACTTAAATTTTAATTTTTCTGCTACCGGTTTCGACATATCCGTGCCATTCACCAGCAAACTTAAAACTAAACATAAAATTTAAAACAAGTACAGAAATGAATTAGATGTTATTAGGTGGGGGTAGTGGGAGGGGTGATTTTGGGGGAGGGGGAGAACAGTGGGCGGGGTCAATATCACATGGGAACATAGTCAAAAGGGGAGATTTGCAGGGTGCTATTATTTTGTTAATTTTAATTAATTTTTGATTTAATTAATTTTTGATTTATTTTTTTTGTTTATTTCTCAAGTTTCTAAAGCGCACAAGTTAAAGTATGAATTTATATTTATATGTTTAAATTTGGTATTTTACTTGTTGAAGCTATGGCCTGTCTCTATTAAATGATAACTATTCTGAATTCGCCAATACACCGACACAGTAACGTGGTGGTGGTCTACACCTTTGGTAATAAATAGGAATATTATCAATTCGATTCCCATAGCAACATTTTCGAATTTAAAATATTGTAACTTTTTAGAAAAGAAAAAAGTATCTTAAAAAAATTATCGATTCTTTGCAAAATTTCGGCTAAAACAATATAAAAGTTTTCATAGCTTCAGTAAAATGAGATATGTTAACTACTTCAAATAAAGATAACCGTAGTCCAAATTATTTTGTAAAACCAGACAGCTGGATATTACATAACTTAATTTTTTTTTTACATTAAAGGATTAAATTTATATAATAAATAAACTGCTGCTGGGTACATGGTATACTTACAGTATCGTCGATAAACTGCAAAATGGGAGGAAGCCAAGGAAGAAATTCCTTCTGATAAGAGGCGCCCCTCATTATGGAAGTTTGAAAACATCGGCGATAAAAGTTTGCCTTTGGAAATGTCGAAGTTCAAATACCGGCTCCTGGGGGCCTAATAAAGAAGGCACCTTGTAGTCAGAGCACGTTATAGAGCAAGACAGGCAAAAGGTAAGCTAAGCCGAAGACTAAACAAATTCAAGAAAGAAATCAAATTAGGTTCAAACGAAGAAAATCCGCATTGATACAATACGTGTTCCATTTTGAAGTTACCAATAATTTAAAATATATAATAATAATCAACTGAAGTCCCCGGCATTCTTTACACAATTTTTTTCGAAGTCATATACAGACAGTAATTTTCCACATATTTTGAACGTCAAGTATACAAAATTTCGCAATATTTAAAGTTCAATTCTGTTTTAAAGTGAGGGTAAACGAAGTGTGTGGTTTTTCGAAATCTTGTGTATGCAGAGATCTCCCTTTTTGCAAAGACAGGTGTGCAAATTTTCATCAATTTCAGAATATTTGAACGTCAAGTATACAAAATTTCGCAACATTTAAAGTTTAATTCTATTTTCAAGTGAGGGTAAACGAAGTGTGTGGTTTTTCGAAATCTTGTGTATGCAGAGATCTCCCTTCTTGCAAAGACAAGTATGCTAATTTTAATCAATTTCAGAATAAAACTGTAGATTTGTTTAAAAAACAAACCCACACAGGAAAACTCTTCTTTAAACACACATGAAAGAAATTTTGAATACTCGGCCTTCAAAACAAGAGGAAGGCCACCCCTTTCCCATTTTCCACTCTTTAAAATAGAAACTTGATACTTTTTGCACAGTTGACGTTCAAAATAAAAGGAAAATAAATTACTGTCTATATCTGATTTCGAAAAATTGTGCTAAACTCTCTATACAGTCCGAGAAAAGCTGGGGGTTTTAGTTAGTTATTAATATATCTTTAATCTCTGACATGACTCTTTAATCCACTACCATCCTTTTCACTTTCACCGTCTTCCAGAGACCTTTCCCTCAACGTATCTCGGAAAATCTGATCTTCCTATCAAGAGCTCCCGTGTTAAGCTGGCCTGTTTCAATCATAGGATAATATGAAGGAATCACAATTTTTCTCTGGATTAATACCTCACTTTTTAAATTCTGTTATTCACTCATGATTAAGGATACGGATACAGACAGTATTCGCTTAGCAAAGCCTTACACCTAAAACTTTTAAGATAATAGAGTGTACCATACAACTATTAACTTGGCTTTCTTTAACCAGTGATTCCTGGCACTATTTGGAGTAAAAAATGTAATTGAAATTTTGGTCTCCGGTGACTTTTTTTTCCTACAAAAACATAAAATAATTATAGGTGTTGGACAGTTGGGGGCCTATGAGACCAGTGATGACATGCAGAAGAATTTATTTTTTGTTTGATTTTGAAGAAAAAAAAAGTCATCGAAAAAGTCACCGGAGACCAAAATTTCATTAACATTTTTACTCCAAATAATGTCCGGAATCACTGGTTAAAGTAAGTCAAGTACATACCTTAACACTCTGTATAAGCTGTTCCTCCCCACGCACTTGAACACGTGAGGAAATTAATTATAAAGAATCAAGACAAAAATATTCGGCAAAGATATTTTGTAATTCAATGATTGGAAATCAAATTTGGCGGGTATGGGTACCAACTGCATGGCAGGCCGAATCGGGAGAGAATGTTTGAGGGAGTTCTTTTGACCTCTCTAGCCGGACCCCGCAGTGGGAGGAATGGATTCATTTTTTACGTCCGCGACTCCTGGACACACTGACCCCTTCATTTCTACCCAAACCTCCGATATCTTTTTCCTTCCTAGATCTTGATCTCTTTCCTTTCCTAAAAAGACCCTTAGCTTCCCAAAAATGACAAGCGGGGAATTATTTTCCAAAATATCTCAAAGATTGACAAGCATTCACACAAAATATTCGATTTATTCGCAAAATATTTTATTTAACTAATCGAAGAATTGTACACACACTTTGCGAAATGAAAAAAAGTTTTAATTGAGAAATATTAAAAAAGCGGCATTTTAGAACGATCATGTACTTCGACCCCAGAAGCCAGAGGGATGGAGCCCGGATTGAGGTCACCCTCTCTGCCCCGACGAGACTAAAGCCAGGCTTTTACTTTGACAAGGGAGCGGGCTGCAATTTTTAGAGATTCAGCAAGCTTTTCTTAAATCAGGTTGGAAGAAAAATACGCAAGTAGAAAGTGTTTGGTTTTGAAATGATAATATGCATGGTTCCTACCTGGATGTCATTTTACCCAGTACCTACCTCTACCCATCCTTACCACATCACTTGCTGAAAGAAATTTTGAACTTGGAACAGTGATTGGAAAATTGGAGGGCTTTTTGTTCCGGAAAAACAGAGACAGGAAGAGGAATCTAGCAAGAGGTTTTGAAGCAAGTTTCGTTTTGTTGTGCTAATATAATTGTGAATCATATAAAAGTAGACTATCGTGTTTACTTGTTTGTGTTGTTAGGCAATAATACCTCGAGGTATCTTAGTGAAATAGACTGTACCTACTTGTAAGTTTTGTGTCGTGTTCCCGAGAGGTAAGTGATTGGTTTCCTTTTCCTTGTTTCCCAGTTTTGTTCCCAACACATATTATCACCCAATTCCAACAAATACCATTTCGTTTAGTTAGTTTTTCGTTTCGTATTATTTACAGTCCATTTCACCAAATGCATCTGAAGCAAACAGTTTCGGATGCAACAGAAAGTCTACGTAGCAGAATAAAGTAAAATGACGATCAGAAAACAGAAGAGATGATATAAAAAAAAATATATTCAAAAATTGAACTGGCAACCAAAACCACTCGGGAAACGTAGTGACAGCAGTCACTAAATGACACTTTCTCATAAAACTCCTTTTCTATTATGGTCAAAATATAAACAGATTTAAGCTTTCTCATCGCATTTAAACGTTTTTAAAATACAGTATTGTAAATAATACATTAAAACAAAAAAACCACCCCACACTTCACACCCGGTCAAGGTTCGCCAATGTTTAAAAGATATTTTTTAATATACATCTACCTAAATTGAAGTCGGTGCCTTTGAATTAGTATGAAATGATATTAACTCATTTTTGACAAATTAGGAGATATTTAACATCGAATTTTTTACAAATATAACAACCATTAGAAAACCTACCTAAGAATCGAGTTCCCAAAAAAGCACAATAAGAATGGAGATATTATACTCGCATGTGAGTTGATTCTGAGTTGACATGGAACAATTTTCACCATTTTCTTTTATTGGTAATACGAGTGGTCCCATATGAACTCAGAATCAACTCCACTCAACAACCTCTGAAAGTCGTTAAAAGCTATGAAAAAAATAATTTGAAAGTGGCCCACACCCAAACCTAACACATTTAACCATTTTTTTATATATTTTTTTTATAACTCTTAAGAGTTAGTTATTCAAAGTCATTAATGACTTTTCAAAGGAGGTGTTGAGTTGATTTCACACGGAGAAAAATGTTATTCTAAAATACGATCATTTTATTCGTAAAAACGGTTAAAAACGGGACTGAAGTTCTTACGAACAAATTAACAAGGTTTCAATGTTTATTGACGGGAACATGTAAGAATAATTTGTTGGTATACGTAATTTTGTACGTATACGTACAAATTATTCTTACATTTTCCCGCCAATAAACATTGAAACACTGTTAATTTGTTCGTAAGAACTTCAGTCCCTTTTTTACGAATAAAATTATCGTCTTTTAGAAAAACATTTTTCTCCATGCATTCGGAGTTATCCCGTCACCGGCGAAAATAATTGCAAAACTTGAACAAAATAAGCTAGATAAGGTTAGAGCTAAAAAGGTGCATGCAACAAATATGTAGCAGATATGTAACAGAGAAGAAAATATCTTTGCAACAATATCAAGGCAATACTAAACAGAAAATTTACCGAAAAACAATCTCTCCAAAGATGTATATTGAATGAAAAGATTATATTTATTTAACGCTGCGTTTCGATGCTCCACAGCATGACCCTCCCCCTCCCCTGACCACTGCCAGTGACCGGTTAGGGGTGTTATCGTGAGCGTCACGCCCACCCTCTCCATCCCGCGCCACCCTGGGATGCCGAGTCTCCGAACCCTGCACACTAAACTCGCATACTGAATGTATTATTTACACGAGTTGCCGCTGGAAATTCACGTTCCACCACTGTTTATAAACTTAAAGGATAACGACTTGATCGAGACTACCCAGAATCGGCAGTCGGTTTAATATTATTTTGCCTGCGGACTGCGGCCGTATATTATGCAAATCGAGTTTTGTGAGTAACGTAAAGGAATACGTCTGGGACGTAGTTTACGTAAATTGCAATCTTTAGGGATGCCATGTGAAGGGTATTTTTAAGTAACAGTAGGAATGAAACTAAAACTAGGAGAGACTGATTGATTGATGAGGGAGAAAACACAAAGGTCGGAACAGTGTTTCATGTATATACGAGGCGTATCCAGAAAGTAAGTGTACTGAGGCTCTCACGACCGAATGAATTTTATTTTCGACATGTTGGCTACACTTACGTGTAGCCTGACTCTTCCCCTCCGCAACGACACCGGTTCAAGGTCAGTACGTTGAAAAGTGTCGAAGCGACAACACGTTTCTTGAAAAATGTCAATCCAATCTCCCGCCAAGTGCAAAATACGCGGTGTCGTACGTTATCTCATTTGGAAGGGAAAACCTCCGGTTGAGGTTTAAAATGAGGTTAAAACTGCACATGGTGATAAAGCTATGAATCGTACGAGTGTGTACAAGTGGTATCGCGAGTTCAAAAACGGTCGTAACGGGCGTCACACCTCTTCACCCTCCGTCAAAAAGTTAAAAACCACAATTTCAGCCAAGAAAATCATGGCATCCGTGTTTTGGGACTGTCAAGGCATAATTTTGACTGAATATCTGCCTCAAGGGGAGACCATCAACTCTGCAAGATACTGTGAGACCCTAAAAAAATTGCGAAAGGCGATTCAAAACAAGAAGAAAGGCATGCTGATAAAGGGAGTCAGCCTGCTGCGTGACAATGCCGGACCGCACACGGCCAACGCCACAAAGGAACTGCTAGCCTCGTTTAAATGGGATATCCTGAACCACCCCGCGCCTTCCCCTGACCTAGCACCTTCAGATTATTATCTCTTTACCTCCCTGAAGCTGCACATGGGTGGAAAAGGGTTTTCAACCGACGAGGAGGTAACGGAGGAGGTGAAAAAGTGGACGAAGGGGTTGGCGGGAAACTACTTCGAGAAGGCATCAAAAAGTTGATACCCCGCTACACCACATGCATTGAGAGAAATGGCGACTATGTCGAAAAATAGCTTACTTATGTACTATGGTAACCATGTAATTTTTTTGTTTCAATAAAAAAATTTGTAACCTACAAAAATTCAGTACACTTACTTTCTGGATATGCCTCGTATATATATATATATATATATATATTTTACATTAGGTCCACACAGGAGGCCCTGAGGAAAATAATTTCCCTCAGGGCCTATGTCATCTTTGGGGATGCTGTGTGGAGGGTATTTTTAAGGAAAGGATGGAGAGGAAGTTCTGGGAAGGAAAAGGTATGAGGGTTGGGTAGGAATCTGGGGTTCAGTGTGTCTAGATCATTCGCCGCCAAGACCTAGATAAACCTTACCCCATGAACCCGGGCACCCCTGCTAAGTCACCAAACGTTGCGAACTACTTGGGGTGACCTATGGCAGAGGTGTTGGTTATTATATTGGTATAAGCCTCCCAAATTTAAGAAAATAATTTTCCTCGGGCTATGTCATTTTTGGGGAAGCTGTGTGGAAAGTCTTTTTAAGGATAGAGAGGAGATGATGTTCTGGAAAAGAAAAAGTTTGAGCTGAATACGAATCTAGGGGTCAGTGTTTCCAGTAGTGACTGACGTATGCATCCTTTCATCAATCGAATCGATCAAGAAAGTCCGACTGAAGAGGTCAAACGCTCTTCCTCAACCGGTCTCTCCCAATCTGGTCGGCCACCCGGTTGGTGCAAGGCCTGGACAAAGGGTGCCCCTGTTCACAAAACGTAACGAACAACTTGGGGAGACCTAAGGCAGAGATCACAAGATATTAAATGTTGACCACAAGGCTGTTGATCAAGTCATTAAAGATCAAGTCAAGATCAAGTCATAAAAACAACCGGTTCTGCAGAAAAAGGCAATCGTAGAAAAATGTCGATCCCTGCTTAAAGAGATCAATGACGCTAGATCTTTGACGCACTTTCCATTGATATACCGGTAAAACTAGAACTGTAATCTTACCTGATGTCTTTGTTTTAAAGATTGCTGCTACCCGTTCGTTACGAAAGAAGAATGTATAAAACAGATTTCCCGTCGAGTTTTATCAGGGTATCTGGAGGCCCCAGACCAGGCCCCCTGGCTCGGTCGATCGATACGGATTGATAGGATAACCTTCGGTAACTTCTCATCGTTCCCTAGGACAACTGCAGATCGCTAACGTACAAACAACAGCTGACGTCGAATATTTTGAGAATATTTAGTAATTGTGAACTATTACTTATTAGTTAGCGATCTGCAGTCATGCTAGGAAACGATGAAAAGTTACCGAAAGTTATCTTTTCAATTCTTATCGATCGACTGTGCTAGAGGGCCAGAGGTGGCCAGAGGTGGCCAGAGGTGGCTACTGGCTACCAAATTTAACAGTGGGGCTCATTTGCGATTTGTACTGGGTCATGAGTTGTTTAATATTATATCACCTTTTCGTTCATAAGAACTTTTGGAATTGACTTTTAGACCGCAGCTTTTAGATATTTTATTTTAGTATCTATGAGCTGTGTATCTACAGTACGACCAGCTTCCAGTGCCCAGTTATCGAGAAAACAGGACAGATTTATCTGTTGAAAGAACGGAGATAAATATGTTAAAACTAGTAGTCTTATTGGGGAGAAAATGGGACCGGGAAAATAAGGTATCCAGATTCGGCGCCCGTCATGTTGTGTGTCAATTATTGACATATAACAATAAAAAGTAAATTATTGCAAACTATGACCCACTTCCTGCGAACGTCGTGTTTTTCCCCATTATTGTAAATCAGCGGTGCGTAACCCACAGCCCAAACTGCTAAATAAAATATTATTTATATAAAACTAGCTGACCCGGCAAACTTCGTACCGCCTCAGAATCAATAAATGTTGTGTTTAATTTATTAGCTGAAATAAATTAAGTTTTTATGAAGTTAAAATAATTAGGTACCTACTCTAAGTTCAAAAAATGAAATTGAACTGTTGACTAAGCACGAAATGTTCGGCACACTACACCATTGACAGTTAGAATTGATTCAAATTATGTCGACCAACGCACATTATTTGAAAAGCCGTTCAATATAAAATATATGAAAAAATTTATTTTCTTCACAATTATTTTTCCCGTGATTTTTTCGATGTTTTAATGGTTATTCTATTAATCGGGACGGAGACAAATCCAACAAATCAAAGATCATAAAAATCGGTTCAGCCGTTCTTGAGTTATAAATGGTGTAACTAACCCGACTTTGTTTTATATATTAAGAAGATATCTAAAAGCTGCGGTCTAAAAGTCAATTCCAAAAGTTCTTAGGAACGAAAAGGAGAAAATTCATAAAAAACGATAGAAAACTGGTCGAGGCGTACGCCGTACAGCGCAATCTTTAGAAAAAAAATTACAGGCGGAGACATTTGCTAATGAACTAATTTGGTACCTACTGTTTCCAGTTCAGGTCCAGTCAATTTTTCAAATGACGTGTGTTGATTGACCTGGGAGGCTATAGTTTTGAGGATTTATATAATAATAGAAAATAATAACAACACTTTCTCAATTTTTTGTGAAATATCACCACAAGTGGCTTTGAAAAAGTTAAAAAACAACACTATGGCTAAAGATACGTTCTCAAATAACTTTAGCTATCAATAATAATAATAATAGGATAATTTTTTGTACGTTTTATTAGTTAGGCTCTATCTAGATCTATTATTTACAAATAGATAGAGAAAACATTCTTAACTGGCAGGTCACATTCGATAAACACACATTAATTGGAAAGTTTATGCTTGGAGAAGGTACGACTTTGCACGCGGAGGACACTATATTTAACTAACTAACCATCACGCCGTTTCCCCGCAGGGGTAGGCAGAGAGGACGGACCGCCAAACACCTCGGTCTTGGCACACACTCTTTGCCTCATCCACATTCATACATCGTCTCATACATACTCTTCTATTTTTCTGACTCTTGACATGGCCCTATATTTAAAACATATTAAACTAAAATTGGTTTTTAAAGGTGTTAACAGGTATTGCGGGCAAGACACAGCAGACCCAAATTTGCTGACTAGTCCAAAAATATACCTAGTAATTACGGAATTAGATATTGTATTAATGATTTTAGATATCCGCAGCTAGAAATGAAAACTAGATTTTCAACTCAATTATCTATCTATTTATGTTTATGAATTTCGTAAGAGATGAGTTTTTAATTTTGCGATTTAGTTGTAGGTGCCCTTTTGCGGATTGTGACCAATAAATTGAAAAATATTAAAAGGTTGTGCATCACTGTTAAAATTTATCACGTGTGGCGGCAAATATGTAATAATTCGGACACAAGTTTGGCGTGCGCGATAAATCGTACAACGGTCAGTAGGCGCCATTTAACCGTACTTTTACATCGGCATAAAGAAATATTAAGCGATTAAATAATTAATATTTATATTGGTCATCGGCCATCACGCATCGCCTCGTGTGCGGGGTTCCCTTCGTTACCTACAAATCAATAATACACGTAGGGACACACGAAGTTAAAATAATTAATATTTTTATTTTTAACTTAATGAATTAAACCACAAATTATAGATAATATTTTAATTAATGAAGATAATATTAGCGAAAGTCAATCGAAAATCCGAAACAGAAAAATCAGAAAAAGATACGGATACATCTGGGACTCGAACCCAGGATTATCTTACTCGAGTCCCAGATGTATGAAAAAAAGATACGGCTTTTTCTGTTTCGGATTTTTGATTGATTTTTGCTAATATTATCTTCATTAATTAAAATATTATAATTTGAGGTTTAACTTATTAAGTTAAAAAGTTAAAAATAAAAATATTTCATCCTAGACTGGCAGAAAAAGTCAATGGATGTCGCATATTAATAAAAAGTGATAAAATTTATCCTGACACTATCTAGGGGGCATTTAGTTCGAGTTGAATCTTGCAATCATACATAAAGATAGCAGCCAATTTAAATATGCGTTAAGAAAATGAAAATCATGTTGGTGGTTCTTAGTCGAAGTATGATATACAGTTAAAAATAACCGAATCGGATAGGGATACGTTAGCGCAGTTGATAGCGCGTTGGCCCGGATTGCCAGAGGTCCTGGGTTCTAGTTCCAGATGTATCCGTATCTTTTTCTGATTTTTCTGTTTCGGATTTTCGATTGACTTTCGCTAATATTATCTTCATTAATTAAAATAATTAATTTTTAAAAATTTGGAAATTGTAATCTGTTTGTCTTTTATATAAAATACACCAATGTAAAGAACACTGCTATAAGTTGCCATTGTACACATAATGGTGATATATTCATAAAAAAGATTTCCTACACAGCATCCCCAAATATGGCATAGGTACTCAGGGGAATTATTTTTCTTAGGGCCGCCCGTGGAGGTAATGTAAAAACAATAATAACTAATGATGAAATGACTAACGATAATTTACGATTCCTTAAATAAAGATTATTAGTAACTTTAAAGTGATTATTGTATTCTCAAAACATACCTCAGCGTTCTTGCACTCTTCCCGAATCTCAATAAATTTGACACTATCATAAAATGATTTTATCGCAAATACACAGTGAGGATTTCATTTCTACAACATTCAACACTTACATCATATCTCTGCCAGTTCCAGGCTTCACTACCATACATCTGGAGGCCACCTCTGGGCTGGATCAAAATACCTGATAAATCTCTTGATTCTGTGCAAAGGATGGCGGACTGTCTGATTAACAGATTAACAATCCGGTGTTGTTATTGGTAACAGGCCGATTGCCATCTCTAATATTTATACGTAAGGCGGGAATACTGAGTCTGTCACGTTTATTCCAATTGATGGAAAATACGTCAGCCCCAATTTATTATGTATTTATTACAATGCAGGGTTAAAATAAGGCAGAGATAAATTAAATTAGGTTGAAAATAACGTTGAGTTAATTTAACATAGTACATAATTTATTTGTTAGTTAAGTCCATGGGTATTTATTTGCAAACTTAGTTGCGTTGCTCAATAAATTCCAGAAAGAAAACGTTGTGCAAAATTCATGAATCCAAAGCTCACATTTGAGCTTTGGATTTTTTTGCTGTCTCAGACGAAAGATTTTCTACTTAGTTTTATTTAAATTATAAGTATACCTCTTTCACAAATTGGTAAACTGGAAAATTTACGTATACGTTCATAATAAAAATGATTAACTAAAAACAGTAGCGTTCACCGGGAAAATCCAGACATAAAATGTTTCATAAAACAAGAATTCATTTTCACGACCAAAAGCATTTTCGTTGTTTGTTTTTGGGGTGTTATGCCGTGTTGCGCTACCTCCTTCTTTAGCCGACTTTTCGGACAGCGTTGCAGTGTCCATCATCAGGGCAGATCCGACGATGTGATCTGATGATGGACACTGCAACGCTGTCCGAAACTTCGGCTAAAGAAGGAGGTAGCGCAACACGGCATAACACCACAAAAACAAACAACGAAAAAAGAATTTATTGATCAAGAGTTTTCGTGGGCCACAGAAAGAGATATTCTAATTTTAAATAGTAGCGATGACGTTATTTTCTAAACCAATTATTGTACAAACAGAAAACCCTTCTTCAAGAATTTGGGACAAAAATTCTAGTCAAAACAATTTAACTACATAAGTAATTCAATGTGTAATTAATTTGAAACTACGAAGTATTCGATAAAGATTTTTTTTCTCTGTGCGTCGTACATGGGCGCTGACACTTTGGGGCACACTTTAAATGCTGTAAATTACAGCTCATCCATATACATGATCGTTAAATACATCAAATTCATAATGTATTCATAAAAATTTCGGGCCAAAACCGAAAATTAGCGCCTAACTAGGAAAAGAGTGTTGAATAATGTATTGTAACTGAGAGTTCGAGCGGATAACATCACAATTAAGGTGCAAACGAGGAAATTTAAATGAAATATCGCGTGGAAAATAGTTTGCATGTCTTTTTGTCTTCATTCGAATTAGCGGAAATACAGAAATTCCTCCGCAGCGTAAATGGCCGATCCATCACCGCATATTAGAAGATCTCTTGATAACGACGTACATGAAATTTTCTAAATGAAATGTTATTCTAACAACTGCCATGAGGTAATTTTACGTACCGCGAGTGTGCCAGATGTTTAACTTTAGCGTAACATTAATAATAATGGAGTTTTAATAATAATTTTAAAATTATTTCCTTTTTTTTAATCCAAACAATGTCAGGAATCACTGCACGGAGAAAAATGTTATTTGAAAAAAAACGATCATTTTAATAGTAAAAAAGGTTAAAAACGGGACTGAAGTTCTTACGAACCAATTAACAGTGATTCAATGTTTATTGGCGGTAAAATACGTACGAAATTACGTATACCAACAAATTATTCTTACATGTTCCCGCCAATAAACATTGAAACCCTGTTAATTTGTTCGTAAAAACTTCAGTCCCGTTTCTAACCGTTTTACTATTAAAATGATCGTTTTTTCTATTAAAATGATCGTTTTTTCGAATAACATTTTTCTCCGTGTGGTTAAAGTGAGCCACTCTGTATATTTTATAAAAATACAGACTTTTTAAACCAGTAAGTACCTTTACAATGGACAGATTTTTTATTAGATTATCAAAGACTTTCTCTGTTCCGTTAAAATTTCCGATATTTCGTTTACATTGATGTTAATTACGTATTGCGCAAACGGGGTAAATAAATTAGAACGTAGATCTCCACATTTCCTACGTATTCATTAAAGTCTTTCTGCCACTATTAGGCTTCCCAACCACGTGAACCAGTGAACGTTGTCACAAAGGTAATAATATACGATTAGTTCATACAGTTTACACACTGTTTACACACTATATACACCACGTATACACAGAAGTTCAGTATTGATGACGCGGATATTTAAACAACGTCGATACTAAAAGAAATACGTTTAAAAAGCACCCCTCTTGCATTTCAACTGTAGTATTTATGAATACATTTTTGAATAAAGAAAGAAACATCATTTTTATACAAGTACATTATTGAGGTTCCAGTTTTTCCGTAAAACCAGATATGCCGGTAACATTTTGTAAAGATGAATCTCTGACAATACAATGCAAGAACAATGGTCGACGTCAAGCCGTGCTTGAAAAGAAAGTGATTTTTTTGTGGACAAAAATAAATATAAATTATTATTTACATCGGTGGAAGCGGCGTAGAACAACTAGAGATTATTGTTATTGGTTGGGTACTCGAATAAGATGAGAGACGAGCCTTACCCCCAGATTCTACAGATCCAAGCATTTTGGAAGTGAATTCAGTGGCAATTTGAAACCCAGCATTCCAGGGATGACTATTTGCTTCCGAATTCCGTGGAGTCCAAATGGAGTTGGACTGGCCAATAATCAAGCCGCAATTATATTATTCCTGAGGTGGAAAAGGACCATTGTTACTAGTATGTAATGCGTAGTAATAATTTAACGGTGGTAAAATTGTATTTTCCTGTTTTTGGTTTATTTTGAATAACTTCTTCAATTACCATCTAAAATCCAATGCTATTTTCAGCAGGGTTGATAAAAATCACGATTTTTTTTAATCATAACAATCATATTTATTTGATTTAAATCATATTTTTTTTATATTTCGTGTATTTTAACTCGGAAGACGGTTTGTGTAAAAGGAAAACCAGTGTTGTTGTTGTTAATTTTAATTATCTCTACATATTATAAATTAAAGTCCTTCGCCACGTCTGTCTGTCTTTTTTTCAAAGCATTTTTTTTTCTTCCTGACGTTTTGTCTTAATTTCACACTTTCACTAAACAATACCGAATGGCCAGGCAAAAAAGAACCCCCAAATTGTGTAAACAGTAGTTTTAGCATTACACGTGTGTGCGTGCCAGGGGAAGTCCCTTGGCATTTTAGGCGCGAGAAGTCCCTTGGAACTTCAGGCGGGTGATTTGGTTGCAGTAAAAATGTATTGATTTAAATCAAGATTATTTTTTTTAAATCACTTGATGTTAATTGCAATTTAAATCACTGATTTAAATCAAGTGATTTAAATCATCTCAACCCTGATTTTCAGAGAGGCACTACGAAATTTGACTTTACAGTGACAGCTGTTTGGCTTTTCGATGAGATTCAAACGAGTAAAATAAAAATTTATAGCAGAATAAAAAAAATTAAAACCAATAATTTCCCTCGGGGCCTAAGTCATATTTGGGGTAGGTGTGTGGAGGATCTTTTTAGGGAAAGGTAGGAGGAGAGTAGACGGGCACCCATGCTAAGTCACCAAATGGCAGGGGTGTTAATTATCCAAAAATGATTCGCGGGGTGGCGGTACCCATATCCGTCTCCCAAACTTATTTCAGTTCTGAGACACAACTGGCCCATAATGAAACAAAACTTGAATAGACAAAATAAAATTTGATTTAATTGTTCAAATGCTGTAAAAACAACCCTACCTAAATAACGTAAAAAACTTTGGCCACTTCAAAGAAAGCTCAGAGACTGATAAGGAAATAATGTAATGAGTAGATAAACTAACGCCCGCAATTTAATCGCACATTGCACAATCTGGTGCAAATAGTCATAGTTAATTAGACCGGACACTTCATAGGGCCCTGATCGAGGTTCATTAACTGCAACTACGAACAAAATGAACTTAGTTTACAGTCAATAGGCTCCGAAACGAATGCAAATGGTTGCAGCAAATATTCAACACCTATTCGTGTACACCTGATAGTGGACACGATTAATAGTATACAACTGCTGACCATGTACAAAGTGCGCCCCACCGTAGAAAATTGGCAGCCCCAAATCTGGTCAGGAACCCAAAAATACTTGAAAAAAACCCTTGACTCTGTGCAGAAATTGGCGGTTCGTTAGATTTCCATATCTTAACAGATTGCAATCGTTGCAAGCATAGGCGTCTGGACTCCTAGACACCAAGATGCACCAAGGAACTAGTGTAATTGATCCCTTCGGCACCGTTGCACAGTCGGGAAACATACCAAACGCCGCTCAGCATTTGTACACGGTTCACATTATTCGCTTGAAAACTGGTCGATTCTACAACTCGTTCTTGAGTGGAACAGCTCGGCTGTGGAACGATTTGCCGGCGTCGGTGTCTTCTCTCTCCTACAACATGTGTCTCTTCAAGACTAATTTTTACTCCTCACTCTTCTCAAAAATTCCCTCCACACAGCATCCCCAGAGACGACAAAGGACCTAAGGATTTTTTCTTTAAGGCCTCCTGCGTGGATCAGTTGTAAAAAAAAAAATTTTAGGCCGAAAACGAATGTAAACCAAACAAAATCCAGATTAAGAGATGTTAGCTAATGAATAATGTTTTTCAAATCCAATACGAGAAGTGGTGTTTGGATACATGTACGTATAATTTTATCAGTAATGATAATTATGCAAATAAAGCACCGTGCAAATATACCCAATCTGCCGTATTTGGGGAACCGTGTGGGTGCTCTGTAGCGAGTTTAAACAAATGTTGGTCCCGAATTTCGTAGGTTGAAAAATTGGCCGAAAATTCAATATTCCTCCAAAAATATTTGGTGCAACTCTAGTACTAGGTATCTGGCAGAAACTACCTGCAGTAAAATAAGAATAACATAAGCTTTAGATAGGCCACCAACAATTTCTACCACCTTGCAGCACAAAGCCCCAAATTAAAACGTTGGCGTCAACTATCCGAAACAGTAATTGAGATCAATGAAGACATCACCTTCAAATACCTTAAGTCCATTGATATCAAAAAGGGACCAGGGAATGATCAACTTCCAGGGATATTTATAAATTATTGTAGTAAACAATTGACTCCTCCCATTTTTGCTATTTTCAAACTATCGCTATCTGAAGGAACATTTCCCGAAAAGTGGAAAACAGCCTTAATTACCCCAATCTTTAAAAATGGCAGTAAAAATGATGTATCCAATTATCGACCTATATCCAAACTACCGATTCTAAGTAAAGTACTGGAAAAAATTGTTTATGATCAATTATATTCTACTATCTCACCTTCACTCTTAAGTAATCAACACGGCTTCATGAAAAATCGCTCCACAACCTCAAATCTTGCATTTTTTATAAATTTTCTTCATGCTCAAATGGATATGCGATGCCAAGTAGATGCCATCTATACGGACTATTCCAAAGCATTCGACCGTGTTAACCATTATATTCTTTTACAGAAGTTATTAGGTCTAGGAATTCACGGTGATCTCTATAGATGGATCGCATCATATATTAGTAATCGGCACCAAATTACGGTTGTCAATGGCTTCACATCCTGCTTAATGGAAATCGTCTCAGGTGTGCCCCAGGGGTCGCATCTCGGACCACTCCTATTTAATATTTACATAAATGATATTTATGTATGCTTTAAAAATAGTCATTTTGTGTTATACGCGGATGACATGAAAATTTTTAAACCTGTACAGTCTTTATC
This sequence comes from Limnephilus auricula, assembly GCA_951813805.1. NCBI lineage: Eukaryota > Metazoa > Arthropoda > Insecta > Trichoptera > Limnephilidae > Limnephilus > Limnephilus auricula. The sequence continues at coordinate 38,974,090 of OX638389.1, read as the reverse complement.
CGATTGTATGGAATTACAAAGCGATCTTGATAATTTGTGCATATACTGTGAATCAAACTTATTGTCCTTAAACATTTCTAAATGTCATTCTATTACGTTTACTAGAAATAAAAATAAAATCAACTATCATTACAACTTGAATGATAAACCTTTACAATCTATGTCTATATGTAAAGATCTAGGTGTTTACTTAGACAGCAAATTAATTTTTGATAAGCATATCGAAAAAATTATCACAAAATCCTACAAGATGCTAGGTTTTTTATTAAGAATATGTAAAGCTTTCAAAAGTGCTAAGACACTAGAAATGTTGTTTTGTTCATTAGTCAGAAGTCCACTGGAGTACGCGTCCACAATATGGAATCCTCAATATAAGGTATACATAGATTTATTAGAAAATATACAAAATAAATTTTCGAAACATTTACTTTTAAAATACAACAAAACTACAAATAATATGTTAACACTACAAAAAAGACGCACATTGTCGGATCTATTGTTTCTGTATAACCTGCTTAATAATAATATTGATAGTCCCGAATTACTATCCGTCATTGGTTTAAATGCTCCAATGCGGCGTACCAGGCACACTTCTCTTCTTCATATAGAAGCCCACAACACCAATGCAGCAAATAACTCACCAATCACTCGCGCAATCACAACCTATACCCATTATGAAAAATTATTACAATTAGACATTTTTCACGATTCATTGCGAACATACAAAACAAAATTATTAAAGTTCTTATCATTTTATTAAACTTTAGTGAGCAAATAATTTTTGATTTTAAAATGTAAAATTTTCTCCACCCATACTCTTTCATTTATGTTTTATTAGTCAACCAATGTTTGATTCTTTTCATTAGTTTCATCATAATATAGTTTTAAAACCCAGGCGAAATTACCTATTGATATTTTACAGATTTACGTAATAGGTACAAAACCATGTAATTTATTTAAAATACCATACAACTTATATTTAATGTACTGTGTAAATCTTATAAACAAATAAATAAATAAATAAATAAATAAACAGTAATTAAAATACTAGATGCAATTCGTTAACTTGTTTAACCTCCTTTGTGTCTACCTATCTTAATACGGGACAGTGATTCCTGACATTATTTGGAGTAAAAAATATTAATGAAATTTTGGTGATTTTTTTTATTTCAAAATAAAACAACAAAAAATCTTCTACGTGTCGTTAATGGGTACCCAGCCGAGTAACCGCCCAATCCCGTAACTATCCAAAACCTACGTTTTTTTGTATATTTAGTTCAAAACAAAACAACGAAAATGTCTCCAGAGACCAAAATTTGGTTTAAATTTTTTACTTCATGACATATTTAAATTGAAATCGAAGATTGTTATTTTATCTGGAAAAGTTATATTTTAAATCTTGACAAACCAAGTTTATTTTTAATATAGTAAGGTTATGCCGTTGGCCATTGGCAGATTTGTTAAATTTTTAAACGAAATATTGTATTACACAACACACATTTCATATCATATAATCATACTGCAAAATAAATCAATACATAATCTAGTAAAGACACTTTACAGAATTTTAATTTTAGTTCAATTAAAATCATAAAAAAATTAATCCGAGAACATGTTTTGTGACGAAAATACATAAGTTTGTCTGTTTATTTAAGGGCTTACAAACTTAAGTAATTAAAAAAAAGTTACAATTTTTTTTGTTTGGACATTATTGAAAAATCATAAATACTTATGATCAAAAATACTTACAGTACACGGTTTAAAAAAATGTATCATCACGCGTTTGAGCAGTTTTATCGCTTACTTGAATGTAGGTATATGTAATTTAAAGCCAATGTTGAATTAAATAAATTCGATATTGAGTTATTAGTTAAACTTTTGGGTACGGAGAATAATCAATCTTTCTCATCGGAACCGCCCTGTACAGTTGCAAGAGCGCAATCGCAAGTTGAAATTTGAATTCTGGGCCGCTGGTTAAGTCAAATACGTCCCATAACATCCTGTATACCTGGGATCTAATGCTATAAGTGTATACTGTAAACCTACGTCAAATTTGTGAATAGCTCAGGAATGATTTCTTGGCGTAAAAACGCTGAATCGATATTTTGACTTCTAAATTAGATGGGCCACAATTTTTATCAATATCTATTTATGAAAACCTGACATAGGTATTCTTAGTTTCCAAATAAGGGACGTTTTAGAGTATTTTCTTGTATCTAAATCAAATTACCCACATAAACTGACATAGCATCATCACCTAGATATATCTATCTTTGTAATAAAATAAAAACGGTTTGTTTCTGAACACCGATATCACGCGAGCCCTAAAAACAGAAAATTTGCAGCAAGGCTTCTCAGCTAGCTCCTTACGCGGCGCCGAGTTGAATAACCCGCACATCGATACCGCCGTCTGCGGCTATCGCAATCGCAATGCACTAACCGTCGGGCATGAGCAAAATGAAAAACTTTGAAGACTTATGAATTTAAATACAAAATTTAATGGTCACAAAGTTGCAGACGTCCTCCATACTCATTGAGAAATTATAACACACACTACAGATATAATACGGCCACAATTCCCGCTTCCCCGGAAGGAAAATTAAAAAGTAAATGACAATGGAGTACCGAGACGCGAGACTGCGGCGGGCATTTTATCACCCGCGCGACTAAATATTCAAGCTCTTACGAGTAACTGCCTTGACGGAGCTTTTAATTCATAATGAAAAAATGGAGGCTTCATAAATGGTGTAATCAGCAATAATTTATTTCGCAATGAAGAAGACATAATCATATTATATAAGGCCAGTGATTCAAAGAGAAAAGGGGAATAATTTTATCGTAAGGTTAAAAAGCAAAAAATAACATGTGATTATAAACATATTACTTCAAATATTTTCCAACATATTTTTTAATTTTTTTTTTAAATTAAATGAAAAACAAATTTAATAATGTTATTGTTAAGTTCTGCAAGTATTTTAATTTTAGTTTTAATTGTTATCCTATGAAGGATATCGATTTTAAATAATGTTATAGTTAGATGGTTATTTAGTACTTATTTATTAAGTAAAAAGAAATATACATATTTCGCTTTGTTAACATAAATATACATTGAGAAAAAAATAAATATATATATATATATGTTAATAATTATGGTTTACTACCTAAGTAACACATTTTTCTTAAGTAAGTATATTTTGGTTTTGCTCATTAATCTTAAAAGCTAACAGTTTTTTCTTAAATACATTCATTGTATTTACAGTTTTCAGGCTATCAGGAAGGAGATTATATATGTGTACACCCTCATGGCCTATGTTTCTTTTACCACACTCTGTCTTTGCTGAATTTGTGTATAATTTATTATGTTGTCTTGTGTGGTGTTCATGTACTTGTGATGTTTTCATAAATGTAGTTGTGTGTATAAAACCATTTTGGATTTTGTAAATTAAAACATATCTTGTATTCGTACAGTTTTATGATTTTCAGTAAGTTCGTTTCTTGGAATACTCTTTTGGTGGGGGTATCTGGTCTATAAAAAAGGTTTTTTTATAACTTTATATAATAATGACCTGAAACAATAATTAGAGAAAGGACGACATATACAAGCAAGTATATCAGTGTAATGTAAATGCATACAATAATTGTTCACGTGCGTTACAACCCTGTTAAAAAATATATATATACCTACCCGTAATGTATAATATAGTATTATAAGAGACAATTTTTTATATTATTTTTTTAAGAAGAAAAATAATGAAGGTTATAATTTTCAATTAGGATTGAAATTAATTAAGTGGCTAAGCGGTAACAAAAATGCCTATGTAACTTTCTCAACATAAATGCTGGTGTAAAATATAGGATAAATTGTAAAACTAAATAATAAAATGAAATGTAAAAATTGGAAATTTATAAAAAAAAACTATGTAACATGCTGTCTTACGTAAAACAACATCAACCATCTATTAATTAAATAACTGGTAATTATTCAATCAAGCGAAGAAAAATAAAGCGGTTGTCCCCAAGTTGGAATTGTGAAAGCGGCATGGCTCGGTATTGAATGGGAATGACCTTTCTGACAACCGGCAATGCAAATTATGCACCACCTTATCCCTTAAAGCGCAGTCACAGAGACAGTTAAAAATAACGGTTACATTTTAGGCTAAACGTAAACGGAAATTTTAGTGGGAAATAAAAAAGATACATTTATGAAATAATAAGAAATAAAAGAAAGATGTGTTGTTTTAAAACAACTAAGTACCTATTATTATCGTAGACGACTACTTTTATAAAAAAACGCCATAAAAATAAATATTATTAATTTTCGAAAATATATTTTATACAAGCTTCTTCGTCTGCGCAGGATTAGTACTTCTATTAGCCTATTTTATTTTCCTAGGTCCATCTATGTTTATACCTATAAAATATCTTTATTTAAATTATTAAAATATCTATAATTCTTGATTCGATTCAAAGTATTAGGCCACTATTTCACTATTTTCTAAATAGAATTTTGATTTAAATGAAATTTGATTGTTTTGCAAAATGTCATTTTCAAATTTTGACATTTTCCATTAACCAATAATTATTATTTATAATATATTGAAAATAGCTAGATTCATAAAGCCTATATGTTATTCTGACGTATGAGCTATATTATTGTAAAGTTTCATTCAAATCCATTCAGTAGTTTTTGCGTGAAAGAGTAACAAACACACATACGTTTATACAAACTTTCGCGTTTATAATATTAGTAAGATTATAATACGCAAAACCAAATACAGGCTCAATTTATTATACATAGGGGTCGCATGTGAATTCAAGTTGACATTATGCTTGCCTGGTCGCAATTAATTCCAAATTAGACGTTTATCCGGTTCTAAGGAAAAAATAATTTTGGTGGGTACTTATTTTATTTTATTTAAATTACGATTTAAATTTTTACGGACAAAAGTGTTATAGTGATTTATTTTTGGGTTTTTACGCCGTGTTGCGCTACCTCCTTCTTTAGCTAATATTACAGTGTCCAATGTCCATCATCAGGCAACTGCCCCGCACAAGCCATAATAACCCAAAAATAAATCACTATATCATTTAAGTTTACTCAGGAAACAAAGTTATGTTTATAAGTCGATTTTACATTTATTCGTGAATATAAAATAAACCAGTTAAGTCCCATTTATAATAAATTTTGTTACGGTTACAGAGTAGGAAGAAACCGAATACTAACTGTTAGATATTTAAGTTAGTTATTTTATTATTTCTTCAAACTTCGCAAGTTTTCCACGATAATTAGCTTCACCATAGCTAGATTAGTATAATAAAATGGTCGATCCAGGGGTAAGTTAATTATCGGTTCATTTATCAATCTCTGTAATTTAAAACTTATGATTTGTTAATATAGAAATAAACATTATTTATTGTTCTTTGTTAATACTGGTTTTTAATTGTTTCCTTGATTACTTAAAAGTGTGCTCCGTCCCCCACGGCTTTGTAAAGAGACTTTTGCTCTACGCTGTTGGCCTGATCATAGAGACCAGTGGCGCCCCTTTAATAAAATAAAAATAAACCTACAGCCACCACTGACTTTATCATTATCTGGTCTATAATTTCCTCGTAACAATTTTTTTTTTTTAAAGTTATTTTATTACGTATTACAGAGTACAAGTAAAAAATGAATAAAAAGAAAATATCATCGAATTATTATTATGTTTCTTGCACCTTATACACTTACCAGCAACGCTTAAAGTTGATCCTTATATCATGCAGATAACATCTGGAATAAATTATGCACTTTAATCCTTGGGCACAAGATCGATTGCGAAAATAAACTTGTAATTCATCGAAATCCGTCCAAGGCAAAGGACGAGTTCTTCTGGACTGGTTTCAGTTAAAACTACAGCGGACTAACAACTTGTCGAAGTGATTTTATTTAGTACCTGCATATCGAGTACATGATAAATGAAGATGGCGACGAGGATACTATATAATCAGGTAATCGGTTGAAGGTAACTTAGAATATTCTACCGGACATCATAATTTGCATTCAGCAAAGAAGCACAAAGCGAAGAGCGTAGAAATAAATAAGGAAATTATGTAATGGCACTCTTTTTTCTTATATACAAGGTGTTAAGGTAGTACTTGACTTACTTCAACCGGTGTATTGATATTATTTGGAGTAAAAAAAAGTTAATAAAATTTTGGTCATTTTTTTTCTACAAAAACATAAAAAATAGTAGGTGTTGGACAGTTGGGGCGGGGTAAGTGGTGGGGCGGTAACAATTTTATTTGTTCGATTTTAAATTAAAAAAAAAAATTGAAAAAAAAAATGTCATCAAAAGAGTCACCGAGACCAAAATTTCATTTACATTTTTTACTCCAAATGTCAGGAATATCTGGTTAAAGTAAGTCAAGTACGTACCTTAACATCCTGTATACTCTTTATCGGTTTGAAACTAAACAAAAAAATATGTTTCATAATGAAAAAGAATTGATAAAATAACATTAAAAAAATGATAATTTTTATGGAAAAGTGTGTGAAAGGGTTTAGTTTTTCCTATGGGGAAAACTAAACCTGGACCTAAAAGTCTGGTGCGTAAAATAAATAATATATTCAAATTTTAACTTAATATGATCATTTTCGCCAACCTACCATTAGGCTTAAGTCAAATAATCATAACTATAAAGCAGAAAACGTAGCCAAAACTCGCGAACGGTGAGACTGGCGTCAAGAAATTATATTGCGCACATTGCCTAAACTGAATTTCAAGGGCAACAGCTAAATATAGCTTAAATAAAAAACAGGTACAGTAATTCAATTCCAGATGATATTTGTGAGGCGGATATGGGTACCGCAGCCACGGGAACGATTAATTGGATAACCAACACCCCTGTCAAGTGGTTCGCCGCGTTTGGTGACTTGGCAGGGGAACCCGGGTTAATGGGGTAAGGTCTAGTAGCATTCTGACGAATTTGCCCACCTTCCTGCGTGGCGGGCCGGATCGGGAGAGTCTGGTTGAGGGAAATTTAACCTAGACCTCTCCAACCGGACTCTTGGCCCATCGCCTTGCACCGCAGTGGGAGGGATGGATTCATACGTCCGTCACTCCTGGACACACTGACCCCCAGATTCCTTCATACCTTTTTCCTTCCCAGAACTTCATTTCTTTCCTCCCTACAAAGAAGATGACATAGAATCTGACGTGTTTTTTTTCTCAGGGCCTCTGCGGAGCTAATGTAAAAAAAGTGATTAAAAAAAAACATAAATATGAAATTGTTTTAAATACAGCAAGCATTCTGAAGATCATATTTAGAGACTCCATTTATTAATTCACGTTTCTTCTCGGTTACTCCTAAAGGTTCTGAAATATAGTTCTTTTAGGCACCCGAAAACGTACAATAATTAAAGCTTAAAAAACGTTTAGTTAGTGAAAAAATTACCACCCCAACTGTGCTCAAAATACGTTAACGGTAAGTTTGAAAATTCCGCGTTTTGAGCATGCAAAGTGGGAAGGGGCCTACATAAATCAACATGCCATAATCCAATTACAGGAACGGGCTGGCGAGTACGGAGCCCGCTCTCTGTAGGGGAATTGCCACTTGAAAATTAATAGCTCGCGGGTACAAAAAGCGGCGGCAAACTCGTCCCAAAGTAAGAACTATTCAACAATCAACTCAAGCCTTCAGATATTATTATTACTGCCAATGGTCAGGGGGCGTGGAGTTTTACTGCCCGATTGTGAAGCATCCTTTAGTTGAAAAACGCAATACGGATATATTTCAACACGCAACAATTAAACTTTATAAAAAAATGGTTTGAAATGGAGCTGTCATTTGATATTTCAGTCACTTCCAGGATATTCCATATTTTCCTTGAACCTTAATTCAGTTAAAGGGTGGCACAACATGGAACAAATTTGAATACTTCCTGAAATTACTGCGTAATTTTTCAAATGCTACCTGATATTTTAATTGATTTTAAGACGTTGATTTTCTATCAAGGTTGGCCACTTTAAAATGCTTAAATGGATTAAATTTTAAGAGCATTAAGATAAGTTGTTTCTCAGATTTTGAACATTTCATCAAATTTCACGGTTAAAATTTAAGTTCCGTAAAAGTTTTATTGAAGTTCTGTAAATATGTCATCGTGGGCCGGTTGATTCACCATACTTGGATAATAACTCAACATGAATAGGACTTTCACAGAAACTGAATATTAATTTTGAAGTTTGATAAGTATCAACCATAAAATAAAATCATTTATATGATCTCGAGTTTTCGTGCATTGTCCAAAAAATAAACGATATTAAATTCCTATATTAAGAGGCTAGACTTTAAACGACACGCGGAACACCCGCGTCTGTCATTCTGTCCCGCTCATAACAAGCTCACGGACACTTACAATACATGCGAATGCGAAGTGTGCGAATGAGACAACGCTCTAATTTACCTACAGAAATCGCTCGAAAAGGGGTTTATGGAGAATACACTTTTCTACACCGAAACTTTCACGAAATTGAAATTTTTAAAAATATATATTTTTTAAAAAGAAGAAACTACGTCGGTAGCTTTTTATAATTTTATAATTCTATATGAGAGTTGAGTTAGCAGGACTTTTTCCTTAAATAATATTTTTTGATTAATCGTACATGTTTGACAGTGAATGTTTACGTTAATACGAAACGCATCGAAAATTCGAAAACATACCGACATAGTTTTCACCTTCTAGAAGGCAGTATAAAAAAAATATATTCATTTTGTGCAATTTTCGATGTAGAAAAGTGTTTTTTCCCGGGCGTCCTTTTTGTATGGGCCGAAAAGCGAAGTCTATCGTCTTAAGTTTTTTAAAAATCGTGAAAATAGTAAATGATATCTAGTCAATAGAATGAAAGCTTTTCAGAGGCGAAACATTCAGTCGCTCTCGGGACCTGACTGTCTAATGTTGACATTGTAATTTCTGCGGCTACAATAGGTACACAGCCCGTGGGCTAATGTGCAAGGCGAACAGTCAGCCTAATCTATGGTGTGGGGTTTAGACCATCCGGTACGCAAGATAGTATCCGTCGTGTGTCCCAAAGGCTACGGCATACAGCAATACTTTTACACAATAGGAACACAATTTAGTTTTGTAAGATTTCAATATGAAATATAAAAACAAAGAACCAAGCCTACATAAAGATATTAAAAAAGGGGTTTTTAAATGAAAACAATGACTTGGTAGCATTTAAAAATAAATCGTAAAAAAATTGTCTTGCAATAATAAGTTTTGCATTGTTTAAAGTCCGGTGCAAGTAGTTAATAAATATTAGGAAAATTAGTTAACCGCGAAAAATATATTTCCGATTTTTCAAAGTTGCATAAAGCACTGCCCGTATTTATAGGGTTACCTCGTATGGTTTTATTTTAAATTTAGAAATACACGATTATCCATATAGAAAACACATTAAAACTGGAAAAATATGTTTAAATTTATTTATTTTACTTAACATACTTAGAACTTTTTAAGTAACACAAAGAGAGAGAAAATCACTACACTGATTATAAGCGGCAATTTTGGTAAAACTACTTCCCTATACCATAAACATTCAATTTGTATAAATACCTAAACAAATTATGTAGTACAATTTAAAAAAAAATCAACAATAAAAACCAAGGTTTTGTTACTATAATTCATCTATTTTCAATTTTCGAGCATCGCATACCGGCTAGTGTTCAATTTCAGAGAAATGCGTGTGTATGCGCGTTTGTGTGAGTGATTTCCTCCAAAAGTTGATAGAATACCTACACTGTCATCGACAATAAGTCGTCTGACTGCCAAGTTTCAGAGTTTAGATCGGATGTCAGGAAGTGGGTTAACTTCTAAGATTTGCATACATTAATTTATTCACAAAAACACAATCGAAATTCAAATACCTAGAAGTATTTAAAAACATATAAGACTGTTTGTTGTCTTTAGGTTTAAAATGTCAAATAAAACAATGTGTTGCTCTGGAGTATAAAGAAACGACAATTAAAGTTTATTTGTCATATAGAGATTGTTTTTATAATGTTTGGCCGAGGGAAGAATGGCACGACTAATTATAAAATCCGTTCGTTATAAAAGGGGATATTTGAATTCTAACGGAGACAGCGATAAATGCGCCCGACTTTAAATGGTCGCCATTTATAAAGAGAAATAACAGAAAATCTCAACGAGCACTTATTTTTTTAATAAAAGCAATTTTTCATAAATAAAACCAATTATTTATCATCCTGCTTTTCCACTTTAAAATCCTGTAAGTAAATGTTGGGGAAGGAAATTCATTGCTTGGTTAACATGTTGAAAATGGAAAATATATTTAATTAGGGGTAAACCTTGCCTAAAGCTAGCTTATCCGGTCTTATTTTTATACCGATCTCCTCATGGAAACCATATCGGAACTGGCGACCCTTAAAGAAAATGTTTGATTTAAACGATCATTATTTCCTCATCTACATTTTCTACGATCTCCAATGATCTGCAGATACACCTAGTTGCCATCAAAGAAGAAATAATATTTTTGTAACGTTACATAGCCGTCAAAGAATGGCAACACCGTTAACAAACTATATCTTATGTTTTGTAGACTTTTATGAATTTTTGTTATAAAATAACGTTGAATAGATCTTTCAGAATAATTAACATTTTTTGGAAATTTCTCTAATAACAGTAACGCCGTTCTTCCACGGAGCTACGTTCAAGCGACGCGATCGCCGCTCGTCTGTATTTTCTATACTATTACTAGTGTTTGAAATCGCCGCTAGGCGCTGCACTATCAAAATAGTTTGACAGGTAGCGGTAGCGTCGCTTGTAAGTAGCTACGTGAACGATGGGCTTAACTACAGATTTAATTTAAATTTAATTTTTCAGAAAAAAAATCCTCGTTTTTACATTAACTCGACACAGGAGGCTCTGAGGAAAATAATGTCCCTCAGGGCCTATGTCATCTCTGAAGATGCTGTGAGGAGGCGGTTCACGGCGAGTCATCGAAAACGAGTTCAACTAGAACGAGTTCTAACTAAAATTCAACCTAACCTAACCTAAACTTTTTTGTGTATTTTGTAAATTTGCTTTCGACGAATTGATCTTCGATGAACTCATCGGTTACCTGTGGAGGTTTTTTTTGAGGAGATGAATGAATGAACATTGGTCTTGAAGAGAACCATGTTGTAGTAGGGAGGAAACACAGAGGCCGTAAAATGGTACACCGTAAAAAACGCACTTATTTTCCTAGAAATATTTCGACGACGCAGATCAAATACAATTATTGTACATTTATTTTTAAATACGTCTTTGATAACAGTAATGTTATTATTAAAATTTGCTTGTAATACAGGACTCTTCGTGATGATTTAATAAGATAGCAATAAGTCGATTATTTTAATCATCTAACTTTCCATTATTGACTATTTTAGGGACTAATTTCATTGTAAGAAATAGCTTTTTAACAAAAATGTCATTGTTTGATGTCGTATAAATATATCAATGTACGGTGTGTTGAAAGGAAATGCGCGAGTTGGGAGTTAAAAAGGGAAAGCGCGCTAGGAATATGCATTTAATCGCATTCCTCCAGCTTGCAGTTCTCGATATAATGCTTGCCTCACATCCCGAAATAATCTGCCGCAGAATCCGAACTTACCCACCATAGATGCATAATAAGTACTTTGCTACAGTGCACATCAAAAGTGTTTATAATCGAGGAACGTCGTTTTATGATATTTAGGGGGTTTCTCACCATCCTCCCAACAGCTTATCTACACTAATAACCTAAGAGTATGGATATTAGAGAGACGGCATGTGAAGTGTGCCCGCGCGCTCCAAGTGTGCCTTTTCGAGAATTCTACCCACAAGGCTGACGTTGGCTGTCACCATGTAAAATGGCTGCTGTCGTAAAAATGTCGGAACGTATTAAACGGCCAAAAACCAGTAGCCAATGTCAGTCGTTTGGATAAAATTCTCGAAAAGGCACACTTGGAGCGCGCGGGCATACTTCACATGCCGTCTCTCTAATATCCATACTCTTTGCTAATAACGAATATTTCCATTTACAGTTTGTCTATTTATTAAGTTGGAGTTTATAATTCGGTACTCGAACCTATGAATAGTGGCTATATATTGGATAAGTTGACCGAGTTGTCTAACCGCCGCGAGTATTTTATTTTTATTTTTAATAATATTCGTTACTCGTGTAGATAAGCTATTGGGAGGATGGTGAGAAACCCCCTGATAAACACAAATTTGTATGCCCGAAAAAGATTGATATCACAATTTTTTTTTTTTTATAAAGGCATAATTATTTATTTTTTCATTTCTGTGAAAACCGCAAGAGAGTCCCAATAGAGACTGTGGTATCGATGTGAGGCTGATGGTAGTGGGGAGGGGAAGGAGATGAGAAAGAGGACGGTGGGGAATTACCTGGATATTTAGATACCAAAAAAAAGTCATTTGAAGTTACTTTTCATTCATTCTGAATGGTGGTCTTACACCAGGGCGATACAGAGAGTATCTATTACTCTGGAACGTGTCGAAAATATACTATATATTATTTTTAAATGTATAAATTGTGAAATAATACAAATAAAATTTATCTGCGTACGCCGGGATTTGAATCCAAGACCGTCGGACTGCTAGTCGAGAGCCTTACCCCTCGACAATGGAGGCCGTTAAATTTATTTAAGAGGGATGTTTCAATCTTTCGAAAGCCATACACAATAAACACGACCAAGGCGACCGCTTGACTAAATTCGTTATTTAACTGCAAATAGTAGTAGTCATAATAGAGATATCCATTTCGCTCTTAGGTAAATCGATACATTTAAATTATAAAATCGACAAAATCCATACGGATGTGACCGAACGATAATAATATTATCGGACAGGTATCAATGTACCGGAATCAAATGTTTGGACTATCGCACTGTCAATATTACACCCATTGCTACTCCATACTTCAAACGATAATAATAATTAATTTTTTTTGGAATAACTGAATAAGTAAAAAAACCTTAAATTGTAATAATTAATTATTAAAGGCAATATTAACGATTCCCAAAGTAAACATGTAATGGTCGAATTAGCTCAGTGGTCAGAGCATTTTTCCGACAAGGAAGAGGTCCTGAGTTCAATTCCTGTTTTTTACATTAGGTCCACACAGGAGGCCCTGAGGAAAATAATTTCCCTCAGGGCCTATGTCATATTTGGGGATGCTGTGTGGAGGGTATTTTTAAGTAAAGGAAGGAGATGAAGTTCTGGGGAGGAAAAAGGTATGAGGATTGGGTGGGAATCTGGGGTTCAGTGTGTCTAGATCATCCGCCGCCAAGACCTAGATAAACCTTACCCCATGAACCCGGGCAACCCTGCGAAGTCACCAAACGTAGCGAACCACTTGGGGTGACCTATGGCAGAGGTGTTGGTTATCCAATAAATGGTTCCCGGGCGGCGGTACCCATTCCCGTCTCCCAAATTGAAAATTTCCTGTCACCTGTGATGCAACGGAATCTTTTTCTGTTCCACGTTTTACGATTGAGAGTCGTTAATATTGTCTTTTTATATTCATAAGATTTACATAAGATTTCATAGCTAGGTCCATCTTGAAATTGAAACCCTACACGAAGTTTGTATTGCCTCAAAGCGTTTTTCCTCATCCTGCAGTTTGTCGGTGTGATTCAAAGTTTCACCGAGGATTTAGATAAAGCGTTCAGGAAACCACATAGGCAATTTCACACACTTTATTAGAGAATACCTAAAAAGTTCCGCCCTGCCCGGAACCAAGGATATGCCAGTAGAATTGAGGAAGGAAAGAGAGAGGGAAGAGACTGGGGAAGGAAATATCTGCCATTTTACCTCTAGTCACTATAAAGAAACTTTTTTTTTCATATGAAGCAGATAGTTCGCGTGAAAAAACCGTAACTTCGTAAACCTTGTTTCCAAAACCATTCGAGCAACGTTTCTACGTGATTTACACATTATACAACCAAATTCTAGGGTTCTAAAATCAATTACCGTGTATAGCATCGAGATATTATTTTTAAATAGATTATTTTGTAGAGGTGACCGGGTAACTAAGAACGAATTCAACTCAATACCTCCTTCAAAAGTCATTTAAAAGTGATGAAAAATATATTTAAAAAAATGATTAAATAGATTACGTAAGATTAGAAAGTCGGATATTTTTCAAAAAAAAAAAAATAATAATAACTTTTAATGACTTTTTAAAGAGGTGTTGAGTTGAATTAATTCTGGATTATCAAACCAACGTATTAAATTTAGACGATTAACAACAAACATATTGTTTTAATTATCAATTGAATTTTTTTTTCGTAAAAATTATACATATTATATTTTACATTATTTATAAAGTGTTTTGAAAATATGCATGATTTTAAAAATTTAACGTAAACGCTCAGATTTAAATATTTCGTTTCATTTCAAATTTCAAAGCAATGATTAAAAAAATCTCATGCTTCGAATAGAATTGAACCAGAAACTTTCAAATTTAAAAGAATTTAAAGTCGGCAACTCTTTACCGCTCGACCATATTGATCGCAATTAAATAATGTTGGTAGGATTAAACGGTGAGTGGGGTTTTAGAACCGCTCTGGAGCCAGACGTCCACGTGGCAGCCACACCCAAAATCGAAAGCTTATCACCCCTGTCACAGTGCCAGAAACGTCCCCTCGTCTGGGGAGCGAATGGAAATGATTTCTCTTCGTCGGGGGTGCGACGCAAACCCCCAATTGTTAAGCTTGCAGCGAAGGGCGATATATTATTTGCACAGACCTAGGCTCGAGTAACCAGGACATTTCGAAATTTGCTTAGTTATTTTGTTTTTCTTATCAGGAAAGCGAAAATTGCAATGTGTTAAAAAAAAAACCTTCTGGGAATGGGGCTTGACCCATTTACCTGTATATTTCAAAATACCTACATAATAAATAATAGAATTAATATGTCACTGAAATTGAGTTAAGGTAGATAATTAACGGGGGATTTTGACCTTTTACATTGTCTTTAAAAAAAAAAAATTATGTGAATACCGTACAAGAGTCTTAACCGCTCCCGTCCGTCTGAAGCCAGCGAGACTATGACTTCCCCAATTGGGGTGGTATGTTGTGAGGCCGAAGGTAGTAGGGAGAGGAAGGAGACGGGGAAGAGTAAGGTGAGGAACTACCTGGCTATTTAGATCTGGTCACCAAATAGGGCTAAAGCTATTTCAAGTATCTAATGTGTCAATTCTAAATATTTTTTAGAACCTACTTAATATATTTTTTTAAATCAAATGGTTTGGTAAATATCTAGTACCACTGATAAGTGCTACTTTCTTTATTTGTGTTCTAATTTTAAAATATATAGGTGCGAGTAAAGGAATATATTTTTCACAATTTCAAAGAAACTTTAGCAATTATTTGGAGTTAATGATTATATTTAAAATATATAACATTGCCGTACCTACTTACTACAAAAATATAAAATAAAAAAATATATAATTATAAAAAGAAAATGATTTTGATGGGCTAAAATATAAATTATAAACAAATTAACAGGGTTTCAATGTTTATTGGCGGGAACAAGTAAGAATTATCTGTTGGGATACGTAACTTCGTACGTATACTAACAAATTATTCTTACATTTTCCCGCCAATAAACATTGAAACACTGTTAATTTGTTCGTAAGAACTTCAGTCCCGTTTTTAACCGTTTTTACGAATAAAATGATCGTATTTTAGAATAAAAAATTTCTCCGTGCATCAATGTAATATATCATTGAAGAAGTAGATAAATAATACATTTTATAATAGGTGGCAATGGCTGAATTGGACAAAGCGCACGTCCCAGTAAGAGGTTCTGGGTTCGAGTCCCAGTTGCGACTTTTATTATTTTTCTGTGTCTTATTCATTTTCATATTTTAATTTAGATTATTAGTGTTATCTTCTTCTTCAATGATATAAAAAAAATAATTATTAAGTTGTGTCAAATATTTTAAGAAGGGCCAAAAATAATGAAGCATTATTCCAGGATACTGCGAACAAGGATTTCATACCATCTCTTACGTAAATGATCTCTAAACATCTAAATTAATCAATTATAAATTATCAAGTCAAGTTAAAGGATTTTTTTTTAAAAATTTTGTTACGAATTATCCAAAGTACATGCGTAGATTATTAGATAGGGAAGGTGCTATTAAAAAAATAATAAATAATTACAGGCATTTTGAGGTAACCATTAAGGCATTCAGGTTGGTGACATTAGAATCACCCAGTCATCCCATCCAACTGTCGGGTTTAATGTCTCGAAGAAAAGAGAAAATGAAAACGTACAAGTCACACGATGCGGAGAAAGGGGCGATTAGTAAGATCAAACCGATACAGTCATGTGAATCCGACTGAACCAGTTGAGAAATTATAATTATGTTTAGGTGTAGGTCTTGCAACAACCGGTTTAATATTTTCTTACCAAATTATCAATTAGATTGACAAAAGCATGTAGGGCATATTTTTTACAATTCATCAAATTTCAAAGCTAATTTTCAAGTTCTTTTCAATCATTGTTTTTATTTCACTGTAGACTAGTTTTTTAGAGGGCTGAAATTTTATTTTTATTATAATTTTTTTTTTTTAAAGCATAGTTATAAAAATAAATCAATAAACAAGTCCTGCTAATACAATTGAATTGGCTTGTCAGCAGGTGCTTATAATTTAGTAACATATACATAATTTACATCTTATATCTACAGATAACATTTTGTCATACATTTTTCATACACAAGATAAATATTTTTTTTCCGATAGCCAATTTTTCACCATATATTTAACCTTATTCATAGAATTACATTGTTTTATAGTATCAGGTAATAAATTAAATATCTTCGGTATGTTGTATTCAAACGTTCTCTGACGGTACTTATTATTAAATTTCGAACTATTAATCTAGTGCTGTATTTATGGTCTAATATCTCTTTATGCTGCGGGGTAAATATATGCTGAATTATTATTTTGTGCCATAGTATAGCCACAGGTAAAATTTTGGCACTCTGAAACAACAACGGTGTATTTAAAAAAAATATTAGGGACAACTAATAATTTTACAATTGCATTTTGTACCACTTCGACTTGTTTGAAATAATAACAGAACTTGAAAATTTACTATGAAATTTGATGAATTGGTCAGAATCTGTAAAACAAATGGTCCTCAGTAACATAAAGGATTAATACAAACATGTTCGTTTTCGTAAGTAATCATCAACGTATCACATATTCAATTTGAGAAGATGATTACAAATCCATAACTGATCTGGAACATCAATAACTCAATTTCAACAAATGTGCTTTAGGTTATTTGGAATTAAGTTAGAAATATGTTACGAGCGCGGCCAGAAAACATTTTATCGAGAATCAGGTGGCTGGCTAACTTAGTAAACGTAAAATGCGTAATATTCTCCAACTCTAGTATCATTACCAAACCCTTGAAAAATGTAATTAAATCCAAACGATTAAAATACGACAAACAAGCAGTGAACAATGAAATTACTTTAATTTCTTAAAAATGTGGAGACGATAAGAACAAAGTTGTCACGATAAATCAAAACAAACACATGGAGGAGAAATTACGGAACAAAATATAAAATGCCAACAGGCTTCAGTTAGGTTAGGTTAGTTAAAATGAAAAAACGGTAATGTGATCAATTATTTTTTGCAACCCATTATTTATTACTAATTCCCGTGTAAAAAAATGTGATATTCTATATTCAATGTAAAAGCCCCTTGGGCGTAAAAAAGAGTAAATAAATAAATACATAACATCTGACCGATAACCAATATAAAATATTATTCTAAGATATTATTGTGTTTTCAATTACTTTAACAATATTATTGTGAGTTTAATTGAGTTTTCCTCTCGATGTTTAAAAACTAAAAAAATGAACAATTTTTAAACTAAATGCTGGCATCATATGCATAATTTTCAACACTGTTTCAATGTACGAATCACAAAATGAATGCTCAACGTATCGGAGGGGCGTGCTTGAATCACGAAAAATTGTTGGTTACGTGTCATGTGAATTTGGGTTATATATTGCTGTAAGAGAACAACCAAATTCAGCAAGGGTTGGAAAACGAATTGGTAGATTTTTAAATTGGGGAAAATGCACGGATCTTGTTGGTATTGCACAACAAACAAAATAAAAACGCTTGCGTTGGAATAATGTCAAATTCCTAGTAATTAAATGAAAACAGTTATCCAGAATAATAAGAAAACATTGATAAACGATAAACACTGGATGATAAACTCGCCAGTAGCGACGGGTAAATTTTTTTTTTTTTTTTGGGGAATATTCCCGAAACGGGGAATATTGCGGGACTTAGCGTCCAACTGATGAAATCCCCAAGGGGTTGAGTCCATCATATAATACATTTTCATCAAATAAATACAACCACATTCAGGATAACTTTCATAAAAAAAAATCTTGATTTTGGATTATTTACATTATGAAGGAAAATATTCCTAGTTGCACATTACTACTCCAGTAAGATTTTTTTTTTTTATAGAGAATACCTCACAAGAGTCCCAACTGCTCCCGTCTGGAGCCAGTGAGACTATGGCATCCCCAATTGGGGTATGTTGTGAGGCTGAAGGAAAGTGGGGAAGGGAAGGAGATGGGGAAGAGGAAGGTAGGAAAGTACCTGGCTATTCAGATCTAGTCACTAAACACGGCTAAAGCCATTATTAAGCAACGTCTCAATTCTGAATGGTGGTCTTACACCAGGGCGATACTGACAGTATCTTCCACTCTGGAACGTGCCGCAAATGTAGTATATATTATTTTTATTAATTAATTGTGAAATAACACAAATTAATCAAATAAAATTTATTTGCGCACGCCGGGTTCGAACCCGCAACCTTCCGATTGGGAGTCAAGTGTTGTTACCACTCGACCACGGACGGTCGTCAAGTAACAAAAAATGGTTGAAAAGTAACAAAAATGCAGAATGGTCAGTTTGAAACGCTTGTATGATCTTCAATATCTGTAGGCCAATTTGATGACCGCTGTGATATTTAAACTTAGCTGAAGACATACTGATTTTTCGCCAGTTTTTAATCAATATTGACATATTTTACGACTTAAAATGATACAAGGGGAAGCAATATCGCCAATTTGGAAAAATGTTACCCAGCTGAGAATTCGTAAAAAAAATCAAAATAACTTAAATAAGACACTATTGAATCATATTAAATTAGGACACGTTAAGATTGAATGTGGCAATTGACTTGATGCCCTAACTTTGAAAAGAAATAACAGCAAAACACATCTAGATATTAGTAATGTCAAACCCTTTGGAATAACAAGGTTCCATCTGTTGTGGTAACGTCATGCGATAATGGGATCTATAGTAAGCTACTTTAGAGTTCATTATCGCATGATATTACCGCAACAGATGAAACCTTGTTATTCCAAAGGGTCGAGGTGACAAAACAAACTGATGTAAATTTTTAAAAATAATATAAAATGCATTATTTTCTCAAAATAACGATATTAGTTAATTTTACCTGTAATTTATAACAACACTAAGCATAATGATTAATATTTGCTTACTTTTATTGCCGCAACGGCCAAACCAGGGAATTAAAAAACAATGCCGAGAAATAACACATCACGACGTTTGAATAAATTTTATGCTTTTATGTTGTTTTGAGAGTAAATCAGTGTTTTTAAAATAAGGGGCCGCTCAAACCTACTAATCCGCAGATATTTCAGAATTTGAGTAAGTGTATATATGCATCGACTTAACAACCTAATACCTAATAATCTTTATTGATTTTTTTCAAACAGCAGAATGAACAAACAACAAAG
Source organism: Limnephilus auricula (assembly GCA_951813805.1). Taxonomy (NCBI): domain Eukaryota; kingdom Metazoa; phylum Arthropoda; class Insecta; order Trichoptera; family Limnephilidae; genus Limnephilus; species Limnephilus auricula. The sequence goes on along the minus strand of OX638389.1, from coordinate 38,954,234 downwards.
TTTAAAGTAGTAGTGAAAACGAAGACATAGCTCAAAAGGAATAATAATATTTCTTCTTCAAACTTCGCAAAATCACTTTGTGGCATCATTTTGAATTAAATTAAAACAAATAACTTTGTTTAAACCACTAATATAAAATAATTGATAGGAATAATAATAATTGATGGAAATAAATAATTATCGATCATTGAAGTAAAATCATGTAGTTGAATTATAGAAGTTGCTGAAAAGCCTCTTACCAAAATCTGCTTCCTCTCAGCACAGGATATCACTGTATATATGTTTTATTCTTTTACGATATAAAATGTTTGTAATATTGCCTTTTTTGTCCTTTCTGATATGTTTTTTGTTTCCCTTATTTTTTGTATCGAGTGAAAGATTGTCGAATGCTTTTATTTTTATGGTGTCTTTGTCCAAAGCCTATGTTTACGGTCGGTGTTTTCATGTTTTTTTTTATGGCAAGCTTGTCCAACTAAAATATTTATTAATAAAAAAATTTAAAAATCACGAAGCACGGTTTTGGAGGACCGTAATAAAAAAAAATGACTTGAAGAAATGTTTAACATCTCAAAACCAGTTAAAAGGTTAATTTCATCAAAGTTGAAAATCTTACCATTCTTGGATCTTGTCCATATAATTATATAAAAAACACGTTACAAGTTTGAGAAGACCTATTTTAAAATGGGTTTAATTGTAGTCTCACACAGGAAACCTCGAATTAACGATATGTTACTTTGTTGTTTTTTTTTTTAAAACATGAGAGATTTTGATACAACATACAGATATATGGACCTGCAATTTTATGAGGTCATCCCATTTGATCTGAAGGCCTTGATCAATAATGCTCGCAGCGATACAAATAACATGAATCATTTTGAGAGAAGTTGTGCGTCACTTATAAAATAATATTTTTAATGCTTCGTCGCAGTTACCAACTATTCCCAGAAGTCGACCGTAAAAAGTGGGCCAAGAAAATAACAAAATTGGAAAATTCACGGCGTCGCAGCCAAAATAAACAAAGAAAAGCAAAAAAGTTATTGAACTTGTAAACATGCAGAATAATCATTACAGGAATTTGGTCAAAGAATTTATAGTTGCAGAATATATTTTCTTTTCTGCTAGCTGTCAGAAATATTAATAAATATTGAAAACATCTCCTGTACTCAATAATATGCAAATCAATTGTAGGAGTGTGGAGGAAGAAAACAAATAACATCACAAAAAAAAATCACAAAATAGCAGCAAAATTAAATAAGTAAAAAAAATAATATTTTGATTGAACTTGTAAACGTACAATATAATTACTACAGAAATCTGAGCAAAAAATTTTAATCCGACAGAAAAAAATAATGAATATGCCTCCTGCAGTCCCCACAGAGCACCGACTCTGGAAAGAGTTTTTTAACGAAGAAGATGAAAATCACTGTTGCAGAGTGGTGACCTCTTTGGCTCTAGGCCCAGAGGTCATGGTTTTGAAACCCGGCTAGTTTTCTAGCCGTTAGCTATTTTCATTTGAGGAAAGTTGTGAGGTCGAAGGAAGTGAAAAAAGTCAACCCGAAAAAACATAGTTTTTTTACTATATACATCCATTTTCAAATGTCTTTTAAAATTAATTTCTTTCATTTATTTTAATTTCTGAAAAAAATCGTAAAGGTCTTGCGTTTGTGAGTGATTTCCACATTCATTTATTAAATCATGAAAACAAAAGTGAAATCCAAATAAGATGTATTTAAAAAAGATAAAATTCAGTGAGGCTAATAAATATTTTTAGTTAAGATGAAGTAAATTAATGCCAATATTAGGATTTGCTAATTAAATGACGAGATTAATTTGCAGGATCAATATAAGTCAATTCGATACAAAATAAATTCGACATAAATAATGTATAATGTATCACAATCAGTAAGTACACTTTAAATACATAATAATGATTAAATAAATAATACGATTATGGTTGACGTGTTGTTCTTGTATTGTTCTGTATTATTATACTTAAATAGTACAATTGCATGACACTAATTGACTAGATGATCATTTTTGGAAAAGTGTGTCGAAGGGTTTAGTTTTTCCTGTGGGGAAGATTTAACCCGGACATAAAGTCTGATGAACGAGTATGTATTTCAAACATAATGACACATTTGAGAGATACTTTAGTTGGAAAAATGCGTAACATCAGCGTCCGTCCGCATTAGGGGAGGTTTTATTATAAAATTCTAGCAAGTTTTTAAAAACGCCCTTGAAGATGCCCTTTAAAGATGCTTGAAAATAATGATTATTTTAAAATATTAGCTTCACACAATATCCAAGTGCATATGGATGTTATCACATTAAAGATGGCGGCTACTGCCAAGGAAACTAGGTTTCTTGATCAACAACCCAACCTGTGTAAAATAAAATATCTTTTACCCGACCTTTTGCAAGGCAAAAACCTCTTCTGACTAGACCATTTATGATAAACAAGTTCCAACGTAAATAATAGGTAGGTACATATAATCATCGGAAGCAACTTTGTATCAAAGATGAACACACAAAAGACGGAGAAATGAGTAATGATCACGCTGTTCTCACGCAATACCGATGATTGAGCGCACCGGGCACTAGAGATTCCGTACATAATATTATTAGTATGGAGATTGGGCTGCGGGAGATGCACGGTACGGTACGGGGCGAATCTACGCTCTGATTACCACGGAATAGACAGAGGCTCGATTCTTCACTAGAGGCCGCACACAATCGCCGTAGAGAGTACATACAATATACATAGGTCGATTTTATTATTCTCGAGTCTCGTCGAAGGTACATACATTAGACGCCAAACGTCATTCCACTCGAATAACGAGTGGATCGAAAATGTCGACACTGACATAACTGTCAAAATCTAGGACATTGTATCCTAACCTAAGATCGTTTCCCGCGCGCTCTTCGAAAGATTGGCGTTGTATATTTAAACAAAGTTCTTGTAATGTAATGAGTAATGACTAATGGTTGTTTTACAGGCGATATTGACTGCAATACATAATGTAGAGCAAACTGAAGCAGATGCTTTGAGAACGACAAGAACGGTTCGAGGGTAGATCAGCAGTTTTCACATGAAAATTAAGTTCCTAATAATTAATCTGATGCAATGTCGTTAGCAGCATTAAATATAATTTTTGTTTTTTTTGTAATATAATTTGCCAGCCATTTCGAAGAAAATGAGAGCGTAATTTTAAATTCACGATTAGAATCGTCAATAAAATCAGAAACATATACAATAATCACAGGACGGCCAATAGCTCTCTTCAACCCTCTTACATTCAAGAATACGTATAAATTAAACATTTAACAAAATTCGTCGAGACGACCGTTAATGTTGGTTCGCAGATGGCGCATAACAAATAACTCTTCTTCGCTATTGGAGAATCGAGCCCCAGAAACCAAAGACAAGATATCTATCTCTCGATGACTCCGGAGATGCGCAAATTCCCGTAGCAGATTCTGCGGAGTGTAGTAACCGCCGCATTAATAAACGACAAAGGGTTAATAATTTCAAACAGTAACCGTAAAGGGTTATTACGACCTAATAGCTAGGCGCTTGATATTATGATATCAACCGTGACATTTAATCAACATAATGAAGATTAGTAGTAAGGGTGGCCACAGAAAACATCTCCAGATACGTTTTAGTTATTAATTTCTAAATACCGTTAGCCTTTCTTGTGTAGCGGTCTACGTTTTGGTTATAGAATCTTTTTTTTCTAATTAATTTTTTTCTTCTTTGATTATCCAAATTGTTATAGAATCCCAGGAAAATATACGCTTTTGAAAGTATCAAAAAGCATAGTTACAAAATTTTTTGGTGAATTTAGAACAAAAATCGAATACCAACAAATAGCGGAAATTACTAATCGTCGGCGTTCTAACGGGTTTTAATGTAGTGTTTTTATCGACAGATTAAAACTAATGTGGTACTTGAGTAGAAGTAGCCCTTTTTACACTCTGGGCGAAATTAGGAATAAGCTGTTGATGAACAACCGGACATTACTGTACAAAATAGGTATCCCTATAAAGATCCGCGATTATAAGGGGCTTTGTGGATTTTCTTTTCGCCTCCTAAATAAGATTGCGAATTATGACAAGCATATTTTAAAATTAATAGATTGCAGTGGATTGTGAACACGTTGTCCGTATGAATTAAACCTTATTTAAAAATAAGAATATAATCTCTTTTAAATGTACGTTTTTTTTTATTGTGTTCAAACGTTTATTTTTAGCGATCCTTCTCAAACGCCCATGAACTGTCTTATGTGGTTACGGCTCCCGCTCAAACAGGGTTGCCAATGCTTATGTAAATATATACAATACCTGCAATATAATAAAATATGTTGATATTTCCCACATGTTTCTTTATGAACTACACCCATATGTTTTTTTATGAACCCACTACAAAATTAAAAAAATCTTTTGAAAATTGCTTTGATTTTTTATAATCGGATTTTCTCTTTCATTTATTTATGCTTTGAAACAGAATTTTCGTTCAACATTTGCTGCTAAAGAAAATGAATGTACATTTTCACAATTATTGTAAATATGGTAGGATAACCAAAAATGCCCAGAACCCCTGCATTTTCAACAAAAAAGGTTCTCCCCATAAAATATCAAATTTAAAAAAAATCTTAGTTTTTCTTAAATTCCCTGCAATTTGGGTAATTCCCTACGAGTTGGCAACCCTGCTCTCAGGATATGAGAAACAAAGCGGACGGAAGAAATAAGCAAACTACAGCTAGAAATGCTCACATTGCTTTTTACTCTTGTTCCTATTAAAAGCAGCAGAAGCAGATGTAGAATAAGAGCAAATAAAACAGAACAAGGGAACCAGACGCCCAGCCTCAATAACTCAATTCCTGAATAAACTCGATGAAAGCTCGAATCATTTAGGGCGTAGAAGTAAAAGTAGGTCCATGAATCATGAATGATGTATTATTTATTGGAAAAAGCTATCGGTACAATTTGAGATGCAGGGAAAAAGGATATCATGTTTACGTTTGGGTAGAATAATATATTGTATAAATCTCGACTGTTACTAAAAAATACGAAAACCAAGATAAGCAAAAATTACCAGAAAAATTAGCGAAACATTTGGCGATGGACCATTTATAGCCTTTCAAAGTCATCCGGCTTCAACAATTTAATCAAATCTCAGACATTTTTAAATAAGTAGGCAATGATTTTGTGGTGCAAAAAACTATGTAAGTTATAGACATATGGATATTCATAGACCAGAGAATCAGGGAGAGGGGTAAAAACCAACTGCAGCGGGGCGTAGAGGGATGAGTTGACTGTAACGATATGTGATTCGTTAATACCTCAATATGACAGTATATAGGCATCTCGCATTATAATATCACCATTTAGTTCTTAAAAGTAAAATCTGCTTTTGAATGAATAGACCTTTCACATGGGAGCGCGAATTGTTCGCCCGGTTTGAACAAACTTGTGTAATCCATATAAAGGGAAGAAAGTTCGCTTGTTTTGAGAGTCGAATATTTTGTTACCGTGTTTAGTTAAGACACGTTTACAAATGTTTCATAATTTACTTATCCCAGTAAACAGCAACGTGCACACGACGGGACCGGAAATTTCGGTTGCCAACGCTTCATTTTATATATATATATATTATAATGGGTCGTCATTTACTTCTAAATACTCACAAACATATTTTTATAGGAACAAAGCTGTCAGCGCCATTGACTAAGTATTTCGCCATTTTAAAGAATTTTTGTCGGATTTGTTGTAATCAACGTTTGAATGCGAAACGTGCGAATGGGACAACTTCTATAAACTCTCATATTTACCAAAGAAATCGCTATGTCGGTATCTTTTTATAATTTTTTAATTATTTATCAGAATTGAGTTAGCAGCACTTTTTCCTTAAATAGTATTTTTCGATAAATTTTACATGTTTGACAGTGAATGTTTACTTTAATACGAAATGTATCGAAAATTTAAAAACATACCGACATAGCTTTCAACTTCTAGGAGGCAACATAAAAAAAAATCATTTCGTGCAATTTTCTATATAGAAAAGTGTTTTTCCCCGGGCGTCCTTTTTGTATGAGCCGAAAACCGAAGTATATCGTCTTAAGGCTTGCTGAATTTAATAGTTTGCCTTTTTACAATGAAAAGTCAATTCAAAACCGCATAAAATGAATCTACGAATAAGTTAGTCTGTGATTTTACGCAGTCAGTCGACGTTATTAATTAGAACGTATGAAAAATGGTAACGAACGGTTATCAAATAACAGCCGTCTGTTCAGCTATGAAAAATACACTCCAATCAATATTGAAAAAAGCGAGCAAAGGCAAACATTTCCCGGTGATGTTTTTACAAATTGGCACTCCCCAATAATCAAGTATGCATGAGGTAACACGTCCATCCCCTTCAAAGAGATACCAGCTAGTTTAAATTTAAATATTTTTTGTACATAAACCCTAAGAATTATTATTTGTGCTTTGTAGTGGACATACATAAATTAACCGTGGGAAGAGTTATCTAGTAAAGATATTTGTTTTGCTTTTATCAGTTATTGACGATAAACATTTAAAATGGACAGAATAGATTAGTTATATAATACAAAAATACTAAGTTATTTATCAAAACCATTAAGAATGTCCTAATGATTTTGAAAAAAATCCTTAAATCAAGATCTACATAGCTCTTCGCCAATCGCAGTTAGAATTACGGTATTATGATGGGACGGTACAAAGGACAAAATACTAAATCCACTAATAAAAACTCAAAAAGCCTTAATTAACATAATACTGAAAGTCCTTTCCAGGAAATCACTGAGGAAATCTTCAAAAATATTAAAAACATATCAATCAAACAACTCTAACAAATCTATAGTTATATATGTACTTTACATTCATAAATGCACAACGAAGAAAACATAATATAGAAACACTAGATCTCAAGGTCAAAAACATAACCAACAAATAAAAATTTTGGGCATAAAAGATTCTTATAGTGTACTAAACTACAATAAAATTTTACTTTTGTTCAAAAATTACATTATAATATTTAAATCTCAAATAAAAAAGCTGGATACAAAACATAGAAATAAACTGACACCAACTACAGACTGAAACCAAAACCACTCAAGTACACTAAAAAACACTGTGTTTTATAACTTCATAATGATTTCGGAAAAAAACAATACGTAATATAGCTATAATTACTACATTATATTATTCTACCACGAAATTTTAAAACATAAATGAAATCCTGAACACGGGAGATCCCAGAAAGGATATCATTATATCTATTTTTTTAAATTTTATTTTATTTTATGTTTTATTTAAAAAGGTAAGTATATAATATATATGATTTACATGTTTTTTTTTAGAGAACTAGACGAACCGGCCACGCGTTGCTGAGGCTAACGAAACACAACGACATGACGTGAAATCGAAACACAACGCCATTACCTAGGTAACAAAAGAAAGCAAATTAACCCAAACCGCCATCTGTCAGAAACTTATGGAACTTGGAGACAAATAATTTCAAATTATTGTCCCATAACAAATATTCGATTCGCAATAATCAATATTGAGGTCAATAATCGAGATAAAAACTATCCTTCCCTTTAAGTCTGACCAAATTACACACAGTAAGTCAAATTTCATAAAAATCAGTTTAGTAGTTTCGGAGTTTATCTCAGACAAACATCGTGACGCGAGATTTTTATATATAAAGATTATAGAATTCCATTTGTAAATAATCCGTTTTTAAAACAGTCACCAAAACGTCGATTACCAGTTGAATTGAACCTGGTTTGCTATAATAATAATAATAATTGGATAATTTGTATAGCGCCGTTTTTGTGAGAAATCACCTCAAGGGCGCTGTAAGTTCTTTAAAAAATAAAAATTGTATATAATCATTACAAATAGTTTTTATCATAAATACGTCCGTTATGGAATATGAGGCTTATTACCTTATGTTGTTAGTACGCGTGCGTAGCAAAACGTAAGGTATATTCCCTACGGCCTTTTTCAGTCGATATATTATTTTGTCAGCGTGAAAAACTAATTTGAAACCGTTTAGTAAATTCTCCCGGTATTTCACCGTAGCAGAAGTAAATTCTTGCAGCCATTACTCGGCCCATAGTGGAGTCTATGAATTTACCGCGATACGAGAAGGCAGATTAATAATATTGTGGTGTCTTGGCAGTTCCCAGGCGCGCATCGATATCTCCAAGTTATATTTTTAGCATTTTATATCAAGAAAATGGAAGCCGAATATAAATAAATTCAAAGCTCGAGATTACGATTCGTTTTTGGGTCAACTTTTTAGCACGTACAAACATTTAGACGCCAAAGTTTTGAAGGAAGGAAGAAGGAATATCTTAGACTTCCACATAAAAAAAAATTAATTCGTTAACCCCTCAGGCTAATTTGTTCGGTTTTAGAAAAAACTCACACCGTACATCCCGTAGAAAACTGTCGTAAGTCAAAAAATTTCTATTTTACGTTTTATATCTGAAAAGTAAAATTATTGTGATTATTTATGCCCCACTGAAACCGTAATTAAGTTAAATCACTCCATCTCCACAAGATGTCGCTAGTATCTCTTTTCGAAGGGATCGCTTGTTCGTCGTTCATTAATTTGTTTTCGCTCTCCTGTAAAATTAATATTTTTGATTTACGACACTATTCTACGGGACGTGCAATACAGTTGTCATATAAATATTTGTGTGTCCCTTACTATCAAACTATCATGGTTAGAAATATGTTCTAAAGGACGCTAGAAAGAGAAAACACCACGCTTTATATTTAAAGCTAAAAGATAACGGCAAAATAATTAAAAATGTACTTATAAAACCAAAGATTCCGACGGCAATTTGAAAAAAAAAAAAGAAATTTTGGGAATTTTTTAGTAACTTTATTTTTACATGTAACTACAAAAAAATGAATTGACGATAACGTATATAATAAACTTGCCTAATAAAATATTAAGATTTTGTTTATATTTTTTTCGTTATCAGTAATTTTAGTTACAAAAAACATAACGTGAACCATTTTTAAAACTTGTATGTTTGCATTAAAAAAAGTATGTGTTTATTTCGAATTATAAAATTTTAAAGCGTATTCCAACACCACCAATATTCCATTTATTTAGATTTTACTGCAAAGCGGAAATATTTTGACAAAATAAGCTCGGGGCCTGAGGGGTTAATTCATTTGGCATATATTGTTCGATATCTGAAACAATCAAATCAAAGTATCCATGCAAAAACAAACAATGAAATGGCTTATTACATACTTTTGATTTCGAAGTGTCTTTATTCAGGTCAGATCATCGGGTTCAATGGGGGTTTAGGATCACATAGGCATAGGCCTATCTCTGCCTATTTTGCATACAAGATAGGCCCAGTGATCCTAACAATCTTACATTTTCAAACTAGCAGCGATTTTCTTTGAGGATTTGATTACAAACATTAACCCAGGCGTATCCGTGCGCAGTAAAATTAAATTAGTAGTTACCTATAGGCAGTAAACATCGGAAGTATTCCATCACCACCATTATTTCATTAATTTAGAATTTACTGCAAAGCGGAAATATTTTGACAAAATAGGCTCGGGGCCCGAGGGGTTAATTCATTTGGCATATATTGTTCGATATCTGAAACAATTAAATCAAAGTATCCATGCAAAAACAAACAATGAAATGGCTTATTACATACTTTTGATTTCAAAGTAGCTTTATTCAGGTCAGATCATCGGGTTCAATGGGGGTTTAGGATCACATAGGCATAGGCCTATCTCCTATTTTGCATACAAGATAGGCCCAGTGATCCTAACAATCTTACATTTTCAAACTAGCAGCGATTTTCTTGAGGATTTGATTACAAACATTAACCCAGGCGTATCCGTGCGCAGTAAAATTAAATTAGTAGTTACCTATAGGCAGTAAACATCGGAAGTATTATAAAAATTGAAATTATTTTTGTCCGCTGTCTACAGTGAATTGATTTGTTGGATTCATCCGTTGACATATTTTTTCGGTTCCATGACAACTCAACAAAGTGGCATTTCGACACCCATTTGAAAATAAATTAAAAAGTGATGAAAAAAATAGCCCATGATCTAACTAATCTAACGCAACCTATTTAACAAAAAAAAATTTCATCACTTTGATTGACTTTTCAAGTCGGTATCGATTGCACGATTTATTTCGTCGATAATTTGTACGAATTCAGAAAAAAAAGGTCTGGCGCTGTTAAAAAATATGTTAAACTAAGTATATTGTGCCAATTGTCTCTCTATGCATGCTCTCGTGTTTCTTATGTGTCTTGCCTCTCATTGTAATATGTTTTACTTGAGTGAGCTTGTATATAATTTTGTAAATTTTTTATTTGTCATGTTTTTGTTTTTCTAATTGTATATATCTGTATTTAATTGTATGTAATGGTAGATTTTTTGTAATTATATGTTCCTATTTGTAAAATAACTGAGTTCTTATAACGGGATTTTTCTCACAAGTGCGAACATCATTCACATAAGTGCGAACATCTGTAAAAACCCAGAATAAATAAATTTCTCCAGTGTTAGTTTTAAGATTTTATTCTAATGCTTTTAAAATTCTGCGAACTGACTATTATGTGTAGTTGAAAAAAAAATCAAATAACGATATAATTGTTATTTTTTTATTTGCGTACCGCTTAAGAGTTCCAACTGTTCACAACCGTCGGAGCCAATGAGACTATGGAATTCCCACTTTTTGACGTATTTTCTTTTTGTCAAAATCAAACCAATTTTTTTCCTCATGTCACAAAAAAACGACATTATAAATGTCACCGGAGACCAAAATTTCATTTAATGAATCACTCCATATAATGTAAGGAATCACTGGTTAAAGTGAGTCAAGTACCTACATCCATTAACCCCGTATATTATTTTGAATTAATAAATTGTGAAAACAACACAAATTAATCAAATTGTGAATTGAACCCGCGACCTCTGGATCACTAGTCGAGTGCCTCCCTCGACCACAAGAGCCGTCGTATATATTGTTATTTATAATATTAATATCGAAACCGGGTCAATCTGGTAAATCGCATTAGAGAAACTACGGTGGCTCGATAAGCAAAACGGTGCGGTGGAATACATACCTAGTTTATAATTAACAGTAGATAGGCTTCTACAGTATTATGGATGGACCGATCAGAAGTACGAATTTCCAGTGACCGCTCCCAATATTTGCATTAATTGCGAATTAATTTCCGGGATTAAAGCAATTAAATAATTGGTTCATATTTTTTTTATTTTATTTTTTTTTTATTTATTGAATCTATATCATAAGGTTTACATTTTTTTTTTGGCCTTGCCTGTCTCACTAGGAACTCCTGTGTCGAGACAGACTAGTTTACAAATATTTTCTAATTATAATATGAAGTACATTTTTCAATAAAGCAAAAATATTTGACAAAATTTTCAGGTTGGTAGGTAGTGGTAACAATAATGAGATATACGATTATATTTGGGTGAGGTGACTAATTATTGCACGACCTTTTTCGATGATCCATTGTTTGATCAGGATTTTGTATTTTTTAATATTATTCGATTGTCTTGTTTTGTCAGGTAGGTTATTGTATATTTTAGATGCAATGTATTTGAAATTTCTTTGACCAAATGTTGTGTTTGTTTTAGGTATTTGTATGAGTTCTTTGGTTTTGTGCCGCGTGTTTACAATATTTTGGGTATTTTTATAAAATGTATGTGTTTTATTTTTAAACAGATGAGTTAAGATAGTTTTTGTGTAAATTTGTCGAATATCTAATACATTGAATTTGTTGAATATATCTACAGTACTTGTTATTATGGGAACTTTAAGAATAACTTTCATAATTAATTTTTGTGCCTTCGATAATGAATCTATAGCTGATAGTGTTGCACCTCCCCATGCGATTATTCCATACTCAATGATTGATTGACAAAGAGAGTAATAAACAATTTTCATAGATTTGGAATCTAGTATGTTTCTAATGTTTTTGAAAAAATAAACATGTTTTCTAAGCTTATTCGTGATAAGTAGGCAATGTGTATTCCACTTAAGATATTGATCAAATGTAAGACCAAGGTATTTGATATGGTCCGTTCGATCTAGGCAAGGACATTGACAGAATGTATCGTGAATATTCGAATCTAATAACTGGAGCTGAGGTTAAAAATAATTGGCGGCCATTTATGGACGACATTTTATAATGGTCTCTCTAAAATAACTAGCATTCAGTGGTGGCTGGGAAATGTATTCTTTATAGAGGGCTATTCGCTCTAAAATTCTTTTTATTTCAATAACAATATCAGATTAAAAGCAGTTGGCAATACTTTGGCAGAAATAGTACATGTGTGCAACTGCACGGAAGATAGTTACAAGGCTAAAATAACATGCCTCAAAAATAATAATCAATTCTTCCGTATGGGCTCAATTTATAATTTAAATACCATATTTTACTTAACGATTCATGATTACTATTCCACAAAATTATTACGAATATCAAATGTACGAGTATGTAAAAGCTCGTATAGGCGTATAAAATAAAATAAATCTTGTTAAATTCAGATGTTCGATAGACGAGAAAGCAGTTGAAGATTTACGAGCACTTTTGCAAGATGTTTTAGAGTCAGAGAACCGAGACAAGATGCGGCAGAGTTGGTACATTTCTCGTCTGCAAAAGGTACTTTAAGTATTAGTAGCATTGCAGGCAAATGTTCATTAAATAATCACACTACTTAGAATTAAAGCAGAAACGATTCGACCGACGCACAGTGGGCTGAAAATCGCCTTTCATAGACATAGAAACTTAAAAAACTTTTTTTATGTTGATGATTCATTTTAAAGCAAAATTTTGGTTTATAGTGTCAATAAAATATTGTAAACTAGACAAAGCATACTCATATGTAAAGAATTTCAGCATTTTTGCATTAAAATGAATCATCAACATAAAAAAAGTTTTTTTTTCAACATTGAGGATTTAAAAAAAACGCGCATGTTGCGCCACAATACGAAGTATGTCAAAAAAATACAAATAAATAGTAGTATAACTGTGTGTAAGGATGTAATGGCCAACCTTATGATTCCAGAGATAGCCTCATTTTTAATGTCAGTGCCATACAATTTTTTCTTTAAAAAATTATAACTCCTTCATTTGTACACGCAATTGCTTCATACGAAATTTTATAGCATAGTAATGATCAGCAGAATCCATTTCTAGCCAAAAAAAGACCCATGAAAATTCAAGTTTCTATGTCTATGAAAGGCGATTTTCAGCCCACTGTGCGACGGGGCGGCACTGGGCCCAAGAACAATAATATTCTTATTATTATTATGAATTATTAAATTCCATACAACTAAATTGTAAACAGAAAAAGATATAGATGTATCTTCAAAGAGCTAAGAGAACTCTTGACCGGTGCGACCGGTACAACAGGGGCACTGATTTGTTAGGACGCCCGGACCCCTGAGGATGGGAAAGAGATTGGAGGAATACTTGACAATATTTTTAGAATGAAAATAAAACTGTAATTCAAATAAGATAAAAATATTATTAAGGTATGTTAGTCTATTTTTCCGTGTGTTTTTTTTTTATGGGGGCGCGTCTGTAAGCTGGAAGTTTCAAAATACACGCGAATGTCCGTGAACTTACTACGGTCGAATAGTTAGAAATAGCGACAAACCGCTGTAGCAGCCATCGATGTAAGTTACAATGGAGTGAATGACTTATTATTTATTAGTCAAAATAGTATTTCTTTTATCAGTATATTCGCTGAGATCTTGAATACGTTGTTGTACGCTTCGTATGTTTGGATCATATTAATTCTTGGCTAATTGTGCAAAGGTCATGGTTGTAAATCATCTGAATTTGAAAATGAGTATTGAAAGATTTCGAAGACAATATTGTATGGAGTTTATTTATTGTTATTTCATAATTTATAATATTTTATTTTATTGTTTATTTATTTACTTTACACAGTTGTTTTTTTTATAAAGTGGAGTGTAAGATACGTTTGATAAGATGCGAATGAAAAATAATGATTCGTGAACCACTAGGAGAGCCTGCGATTTGTGGATTTATCAATTTAATTTAATGAACACAATATCCTTCGTGAATATATATTTTAGTTTACTAGATTTAGATTCATAAAAACTAAATCACAAGAATGCATAGTAGACAAAAACCAATTAATAAGAATGCGAGTCAAGGTTAAAACATAATACATAAATAAATTTAAATCAAGATGCAAAAATTGAAAATAAACAAAAAAAAATTTCGTAGTCAAACAGTGTCATTGGACAGAAAACGCTGCAAACGAAATCTATATCCGCATTGAGACGAATCATTCACGAATCAGTAATCCTAACACGAGTTAGGGGCGGTATTTCAGTTAATTTTTAAGCAATATTTACGCCAAGTCAAGTTTTGCCGGTACACGGAGAAAAATGTTATTCGAGAAACGATAATTTTAATAGTAAAAACGGGACTGAAGTTCTTACGAACAAATTAACAGTGTTTCAATGTTTATTGGCGGGAAAATGTAAGAATAATTTGTTGGTATACGTACGAAATTACGTATACTAACAAATTATTCTTAATGTTCCCAATAAACATTGAAACTCTGTTAATTTGTTCGTAGAAACTTCAGTCCCGTTTTTAACCGTTTTTACTATTAAAATGATCGTTTTTTCGAATAACATTTTTCTTCGTGTATTAATCCTTACATAATATTCGCGATTATCTATACTGAAAACCCGTAGTAAGGCACTGCACTGTGTGACAAAAAATCAGCATTATTTTAAGTATTTTAATTGCCAAATTTCTAGGCACATAACATCGGTTAACTCGCAATCTGAAATGATAAATGTATAAATAAATCTAAAAATAAATCTATAAATCCATCTGAAATTAAAAAAAAAACGATACTACAGTATCATCATTAAGTTTGAAACAGTAAACGCCAATCTTCTACATTTTAGATCAATGCATAAAACGATTGCTGCAGCCAAGTCGCGTTAGTTTCAAAGCGATGCAACGGCGAAGAATTATTATTATTCTTCCTCCTCTATTGTTGGTCCATTCATCACTGCAGTTTCCCGCTCTCTGGCGGCTCCGGTATATGAACTATAGGAACGATACGTTGTACACATATTGCAGACACACGTAGTGCATCTCTTTAATGCAATCTATGCATTAATTGCTCGATCAAACTGATAATCGGATAATCGATAATAGGATAATGGAGCATCACACGATTTCGCTTTTGATAACGAGAGGTACAATAATTGTGACGGTTAGTTAGGGATTTGTTCATACATTACCATAAACGAATGAATTGGATGGTGTTGAGCAACACGCATTGGCTATTGAGATATACAGGTGTGGCATTTTATTTTAATTTTTTATAATAAAATAAAATAAATTAAAGTAAATGTCAAATGAATTCATATTCTACGCTTATGTAGATGGCGCGCGTATAGCATACTTTTACACGCTTTTTACAAGTTATGCTTTGAAATAAATATTAAGAGAATTTTATTGTTCGCTGATGGATATTAACACAAGTAATATGGATATTAACAAATAGTTTTGTCAATTAAAAAACTTTAATCTTTCAAGAAAGGCTAGCAAATACAATATTGGATTGAATCACCGATGAAATATTGTATTTGTTAGCCTTTCTTGAAAGATTTGAGTTTTTTAATTGACAAAACTATTTGTTAATATTCATATTGCTTGGGTACTTCCGCGAACAATAAAATTTTCTTAATATTTTAAAGCATAACTTGTAAAAAGCGTTTATAAGTAAAAAAAAAAAAAAAAAATACCATACGCGCGCCATCTACGAACGCGTAGAATATGAATTCTTTTGACATTCACCTTGATCCATCTTTTATTGCCTGGTGTCTTTGTCTAAAGCTTGTGTTTAGCGTCGGAGCTTTAATATCTATATATCTACGCTTGTCTAACTGGTCTCTTAATGATACTTTTTTGTTTGTTGAAATTGGTTTTTGGTCAAAAATGTAGTATAGTCGAGTTTTTATGTATAATTGGCTTATATCTAATACGCCAAACATGTTGAAGATTGATCTATTAGCAAATGTAAATTTTACATGTTTAAATAAACGCCCAATAAATTATCCAATTATTATTATTACGTTGTCATGGGTTCAATGTGCCTTTCTTAATCACTGACAAGAAAATGCAGATAAGTAATTCAACATTGTTAGATTAGTTGAGTTAGCATTACAAAAATTGTAAAGAAGAATAAAAGACAAATAAAAGTCTAGAATGTCACTATGTTCACTTACTGAAGGGTTTAAATTCGGAGAATGTTGAATAGTGATATACGTATTTAATAACTGCGATTGAAGAATAAAGTATTCTCTGCTTACCTGTAACAAAAGAAAAAAATCCAATTAGAATGTGTTATTCACGTACGTACAAGTAAATAATACAACAAAATACAAAGGTAACTCCAAAAATGCTCAGGATGTGTCCTGAAATAATTGTAATTTAAAAGATTGAATTATGGTGACAATCTGCATCCGTGTAGTAGTTCAAAATCACAAATTTATTTATACATGTGCTATAAACCAGTTTGCAATACAGGGTTAATGCACGTTAAGATAATTACATACATAAAAAATTGCACATGTTTTCAATAAATACAATGAATTTATTTTATGTATTATGCGAATATGAAAACATAGTATAATCAGTTTTAAAAAAATGATAAGAATATTATCCTTCAAATGAGGACTACATGACCATTTCCAAATTGTCTATAATAAAAAATAAAACACTTGTAGAACTTAATAATAAACATCATTAAATTTTATTTAAAAAAATTAAATGGAGTTCTACGTAAACACAAAAACAATAAATATATACATGACCATCTTAGAACATACGACATATGTCGTGATTACTTCAAGATTGATACACTTAAAAAACTAGGAGGCAATTGACTGATCTAATGTTTAATCTATGTCTACATAAAATTATTCACGGCCGTCATGCCTTCAATATTGAAATAAATGTCCCCAATTCCCCTTGTTTAAGACGCTGTAACATTTTTCACTTTAATACATTTAAAAATAATTTCGCCTACTTTAGTCCTCTGACCCAGATGTGTCGACTATATAACAAGATAGAGTGTGCTGAAGTAGATATTTTCATCGATAATTTGTACGGATTCAGAAAAAAAAGTTCTGCCGCTGTAAAAAATATGTTTAACTAATTATATTGTCAATTGTCTCTGTGCATGCCTTTCGTGTTGTATGTAATTGTATGTCCCTATTTGTATAATAACTGAGTTTTCATAACCGGATTGTTCTCACGTAAGTGCGAACATCTGTAAAAACCCGGTATAAATAAATTAATTAATTAACCACCCTGTAGGTAGTCACTATTGTAATTGCATCCCTAGTAGTTTTCTGAGAATTACAGTTAACAGCTGATATAAAACATTTAATACATTTTTCCGACATCATAAAAAAATTTCTTGATAATAGCCATGGTGGCTTGACACAAAATGAAAATGTCAAATTTAATCCGATAAGATTTTCCTCGTTTTCTTGGAAGTGAGTCATTCGTATTTTTATGCCATATTAATTACGTGAAAATCCGCCTGGTTTGCGTGAATCACTTTGTAAGAAATGTCGTATCGGAAAAACAAGACAAGATATGCTATTCAATGACCATAAATGCGTAATCACTATGTATACAAACGTAGAAATATAAAATATTTAAGACAATATTTACAAATGCTTCATGCTTCCTATATTTTTATGGGATTTTCATCTTACGTAGGTTCATTAACAAACAGTGGTGTGCATTTTCTTTAGATTTTCCATAAGTAAAATTTAAAAAAAAACTGTCCAGAGAATGAATCTTTGTCACTTCGTTTACTTAGCTGGATGACGTGTTAAGGTTTTTTTAATAGCTTATGGCAGTAATCGCAGTAACTCGAAAAAATGCTCAAGGCAATAAAACCGCTGATATATGCATAAATGACGAAGAAAGGCTAAAAAAATGCATTATTAATCTAAAATGTTTAAATATGTCAAGCTAAACCAACATACTGTACAACACAACTACTGTACAAGACATAGACAACACATGACTCCGAAGATTAATACCACCTATGGACAGAGACATTACCGTAATCTGGCTCCAAAACTTTCAAATTTAATTGAAAAAGACATTAAAGACATTCACCTGATAAAAAGCGTAAATCTAAAACACAAAATACATACATGGATAGTAAACAAGGGCATTGTATACTGCGGACATATTATATATAACTTCTACAATATAATAGCTACCTGTATTAAATTTTATTTCTCTTTTCAAATAATTTAATTTCTTTATATCATCTCTTCTCCATTTTTTCTTTTCTATTTCTCTTATTAATTTTCATTTTATGTTTATTTTTCCAAATTCTATTTATTAATTAATAATTAATTTTATTTTTTCTTTTATGAAAATGATATAAAAAAATATTAAATTACTGCCAACTCGGAACAGGCTCAGCCTAGTGAGGTGGCATATACCTAAAAAAATGTACTTACTTAAAAAAAATGTTAGATTTTCGTATAGTACATGCAAAAAATTAATACCGATCTGACGTTGATACAGAAATCGTCGCACTATGCGAGTTTAAGGTCCGAAAAGTAGCATGCCTCCTCACTCACGCCTTTCTATTTCGCACGTACTCGTATATTTTTACGCATGTTTATCTTTCGCTTACGGTCATTGCAAAGCCAGTAAATTTCCTACGCGAGAATGGATCGTATCAAGTTCAGGTCGGTATTAATTTTTGAGGGTACTATACATCAGCCTAGCATTCGTTTCGGATGTAGATACCCATTTGTAATATTTTCGTACATGGTTTTATACGTCTGAAGGATTGAATGCGTACCACATTCAGTTTAATTAATTTAATAAATAAATAAAGTATTTTTTGGTGAAAGCAGTCAAATTGTGGTTGGACGTATTTAATGAAATAAGCAATTACTTTCTTTATAACCACGATATTTAAATAAATTTTTAATACCTACCGGTTTCGCTTAACACAAGCATCATCAGGGTATAAAATTAAACTGATCCAAAAATACATTGTGTGAGCTTACATATATACACACAGAAAGATACAAAATGTTATGTTTTGTCTTTTCGGTCGGTATTAAAAAATTCAATAAATAAATCATGGTTATTAACGATTTAATTGTTTTACTTCTTAAAATAAATAAAGTAAACGAAACTTTGAAATCTGGAAACCAGTTTTTTTTTTAAATCCAGATACGCCCCTGAAACGCACTATGCGGGAAAGCTTTTAAAAGAACATCCGGATTGAAAGAAAAACATACGCAAGGTACTCACCGAAACCAACCGTTATTACTTTTATCGGTCGAGAAAGAATGGGGAAAAGCCACAAGAAAAGAGATACCTTCATAATATTCAACATAACCGTATCTCCATTTAAGCATTTACGGTCTGGCTGAGATACGATTATAGTCTACGGTCTGCGATACGACGGTAGATGGCAGATACGACACCCACATACGTTTTCCATTAGGGCATTATACGAATGAAGGTACGATTGTAAGGTATTGAGGGTCTGTTAGGGGTGATTTTCTAGGCATTGCAGTGAATTCGACACAGATTTGGAAAGGCAAAAAACAGTCCTTTCAAAAAATAAAAGAAAATGTTCTTTTTTTTTTTTTTATGGAATAGGCAATTCACCCTAAGAAGAGTGCTTTGTGAAAATGTTCTTCCGAAGTAATTCAAAGTAGGCACTTCATACAAATCCTATGATTTATCATATTAGGTTTCAGTGTTATCGGTAAATTAATATCTATGTTAGGCACTGAAGAGATAATGCGATAGAAATGTGTAGTTTGCTGGTCGTGTCGGTGTGCTGGTGCTATACTCTGTTTTTCCTTACTTCTACCAATTCGGGAGGCGGGTATTGGTACCGCCGCCCCGGGAACCATTTATTGGATAACCATCACCCCTGCCATAAGTGTTTCGTTACGTTTGGTGACTTAGATGGTCCTGTACATTTTCATTGAAAAAAAAATATATATAATAAAATAAAAAAATAAAAATAAAATAAAAAAATAAAAATAAAAAAAATACATGTACATTTACATTTTTGGGCTGCACCGCGCTGGTTGTTCAGATGCATTGTACATATAGTTTTGTATCGCTGATCAAAGAACCGGTGGATTTGCATCCATTGTTTTAGCCATAGGTTTTTTATATTTTCTAGTGTGTAGTTAGAAGTAAGATTGTAGAAATTATTGAAATTTGTACAGCGCCCTTGAGGTGATTTTTCACAAAAACGGCGCTATACAAGTCATCCAATTATTATTATTATTATTATTAGAAGGGGTGTCCGAGTTTGTGGAGTGAGGTTTGGCCAGGTTTTGGAGGCGAATGAGTCTGTCCACCTAACGCATGGCGGGCCGGATCAGGAGAGACTGATTGAAGGAGACCTAACCTCGACCTCTCCAGCCGGACTCTATCAACCCATCGCCTTGCACCGCATATGGAGGGATGGATTCATACGTCACTCCTGAACACGTTGAACCCCAGATACCATTTTCCTTCCCAGAACTTCTTCTTTTCCCTAAAAAAAACCCTTCACACAGCATACCCAAAGATGTAGGGGCCTCAGGGGCTCCTGTGTGAAGCTATCTTTAAAAAGGCATTGAAGAGATAAAGTTATATAAATATATTGTGGGTGTGTCTGTACTCTGCTCATTTTGTCTTTACTTACTAGCAAATTGATGAACGTTTCTTGGGCACATAAAAAATTTCACTGACTTGTCTGGGGTATACAGTCGAAAGGTCTTATGTAAATTGTCGGTATCGAGTTTTAGGCTTCCTTTTACTCAGATGTGCCAATAATTCATAATTCACAATACATTCAAGTCACGGTAGTGTTTTAGTGCGATGCAGTGTCATCCTGATTTATTTGGAATCCCAGAGGAATATTCGCAATTTAGTGGAAACTTGACGACCGTCCGTGGTCGAGTGGTAAGACACTTGTCTCCGATTCGGAAGGTCGCGGGTTCGAACCCGGCGTGCGCAAATAAATTTTATTTGATTAATTTGTGTTATTTTACAATTAATTAATAAAAATAATATATATTATATTTGCGGCACGTTCCAGAGTGGAAGATACTCTCAGTATCGCCCTGGTGTAAGACCACCATTCAGAATTGAAACGTTGCTTAATGATGGCTTTAACCGTGTTTAGTGACTAGATCTGAATAGCCAGGTATTTTCCCACCTTCCTCTTCCCCATCTCCTTCCCCACTTACCTTCAGCCTCACAACATACTCCAATTGGGGATGCCAAAATCTCACTGGCTTCAGAAGGGAGCACTTGTGAGGAAAAATAATAAATAAAAAAAAAACAACAACAACAATCCCTTACGGCCGTTGTTCCCAATCAGCTGTGGAGACGAAAGTTTGGCTCAAAACTCCAAGAACACACAAATATGCTCTTCACAATGCAATTCTCCGACCAACGGGCGAATCGAGCGTCCCTAAAGAAATAACTTAGCTGATCGGAGACTCAGATTGCCCGATCGAAAAGTTGGGAACAACGGCCTTTAGAGTCTGAAAGATAGCCAGAGACCGAGAATTCAACCAATGAAGTCATTATTCAAATTCTAAATACGGCAAAAAGTAATATTCAATAAAACAAATACAAATTACATTGGTATTCCGACTTTTCATCCGTTCTCATTTTGATAAAAAAAAAAAGGTGAGCGTTGTGCGTACTCATAAATACTCATACGTAAATGCAAACGTCAAACTAACAGCGAATTTGTATGTGAAAGCTCTATGACTGGTAAAGCTTTTACTCCTACGCCTTTTTAAAAAAGCTTAATAGGATCAAATTATACAGAAAAACATTTATAGATTTCCGATAAAACATAATAAATATACTTTTACTCTCTTGAGTTGAAAACTTCAAGTCAGTTGTTTGACTTTATTTTAGTTCTTCTGAAAAGTTTCCAGACTTGTACTTAAGTAAACAACTAGAAAGCTAAACTTAGAAAGATGTTCTATACTCGTAACTTTTATGTAAAGGCTGCCAATACTAGATCATTTATCCAATCATATTAACTATCGTCCTGGTTTGCAAACGTGGATTGATGCGGCCCTCCGGATTATATGCAATAATAATAGTACGGGAGCCGAAATGACTTTCTATATTATAAGTTATATAGTTCACACGTAGTGGTAGATTGTTTATACAAACACGTTAAAAGTGGTCACAGTATACATCGATCATGGAAATTTGAAATAATATATAGGACAAAATGTTAATTGGTCAGGAGAGCGAAAAGAAAGTTTGTTAATATTTCAAATTTTATTATTTTATTTTTAAAGTTTGTTAATATTTAAAAAAATCATCTCCTCTTTTTGTAGACCTATAATTAACAATTTTTATTATAAAATAACATTGAATAGATCTTTCAGAATACTAACACTTTTGTAAATTTCTTAAATACCAGAATTTAACTTATTTTTAATTTTTCAGCGAAAAACTCTTAACATGCACTTCATAAAAGACGCACTTATTTTCCTAGAAATTTTTCGACCACGCAGATCGAAAGAGAAAAAACTGAGAAAAATTACATATATACCTAACACATTTTTGGATTTATTGTCTGTCCTTGACAGTATTTAAAATTTCAGCTATCGACATATTCACACACTAAATACGTCACTTTTCACATCAGCATATTGCATTGATAGAAATAATGGAAGAGTATTTTTGCACGAATGTAAAATATTAAGTAACTTTGATGTTATCGATCCAGCTTTATCTGAACCTAAGGCATAGTGTTCTTAGATCTATACTACACCACAGAAACTATTGTTTAAAAAAATTATTCACTATTAAAGTATTTTTAACTTGTCGACACGCCTTAAATATTAAGTATTATTAATTAATGCAAAAAAAAATTAATAAATCACGATAAAGCGTCATAATCGGAAAGAAATACCTACATCGATATCACTCCTTATGAAGGTTGGAGGAGAAATAATTGCACAATGAATTGATTGTATTTATGATTCAGTCAGCGAAAGTGTGCGCACGAATTAATGTAACATGTTAATAAAATCTCCTAGCAAAATAAATATGTCGAAAATATTTTCATTATAAAACTATAATTGTGTCGATGTATTGATCCCTTGATCGTCGTGTACTAGTCGATATTGATACATCAGTTTAAGACAGGAACAAGTCTGAAAAGAAAACTATTCAAGATATTTTATTACCATTATTGAATTCGTCCCTAGCTGAGATCTTATATATTGCCACAAATAAATATCAACAACAATTTGCAATACTGCCGCCGAGTATCACAGAGTTTTTTTTTTGAAATGTAAATTTTCACTACAGATCCGGTTAAAAATGAAAGAAAATCGATGAACATAATATGTACATCGAAGAATATATCTCACTCTCATCCAGAAATTTCAGACTTCAACGTTTAAATCACTCATTTGGACTTGTATCCCTCTTGAGATGGTGTAACGAAATGATTCAAACACAAAATCAGTCAAATATGTCTCCCCTAACTGTTTGTTGTATGAAAAAGAAAATCTGATATCGCACATCACGTAGAAAACTGTAGTTAGTCAAAAAAAGTTAGTTTTACAGGAGAGGGAAAACAAATGAAGCGGTCCCGTTGAAAAGAGAAACTTGCGGCGTCTTGCGGAGATGAAGTGATCAACTTAAATACATTGTTCTTGGGGCATAGATAATAAAGATTACATTACTTTTCAAAGATAAAACGTAAAATAGAAATGTTTAACTCGCGACACTTTTCTACGGGATGTGCGATATATTTTTTTTTAAATGTTGTTCTACTTGTCAAATATTTTATGAAAAATTGACGATCTCGTTAGTTTAATGTATGTGGCGTTACACTAGGTAACGTTCCGCTAACCGCTCGAGCGATCGCGTTAATAATTGAAAAACGAGTCAAGCAATCGCCATTTTTGAGCGTTAGATTCGAAAATTTCCCGCCCACATTAAGAAAAACGTACCTCCAAATTTGAATATGGTGAAATATTATTATAAGCACATTATGGCAAGCGACCGCTCAAGTCGTTCTGCAAACTTGCCATAAACTGACATCTAATCTAATTTAGTTCAGCTGACGTTACAGTGAAGTCGAATAAAACTATAACTAGTCTAACCACACCCCTTGTTTGTGGTACTACATACTTCAATAAGGGTACTTACTCACTGCTCAGTACGTACAGTGTGCTCACGGCTCCCAATGTCCAGACTAGACAATCGGCTCGGAGACGAGCAGTAATGCAATGCAAAACAAACAGTTTGGCAGTCCGATCCAATCTCGAGCCAGTGCGGTCAGCGGTTACTCGGTTACAGTCGATATAGCCAATTCAGCCGGCGGGCGGGGCCGTGACCGCGTGTGAAATACATAACGACTAACGTGGTCACAAGATGCAGTTGACATTCGTACGTATAGTAAATATATAGAGCGATATTCTTAAATGGGCTATATCAGGAAAGTGGGGCGTTAAAAACAATACAATCCACACAGTTTGCCAGTCTGTCTCTTCAAGACCCATGTCCTCTCTTTTCCCATGTCCTCAAAAACGTTCTCCATAAAGCATTCGCAAAGATGACAGACAGACAGGCTGTGAAGGATTTTTTTTTTCTTTTTAATGGGATACCCGGCGATGATTTTTCCATACAAACGTATTCCCTATTTATCTCTCTGGATTTGAACCTTAGAGAAAATATTGTTTTTACATAAAATAGATAGATATCAACTACTTTTTGTTTTTTTGATAAGTTACTTTTTATAGAAGTTATGACCTTCCAAAAATCAATAAAATTGACTGTTTTAAACGCCGTCAAAAGACGTTCAGTATACAAACTAGACAATATTTTAAAAAAAAAAGCAAAACGTACAGACATAGAATAGTTGTTTCTTATGTAGTTGGTTAAAAAGAAAATTGAAAATCAGTCCACTTTTGGAGGAGAAAAGTGGGGAATACAAAACCTCGATTTTAGTTAGGTATTAGTAGCACGAGGTGCATTGTCCCTTTCGCTCAATATCCGGCGGATCAAAAGCAACAGTGACAGCAACAATTTACTAAAATCTATTTTTCAAATTTCGTCACCACCGGGTTTCATCTTAACATATACATTCAAGTCTGCGGTGACGGGACAACACAACATTGTGCAACCTCGTCACTCCTTTAAAGACATTAAAAATTAAAAGTGACGATTTTTTTTTTCAATTTTGTTAAATAAGTTACGTTAGGTAAGGTTATTGGCTGTTTTTTTTAATCATCAGTTTTAATGACTTTTCAAATGGTTGTTGAAATGCCACTTGGTTGCAATCGTTGACAGGAAAAACTAATTGTGTAAATCGAATATTTACGATACGGTTTTTTATTACAGGTGGTCCTGAGGACAATAGTTTCCCTCGGGGCCTATATCATATATTCAGGGATGCTGTGTGAAGGGTGTTTTTGAGGAGAGTAAGGAGTGACCATGAGCCTTAGAGACATAGGTCTTGTAGGAGGGAGGAATTACAGAGACCGGTCATGGTTTCCCTAACGGTTCCACGACAACTCAACAAAGTGACATTTCAACACACCATGAAAAGTGATTAAAAAAAAAAATAATAAAAAATAGCCCATATCCTAACCTATTAAACCAATTTTTTTTTTCATCACTTTAAATGACTTTTCAAGGGAATGATAATGTTGTACATTGTTGAGTTGTCAGGAACCTTCTCTAACTTGGGGATCAGTATGGAAATAAGTGTCGTGTAAAGGTGTCACCTAAAAAATTGGCGTATTTTATCAGAGGCTAAAAATATTCCCGCTTTGCAATAAAATCCAAATAAATGAAACATTTGTTAACGTATTCGAAAACTAAAAACTGTTTTCGAAAGGTGATGAAATAGGCTTTCAAATTTCTATATTTAAAATTAATATGTATTTTTTTAAATATAATTTTTTTTTTGCGAAAACTTTAAAAAGTTTTAAATATGGCTCACATTAGATACGTTTTTAGATTATCACGGCCAAAAGCATTTTCGTTGTTTGTTTTTGGGGTGTTATGCCGTGTTGTGCTACCTCCTTCTTTAGCCGACATTTCGGACAGCGTTGCAGTGTCCATAATCAGGGCACGGATCTGCCGGATCTGCCCTGATGATGGACACTGCAACGCTGTCCGAAACGTCGGCTAAAGAAGGAGGTAGCACAACACGGCATAACACCCCAAAAACAAACAACGAAAATGGCTCACATTACTTTTTTTTCTAACTAAAATTACTGATAATGAAAAAAAAAATAAAACACATTCTTATTTCATTAAATAAATGAATTATAAACCTTACTGTCACCTCACTTTTTTTCGTTTCATGTAAAAAAAAATCTTAAAAAATTCACAAAGTTCCATAATTTTTTTTCAAATCGCTATCGTAAACTTTGGTTTCAGAAAGGGATAAATTTTTTATTTGTTTGTGGTTTTCTTTTAGATTTGAATATATAGTTTGTTGTATTCTCTTTCCAATACCGTTTAGATCACATTTCTGACTCTGATAGTAAGGGAAAAATAACGATTTCTGTGAGACCTATGTGAGCTGGGACAAATATGGTCTCCTGTGATTAAACGGGTTAAGTTTTACTTTAGAGCTAGCTTTACCGTTTAAACCCGTGGTTTAGAATAAGCCAGCGTTGGTTGACTTTTCAGTATCGATTCAGTAAAGAGATCACGTCCCGGCCGCGAATAGTCCGGACTGCGGGCTGTTTGCTGCGGTATTGTACTTCTCGGTCCCTCGCTCCTGGATTCCAGATTCCAAACGGGAGACGCGGGACGGTCGCTGTCAGTTGTCACACTTCCGCCCGAATGACATTCCGAGACGGATCGTGACTTTGACAAACAAACGGAAAAAATGGGGATAACAGAAAAACAAGCTAAAATCTTACAATTCTCCTCTTCAGACTATTATGTTTATCATTATCATTATCGTTCGTTGACAAACTGCAGCAAGTCTAATAAGATTAACGGGATCATAATCATAATATATTATGTAACATTTGTGGGGCTTAAAAGCAAAAACGCCACTCTCCATAAATGACGAAATAAAGTTATAAATGCCAATCTATGCGCAATGTCCGTAGCTACAAGATGGTTTTTGAGATCCTTAGAAAAATCAACCGTAAATCATAGAGACATCGAAATGAAAATAGGGTTTGGATGAAAATCACCACTCTCCACAGCGATTAACAATCAAAATAACCACTCTCCACAAAAGCCAATCAAAAGCCTGAATTCAAAATAAATTCAACATGACCAATGAACACATTATTACAACATTTTTTATTATAATATTTCACTTTGAATTATACTTTTTAAGATTTTACTAAAAAATCACACGAAAAATGCGAAGCATTCTTTGATCGGTTTTTTGTCATTTACAGAAAACAGTACTTTTGGAGAATGGCGTTTTTGCTTCTAAGGCCCTCATTTGAAAAAAAAGGAATATAAAAAAAAAAACGTCAAAAGATCTGCAACAAGAAATTTTTTTCACATATTTTTAGTGGTCCGGAGCATAAAAAAAATGAAGAGTGAAGAGCCAGTTGTTTTAAAATGCGTTTTTTAAGTTTAAATAAATCTATTTTAATTAAAAGACAAAATAACTTTGTTTACATCACTTTAATTTATACACAATCTACATGTTTCGTGAACGATGTTCACATTATCAGGAACAAATGTATAAACATGTAGATTGTGTATAAATTAAAGTGATGTAAACAATGTTAAAATAAATAATGACATCACAAAGTGAAAACCTTTCCGAAGAAGTTTTCTTCGAAAAATTTAATAAATCGTTTGTTCGGGGTTATTAACGAGCCATTAAGTACAACTGTGAGTGCCGTAATTTATTTATTTATATATAGATACAAAAGAAAGTATTATTTATATATAATAAAAAGGATGTCTCCACATTCTGAACAGAATAATGCTCGTCCGATATTTAGTGGGCAGAAACCCATAAACATGTGCTAAACATTGATAATTTCAATAGTAAATTTTATCACAACCAGATCATATTTGCCTTTACTACTAGCGATCATTAACACAATTATTCATATTACTATATTACTCGATTCAATGCTTCAAAGTGAGCATAATGTGTATAAGAATAAATTGTGTTCATTCGAAGAAAACAAACCTTTTTGGTTAAAGGCATTAATATTCAGATCAGATGTGATTTTTTTTATTATTAGTTTGCACGCCTACAGAGCTGGTGGAGCAAGGAAGACGCCAGGAGTAGAATAAATGACGTGGAAGAAGAAGATCGGAGACGTCCCGAGAAGATATGGCGTAATCAAGAGGAATCCAATACCTATGTCAACAGGAGATATTATAAACATTAGAAAAAATTTAGGAGTGTCGCAAGCTATGTATGAATGCGTGTTATGATGTAGTAGTGTTCGATTCATCCGCTCTGCCTACCCTGCGGACAAATACTTAAATGGTTATTTTGTACTGTTCTTCAATCCCAGTGATTGAGATTACTTGAAATGTGTTCGGGAAACTCCAATAAAGATCGAGATTCGTCGAGATTACAAGTTAAGTACGGTTTTCAATGAATATTTAACTGGACCAGACGTCCGTTCTATTTGCTCTAAGTAATTCTGAAGCCACAGAACCCGAAAATTGGCTATTTCCGAAACCATTCGTGCATTAGAACGACGATTCACCACTCTTCTAAGGTACTACTTAGCTGACATCTGCTGAGACACCTCAGAACTACATATAACTATCTATACTAACGAAATCTGTTGAAAAATGCTAATGCTACATGTACAATCCTATAATATTGAATCCCACAGTAACGACGAACGGTAAGATACTGTTAATAACGCCCTGAAGAAAGACAACCGTTTGGAATCGAAACGTTGCGTTGTTTAAAATGGAAGCTGTGTTGAATGATCTGAAAAGCCAGTCACTCCTAACCTTCCTCCTCTTCTTCCACTTTCCGTCTCCACCCCTTTAGCCTCATAATATTAAGGATGGCATAAATTATATTTTAAAATAATATATTTCATTAACTTACAAATAATTGCCAAAGTTAACTCCAAAATTAAGACGAACCGATTTTTCCAATGGCCTACAATATTTTATATTTTAAATCACAAAATAATAAAATGGCCCACATCCGTGCTGCGTTTTTGCTGTATATTTGGATTAAAATCATATTTATTCAGTTTGGTTAAGTATGATCGCCTCAAAACCATTTTTTTCGAAAACTTTAGTAAGGCGAAAGTTGCAAATTTTTGATCGATTTGTCGAACAAGACAAAGATCAGATATGATAAAAATAGTATTGCAAGTTGCAACTAATTGATAGGTTATTAAAAAGGTGAACCATCATATTTTACAATAATATTTATCTACGGTTCTTGATCAATGCTGGTTTACCGACGGTCTCAACGTTTCAAGTTATTATAGTAGTGGAAGGTAATGGAATGAAAGGTAAATAAAAGTTAGATTAAAATACTTATTTACTGTTTACATACAAAAGATAACAGTGTACAAGTATAAGTGCATTTTACCGTACCAGTAAATACTACTAACTTAACATGAAAATAAAATAAAGTTTTGTTTACTAACTGATTGCGAGAAGATTGTTTTTTGAAACAAACTGCAACGTTGTCAATATTGAGGTACTCGTATTCATTCTTTGCCAATTTTATTAAAATAATGTATGTATCTAAGCAATGTTATGAGTGCTTGGTTAACATGTATTTATCGTGTGATTTACGATGTTTTGAAGACGTAAAAATATTTTTAGTTTGAAAAAAACAACGCTTTACTTTACGAAAATTGTTTCAATCCCTCGGGCGGATTTTGTCGGAAGGTCATCATATTTTCGCATTGAAATAAAATCTAAATTAACGGATTATTTATGAACGCATTCTAAACACTGTTTTTCAAAGGTGATGAAATGCGCTCTTAAATTTAATAATTCGAAATTAACACAATTTTTTTTGTATAAATTTTTTTAATGCAAACATAAAAAAGTTTTAAAAATTGCTCACCTTACATTTTTCCCAATTAAATTTACTATGAAAAAAAATTAAAACACCGTAGGGTTGAGGCATGAGGTTGTCACGCCATACAACCCTATCCTAGAACAAACTTTTTACTTGATTCATATTAGAATAATAAATTAAAAAATTCATTTTCAGCTACAATAACATCAGTAACGTCGTTTTTTTTAATCTTGGCACTCTAATTCACTGAAAACTCACGGACCGCTCCTGCAACACGGGTCTCTTTAAGACTCATGTTCACTCCTTTCTCTCCTCAAATAGACCTCCACACAGCATCCACAAAGATGACGTAGACCTTGAGGGAAACTAAAAAGTAATCACGTAATGTGTAATAAAAAAACACCCAAATTCAAACGTTTTAAGGTAGAAAGTTTTCAGGTAAAATGGTTGAATAACAAGGAAATAATGGAATTTCGAAAAAGTTATTTGTCTTTTTTACTTCTATCATCTTCTAGAATCACCTTCCAAAGTTGGTGAGTACACTGAAGTCTGCAGTGTAAATAAAATTAGTAAAAAAAAAATTGGAAATGCGTATTTAAATTTTTTTGGCAGACGAAGAGTTGGAGTGTCAAGATCTATCTCCATCGACTTGTCTAAGCTCACGTTGGTTTGGAAATTTACTAAAAATTCAAGAAAATTGCATCGCGCTGAAAGTTCCTTTTTGAGGATAAAGCTTACAGATGAGGAACCTCCCTGAGTTACAGCAACTGAATTTAAATACGATTTTCAGGTAGCACGTTCGATGGAGAGCATTTTTCGTCCAAACGTCGAACAGAATCTACTTTGGTAGAAAAATGAATCTGGCAGGATTAAATCGTGAATGGTGGGAATAAAAATGTTAAATCCTATTGAAAGAGTAAATTCAATTTCCCTGCAATTGAATTCCCTCAAACCTGGTCAATGTTGACTGACGGGATTTGCAATAATGGAGAACATATTTACTATATTATACTCGACAATCATCAACGCCGTATTGGCTAATGACGTCTATTATGGATTCGATTATCGTCCGTGATGGTCGTCAATAAATCATCGTCGCAGTGTTCCGATTGGCGACTGCGAGGGGAACTCGTGTACGGGAATAATCAACAATCAACGTAACGACGCAGTTGTGCCAACTTCCTAGTTCCTAGTTAAGACCGCAACGAGGGGAAATAAAATAAATAGGTTCATTATTATTTCATGGATAAGAGGGAACCAAATAGCTGGGCCTTCTGCATAAAATCACTCGTTATATATAATGGAATTAGGAGCTTTAGACTTCGGGGGGAAGAAACTTTAGAAGCGTATCTGATTCTCCACTTTGGGTTACCTGCGAAGAAATCGAAGGTTTTGAACAAATTTTAAACATGCACCACAAATAAAACAATAATATCATTTATGATTTTAAATTTTCATGGCCAAAAGCATTACCTATCGTGATTTATTTTTGGGGTATTGCGCCTTGC
This sequence comes from Limnephilus auricula, assembly GCA_951813805.1. Lineage (NCBI taxonomy): Eukaryota > Metazoa > Arthropoda > Insecta > Trichoptera > Limnephilidae > Limnephilus > Limnephilus auricula. The sequence goes on along the minus strand of OX638389.1, from coordinate 38,922,594 downwards.
TGCGTTACCTATTTCTTTGGCCAACGTTTCGGACATTGTAATGAAACTTCGGCTGAAGGAGTTATACACCAATAATAAATAACGATAATTATATGATTAATTACTTCAAACTCAAAATTTATTGCAATATCTGTGAATGTAATGCCTACTACAGTCAATCAATAAAAAAAACAGGTTCGGCAGAAGCCAGGACAGTTGCTTTTGAAATTGATTGGATTTTTTTAATAGTGAATACCTCACAAGAGTCCCAAATGCTCCCGTCTGGATCCAGTGAGACTAAGGCATCCCCAATTGGGGTATATTATGAGGCTGAAAGTAAGGAAGGGAAGGAGACGAGGAAGAGGAAGGTGGGGAAGTACCTGGCTATTCAGATCTAGTCACTAAACACGGCTAAAGCCATTTCAAGCAACGCTTCAATTCTGAATGGTGGTCTTACACCACGGCGATAATTTTTTATTTAAAAAATTTGATAGGGAAATAATCGATCTTTCTCATTGGAACCTTCCTGTACAGTTGCAAGCATTTTTTAACTTTTATTCTCAGCCGCTGGTCAATCGCTCTTAACCAAGACGCACAACTGGATTTATTACACCCCCGATGATTGTTTGACTGTTGATCAAAGAAAGTTGTTCCCCGTTAACAAATAAAAAGAGCAATTAAATTGACAACTCGAGGAAGAAACCCGCAAACATGTGTTACCATCCGTTATTTCGATCATCAAATGACAACCGTTACAATATTATTATACTGTAACGGACAGTGATAATAATATAACAATAAAATTGTGCGGCCGCGTTGCATAACGTAAATTGTTCACAGCAAACACAACGAAGAAAGAATTTATTCATGTCATTACCAGGAGTACATAAAACAAGAAGTCAGTTTGAACGCGAAAGCGGAAACAAGGGAGAATTCCCCAGAGAAGGTATCGCGGATTAAGCTGAAAGATCTCTGTACTCTGTAATAGCCGGTTCACACGGGGCGATTTTTGTCGGTCAACTTTTTTGTTGAAAGCTAATTGACACGTGTGAACACTTTGTCAACAAAGTTATCAACTTTTTTTGTTGCTAGCGAAAGTTGATAGCCCGTCTACTTTTGTCGTTCAAGTATGACTATCGCCATTTTGGTTTTACTAATCGTTCGAGTTTTACATCGAATCGTCGCGTCTGAACACATGTTTCAAGTCGCTTATCATTTTTAGTTACTCGCGGGAAAAAGTAAACATCAGGCGTTTCATTTATTCGGTATTAGTTCCTACCGTCACACGGTAGTTCCCTTAAAGGAAACTAGCTAGACAAAAAGATTTTAACGATGTTTTTATTAAGGTTCAAATTTATACTCACAGCATTGAAAACAGTCCATAGTATTATGTTCTCATTGATAAAAAAATTAAAACAATACCCACTATACGTGGCAACGTCGTAAACACGACACTTTGGCTGTGCCAGTCGGCCGCCCAGCGGCCAGTCGCTTTTGGGTGCTCACGTTGCTCGGTCCCTAGTGGTGTTATTTGAAATCGGAGAGAAATTATCTACCGATAAAAATTGAAGTATACAGTACGTTCTTTCAAATGTATTTAAGCATTTAATAATTGGCTTATTAAACATTACTTTTATTATTAATTGAAAAATGATGAAACTAGTGATAATATTTACAATTATTTGCCTAACTTTGATTAAACTTTCAATCAATTGTACCAAATTGTGCCTCCGAACAAAATTATTTTCATATAAAACCATTCTTTATCTATATTTTCTTATATAATTTGTCTGCACATACTTGCACTTTTGTCTTTTACAGAGCCTGTTCCAACGATCTATCGTTCAGATATTTTGGACCTGTTAGAAGAGCGAAGCACTTCAAAGATGAATTGTGTTGCAACAAGGGAGTGTATTTATGAAGATATAAAAATTATACTAAAGAAAAAAAATTTCACTCGTTTCGAAGATAAAATATTAAAGAAAAAAATCGCTTCATTTCCGTTAATATTTCGCAAAAAATGGATTGATGTCGGAAGAAGTACGCTAACATTCAATTCAAAAAAGGTAAAATGGCTTAAGGCAGCTTTTGTTCTTCCTGTGTTGATGTGTGACGAGGGGACACGCGGTAGACCAGAAAAATAATTTAATTTATGTTCTTCGAAAAGTAAAACCAGAAAATATAATGTCTTCCGAATTCTCGAAGTCCACAAGAGCTCTTTCACGCTGCTCAAATCAGCTTGAGGTTACATGGAAAGCGGGATGCTGCCAAAATTATTCATCAGACAACAAGCTTTTCACCCAAATGAGCTACAAAGATTAAACACATTATGAAGAATAACAATTTAAAACCAATCCAGTATTCACCCCAGGAAGATTTAGCTTTCATAATTAACAATAAATTTACCAAGCTGCAATATTTTAAGTAGTGTCAGCAAGTGTCCATAAAATTTTGGTTCACGGGGGAGACCATATTAGTTCCTGTATTCTTCCGATTGGACAAATGTCAGAAGAAGCTCAAGAATGACTAAATAAAGACTTAAAAAATCAGGGAGTTTCATACTCGAAAATCATCGCAAGTTCACACGAATGAATATTTGTTTCATAAGCTAATTATAAGTTAAGATCCTATAATATCTAGAATATCTACAATACCAAAGAAACATCCCGATGTCTTACCGAGTGATGTATTAAAATTATTATCGATATCTATATATATATACAGTGCCAGCGAAGGAACTTCAGACGTCTGTCAACAGTGCCACTATAGGTGAATTATCATTTAATAGAAGTGACGATAGTGACGATACTGATGATAGTGACTCGAGTAGTTCATAAAAAAGTAATCTTATGCAGGTTATAAAATGTTTTTTAAGTTATTGCTTAAAATAAGCACATTGTCGTAACTTTTTTGAACCATTGTACCATAAACTTTTTATTAATATTTTATTTTATTTGAAAATTCTGTAACAACGGTTAAAATAAATGTAATTTTTTTAAAGTATTTTTTTTATTATATTGAGACCCTTTTGCATCATATACTATGGAAAAATATTTTTGTCTAGCTAGATTGGGATTTGGGACCACTGTGCGTCATGGAATCCGTTTCAACCAAAAAATATCTGAAATGGTCGGACGATTTAATGTTCAGATTTATGGATCTGTACCAAAGCCATCCCTGTTTTTCGGATCAAAAACAAGAAGTATACAAAAATAAAATATTATTTTTGAAATGTAGGTAAATAATATTATTTTGAAAAAAATTGTGTTGGATGCGCCTGAATCACTCCTTCTCATGATCCATTTTCTCACCCAAGTATGACGTTTTTTATGTTTTTTCATAATCTCCAGCTCCTCTCGCAGAACATCAGAAATTAGATAGACGCACGCACTAACAATTTCAGTTGACGCCATTTTGAATGTCAAAATCGGTTCAACTTAAATTGAAACGTGTGAACAAAATGTTGCTCAACTTTCTTCGTAAAATAAAAGTTGGTCAACAAAAATCGAAACGTTAGAACGCCCCATAATGGTGTCCTGCAAGCTTCTGCTCGCTGGGAACTAACTACAACCACCCACAGAGCTGCGAGGCTCGCTAGCAACTTTAGGGGTAGCTTGTGTTAGTGTTTAATTAGTGTTAAAAATGGGTCATTATATCCCAAGTATGATGGCACTAACCGAGCCAACAAATCGTGTGATGATATTGTGACCCAGACTGTGATGGCCTTTATAAACATAAATGCTATCTAAACGACAAGCATGTGGGATACGGTATACCGTTGTCACATAGCGACAACGGCGAAGTGTGGGATAATACAAAGGAACGACGGTGGTTATATTGTGCATAATGGCATCTGGCCCCCTAGCATACTCGATCGATAAGGATTGATTATGATAACTGTCGGTAACTCATCGTTCCCTAGGACAACTGCAGATTGCTAACGTACAAACAACAGTTGATGTCGAATATATTAAAGATACTTACTCATTGTGAACTGTCACTTATTCGCTGGCAATTTGCAGTCATGCCAAACGATGACACGTTCCATCGGCCAAATAAAAAAATGGACGGATTAATTGGCAGAAGGATCAACTGTCCGGCAGGTCAACTGTTCGGGGATTAACTGTCGGTGGGCCAATTGTCGTCGGATCAATTGTCATGGAACCATTTTTTACAGCGTTTGAATGCTTTTTTCCCTTTCGCATTATTATTATAACATGTTAACACGTTACTACGTTAATATTCCTCAGCTGCATTACCATTCGTACGCCTTATGAGTGACAACATGGTAATTTATGCCTTTATACATCTTGGAATATCTACATTGTGGTCTAAGTAAAGCACCTGGCCCCCTAGCACACTCGATCGATAAGCATCGTATCGATAATTTTCGGTAACTTCTCATCGTTCCCTATATGGATGAGAACGATGGTCCCTAAACGCGGTAAAAAATGGTTCCATGACAACTGATCCGACAACAATTGGCCCGCCGACAGTTGGCCCACCGACAGTTAATCCCCGAACAGTTGATCCGCCAGACAGTTGACCTGCCGGACAGTTGATCCTTCTGCCAATTAATCCGTCCATTTTTTTATTTGGCCGTATAGCCTTATATATTCGGGGACTCAGGGCAAATATTTGTATAGCGGATTTTCACTGTAGTATGTCCTCTTTGCATACTTCTACGAAGAAATAATCTTTTAGGGCATAAAATGGGATCAATTTGCAAAAAATGCACTACTCAAATTTAAAGAAAAATATGCAAACCTTGCTGACCAACACACCTAAACTACAAGGACAAAATCTTCAAAATTACTAAACATTCCAAAATTAAATACAGCGTTCGGCCAGAAAAACCATTATTTTCATGCTACAAAATTACATAATGCCCTTCCGATTGAAATTAAAGATACCATGAATATACAAAAATTTAAAAAGGACATCAAAATATGGCTAACTAAACATGAAGATGAGGAACTAATTAAAATTATTAAGTAACCCCAATGCAACCTACAGATAATGAACATAAACACTTTTTGCTTTCTTTATTTATATTTCGTGGAAACCAACAAAAACCAACAACAATGATGAGGAGATCATGATCAACACCATACGACAACCTGCAATCCACCTCGGAACAGGAATACCTAGTGAGGAGGACTGAGGATAAAATACTTCACTTTGTATTTTTAATTAATTGTAATTTAATTTTAATTAATTGTAATTTAATTTTAATTAATTGTAATTTAATTTTAATTAATTGTAATTTAATTTTAATTAATTGTAATTTAATTTTAATTAATTGTAATTTAATTTTGTCAATTGTAACCGGTTTCATCATATTAAGGCCATCTTAAGACTGGTACAATTATTCCTTTAAGTACTGTTTATATACATAAAATTTGGTTAATTATGCCCACAAGAGTCCCAACTGCTCCCGTCTGGAGCCAGTGAGACTATGGCATCCTCAATTGGGGTATGTTGTGAAGCTGAAGATAGTGGGGAGGGGAAAGAGAAGGGGCAGAGGAAGGTGGGGAAGTACCTGGCTATTCAGATGTGGTCACGAAACACGCTATTTCATGCAACGTTTCAATTCTGAAAGGTGGTCTTACCACAGGGCGATTCTGAGAGTATCTTCCATTCTGGAAAACACTACACTTCCACGTTAAACACGACAAACACAAACGACATAGCAACAAATATGGGAAAATCCATCTAATTTTAATAAAATCCTTCTATACCACCCCTGTTAACCCCCTCCCCCAAATTTTATAAAAGATAATTTAAGGAAAAAAAATACCAGTCTTAATAGGTTGAAACCGGTTACGATCAGAAATAAATTAAATGTGAAAATGTTCAATATTGTTTTAACATTTTAAATTAAAACATACACATCATATTTCTAAAGTTTAGAATGTAATTTATTGGATAACCAACACCTCTACCATAGGTCACCCCAAGTGGTTAGCTACGTTTGGTGATTTAGCAGGGGTGACCGGGTTCATGGGATGAGGTTTGTCTACGTCTTTTGATCTGGACACTGAACCCCAGATTCCTACCCACCCCTTATACCTTTTCCTTCCCAGAACCTCCTATCCTGTCTTCCTTAAAAAGACCCTCCACACAGCATCCCCAAAGATGACATAGGCCCTGAGGGAAATTATTTTCCTCAGGGCCTACTGTGTGGAGCTAATGTAAAAAAAATGTAATACAATACTTTAATCTTAAATATAATGTCATGTCTCTGCCACACAAGCAACCAAATCGCAAAATCTACTATTCCATTTTGACCGAGGTCCATAGGAAGCCCACGCATAAAATTATTCCGACTCTCGACTACTCCCTCTGTCCCGTTCCTCGCGATGCGGTATACAAATTAGGATCAAGGCAAATAGTAGTTTCGTCAATCAGTCAGCAGTCAGTAGTAGTAGTGGTGGTGGAACTTGCGAAGGTATTTCTAACCGATCGATATTCCCGTCAGCTGGTGTGTTATCGTGGGTCAGTTAGCTGATACGTCACGCTTAAATGTTTACACTCAGTCTGATCGATTAGCCTAACATGCTATGCGTGAACGCTTCTGCAAACAAATAAACACGTATGCAATCAGGGTGGCCACACACATAACTAATTTGATAATTCTTTGATATTTCATAGGGTCTTCAAACTGTGTTTGTTACTGCTTTCCGAAAAAAAATGTAACGAACGTAGGTTCGGACACCATGGAATAATAGTGAACGTATGTCTCTGATGAATATACGACGCGAATGTAGGGTATAAAATGGCTTGTTTGCCTGTACGAGAGCCTCTTTCATTTTTATCCGTCGTTTGATTAGTTTAATTTTGTACCCTGATAATGCTTGTGTTGTGTTGTGATTTTACTAAATTGTTGCTGTCACTGTTGCTCTTACTCCACCGGATATTGAGCGAAAGGGACAATGCACCTCGGGCTACTAATACCTAACTAAAATCGAGATTTTATATTTCCCACTTTTCTCCTTCAAAAGTTGACTGATTTTTAATTTTATTTTTTACTAACTATATAAGAAAAAACTATTCTATGTCTATACGTTTTTTTTAAACATTGTCTAGTTTGTATATATAGTTTGTAGTATTTATCTATACTGAAAATTTGTTTTGAATTTAAATGATATTTTCAAAATTGTAACTGACAGTGTGAAAAGTTTAGCGAAGAATTATGAAGAATATTTTGATTAAGAAAGTACCTTACCCACGTGGGAAAACGGTTTTTGCAATCCAGATTCAAATTTGACGATCTTAGCGCCTCCGCCCACTCAGGCAACTGAAAACTCTCAACTGCCAACTGTCTTTGTATGACAATGTGATGGCCCGCACATACACTATCACACAAAACCCCGTTGTCAATGGTAACGCAAGCGGTGACTTGCGACTTGCTCTACTGGTTGCCCTGGGCGGCCATTGATAGTTGCCAACTGTCAGCTGATTGTTCTTCTTCTATGGTTAACCAAGCTTTTTGACCAATCAAGACAGAGAAACAGACGGTTTTAGTTGGTTTTCAGTTGCCTCAGTGGGCGGAGCGCCTTACACTAACCGGGCAACTGCCTTCAACCCCTAAGCTACAACGGCTAACTTCAGAACCACTGTTACCTTCTAACATGCACCAAATATATATACATATTGAATTATTAACACTGTTTAAAGTTTTATCCGCCAGCTTTGAGATTTGAACACTAAACATAAATTTATTACCGCTTTCTTGAGGGAATAAATTTAAGTTTAGTGTTCGACTGTATCGACTTAAAAAATCTGAAAATATGATTGACTAAAAATATTTTAAAATGTCATTAGTGACATTACCCTGATAATTCTCAGGTTGTACAGGTATGGCCACCCCGACGATGCGTCTAATTGCAAGCATCGGATAACGGATTGGAAGTAACGTAGTAATAATAATGGCTCCAAGAGCCCGCTAGCTTCCAGGAACGTGGAAAATCAATGGAATTAACCAGCTACCGATGCAAATTATGCCCTCAAACCTCAAATGGCTTTGCACCTCGACTTTTCCAGCGACCAAGCATTTCGCCCAAGGGAGGCGGAATAGACATTATTATCTTTGAGAGGAATTATTATCGAAGGGATAATATTATAATTTAAAAAAAAAAACTCACCTGTGAAACGATTCCTGAGTCGTGGTAGATACTCTCAGTACCGCCCTGGCGAAAGACAATCATTCAGAATGTCTTTAACCGATTTTACAACCAGATCTGAATAGTCGGGTAATTCCTAACCTTAAACTACCTGGGATGCTACTAGCATGGTCGACCGATATGAAGTTACCGACCGATTGTCGGTAACTTCTCATCGTTCCCTAGGACAACTGCAGATCGCAAACGATTAGGTGACAGTTCACAATGATTACGTGTTTTTAATATATTCGGTTTCACAAACAAGTACGTTCGCCGTTTAAATTGTCAACTAAGCGATCACGGTTTTGTATTTACTGAAGTATAAAGTATAAGTATTTACTAAACATAGAGTTCATATTTTGGGTCTCTCTCTCTGGTCTCAATCCTGGGATTGGTTTGCAGCAATTTCCTTTATTTTGTTCTTCCATTCTTCCCTGTCTTGTGCGGCTCTTTTGAAGTCTGCATATGATGAGTGGCGCATGTTCACCGGCAGGTCCTCCAGTTTGGGTATTCCAATTAGGGTACAGTTTGGGTATTACAATTTGGATACTCCAATTTTGGGTATTCTTCCACAATACATTTATGTATTGGATTAAATAAATACAACATATAAATATTTACTGAGTGTACAGCAACGGAGCGCGACGAAGTTTTTAGCACGGTAAGGGGAAGGTTAATAAGGATTCGTAACGTAGGTACGGACGTTGTGGGAGATAGAGACCAGGCCACCTGATCTCATTTTCAGCGGCACTTCCCTTTAGCCCGATAACTTCCCCAAAATTGGACAAGCCATATTTAATCTGAGAATCGCACTAATCTGAGAATCACACAATTTTTTTTTTTAAATCCAATACATTACTGGTCAAAAAATAGTTATTCACAATAGTACCTATTGTGAATGAAAATTGAACCACCAGCAAAATCACAACACTAAGGCTGTAAACACACGTAAAATATGAAAAAATAAATAGTTTATAGGTATACATAATATATTTTTACTATGTGCCAAGAATCGAAAATGTTTGTATCTTAGACACTAGACAGCTTTGCCCTTTTTAAAGTTTACAGTAGTGGTTTCACCTTCAGTGTCGCAGGGGATATTTTTAGGTTTATAAATAAGTAATACGACAATCCTTTCGCGAAATTGGTCTGGTGGCAATTTCGCTGGGGGATACTTAACTTGGCTCAAATCGCCTGGGTGTAAGACCAACTTGATAAGTGTAAACATAAAATAATTTTTTCAATATTTGCAAACTCACTTTGTGGCATCATTTTATTTAAATGAAACAAATTACTTTTGTGTCAACCATTATAATCAATGTTATAATATCTACATGTTTCAAACCGATGGTTTCTTCGTCAGGATAATAACATGAATAAAAAAAACAAAAAAAAACAAACAAGTATGTATAGACAAAAATATTACAGAGAGAGGTGATTAATTACTTAAAAATATGATAAAAACAATTAAATAAAATGAAATATAAAAATTATTTTAGAATATGTTAACATTACATTACGTATTAAAATAATTTTTTTAAATTAACAAAAGATAATCAGGTAGTTTAAACAACAAAAATATATTATTATAAATATAAATATTTATATGAAAATAAATTAAAGAGATGGCTATTTAAAAAAAATATATTTGATTATCAATAATATTTAATTTGCTATTAACACTTTTTCTAATTTCTAAAATTTCTAAGTTTGCTAATTGTAAATCTGTTGTGTTAGTATGTAACATTTTTAACCCTTCATTTATATAAATAGAATGATTTGTTTCTAAAATGTGGTTGGCAAATTCAGAATAATAATTATTATTCAAGCATTTTATATGTTCCTTAACTCTAATATTAAAAATTTCTAGAAATCTTCGCTATATAAAAAAGGTACATCGTTACAAATTAATTTATGAACCCCAGATTTGTAAAAAAAAAAAATATAGTGGTTTATTTTTATATTTTTATTTTATTATAATTATTTACAGTTTTTTATGGTTTTTTTTATTTACAGTGGTTTACACAAGAGTAATTTGTTCCATTTAAAAAAAAAAAAATTAAAAAAGGTATTCACAGAGTTTGTGCAATGTACACTAAGGCGATCCGCTCACTGAAGAGACTGAAACCAAACTAAAACTGGCTTGTTGCTATGGTTTACAACCAAACATTCTACTCAATTTACGATTTCAATAATTATCTCAACTTGTTTAACCATAGACGAAGAACAATCAGCTGTCATGTCACGCAACTGGGATGTCGAGTCGCTAGTCACTGCCTGCGTTGCCATGGACAACGGGTTTTTGAGAAGTTACGTAGTGTGCGGACCATCATATTACGTGAGGATAGCGAATTATTTGTTAACCTTTTTTTTCAGTTGCCTTGTGAGCGGAGGCAGAAAGGCAACGAATTAATTACTTTTAACGTGGTTGTTAAATGCACTAATTTTTAATATTTGTCTAGTATTAGATGTGCATTTGGAAAACTTTTTGTCCAATTGGACATTCATTTTAACACTTTGGACAACTTTTGCTATGGTCGAAATATGTTTGGGAACCTGTGGTCTAGGCTGTTGCTAGTTTAGGAACCTTAGAATAATAAATCCAATCATTGTGTATGTATGCTTTTAGAGCATTTTCTGAGAGTGAAAAACGACGCATTCTCACAATAAACACATTGTGTTGGTGAGAAATCACCAATAAAAAAACGTAGGTAAATTATTTGATCGGAAGAGCCAGGTAATCTGCCTCGTTTCCATGGTTAATGGCATAGTTTCAGTGATTTCAGGCGACAATGGAACTTCCCTGTGGCATTTCTGGCAAATCCTAGCTAGTAGCTTAAAATGTCCTAAGGCATGTTTAATGATCAGGGGGCCTAGTCTCGATCTTTCGGTTTCACAAACAAGCACGTTTGCCGTTTAACCTTTCTTGACGGTGCTGTCAACTAAGCGATCACGGTTTGTATTTACTGAAATATCTTTGTAAATATACTAAACATAGAGTTAACATTTTAGGTATTCCTCCACAATACATTTATGTATTGGATTAAATAAATACATTACACTAATATTTACCGAGTGTACAGCATCGGAGCGCGAGAAAGTTTTTAGCACGGTCAAAGGAGGGTTAATACGGATTCGTGACGTAGCTAAACCCGCGTTACGGGCGCTGTGAGAGATATAGACTAGGCCCCCAGATCTAAATTAGCAGGGACAAGATTAATAATTCCTCTTTCCCTTATATCCACCATGTAGCCCAAAATTTGGTTAACACAGAGTTCCACCGAATCCACGAAATCCTTATGCTTTACCACATAAATATCACAAAATAAAATCAATACTCTTATTTGTTTGTTTCTTTTGAAAGAACAGACATAACGGCAACGTCATTTATTATTCAGCTCGCGGATCGGCAGATGGGAAGACGCGAATTATCTCCGAATCGTAAGAAGACATTCCATTGGGTAAATGTCCGGTAGTGATTGAGATATATTTATTCATTCAACGCGACTCCATTCACGGGGCCGTTCACACCGACCGGCGTAGTGCTTGTGCAGGTATACTGAGCTTTTATGCGATCGTTTAAACGTAGTACTTAACTGCCTACCTACAGCTAGTACCTACCCGATGCACTCGCAGATAAATTGGAAGATTAAGGGGCTACTTAAGACGATAGACTTCGCTTTTCGGCCCATACAAAAAGGACGCCCGGGAAAAAACACTTTTCTACATCGAAAATTGCACAAAATGAATATATTTTTTTTATACTGCCTTCTAGAGGGTAAAAAATATGTCGGTATGTTTTCGAATTTTCGATGCGTTTCGTATTAACGTAAACATTAACTGTCAAACATGTACGATTTTTCAAAAAATATTATTTAAGGAAAAAGTGCTGCTAACTCAACTCTCATAAAGAATTATAAAATTATAAAAAGCTACCGACGTAGCTTCTTCTTTCTAAAAAATACATATTTTTTAAAATTTCAATTTCGTGAAAGTTTCGGTGTAGAAAAGTGTATTCTCCATAAACCCCTTTTCGAGCGATTTCTGTAGGTAAATTTGAGCGTTGTCTCATTCGCACATTTCGCATTCGCATGTATTGTAAGTATGCGTGAGCTTATTGTGAGCGGGACAGAATGACAGACGCTGGTGTTCCGCGTGTCATTCAAAGTCTAGCCTCTTAATTAAGGTCGGGTTCAGAGGAGGGGGATCCGCGATGTGCGTCTTTCGCGTGTTGCTTATAAAAGTGTAATTTTTATGGTACTGTACAAAGTGTAGGGTGGAAATCCTACTTCAAAGCTTACACATGATTTAAGCCCTATTCAGACACAGCTATAAACCGCGAGCAGATTATCTGTTAAACTGCGAGCGCTTACATTTTGTACCGTTCACACGACGCTATCAAATATTTCTTCCTATGGTAGGAGAGGGGGTCAGATGAATTTAGATAGCTCGATACGAGATACCATTTCTTTGTAGATTTTGTACTAGATCTGAGAATTTGACGCGTTTTTAATGAAAATGACCCCCTCCTATTTCCGGCGGGAGAAGGGGGCGCTTATCTGTTCGTATTTCGCCTCAGGAGCGGTTACGGCGTAAGATGTGCATTGTCTATGGTTGATCTGCGCATAAAGCGCTTAGGTGTGAACGGTCTGAAGGGATTGTATGGAGAGCGATATTTGGCGTGCTATGATCTTTTATAGTTTATAGCTGTGTCTGAACAGGGCTTTAATATAAGGATTAAAGCGACATTTCTATATTATTAATACGCTAACGTCTGTCGTACACACTAGCTCAACATACGAGATATAAACCGAAGTGCTGCCATCTGTAAAATTCAAACGGAACTATTAAAGTTTTAATAGTATAGTTTTTACCTGCTACACGAAGAAAAATGTTATTAGAAAAAAACGATCATTTTAATTGTAAAAACGGTTAAAAACGAGACTGTAGTTCTTACGAAAAAGTTAACAGTGTTTCAATATTTATTGGCGGGAAAATGTAAGAATAAACATTGAAACCCTGTTAATTTGTTCGTAAGAACTTCGGTCCCGTTTTTACTATTAAAATGATCGTTTTTTCTAATAACATTTTTCTCCGTGTAGAGGCTGCCTTGATTACTCTCTAATAACTAATGAAACTAATGAAATATATAGTGATAATTTATTATACATCCTTATAAAACTTGGTTTTGACGGCATGGTACGGGCAGACCCCTAAAGACAAAATACATTATCGTAGTCAAGCAGACATATAAACGTATTGAGTATCATAAATTTAATTTATGAATCAAAAAGTTTATCAGTAAAATGGAATAAAACCTCTCTAATTTTTAGGCATACAGATAAATATAATTAAACGTAATTATACCAGCTCAAACAAGCATCTGTTTATTGATAACTAACTTATCCTTAAACTGATAAGAAGACTAAGTAATATAATACAATATAAATTATATAGTATTTCTTATATATCGTCGTTGCAAATAGAATATGAACCATGTGAGACTGAATACATTCTGAGAAAATCGATAAAAACTATTTAAAAAAATAACGAAACGCAAAATAGCAATTCTATTTAAGGACAAAGTAGGAAAAATACATTTTGTTAATTATAAGAATATATTTATTTCACACATTAATTATTTTATGCCTGAATTTTAACGCGATTTTCTCACATGCTTCATATTATAAGCACAGTTTTTCTCACATGGTACATATTCTATACAGAGTTTACGTCATAATTTTAAATACGATATTATGTCAAAATATGTCATTTTAATTTATTGAAATTTGACAGCTAGGCATCACAAAATGATGTTAATGTCATGTACATACCAAGGCAATTGAATTGTGTAGTGGTATGCAGAGGGTAAGACATTTTATTTTATTTTTTATTATGTACTATTTTGACTGTCCTCACATGTTTCGTCTTCTATCTCCTTAAATATTTGATATTATTACATGGTACATATTGTAGAAGATGGAGAAAAAAAAATTAAAAACAACTGCAGGTATATTTAACTCAGTTTCGTCAAAATCGTCACATTGTTCATATTAAATATTCTAGGTTAAGAATTCATTTAGTTCATTGCTAATGTGGATAACACTAACACCTGCGGTAAATAAAAATAATGCAGGTGCTTCCAAATGGTTAAAAGCAAAGAGTGGATATGTTAAAAGCAAAGAGTGGATATATTAAAAGCATCCACCCCTCCGCAGCGCAGGGCTGCCCAATATATTATCATACACGGACGTGTTTTCCGTGAGAGTTAGTGTTGTGGCTTGTGCACAGTCCCAACAATGGAGACGCCACAAAGGATTACCATTTCTAAGGAAACGTGGAAAAAAACTCCTAACATTTGTTACGATAAAGTTTCCTTACGATGAATGCCACGATGATTGACGTAAAATGCAGTAGATGAGACCTCTACTAGTATAAAGTTTTTTTTTTTAAATCACTGATTTTTATGAGCTGATGTGAGCTCCTGAGTTGTAGATATGGGTTTCAATTCGTGTACATAGAATTATCACCAATCTTGAAATATCAATTAAAATGGTGTTAACAACGTTAAGAAGAATCGAAAATCCTTATTGCACCCTTCCTAAATATGTTTTTTATTAACCCCCTCAAATTCACAAAAGTAACTCCTAAAATTACACAAATGTGGTACCATAGTTACGTTAGCTTTGGGCATTGGGGTTATTCAATGGTGTTAACAATGTAAATTCAAAATAAACCTGAATATACCATTAAAATAATATATTTAGGAGAAACCTTACTCTACAACTCAACACAAGTCTAATGTAACTATAAAAAAGATCCCCTTTCGTTGGGTGGAAGAGGGAAATTCAGACTGCATACAGAATAGAAGAAATAGAGAAGGAAGAAGGTGGTAAGTATCTAGGCATAAATAAACCCATCAAAAATCAATTCACGAAAAGTTTCTTTTCTGA
Organism: Limnephilus auricula; assembly: GCA_951813805.1. Lineage (NCBI taxonomy): Eukaryota > Metazoa > Arthropoda > Insecta > Trichoptera > Limnephilidae > Limnephilus > Limnephilus auricula. The sequence continues at coordinate 38,907,497 of OX638389.1, read as the reverse complement.
CAGTGAAAAAAAAAATAAAACAATGGGCACGCAGCCAACGAACGCTCTAAACGGCATGATACAGCAGAACTCTTCAAAAGTTCTGTACCTTAAAGGACTTTGGTTCAGGAAAGCAATTTTGTGTTAGTGAAGTAAATGTTTGAAGGTCTATAACTTTTTTTTTATTACTACAATAATTAAGACCTGTGAGATGTATATTTTATAATTTCATTCGTTTTTGGCCGTAGTTAAGACAAATATGTCAATTTATGAATATATTCTGGTTTATCCTCTAAAGTATATTGGACTCCAGTGGTTTTGTAATTCGATAAATTAGTTAATATACTGTTATTGATTTCATTGTTTCACCCAATAATGTAATGTAATACAGAAAAAATTTTGCACACTCAACTCAAAACCGCCAAAAAGTGGACTTCCGTGGTTTATCCTTTAAGGTTCAGAGTTTAGTCTGTGGTTTTTACAGATGTTCTCACTCACATTAGAACAATCCAGTTATAAAAACTCTATACACAAATATACATAAAGATTAAAAAACAAAAAAAAAAAAAATGATAAAAAAAAATGATAAATAAAAATGATAAAAGTTCACTCGAATGACTAATAATATAAAGAGACGCAAGACACATGAGACAGTTAGAAGCACAAATGATACACACTATAATTGTTATTTTCGATACTGTGAGGACCAACCTGTGAATTCTTCAACAATGGCAACAATAGATACACTGAGCATATTTCCCCATTTATTATTATTTTGTTCAATAAATGTTTCGGGTTTTGAGGATTACGGTACAATGCTGATACGTCGGTGGCGTTAATTAAATGCGGCGACGTCGCAGGCACTTCTCACAGAACAGAGAGACTTTAAACTTTGCCAAAGTGGTGTAATGTTACAGTAGAAGCAATGGGTGTTACAGAAAACGTGGTGTACTCGCTTTTGATCAACGTGAGACTCATCCAAAGATATACTTCGATGACGCGTGTAGTAACGCCTGATATCAGAAACATCACATAATCGCTGTTAGTTTATACCGGTGTCCGGGGGTAAAGTGCATTAACTTCGGCAGGTGATCCTGCATGATGTTCGGAATAAAAAAGTTAAATAACTTTTTTCGAAATTCCAACTTTTAGGGGTACTTTTTCAGTAAAAAGGTAAAATTAGCCCGACGTGTAAGGCCGGCATAATTATTTTGCGTTATTGCCAAATCTACCACTCACTACACAGCCAGTGTTGATTTTGAATGCAAATGTCATTTTACTGTTTATTAGCAAAATAGGTAATTTAATATACCCAGCAGTATTTGAATTTAAAAACTGTATTATTATGATCAAACCTTGTTAATTTTTATGTTTTTTTAACTGGTGTGTATTTATTATGACTTGCGAGTACTTAACAGAAAATGTTTGTCCAGTGCGTGATTAGTTTGCTGTTATTTGTTTGACGTTACAATACGTCGTCATCGATTCTTGTCTATTTACCTAGTTGTAAACTTTGATCATTATATAACCAAAGGTTGTAAACTAACCTCACTGATAAAATTGTGTTTCTTTTATGCGATTTTGTTAAACCCACGCTCCGTGAGACATCAACCAAATAATAGGATCGCATGTGATGACCCTACCTGCATTTCGTGATGAGCGACCTCCTTGTACTCATAATATTCGTTTTCGTTTTCTTGCTTGCCTACAAGCAGAAGTGTACAATTTGAAAATTTCTTAAATTAGTCAATCGCCATGTAAGTATAACTTCGTTTTGTTATTTAGTGCAGTTAACTTTTTGAAATTTATTTAAAACAAAATATTTGGTAGCGTAATTGTAAGGCGCTCCGCTGACGAGGCAACTGAAAACAAACTAAAACCAGCTGGTTTCTAGGTCTCGATTGGTCAAAAAGCTTATTTAACCATAGACGAAGAATAATCAGCTGACAGCTGGCAACTAGCAACGGCCGGCCATGGCAATCAGCAGTGCAAGTCGCGAGTCACTGCTTACGTTACCATTGACAACGGGTTTTTGAGTGATTGTGTAGTGTGCGGGCCATCACATTGTCATACAAAGACAGACAATTGAGAGTTTTCAGTTGCCTCAGTGGGCGGAGGCGCTAATTGTCAAACTCTCCGCCTGTTATTGTTTACATGCGGTTTCCACGGATACGTGCTAATCATAAGCGTGCAATGGTACCACGCGCTCCCATCGAATTTAAGTGTACCTCACACTAAGGATTTTTAGTGGGTATGTCTTTTTGTATGGGAAAAAAGTTGGAATTTCGGAAAAAGGTATTTATCTTTTTTACTTCTATCCCGGACCCCCTGTATAATGTTGAAATGATTCACGTCACCATCACAAACATAGGGCGGCCTGTAAATGAAATAAACATGTGTAAGGTATATACCTACCTGCGTATAGCTTGTAAATTTAATCGTATCAATACACGTGTCAGTATTTCGCATCAGTATTTACTGATCAGTATACTGACAACAGCCGTCAATATGTGTACGCCATTACACGATATCAGTATATTGCTGCCAGTATTTGGCATTACAAGAATCAGTATTTGAAGTATTGAGGCGACAAGCGCACACAAGCATCAGTATCCCCACCACTTTTCGGCCACGCCCCAATAGGTCGATCCAAATAACTAGATACGCAAAAGTAATATTGTCAGTATTTAAGAAATGAATCTACACTGTTTCCTCTGATAAGAGGTCAGATGATAAAGAGCGACTAGAAACTTTAAGAAATATGCCTACCCAACCCGGGAGTAATTGATTTTTAAAAATTATGTATATAATATATGTATACATACCTATTACATTTAGGGCCAGTTGTTTCAGAAAACATGTTAATATTCAAGAACCAATTTAATATATAATTTTTTTTTTTAGAAAAACTCTTTTTAACTTTTGAAGGTTATTCCCATCAATGTAATATATCGTTGAAGAAGAAGATAACAATAATAATCTTTTTTTAAATATGAAAATGAACAAGACACAGAAAAATAATAAAATATAATGGCTGCAACTGTGACTCGAACCCAGAACCTCACGTCTAACCGGGACATACGCATTAACCAATTTTGCTATTGTACCCTATTATGAGACTGTCGTATTTGTTAACTTCATATTTCAAAATTCAGAATTAACAATATTATTGGCAGCTACCTTTTTCATTGTAAACAAGTATTCAAAGAATGTATTTGTTACCTAGATAGTGTCTCGGATAAATGTATCCGATTTTATTTTTATGGAACACCTTATTGACGTTTTGTAAAAGTCTAAATGAATATTCACTTTTTTAAGAAAAACTCTCTTATTTATCTATACTGTATATCAAATTTAGTAACCATAAATTCATTATCTATAGGTACTTGGTTTCGTGCAATATATTTTTATTTTTTTCTCATATAAAAAAATGTTCTTCTTTTTTTCTTATATAACTAACTACTGTAATGGCACCACTCCCCAATTCAAACACGAAAAACTTTTCTCTATTGAATTGGGTAGTTTCGTAAAAAAGAAAATTATATGTAATTAGTTTTTAAGTACCATGTGTATTCTCCTGTAAATCTTGTTATATGTATGTATACCAAATAAAAAAATAAAATAAAACAAACGAAATGTAAATACTTAGGTTGCCGTTCTCGCCCTATTTCACAAATGTTTATTTCTCTGGGAGTAGTGGGAAGTGGGAATACATAATATTCTTTACTCTGTGGATCCCATGATCACAAATGCACCACAAGCGTTCAAGCGTTGAACGAAAGCGCTGAAAAGTAATTTGCCAGCATTAGAAACACAAAACTGAGCACGAGTTATTCTGAAGTGCATTTGCATGCATTTACGCGCACGGTTCGCGCATACTTAGATGAAAATAGAACTTTGAATTAATTTATGAAAAAATGTAACAAATAACTAAGTTAAATTAAAATTAATTCTTGACCTGTTAACTCATCAGCAGAGCGAGAGCTGGTCGACTAGCATGGATAGGTCATATAAGCTGAATGGGGGAGGATCGAGCCGATAAGATGTTATACGAAGTACGAAGCCAATAATAATATTAATATATTGGATTTTCCGGAAACTATAGAACATATTATATTGGGATGTTCTATATTCCATCGTTCTGTTCCATCTTAGTATACATTTAGGCACAATCAGGTTTTAAAAATAATTCACCAAAGTTTGGTAATTAAACATAACTTGATTGACTGTCATAAATATAGTACCATATTATGAATACGAACCAAATTCATTTTTAGAAAATAATTTCTTTAAAATTTACTATGATAAAACTATACTAACAGACAGACCAATTAGTCATAATAGACCCGATATAGTTTTACATGACAAAAATTAAAAAAATAACTTATATCATTGATGTAGTTATTCCACATTCCTGTAATATTGAAAAATCTGTTTCTGAAAAAATAAGAAAGTACCTATACAGATTTTAATTTAATTTCATTTCCTAAATCTGTATGGTTAAACAAGATTTTGATTTAATTTCATTTCCTAAATCTGTATGGTTAAACAAGCTTTTTGACCAATCAAGACCTAGAAACCAGCTGGTTTTAGTTTGTTTTCAGTTGCCTCGCCAGCGGAGCGCCTTACAATTACGCTACCAAATATTTTGTTTTAAATAAAATTCAAAAAGTTAACTGCACTAAATAACAAAATGAAGTTATACTTACATGGCGATTGACTAATTTAAGAAATTTTCAAATTGTACACTTCTGCTTGTAGGCAAGCAAGAAAACGAAAACGAATATTATGAGTACAAGGAGGTCGCTCATCACGAAATGCAGGTAGGGTCATCACATGCGATCCTATTATTTGGTTGATGTCTTACGGAGCGTGGGTTTAACAAAATCACATAAAAGAAACACAATTTTATCAGTGAGGTTAGTTTACAACCTTTGGTTATATAATGATCAAAGTTTACAACTAGGTAAATAGACAAGAATCGATGACGACGTATTGTAACGTCAAACAAATAACAGCAAACTAATCACGCACTGGACAACCATTTTCTGTTAAGTACTCGTAAGTCATAATAAATACAGACCAGTTAAAAAAAACCAAAATTAACAAGGTTTGATCATAATAATACAGTTTTTAAATTCAAATACCGCTGGGTATATTAAATTACCTATTTTGTTAATAAACAGTAAAATGACATTTGCATTCAAAATCAACACTGGCTGTGTAGTGAGTGGTAGATTTGGCAATAACGCAAAATAATTATGCCGGCCTTACACGTCGGGCTAATTTTACCTTTTTACTGAAAAAGTACCCCTAAAAGTTGGAATTTCGAAAAAAGTTATTTAACTTTTTTATTCCGAACATCATGCAGGATCACCTGCCGAAGTTAATGCACTTTACCCCCGGACACCGGTATAAACTAACAGCGATTATGTGATGTTTCACCACGTTTTCTGTAACACCCATTGCTTCTACTGTAACATTACACCACTTTGGCAAAGTTTAAAGTCTCTCTGTTCTGTGAGAAGTGCCTGTGACGTCGCCGCATTTAATTAACGCCACCGACGTATCAGCATTGTACCGTAATCCTCAAAACCCGAAACATTTATTGAACAAAATAATAATAAATGGGGAAATATGCTCAGTGTATCTATTGTTGCCATTGTTGAAGAATTCACAGGTTATATTTAATTGCAAGAGTCTTCCTGAACTAAATGCAATCTAGATGTTGTCTAGGATAAATTTATCAATTTTTATTTTAAAGTGCGACATCTATTGACTCTTCTGCAAGTCTATGATAATATTTTTTGGAAAAACTTAAGGCCGGTTTTATAATCATCCATTTGTTACGCTTGATACCATTTTTTGTTTCGTTTGGCGGTAGACTGAATATTTGTTATAAACAGTATCAAGAGTATCAAACGGATTGTTATATATTATAAGAACATCAGGCAGAGAAACGTAAGAAAATAGAAGTGACAAGTCAAGTCCCTCGCTAGAAATCAAAACATTTCTTCACTTGCTTAGTAACCGACAAAAATCATTTAGATTTACACAAAAAATAAGGTCTTGACTTGAGTTGACCAATTCTGAACAATGGTGAATAATATCAATAATATGTTGAGTGTTGATTGACGAGCAGTTCATTTATCTCTCAGGAGTCTCGCGATAACATTCACCCAATCGTACTGGAATCGATACGATTAGGACACGCTGTAAGCTACATAACAATATTATTTTACAAGCATCGTATACGCTTGCTGTCCCCTTTCGGTTAGTGACATTATGTAGGCGTAAATAAGACAAAGGGCTGTTTTCGCCGGTGGAAGGGTATACCGATGCAGAAGTACATTCAATGCTAAGCGTTTTATTTTATTTATCTCGATGCTTTACCTATACTAGCACTGTCAGTAGCGTGCAACTAACGTCAGACCCGGGGTCGACGGATCGCGTCATGTACGAACACTAGCAAAATCTAAGAGTATGGATATTAGAGAGACGGCATGTGAAGTGTGCCCGCGCGCTCCAAGTGTGCCTTTTCGAGAATTTTATCCAAACGACTGACATTGGCTGCTGGTTTTTGGCCGTTTAATACGTTCCGACATTTTTACGACAGCAGCCATTTTACATGGTGGCAGCCAATGTCAGCCGTGTGGGTAGAATTCTCGAAAAGGCACACTTGGAGCGCGCGGGCACACTACACATGCCGTCTCTCTAATATCCATACTCTTAGAGCAAAATAGTATGGCGGATATTCACGAGCGGCGCATATGCTACGCGCACTAAACTCGAGTCGCTTGTAATGTATACCCGTGTTTGAATGACCTAACTGTCAGATTGGGTTACTAAATCTTGACAGTTCGCAACAACGTAAAAATGACGAAGGACCCATATATAAGGACTGATGAATACGAAGGACCGGTTAGTGGTTGAGTGGGCATAGCGCTTGGGTCCCACCCAGGCGTTCCGTGTTCGATTCCTCGGCTGGCTAAGTCCTCCATCACAACACAAGCAACATCTTCCGCTTAGTGTGGTGGTAGTAGGAGATTTTCAAATGTTGTTGGGTTATTCGTAACTCGGGAATGTTTGTCTTTCTTTTTTAAAAGAAAAAAAATATATAAAAAAAACATATTTAATTTGTTAATGGAATCTTAAATTTATATGCATATTCAGTATTGGTTATTCAATTTAGAATATTAGATTTGAAATAAAACAATTTTTGCACTTTCTTTTTTCACTTTCGTAGTAGGATGAAACCGGTCCTGGTGAAAATAAATAAGTGGAACAAAGTGCAAAAATTGTTTTATTTCAAATATAATACAATGGATAACAATTCCACCACGAATTAACAGTGCAAAAACTAGACTCATTGAAAGCAGTTTAGAATGCATTATTATTTATTTTTATGTCATGTATTAGCCGGGTAAGTAGGTACCTTTCACTTACAAACTTTAATCAACCCGTAAAATAAAACTTTATTACAAAATATTCAAGAACCTTAAAAATTAACAAGACTCGTTAGAAACATCAAACGACCGCGAAAAACTAACGATTATTATTTTGTAGTGTTGTTCTATTACATGTTCTTGCGTATATTACGTTTTATTTCCGTTTTATACGGTAGGTAGAAAATGTGATAATCTGTAAATAATACGGCTTCACTGCTACCCCAGATTATTTATCAATTTACATGGAACCAGTGGGGAATGTAAAGTATTTTTCGTTGCAATAAAAAGGGGTTAGAGTGAGATAATCGAACTAGGTACCTACCTAGGTACGTAAATAATTTTTCATAAAAAATATCCAAAAGAATCGAACGATGCATGACAGTAGATGGGTTTGGCAACATTAAATTAAATTATGGCGTACAACATAAGTATTGCTCATGGCAATAGTTTTTGAACAACCTCAAATAAAACGAGTGCTAGAAAATCTGAAAATGTCTGGGTGGGTAGGTACTTTTCCTGAAAAATTATAATCTTTGCTGATGATACGCCCTAAAAATTACATTATGTAGGTAGCTCAGTCTAGATATTGTTTCATTGGTTCTGATTATGTCGGTTTTCTCTGTAGATATAATTGAATATATACAGCGACCAATTTATTATTCAATTATACTGAAAGGAAAACACATTTTTTGTTCCGGCCAAACACAAATGTGGGCGGTGATCAATGTCATTATTATGTTGTTAATTTGAAAGCGAATAATTGGCGACTAGAAAAAAAATGCGACCGAACCTGAAAATGGAAGGGTTTTACGATAACAAATTTACCGTTGTTCGGTAGGTACTCAGTTAAGTTTGATAATATATAATAAAGGAACATAATATTATTTGCAATAAATGCCATTTTCTCTGTTATTGAAATTTTACGTACTTCAGAGATAACATTAGGCTACAATTAAAGCAAAAATTGTAATCTTTTCATTGTTGAACTAACTCAAAAACTCCTAACAAACCGTCAAAGGTGATATTGTAGAACGCAGTAAAATAACTATAATAAATTGATTACATTAATACAGGAACATCTGGTAAATTTAACACCAAATAATTATATAGTAATCAATAAACATGTCTGAGTCATTAGTTTGATAGTTGACTGTGAATAAAGGGTACTTTTTTAAAAATATCGGTTCAAATATCGTTATACCACATTTTGCAAAACGTCAAATTGACGGGACGCCGAGCGCTAAATGGTGTTTATAAATCCAAAATGGACGGAAATTCTTACCTCGCCGCTTCTAGCCGCCGGTGAATTTTCCTCGATTTTGTATATAATATGTGGTAGTCCAGCTTTCCCCAATAAAGAGAAACCAAATCCTAAACTGTCACTCCGATTTAACACCACCAACCACTCTTCAGCCATATTCGGTTTTTAACAACATCGATTTCACGGTACCAACAAAACGAAATCGCCCTTGCGATTATTATATTCACGCAGCGCCCTGTGGCGCTCCTTGCACAACACTGGCTAGTTAGTAGGGGAACGTGTATACAGGTAGCGCCACTGACGCTTCAAACGCCAACAAACTGCCGGCCAAACGTGCACTTTACCGACATCTATAGTCATTTTATTAATCTAGAAATGGTTTGAGTACCGGTTAACAAACTTTTTTTTTATAAACAAACAATTTTATTTCCTATTATCCATTATCCGATAATTGCCATCGTAAATTTTGATAAACGTAATTTTATTCTCAATATTTTTTTACATATCAAAAGAAAAATAATATTTTATTCCAGCACAGCCGTAATAATAAATACTGACCCGATGCCGGTTGAACGTCGGTTGAATAAAACTTCAATTACCTTTGCAACATTATCTTCATCTCTTTTTTTTTCAATTTTCGTTACCGGTTTTAAAAATAAATAAACGCTTTTCAAAACAGGTAAACAAAAAATGTGTCATTTTATAATATTTGCTTGGTGTGGATACCAAAAATAGCCTTTAATTACACTTGTACACGAGCTATTTTTGTGTAACACAGAAGTTTATCGTGGTTCCCTCCTAGTCTCTAACATCAATAATACAACTGAATACAACCTTTCATTTCCTGTGTACTTTCGACATTTTCATGTCGGTATAATTTGCGATTTGCGGTGTTTGACTCGTACGTCGTTCATAGTGATACGTTCTACGTTTTGAAGCGCGGTAAAGTGGTTGTCAACGTTTTGTGAATTGTCGAAATCGAAAGTTAATCATGCAGCCAATTGCCCATTTAGTAAAGGTCTCGTTACCTGGATATTTAGAGAGTTTGCCAATTCCCGATTCAATTGGAGGATGGTTTAGGTTGGGATGTAAGTTCAAATTTAATTTTTAATCTAAAATACTGACAATATTAGGCTAGTTACTCATTACTGACCCAATTACGTCACATTTGGCAGACATTCTAAAAGTTGTTACCGATCTAATATAAAACTATTTGTAATTATTTTGTGTTTTTCAAGGTGTTTCGTTTCATTCGAAACTGCCTTCCAAAGGTCGGCTTTTTAATGCTATTCCGAAAACTGTGCAATTATTTGCTCAAGGCCGCGAGGAAACACTTACCTATCAATTTTTCTTGTTTACTTTCTGGGAAATCAGCAAAATTAGAAATGTTTCATTTTCCGATAGTTGCCTTGTTATATGATGCAAACACCTATTGCAAACCGAAATGGAATAATATAATACATCATCGAATGTAATAGGAATGTTATGAGAAAAATCATTAATGTAATTTAAGATAGGTACTACCTGTTTTCCTACATGAACTCTGATTTCTGACCACCATGTTTTCCTTCACGAACTCTCATTTGATATATTACCCTGTTGACCTATACTTGCCTTGATGTACATAATTATATCGCTTAGACGCTTATCCTGTTTACTAAACATATTATTTATCTCTGCAACATTATTTTTGACAATTTAACAATAATTATTTGTAAATTTTCATTGAAGTACATTATTTCTTGTAGAAGCCCTATTTCTTACTCATTCTTGCCACACACTTCCAAGTCCTAGGTTTAAGTACCGTCCTAAAGCATTCCTATTAGTTTGGTATTTATTTATTTATTTAAATACATGATTTATTGAAAGTACATACAGTTTATTGTGATATTTAACCCTCCATGCTAGGGATGACCCTGTGTTATAGCAGGTGAATTTTACAATTTGGGGATATACATTCATTAGTATTGGTTGATAATTTTCATTAATTAATACTGTGCACACAATTTTTCTACAATAAAAAAGTTATACGTAATTATATAGGATTACAAGAATAAGATGAAGAAGTTAAAGAATTAATTTAGATTAATTAAATTAGATTTGTTAATATTTTTAGTATGTTTATGTGGTTTTTTGTAGCTTTACATACATAATGAATTAATCGGGTGCGCTATAAGTTATTTCACTTTTGATATCGCTCCAGCGGGATGTGGAAATGGGCGAGGGACGGGCGTGCGGTCGGCAGCACACAAAAGCTCTGTTTTGGTAATTTTTTCACATAGTAACAATACGCTGTGGGTAAAACAGTTTTACAAACATATCGATTCCTATGAGATTATTCAGTGCCTGTTTCGTGCTCATTTCTGATTACACATTAATCAGTGTCCAGAGTGGAAGATACTCTTAGTATCGCCCTGGTGTAAGATCACCATTCAGAATTGAAACGTTGCTTGAAATGGCTTTAGCCGTGTTTAGTGACTAGATCTGAATAGCCAGGTACTTCCCCACCTTCCTCTTCCATGTCTCCTTCCCTTTCCAACTTACCTTCAGCCTTATAACATACCCCAATTGGGGAAGCCATAGTCTCACTGGCTCCAGACGGGAGCAGTTGGGACTCTTGTGAGGTAATCACTATAAAAAATAAAAAAATTCATTAAATTGTCGAGACCTAGAGAGAGAAAAAAAGCATGACCATCAAGGAGCAGAAGGAGTGAAGAGAGTATAACGCTAGTTATTCCCTCTGTAAGAGAAGATCCAGGCTCATCGATGCGCAAGCGTTCAATTCCTTTGACGATGCCCAGATCAACTTTGTGTCGAAAATTACATTGACTTGGATTTGCAACAGGACCTGTTGCAATATAAGACAGGAAAAGTAAAATGGGACAACCTTCCAAACATCCAATGTAACAAACTGAAATCGCGAAGAGGCGAAATCCAATGGCCCTCCCGCAGCCCAGTCTTGACACCTTTTGATTTTTTAAATGGATTATATTGAATGTTTGGTAAATTTGAATAAACCATCCACCAAACCCTGACTAATAGCGATCATTCGACATTCTGTGCGCTTTGTGCCGAAAGAGTTTTTCAAAATCTTGGTGCCAAATTCGGCAAGATGGTTGACTATTTAGACTACCTTATTTTTTTGGAAAGATTTTCCTATTTGTCAACTTTAATTTAATGATTTAAATATTCATTTTCATAGATTTATTGAGTTTTCAAAAGCGCAAAACTTATGGGACAGTACTAGAAAACATGTTGCCTTTCTAACTATATTTTGTTGATAGTGCTAATAAAGTTTTTATATACTGTTTAGTTACTGACGTCCTTGTTTTTTCCAAGGACTAAGATTTATTATTAAATTTGGTTTACTCTGCTTACCGGTTAATACGGAATATTTCTTACTTAAATAATTAAATTAATAACTCAGGTACGGGGCATACGTCATTCCTATGTCTACCTATGTTAAATTGTCATGAAAACAAGCTTATGTGTCCAAGCGGTTAAGCTTCATTATTACAAAAGTTAATATTTTTGTTAAGGGAGACGAAAAAATATGCATAAATATGCATTTTTTGTTTTTATTTTTTCACTTATGCGAGTGTTCGACGCCATGTTTGGCCAAGTGAAGCGGACTTTTACACTTCATTTCAACAATTACTACAAGAAACAAATATTTACATGCACAAAATAGGTTATTAGTTCTTAGTTTGATAAACTAAGTAATTCATGCGAATTTAGATTGAAACAATTTCGGAACAAACAAACAATGAAAAATTTCGCAAATATCAAATCCATACAAAAGAAAGTGGAGTATTACAACTTTACCGATTTATTTCTTTATATAACAATTTATTTATGGTTTGTACATTCATTTTCTTGACAAAAAACTTTGACAACTTTTACAAATATCATTAAGGGTAAACACAGAAACATTAACATGCTAATATAATTACAAACACAGAAAAGAGATAAATATAAAGATTTAGTTAACAATAATAATATTTGGATGATTTGTATAGCACCGTTTTAGCGAAAATCACCTCAAGGGCGCTGTACAAATTATATATATTTCTAATTTATAATATATTTCTACAATCTAACTACAGACTAGACAAAACATTATTACATCTTATGGCTAAAATGTATCCACCAGTTCTTCGATCAGTGACGCAAAACTGTATGTACAATGCATTTGACCAATTAACGCGATGCGATGTACATACCTACAGTTTTACAATGCAATAGAATGGTAAAAAATCACAGCATAAAAAATAAATTCATCACATCACATGTTTTTAAATTATGTATGTTTATTTTATAGCTCATATCTGGAAGTTGTGGCTTAGTTTTCCAGAATGTGTGACTTTTATTTAAATTATGTATGTTTATTTTATAGCTCATATCTGGAAGTTGTGGCTTAGTTTTCCAGAATGTGCGACTTTTATTTAAATTATGTATGTTTATTTTATAGCTCATATCTGGAAGTTGTGGCTTAGTTTTCCAGAATGTGTGACTTTTATTTAAATTATGTATGTTTATTTTATAGCTCATATCTGGAAGTTGTGGCTTAGTTTTCCAGAATGTGCGACTTTTATTTAAATTATGTATGTTTATTTTATAGCTCATATCTGGAAGTTGTGGCTTAGTTTTCCAGAATGTGTGACTTTTATTTAAATTATGTATGTTTATTTTATAGCTCATATCTGGAAGTTGTGGCTTAGTTTTCCAGAATGTGTGATTTTTATTTAAATCATGTATGTTTATTTTATAGCTCATATCTGGAAGTTGTGGCTTAGTTTTCCAGAATGTGTGACTTTTATTTTAATGAAACTGGTTTTCTTTTGCTTGTCATAATGTGACTGCGTTACCACAGCTCCATAGCATATTTACATTATATAAGTATTTATTTCCAAATATTATTTTGTGGAAAAAAGTGTTAGATCCTTTGGTTTATTATCACTTGGCTCAACCATATTTTTTTTTTTTTTTAAAGAAAGATAAACATTCCCGGGTTATGAATAATATACATTTAAAAATCTCCTACTACCACCACACTAAGCGGAAGATGTTGCATGTGTTGTGGTGGAGGACTTAGCCAGCCGAGGGATCGAACACGGAACGCCTGGGTGGGAGCCAAACGCGATGCCCACTCAACCACTGACCGGTGGTTGAGTGGGCATCGAAGAATTTAGAAGCAAGGCAAAGAAAAAACATCAACCATTCACCTCTAGTAACGATCTTAGTTAACAAATGATGACTCGAGGGGTTCTTTTATTAGTATATGTAATTAAGTATTCTTATGCACTCGTGCAAATATGAGTGCATAAGAATACTTAATCAACCATTCTATTTAAAAACTGAAACTACACTCTGACAGACCAATTATTTTTCCTAATTCTAAATTCTTTCTGATTGTGTATACTCAGAACCTACTGCACTTTAGACGGAGCTTAATGTCGAATCACTATTTAGATTAATCATTACTTTAGATCAATTTACATTATGAATTTAAAAAATAAATTGAAGCTTTTCCTATCACTTCGTTTGAGTCCTTGAGTATAATTAAAAGAAATTGTTAGTTACGTTATAAAAAATATAAGCGTAAACTACTGAAAAATGCATTTTTTCATTAGAAATGTACGAAAGTACATAAGAAACAACTGAGGAGATTATCTGTGACAGTTTCTCTAGATTAACTTTTTTCTTTCTTATAAAATTATTCACAAAATAAATAAAAACCACGTTTGTGCTTGAAATTAAGCGTTTCTCTGTTTGCCTTGCGATTTTTTATACCAATTCCCTATATATGTGGCAATACAAATTTTATTTTTGACTTGCTTTGTAGTTAGGGACTGGCTGTCTCTGATCCCGCCCGCGGCTGCCACCGCCGGTCTATACTACATCACGTACAAGGCCTTCTGCCCCAAGGCACGCGACTCCAGCTGCAGCTGGGCCAACCCCGCCATCAAGAAGGACGAAAAGAAGGTGGTGGACTCCATCGATATTGAGGATATCGCGGATAAGGCCGTGCTTTGCAGATGTTGGCGAAGCAAAAACGTAAGAAATTATATTATTTATGGTAAACAGATAATCAGAACATCATAAAATAAATAGGTCAAGATTAGATTTTTTTTTCGTTTTTAACTTGCCAATGCGCTGTTTTGTCATGGAACTGATATTTATATATACAGTTCCATATCGAGTAGTTTCCTGGTCCGTCTAGGGCAGTGGTTCTTAAACTGGGTTCGATCGAACCCCAGGGCTTCGGTGAGTTAGTCTCGCGGGTTCGGCGGAGAAGACTCACCCCCAATTTGCACTAAATATTAATTATTATATTTTTTTGTGAAAATCATGTTTTAATTTTAATGGTTTGTTCTTTGTTCTGTATGGTATTGTTCTGTATGGTATTGTTCTTTAATAGTTTTGTTCATTTTATGCACATATGAATAAATATATGTACCTATGATTTGAATTTGAAAAAATCATATTTTATTTTTCCAATTAAGAAGGGTTCGGAGAATGCCCATACGAAACTGGTGGAAGTCAGTACCTCCAACAAGGTTAAGAACCACTGGTCTAGGGTCTGGTCTGTTTATAAGTACTTTGGATTGCCTCATTCCGGGTGCCCTCTCCCATTCCGTCCAGTGCTGGGATTTGACCCACCTTTCTATAAGTATTTAGAAGCAGAATGCGTGTCTCCTATGTGAGGAGATGATTGGGCCTCCGGTAGATTGAGGAAATTTTGGGCCTCCGGTTGATAGAGGAGATACCGGCGTGTCGTGATATCTCCGTGCGTGCTGGTCGGAATAATAAACGCGAGGATGATTGTTGATGAATGTATTTACAATATTTACATTGTGCACTATTTACAAATGAAGAGTATTTACAAATCGCGTAATATTATTCCCGACACGCGAACTGCAGATTGCAAGGTTGTGTTGCTAGGCCGCCGGCTTGTCGCAGCGAAGACTGAGTGAGAACGACTGCTGGATTTGGCTTACTCGAGCCCTTATATAGGGCCGAGCCCTTATATGTGTTCGAGCTCTTTCCAGAAGGTGGTCAGTAGGCGCGCAGTACTAAACGTTGCGAGTGGCTACCTAAGTAGGTAGCGTATGCATCGCTACAAGTAATTTGGTGTGGCAAGCTGCTTGCTACATACTCCTACGGCCGGTTTTTTCCGGTGCTTTCGCCCCTTTCTTTGCTAGTTCGTCAGCCCACTCAAAGCCCTCAATACCTCTACGTCTTGGTACCCAGATCAGGGTTTTTTTTTTTTTTAATGTTTCTTTATTCTTTGAATAGTAAAAATAACATTTGTGGATTTTATGGCCACCATACTAGGTTATGGTTATTTTATTGATGTTAGTGAGTTCTCTAAGAATAGTCTTAAGAATAGTTACATCATCAGTCTGAATAGCCAGTTACCTCTCAACCTTTATCTTCCCCATATCCCTTCCCTCCCCATTCCCTTCAGCCTCATAACATACCTCAATTGGGGACGCCAGTTCTGGACATTTAAGGACTTTTGGGACTCTTGAGAGGAATGTTATTTTAAGTATGCAGTTGGAAACCTCTATAGCACGGTGATCTACATATTTGAAACAGCATCACCTGAAAATTTTTCCCAGCGATGAACATGAATATTGTATTCTTATCTGAGTTGTTAAGTAACTGCACTGTAATCTTGATAAATTTTACAGATAAAAAATTATGTAATAAATGTGCTGCTTTCTGTTATCAATCAAAACATTACCGTTGAATACTCTGGATGGATCTGGTGGTCTCCGTTTTATGTGACATTTACAAAAAGTAATTGATTTATGATACATTCAATTATGATACATACAATTTATGATACATTCACAAAAAGTAATTGAATTAAATTGAAAATAAATAAATTTTTAATATTTTTCGCTAAATATAAAAAGAATAAAATATCTAAAGAATAATGTATAAATACACATATATTGATATTTAGCATAAGTGTTCCAAACAGTTTTTCATGTTATCTCCAGATTTCTGAAAAATTCCAGAGTAGGTTTTGCAACTCCATGACTCAATTTAAATTAAATTTGTTTTGTAACTATAAAACTGACCGATGGCGTAGCGCTGACAAGCTGAACTGATGAGTCCTCATGCACGGGGAGTAGCGACTAGCGGCTGACTGTCAGCATTGCACTGCAACTCTTCCTTCATTCACCTACATATTACAGTACGCAACTGACACTGTTTTTGACTGGCGTCGTACTATTTTCACCCTCAATGTTTGTTATTGGCATTTTATTTAACCGTTTGAGTGCCAAAAAATGCATACAGTTTCTTGTAAAATGCCACCAAAAAAACATCATTTTTTATGAAACTATATATTTTTTTAAAACCCCATAAATTCTTTGAATTTTCATGAATTTTGATGATTTTTTCGGTGTTTTATTAAAGAATGTCGAAATATTTGAAATAAAACGCTTGTATAAATGAATACAGTATTTTATTTAGAAAAAAAGAAAGACAAAAATGAAAAACAAAAGAAAATCAACAACTGTGCTTTCCTGCACACGCCGTGTGGACACCCTTCTTACAATACGCACAAATAGTCGTTGATCTACGCAGCCCAGCACCATCTTTATTACTACAGACCACACAGCGACGTAAATTCTTTCCTGGAAGCTTCTGCAGTTTGGATTTATGGAATGAAATTGTTGAAGAAATTTCAGCTTTTTTTTTTGTAGGTAACCATTCCCTTTCAATCGATTCAATTATTTTTGATGTGAACTCGTGTCTTGAAATTTTTTTGCCTTCATTATTGATTGAATATATTATATATGCGTTTAAAACCATTCTTCCAAAAATGTTAAATGTTACCTTTTTCCAATATTTCAATGTTCTTCTTTCATCTAAATATACATACAACATTTTATCAGACTCATCTATTCCGCCCATGTATTTATTGTACTCATGAATCATCTGTGGTTTTTCTGTTTGCGTTTCGTATGAACCCCTATATTTTTTCACTGTGACGCCACTCGTATTACTATTTGTAGAAATTAGGATGACCGGGTGTTTTTTGGTTTTTTTATCTCGATATGAACAGAGAAGAATGTCGTCACTTTTATAATAATTGGGTTTTCCAACTTGAGACACTTGTGCCTCACGTGGTATATATTTCCTGTTTCGACGGATGGTTCCTGTAATATACGTAATTCTTTCCAATAAAGTCTTAGCCAGTTGAATGCTTGTAAAAAAATTGTCAACAAAAATATGGTAACCTTTGTCCAGGTAGTTACCAATTTTTAACAGATTCATTACTACAACATGGCCAAGGCCAAATTTTTTTGTATCATCCTTGTCTTGCTCTAATTTTGCTCCTCGGTAACAAAAAAATGCCAAGCAATAATGGGTTATGGAGTCGCATAACATCCAAAACTTTATTCCCCATCTGTGGTGTTTTTTGTTGGGGAGATATTGTTTGATTTTTGAGTGGCAATGAGTCCCTACCAATGACTCATCAATAGAGAGCTGGCGATTGGGGATATAATGGCGTCGGAAAACTTCATTGGCATGGACAACTATCATATTGAATTTTGCACAGGGGTCGTAGTCTGGATGATTGGATGGAGCCAAGGTGGAATTATCAATTAGATGAAAAAATTTCAAAATTATCTGAAATCGGTTTCTTGAGAACATTTGTTTGAACCATGGTATGCCCCTCGAATCTGTACTCCAGTAGGAAACAATTGACGGTCGTCGTGTAATACCCATTTCAAGTATGACCGCTATGAAAGCCTTCAATTCCAATACAGACACCGGTTTCCAAGCCTTTGCACGTGATTTGTTTCGTAAAGTGTCAGAAGAGTTTTCAAGAAATTGTTGGGCATATTTGTTGGTTTCATTTTTTATCGTTGTTAACAGAATGACATTAAAAAATAAATCAAAATATGATATAGGTTTGGAATCACGCGGAGGAGGATCCCGAAGTCCAGGCGTTTCGAAAAAATGAGAATTTTCGGTAGAAAAATTGGTTCCGGGAGGTACATTTGTAAATGAGTAATTTCTGGTGTTACTCTCCATTTCTTGGTCACGATCAGAAGAATTACTGGAAATTCGCATCCTGCGGTTGGGAAACACGGATATGACATCACTGACATCACTCTCACCAGAGCTACTCTTACTCGAACTTGAATTAGAGGAGTGGAAATCGTCGCTCCCGCTGTCAGACATTTCAGAGGACGCGCTCGACATTATGTTTTTTCAATTAACTAAAATAAAAAAAATAATAAATGAATCTGAAATTTAAACGGTTTACTACGATCTTACAACTATTAAGATAATATTAGAATAATATTTACCAACGCCGCAGCACCACACCCGACGTACGCGCGAATCAGAGCACGACTGACGCAATCGACGAAAATCGACGATCGGCAATCTTCGTTAAAACACGAATCGACGAAAATCGACGATCGGCAATCAAACGGTTAAAGATTATTATTTATTTACATTTGATACATTTAAAGCCAAAATAACAGAAATAATATTACATAATAAGAGAATATATTTAAAATGAATACAAGTGTTATTACATTGTTTTAGGTCGATATTAGTTCCTAGCTAGGCAGATTGCCTGTTCTAAGGAACCAAAGTTTGTAAAGTGCCAAATACAATTTAAATTATTATTATTTTTTTAAATTAATGTTTATTTATACTAAGTTTAACACATTATATCAGGATGTTCTATATTAGCGCCGTCTGAGTATACATTTAGGCACAATCAGGTTTTAAAAATAATTCACCAAAGTTTGGTAATTAAACATAACTTGATTGACTGTCATAATATAGTACCATATTATGAATACGAACCAAATTCATTTTTAGAAAATAATTTCTTTAAAATTTACTATGATAAAACTATACTAACAGACAGACCAATTGGTCATAATAAACCTGATATAGTTTTACATGACAAAATTAAAAAAAAAAAAAATCCTGTAATATTCAAAAATCTGTTTCTGAAAAAATAAGAAAGTATACAGATTTAGGAAATGAAATAAAAATATTACCTTTTGTTATTTCGGCTACTGGCATTATACCTAGCTCTCTTATTAAAGATTTAGGCATATTAGATTTGTCAAAGAATTTGTATATAAAAATGCAAAAATCAGTCATTTTAAATACATGTAGAATTACGAAAGATTTTTTAAATATTTATATTGAGGGATCAGTAGGATTTATCGGTCAAATTAGGAATTCCACAGAGCTGAACCCTCTGATATGAAAATATCTGGAGACGGTGAATTATATTCCCATTTAATAGTTTGGTAGATTAACGTGTTGTTCTTGTATTGTTTTGTATTAATTATACTTATATAATACACTTGCATAACGTGGATTTACTAGATGATCATTTATATGGAAAAGTGTATGAAAGTTATTATTTATATAAAATTCCTGAAAATCTGGTGATAAAAATAATTCAGCTCTCCCCAAGATCAGAAGCCAATCATTTACCAGATTACGGAGAATGCTAGCACTTTTTGATTTCCATGCATTGGGAATAAGATTAAAAAATTTGGGGCCTAAGTACGAGAGTTGTCTTTGGGCTAAAGATGAAGAAGTGGTTGGAGGAACATCTGGGTTCCTCTTTGCATGTCTGGTGTCGTGATAATAATGTACGGAAGTGTAGTGGTGACGCTGTCTTTGAATATGTAATATGATTTTCCCCATATTATATATTAATGCTCGTAACCACCAGATTTTAAGTCAATCGCAGTCTTGCGAAAAACGACCACTCTGCCCCTCAAGTTTAACCGACCTCAAAGCTGATTTTCGCGAGACATCGACCGTGGATAAAAATACATACGATTTTTTCAGACCTGATTTGTATGGGAAAAATTCAGCCAGAATTTTACCAATTGCAAATTTTCATATAAAAAAACTGATGCAAAAAAAATAAACTGCTAATAAAACTGATGTATGAAAACCTAGCGGCGAAAACTAGAAGCGCTCATTATTCGACGAAGAAATTCAAAGTTGTATTTCCAGCCGCCAGGTTCGCCCATCAAAAAAGGAAAAATTTATCGTCAGACCTTCACGAAAAATTTGTGAAAGAGCCTCAGTACTAAAATCGTAAAGTGTATATTTTTTTAAATATAAGGCGTCTCGCCTCAAAACTTTACATTCCGACGAGCCTCGAGGTAAATCAAAATTGCGACTTAAAAAAGATACCTGGCTTAGATGTTTTTGTATTATTTCGACTACGACAGGTTTTGGAACATAAATAATATATTATATTTATGACTTTTCATGGAAATTTTGTCAGGATTCGTTTTCAAACGTCGGTAATTTCTGACGTTTACGAAAAAAATTCCGAGTTAAAAACTGTTAAAATGTTCGTAGCCAGTAAAAAAATGCTTTATTAAGGAAAAAATTATCGTCAGACCTTCAAAGTACTGAAATGTTGGGGCATTTTTGAAAATTATTCTATGGCGTCTCGCATGTTAATTTGACATTTCGACGAGTCTCATGTGTATCAATATTACGTCAAAAATAGCATATGTGGATAAGATGTTTTTCTATAATTTTGAAAACCATAGATTTCCGAACTCCAATAATACATTACATTTACCACATTTCATGTAAATTATTTCAGGATACATCTTCAAAAGTTGAAAAAATTCTGACGTTTATGAAGAAATGCAAAATAAAAACAGGTTAAACGTTACCGGCCAGCTACATAACGTTGATTTTAATTGCTGGGTTGGTACTTTTGTAAAGACAAATAAAATTCGAACGGTTCAGGCTGCCGAGATCATAGAAAATAATTTACCAGTGGGTAGGTACCTACTTGGGTGGGAACGTTATTTTTCAAATATTGAGAATTTAACATGATGAATAAAACTGTTTAAATAACTCACGATAATCCATTTTTTTTGCCTAATGGTGTAGGTACTTCTTTAAATAGTGCACAATAGTGTTATTATAATATCATTCGGCGTGGGTGGTGTGCATTGGTACTGCCACCCCGTGAATCATTTGTTGGATGACCAAACCCTTTATAACCGGTTAATCTGAGTCGATTTAAGAATATCTAAATATATTCAGGTTGGCAAAAAGATGTATCTCAGTGACGTTTTGCATCGTTATATGCACCAATACACACAATCCTAAGGGCGGGCTTTTTCGTGTGAATGTTTATGCATAAACTATGGATCTTACTCGACTAATTTAAAACAAAATTAGGAAAATCTACCGGGAAAAGAGAAGTTTATTTAATTTTTATAATAGCTCTACACAGGAGGCCTTGAAGAAAATAATTCCTCTCAGTGCCTATGTCATCTTTGGGGATGCTGTGTGAAGGGTTATTTTTAGGAAAGTAAGGAGATGATGTTCTGGTAAGGAAAAAGTTATGAGGGGTGGGTAGGAATCTGGGGATCAGTGTGTGGAGTGACGGACGAAAATAATTCCTCTCAGGGCCTATGTCATCTTTGGGGATGCTGTGTGAAGGGTCCTTTTTAGGAAGGTAAGGAGATGATGTTCTGGTAAGGAAAAAGTTATGAGGGGTGGGTAGGAATCTGGGGATCAGTGTGTGGAGTGACGGACGAATGATTTTATCCCTCCCACTGCGGTGCAAGGTGATGTTCCGAGAGAGCTTTGCTGAAGAACCCAAAAAGTCTCCCTAAACCAGTCTCTTCCGATCTGGTCTGCCACGAAATTGGTGGGCAGACGAATCCACCGCCAAGACCAGAACAAACCTCATGAACCCAGGCACCACTTCTAAATCAACAAACATAGCGAACCACTTGAAATGACCTATTGCAGAGGCGTTGGCCTACCCACCCAGCGAATTTTTTTAGCGTAAGATCCTCACGGCTTTTGCGGTAGGTCAGAGGCCCTAGCACGCTCGCTCTATAACGATCGATAGGATAACTATCGGTAACTTCTCATCGTTCCCTAGCATGACTACAGATCGCCAACGAATAAGTGACAGTTCACAATGACTAAGTGTCCTTAACATATTCGACATCAACTGTTGTTTGTTCGTTAGCGATGTGCAGTTGTCCTAGGGAACGATGAGAAGTTACCGATAGTTATCCTACCGATCGTTATAGAGCAAGCGTGCTAGGGCCTGAACAAAAAATTAGACTTTAGCCTTTAAAAAAATTGAGCTTTGGCGTATTTGAGAATCCTTCATTTGCAAACGAAATTGCGTCAAAATGACGGCCTCTGGCGTAAATGTTTTTTGATATATTCAATGGCAAAAGGTTTCGAAAACTTATTCAACCGTTTTTTTAGTGGCATTCCATTGAAAATATTCCACAATATCGAGCTAAAAATTTGACATTTTACAAAAAAATCCATGAAAAATCCGCTAACAAATTATACAAGATTTAAAAATATTACTGGTCAGGTGGATTGGTATAATAATAATCACTGGGTAGGTACCTACTTTGCTCCATCGAATTACAAATAAATGGTTTGAAATTAAGAGAAATCACCAAAGATGGTAGGTACTAAATGCGTTTCTTCTGGAAAAATGCCGATTGCAGTTTGTCGGTCTTTTAATTCAAATTCAGAAACAGGGTGGTAAAAAAAATTCCGCTCGAAATATACTGATTAATTTTTTTATTAAAACTCATGATTTTTTCCTTAATTTTTTTTGTTTAGAAAATATTGTCTTGCGTTTGCGACCAACGTTTTTGCGGCGCATTAAAATTTATCTAAATAAGATGCAAAGTTTTTTTTCTAATTTTCTATACATTTATCGTTATTAATAATTATTGATTACGAAAAGAGTTATGGCGTCCGTGACATAAAAAGGTGGATACTTGAAAGATGTCATTTCCATAAAAAAATATTAAAGAGTCGATTTAAAAAAAAAATAATTTTTTTAATCGATTGGTTTTTGTAATAATGAGTGAGGAAATTTTGCCGGACCCTGTCGTTCATTTCGACTGTCCAATCAGGGAGTTCAGTAGGCATGCGGATTGCATTGAATTCAAATATCGATATTTACTCTAAGTAAGAACTTCTTTCCTTTAAATCACAAAAAAAATATGATATAAAATAAAAAAAAGTAACCAAAGATGGATATTTCCAAAAAAATGTAGGTGTACACGGGGGTAGGTAGATATGCAGGTAGGTAGGAACTAAGTACTGAACAGGTACTCTGGGTAGGTAGGTATGTATGAAGGTACTTTTTATAAATTAGGTGGGTTCGATGCAGTGCTACAGATTTTTTATATGCATATAAATCGAAAAATAGATCGGTCAGGATTCGTTCGTTTACTTTGGACATTATTCAATTTTAAAATAAAAATAATTATACGTGTGCACGGGTAGCCGGATATTGTTAAAGAATTTCTTTGTGTAATTTTTTTGCTGCAGTAAAATTGAGTTTGATAAGATGGTTTTTTGTTGAACAAATATTTTTTGTTTGAGGGTTAGGTAGGTTTTTTTTCCAATACTATTCATCTGATGGCGACAAAACTTTTGGGATTTGATGTGTGCATGCCCGGGTTGGTTTCTACGCATAATAGTAAGCTCTGGCTTTATGAAATTATTTTATATACTATTCACCCGATCGAGATGAAACTTTGGAAATTTGATGTGTGCATGCCTGGGATGGTTTTTATGCATAAAAGTAAGCTCTGGCGTTATGAAAATATTTCCTTTAATTTTCATCCGATTGAGATGAAACTTTGGGAATTCGATGTTGACATGCTCGGGATGGTTTCTATGTAAAAGAGTAAGCTCTGGCGTTATGAAATTTTTTCCAATACTATTCATTTGATTGCGACAAAACTTTTGAGCTTTGATGTGTGCATGCCCGGGTTGGTTTCTACGCATAATAGTAAGCTCTGGAATTATGAAATTATTTACGCATAATGGTAAGATCTGGCGTTATGAAATTATTTCCTATACTTTCCATCCGATTGAGATGAAACTTTGGGAATTTGATGTTGGATACTCGGGATGGTTTGAACATAAAAGAGTAAGCTCTGGCGTTATGATTTTTTTTCCAATACTTTTCATCTGATTGCGACAAAACTTTTGGTATTTGATGTGTGCATGCCCGGGTTGGTTTCTACGCATAATAGTAAGCTCTGGCTCTATGAAATTATTTCCTATACTATTCATCTGATTGCGATGAAACTTTGGGGATTTGATGTGTGCATGTCCGGGATGGTTTCTATGCGTAATAATAAGCTCTGGCGTTATCAAATTATTTCATATACTATTCACCCGATTGAGATGAAACTTTGGAGATTTGATGTGTGCATGCCTGGGATGGTTTTTATGCATAAAAGTAAGCTCTGGCGTAATGAAATTATTTCCTTTACTTTTCATCCGATTGAGATGAAACTTTGGGAATTCGATGTTGGCATGTTAGGGATGGTTTCTATATATAAGAATAAGCTCTGGCATTATGAAATTATTTCCAATACTATTCATCCGATTGCGATGAAACTTTGGGGATATGATGTGTGCATGCTCGAAATGGTTTTAAAATATAATAATGAGCTCTAGCGTAATGAAATTATCTACAATAATATTCATCCGATTGCGATGAAACTTTGGTGAGTTATTGTGCGCAAGCCCGCGAAGTTTTCTTTATATAATGCAGAGATTTGGCGTTATCAAATTCATACAAAAAATTTAAATAGGTGTAACGGGAGTTATTAGAAAAGTGAGTGCATATCATATAATTTAGAAACAATTTATTAGTGAAAAAATTGAGCCGTAAACTTCTAGGCCCCTTTTTGCGAGAAAAGGCCCATACTGAACGCCTTAACCAGGGCGACCAAAGTGGCTAAGTAGCGGGTGTACAAAATTGAGCGATTAACTCACAGGACCCTTTGAGTAGTTCTCACAATCCTTGCTTCATCCACATTCAAACATCGATTTTTTTTTTCAAATATTTAATTTTTAAAAAATGTAGACACACACATTTCTTGCTTCATCCACATTCAAACGTCAAATCGCTTAGTGCTTTAACCAATTAGTTGCCTTGCAACGGGCAAAAGCTAGTGTATAATTAATTGCCTTACATCTAGAACACAAAACTCTTCGAACAATGAATCGCTGGAACATCTGAACGGTTTTTTAAGTATGACTCTTAGAAGTGATTTCTGAGCTTTTGCTAAGGGATCAAGTATTGTTTTAGTACAACCGCCCCACTTTAAGGAAGCATAATCTAAAATGGAATTACACAATGGCAAAGTAAATTCATTTCATGTCTTTCACGCAGAGAATATTTCAAATAGCCCTGAAAAGATGTCTAAGTTTCCTGACCTTTGTGGAATATATGTTTGTCCCATCTCAGAAATTGGTCTATGGTAATTCCAAGATATTTTATATTGTCCACACATTATAAAGTACAGCATTTATATATATAGTTATCTCATTGCAGTGGTGTACGAAAATGTTATGCATTTCTTTTGGTTGACCCGCTTGAGTTGCACTGAAGATCTAATTATTGTTTTATTTTTGCAGTGGCCATATTGTGATGGAAGCCATGGACCCCACAACAGAGACACCGGAGATAATGTAGGCCCAGTCATCGTAGCCCACAAGAAAAATTAGAAACCTACAATGATGTTACCATAAATCAAATACTACTCCGTGAAGCATTTAATGCGTCCTGGCTTTAGTCTGAAGTTTATACTACTTTCTCTTACTAA
The DNA here is from genome assembly GCA_951813805.1 of Limnephilus auricula. NCBI lineage: Eukaryota > Metazoa > Arthropoda > Insecta > Trichoptera > Limnephilidae > Limnephilus > Limnephilus auricula. Next base: position 38,881,137 of record OX638389.1, on the reverse strand, counting down.
TTTCATAAATACAAAAGTATACTTCTCACAAAAGCAAAGCATGATTAATTTTTTATTGTATTTATTAAAGCATATTCTAATTTTAAATTCATTTCATAATATTCTCTCGAACAAATATATATTAATTTAAGGAAAAAACATCATGTTTTGTCGATTTATTAAATAATGTACCGAAATTTTTCTTTTTTCATGTAGTGGGAAATAATATTTTTATAGAATAGCATAATTTAGATGGAATGTTTTCTTGTTATCATAAAAGACATGTAAATCGGGTTTAAACATTTTTTTAGTTGGTAGTTTTCGCATCGCAATATTAGTGAGCTGTGAATTTAATATTAACATTTAGTAAATTTGTTTGTCAATCTTACTGACAAAAAGGGTGTTGTTGTCTATGTTTAATAACATTTAAAACGTGAATGTATCGTTGAGATTCAAAATTTGTATAATAAACTGTTTACTGAAGTTAATGGTGCTTAATAAACTTGTAAACTTTTCTTCGAACTTGGTTTGTTTTATTTATTTTCATTTGAAGCCATTTCAGAAGGTCAGGTGTTTTATATTTCTAAAATAAGGAATTCCTATATACATAGGTTGGGTTTTATAAGCTCAGAATAGAGTATATATATGTTTCATTGATTTTTTAATGAGCCTGGGAAAACTTTTTACAACATATTATAGAACAATGGCGAATAGGCATTTGACATTATTTCATTTTACTTTCTTTTACGGTTGCCGATAGCCTTGTATGTATATGTGACACTCGGCTAGCAATCAGATGGATTGGGTTCCAAACTCATAGCAGGTAACAGACACACTCCCTTTTAAACATAAGCTAAAAAGACTACATCTTTAAATCATAAGGCTTGTAGCTTTTTAAAAACTAAATATTAAAATATATTGCGCAGGGCTGGAGACCATAGATTATTACCGCAAACTATTGTAACAAAGTTGGGGTAGGTAGGTAGATACTTCTCTATTAATATTTAAACAATCTGTTCTGAATTTGAATAATTGTACTAGACAAAAGTAATGAAATTGGTTTCAACAATATACCATCTTGGGTTGCAAAAACTCTGTTTTGGGTGTAATGGGAAAAAGGTTGGAGCATTATTCTATTCTAACAGATCAACTCAACACTTGAAAGCATATTGATAAATATGAACTTTCTTTCGACAAAGTTGGACAAGTTTTTGAAAACAATTTTTATCGTTCAATATAAAAATTAATCAACTAACATTGAAAAGTCTGAACCCACTATAAGGAATTCAGCTTTAAAATGTTAGAAATGAAAATAACTTTGTATGACAAACGCACAAAAATATGGTGGTAGATGAGTGTGCCCGTAATAAAAATAAAATCCAAGCGGTTATAATAAAAATAAAATCCAGTAACAGTCTTTCACTGCGACATGTGGTCTGGAACCATATTGTTTCACTTCAGGTGATAAATTTGTTGTACCATTGGCCTTTCTCAATCTTTCCTTCTTGAAGTTCACATGAGTAGTGAGTGACTTCCTAGCCGTATTTGACTTCACCATAAAATAAAGAGCCGTTTTAAAAATAGTAGTTTTATTTTGTAAAACATCAAATTGTTTTATGATCACAATTAAAGTTGTCGCAAAATACAAAATTCCTACTTTATTTGCAGTATTGATTGATATTGGTATATTTAATATCACTTCAGAAGGCATTCAAAACTATGCACATAATTCTGGAGAAATATCAATTTGATGTAGGGATGATTATTTTGATAATGTGATAGAACTTGGAAACATCTCTCAAAAGCGATAAAAAAAAACTGATCTACACATATTATTTTTATAGTATGTAATTTTTTTTTATTTTTTTTTTTATTGGTGATTCACCTATGGTGCCAATGTCCTGCCCTGGTGGGAACTAGGCTCAGATACCTGGGGAGACATACAGTAGAACCAGAAGACATAGCCACATATCCAATGACAACCCTGGTGAACTTTATTAAAGGAACTGGTTTGTTGTTAAAGGATTGAGGTAAAATGGGAGATAGCACAATGGGCCTATGGCCTAAGTGCTCACGGGAACTGCTTGTAAACCGTCTCCGCCTTAAAAAAAATATATATATATTGGTGATACTTAAAATAATTCAAAATCTACTCTTTCACAGATGGCTCTAGTTTAATTATTTGAAAAAACATTTTTTTAAGTTATGCTAAATAGTCGAATTAATGGCTTGCGCCTAAATAATATAAAGAATTTGAATAAATAATTTTGTCCACAAATAAACTTAATTATTTTGAGAAAGGCGAACAGATACAATATTGTATGGGTGATTCAATCCAATATTGTGTTTGTTAGCCTTATTTCTGACATAGATTATGTGTTTAGCTAAGGGAGTTTTGAGAATTAGGTTTTCAATATAATCCATAAATATATCCGCTAGAAGTGGACTCAATGGTGATCCCATGGGAAGACCTGTCATTTTGTTTAATTATTTATTTAGGAAAATCAACAGATTATTTACATCTATTACAATAAACTTAATAATAAAAATTAAATCCAGTAACAGATTTTCACGTAACTTAAAATTGTAATAATAATAAAAAAACTAAGAGTCCTGTACTCTTTGATAGTACAGGATATCATTGAAAAGGAAATAATTTTTTTCTATGAAGATTTTTATGAGCTGAAATAACTCTTCTTATTACCGGGTTGATATTACATTTTTCCAAGATATTATCAATTATTATTATGCATTCTTCAATGGTAATATTGCTAAGTAAGGATTTTACATCTTAAGAAATGAATTGACAGTTACGTGGAAGACCAAAATTTTTAATTTGGTTAACTAGTTCTATCGAGTTTTTGCACTGTAACATTGTTGAAAATTTGTTTGAGTTTGAATTTTTTTTATGGACAAAACTTTTATCCATACATATTAATATTGTGTATGTAAGGGCACAAACAATTAATTCATTTTAATATTTTAAAGCATATCTTACAAAACTTTTTTTTTCCTAAACTAATTAAACTAGGCCATCTACGAAAGAGCAGATTTATGAATTCTTTTAAGTATCACTTTAATGTATTTTGAAAAGCGGATGTAAGAAAATGGTACACTTTTGCTGTTTACTTTTTCTTATATTTCGAGCCTAAGCAATAATTTCTCTAAAGAAATTTTATACATACATAATTTCAAATATTAATAATCTCAATTTTGCACAAATTCAGAACATATTCACCAATATTGTTAAATTTTCGAAAATGTTTTACTACGATTACATGGCTTATTTTGGGAAACACAATCACATCACTTCACATTCTTATTTTTACGTTGATTTTGTCTTTTTCAGTCCTATCGGCACTTAAACTTTATTCACCGGAATGCGGCAAATGCTCCCTTCAAACCTGAAACAAAAAAGACTAATTAATTCATAAGTAAATTTAATCCACAAAAAAGGTATGTAAAGGCTGCACACAAGGCCTGTTTGGAGCAAGCCGCTCTGGGTGCCAATTTGACAAGGAGCCAAGGCACTAATAATCCTAATACAGTGGGGTTTAAGGTTGTCACCAGTGCCAGGCGCCATTTGGTTCAGGGCCGGCCCTAGTCGTACGGACGGCTGGCCAGGTACTGTATAACAACTGGCCCATGATGAAATAATTACAGAACTTGAATACAACTTTCAGAGTTTGAATTTTAAGGGTAAACTTTAAATAATTCATAATCTGCTCATTCATAGATGGCGATAATTTAATTATTTTAGCCAAAAATCATTTTTGCAAGTTATGCTACAAAATATTAAAACAATTTTTTTGTTTGCACCTGTAAGTACGCATTATGAATACGAATAAATAGCTTTGTTTGTGTAAAAACCCAATTCTTACGATGTACCGGTGATTCAATTCAATATTGTATTTTCATGCCTTTCTTAAAGGAATTGAATTTTTATACGGACAAAACTATTTATTCACATTCATTTTGCGAATTAATTCAATTACCAATCAATCAATCTGAATCATTTAAATTACCGCCATCTATGAACAAGCACAATATGAATTATTTTAAGTTTACCATTTACCTTGAAATTTGATGAATAATTGTTCAAATTCTGTGAAACAATCCGTCCTTAAATTAAAGTATTTATTCAAGCGTAAATTTAATTGATTTCCACAAAAAATACATTTCTAGTATATCTGTTTAGATTAATTTTATAATTGATCAGCTTTGAGTAATGCAATAAATTGGTGCTGTTCGGTGAAACACGCACGCAATCAAGAATGCATTTGGAAAAGGTTTAAATGCTGTAATTGTGATAATACAGCTGCATGCTTGATTTTTAATCTACAGGAAGGAGCTGAATAAGCAAGATTGTTGCGCTCCACTAAACAATATCAATAAGTTTTTTTTTGTATTTATTATGAAAGGAAGCATAATTATCTATAAGCAATATAACAATGAAAACTATTGCTTTACGAGTCTGATGTATATTAACTCACTGAGAACTGAATTTTACCAATAGTAATGTATAAAGAACTTTACGCTTTCGACTTCAAAGCTATTGAGATATTTGTTGCCTTGTCACAGATATGTTCGTATTTTTCATTTACCTGCTGTGACGCTAGCCCAACCAATCTGTGCTGGAATACAAAACTCAATGGGTCGGCATAGTATCACATCTTTTGCATTTTATAAACATTGATTTTTGGTAGTTATATAACTTTGTGATTATGGCTTAGGGCATATTTCATAAAGAATGACCTAATTTATGATTGCTAATATTTAAAAGTCTCTCTCTCACCAGGGCGCAATGCTGAAAGTATCATCTATTATGTTGTGAGAGATACTTTTTTGAAAAATTACCGGTTTTTGACTACGCGGTCGAGGGGCAAGGCTCTCAACTAGCAATCCAGAGGATGCGAGTTCAAATCCTGGCGTGTGAAAATAAAATTATTTGGTAAAATTGTGTTATTTCACAATTTTATTAATTTAAAATAATATATTACAAATTTGCCACACGATCCAGTGGAAGATACTCTCAGTATCGCCCTGGTGTAAGACCATCATTCAGAATTGAAATAGTTTTTTTTAGCCGTGTTTGATAAACAGATATGACCGGCTACTTCCCAAATTCCTCTACTCCATCTCCTTCCCCTCCCCACCACTTTCAGCCTCACAACATATCCCAATTGGGGATGCTCTAGACGGGAGCAGTTGGGACTCTTGTAAGGTATTAACATAAAAATATAAAAAAAGTTGGGAGATGTGCTTTTTCTTCAATTTTCAACATTAATTGAAAAAAATATTAAGTTTATAGAATTTTTAGTCTTTTGTTAATTGATATTATTCATTATTATTTGTAATAATTTCTGATTATTGAACAATTGCCGATCGAATTATTATAAAAGAATTTATTATGACAGACATGAAAAAAAATCACCTGTATAATTTGTGAGAATGGATAATAATGAAAAAGATATCTTACATACCGTTGAATGTTTGAAGGTGTTAGACGTTTCTTCCTCGTTAACAAGCATTTGCCTGCTACCGTATTTACGTCTGAAAATAACACAAAAACTCAATATTAAAAAACAACAATTAAATTAGCTATGTGAGGGAAGATATAAAATTTTTATGTTTCCTAGGAACAAAACATACATAAAAGTGGCCACTTCTTTTCCTTCTTACTTCCTAGTACTCGCAATACAAATTTCCAACACATTGTTTTTATTATTATAATTTCTAAACATTTGTATTTTCTTGTTAGCAATATGTACATAATACCGGTGTTTGATTTTGAAATGAGAATATTATGTTAGTTCCTACCGGGCTGTCAATTATTCAGTTCCTACCTCTCCCTAACCACATCACCTTGCTGGAAAAGTATTTGAAATTTGGAACAACGGCAAGGAAAATAGTGAAAAATTCGAGGGCATGTGTTTGAAAACAGAAGAAGATTAGGAATTAACATGGAACTACATTGGAAGCATATTGTTGGTGGTGTTCGTGTTCACAATCTAGTTTTTAAGTAAAATAAAGGACTTCGATCATCTCGGAAGTACATAATATTGTTTTGTTGTTGTGATAATTACCTAAAGGTATCGCGGTAGAACTATATAACTATATTGTGGTTGTGTGCTCCTTCTTAGAAATACAGTGGTATAAGTATATGCTAAACTTTAAGTCCGGCCTGAATGAGATACCAAGTCGTTGCAATAGTAAAAAAGTTGAATGCCTCCCCTAGAAAGCCTGTTGCATTTTGAAATGTCAATTGGACATTCAAAATTATAAATGCATTTCTGAATAAAATAAAATTTGACAAATTCTTTAATTCAATCTATGTTTCACCTGCATGTTGTGAACACAGATGGTTGGTTACAAGTTTGCATATCCACCACAACAGTATGTTGTGCCTTGTGCCAGATTTGTGTTTGCATACAAAGTAATAAATGAATGTGTGTTTATTGGGCCCTCGGTGCATTCTAATGAGCTACTTGGAAGATGATTATGTATTTTTTGGTTCATGAGGATTTAAAAAAATTTATTTAACTTTTTCATAAAACCTTCCAAAATTAAGTGTTTTTAAACCAGAAAATATTGGTAGTGACTCCGCCAGCCTCCGCTGACGAGGCAACTGAAACCAAACTAAAACCGGCTGGTTGCTATGACTTCCAACCAAACTTCCACCAATTTTCTATGATAGCCTACTCAATTTTACGATTTCTGTAATTAACTCAGCTTGTTTAACAATAGACTAAGAACAATCGGCTGTCATCGTAGTCGTCTGTTGCTGTCAAATTGAAAAACTAGAAAACTGACAACAAAACTGGCGCATCCATGACAACCGAGCAAACTGACCACGGCCGGCCACAGCAACTAGCGGGGCAGGTTGCGTGTCACTGCTTGCGTTGCATTGATAATGGGTTTTTGAGAAATTGTTTAGTGTGCGGGCCATCACATTGACATATACAGGATAGCGAGTTTAGTTGCAAACTGTTTTTTTTCAGTTGCCTCGACAGCGTAGGCACGTATGAATAGGCATAAGATTTTTTTTAATCATCCTACATAGATGTATGAAATAATATCTTAATCGTGGAGATTTATACTCATAGACCTTGGGGACACTACTTATTACTATAATATAAACGAAAAAAAAAAATGTTAATACCTGTCACTATTAATAATCAATTAATACGATTTATTGAAAATCAAAATTGTTTTTGACAAAAAGCCTAAAAAAATTTTTTTTTTCTGAATTTACATTCATTTTTGCCATTTTAGATTTAAACAATATAACTTTCAAAACATAATAATAATAAAACATTGACCTTCAAAACAAGAGGAAGATCACACGATATAGGCTTACCATACGTCCCGGTTTGACCGGGATTGTCCCGATTTCAGACACGGGTCTCAGAGTCCCGGCCGGTTTGGATTTTGTCTCGGTTTGCACGAGCACTATCTATTTATCTATTCTGTGGCGCTGTCAGTGTCTGGGGACTCGAGTGAACGGCGGAGCATGGCGTGGGCGGGTGGTGGCGTGGCAGCGTATGCGACCACCCTTAATCCACACGTTGCCGCTCTCTTTCTTTCGCGGACCGAACAAGCGACTTCTTTCGCTTACCGCGTTAATATGTTTAATTTATATTTGCAATGACAGAGCAACGCGTAATTCATTTGCCATAGTTAGTTTAGTTATTTGAAGCCAAAAGTTTAAAAATGGCGAAAAGTACTGGTTTAGAGCTTCCCTGTCCCGGTTTAGAGCTTCATAATAATGGTAAACCTAGTACGATACATGGTATGTCTAAAAACCTCAGCTAGGATATGAATCATTTTATTTATTCGCATATCCCTGACCTTCCACCAAACTACCTTATTAACCAGGGACCGTATGGCTTCTGCACAGTATACATGGCAAAATAATAATAATATTATCTGCCTACGTAATAATATGAAACACATTTCATTTTCGTACAGATATGTAAATTTGTTCACTATTTATACCTATCCACAATATCCACATGTTAATTGTACAAATATTATAACTAGACAGATGTGCATACAAAACTCTTACAGAAAAACAATTTATTATTCAAACTGGTTTGCCAAAATAATGCATAATATGTGCCTACTAGAAAAAATATACAATATCTATATTATAGATCATTTAAATAAGTTAAATCTCATGTTAAACAAAATGTTGTAATTATGTTAAAAATCTGATTTTAAAAATATATATCCATTTCTAATAATATGTACATTTATTGTTACTAAAGTAAGTACCTGAATGTCAGTTATATGCAATATGCATTACTCTATGGCCGTAACTAGGCTGTGTGTAGTTTTTCGTTATATTATTTTAGTAGTATGGTGCGTTGCAAGGAGTGTGCCAAGACCGAGTTGTTTGGCGGCCCGTCCTCTCTGCCTACCCCTGCGGTGAAACGGCGTGATGGTTAGTTAGTTTTTTTTTTTAGTTAGTTATGGTGTGTAAATAGCCATTATCCATTTTTTTTTGGTTCAATAATTTAGATTTAACATTTTATTTTGTTAATGTCCCACAATTTGGGAGGCGGGAATGGGTACCACCGCCCCGGGAACCATTTATTGGATAACCAACACTTTTGCCATAGGTCACCCCAAGTGGTTCGCTACGTTTGGTGACTTAGCAGGGGTGCCCGGGTTCACGGGGTTCATTGTCTAGGTCTTGGCGGCGGATGATCTAGACACACTGAACCCCAGATTCCTACCCAACCCTCATACATTTTTCCTTCCCAGAACTTCCTCTCCTTCCTTTCCTTAAAAATACCCTCCACACAGCATCCCCAAAGATGACATAGGCCTTGAGGGAAATAATTTTCCTCAAGGCCTCCTGTGTGGACCTAATGTAAAAAAAAAAAAAAATGATGTTAATGATCACGGGTAAGTCACCCTTCACTGGGTGACTTACCCTCGCTGCCCCCATTTTATAAAACAAAAATTCAATAAGTAATAAATTAAAGTATGTAATACAAAACTAACATAAAAGTTCCATCTATAATATAAAATTTTTTTTTTTTTGGTTCGTACCTTCCCGTCATACCGTTCATCCGATTGCTATGAAACTTTGGGAATATGATGTGCGCATATCCGGGACGGTTATAGGATAGTGAGCTCTGGCGTTATGAAATTATTTCCTATACTATTCATACGATTGCGTTAAAAATTTCATCCGATTGCTATTTTTTTTTTATTATATATATTTTTTTGTGAACATGCTCGTGAATACTTATATATATATATAAATGTATATATATCTATACCGGTGAGCTCTGGCATTATGAAATTTGCATAAAAATTAAATAGATCACGCGAGTTGTTGGAAAAATGGTTGTATTTTATGGAGTTAGGCTGCAGCGAAAAAAGGCTGGGTGGAGGCGTATGCGGGAGGGTCAGTTGGGGACTTAAGGAGGGGGGCTTCGCGGGAGGGGGGAAGGCGAAGAAGTTGTAAGCGGAATGCGTGAGGGGGGAGGGGGGGGGGTAGTTCGTGAGAAAGGGGATAGCGGGAGAGGGGAGGGGGAACGCTGGAAGGTGAAAAGGGAACGCGGGAGGGGAAGGGTAGGGTCAGCTAGTAAGTAATAAAATAAAGTAATTAATTTTAATACAATGCATAAAGTTGGTGTGTATTTTATAATGGAATGGTATGTTAGGTGTTTATGTTTTATACTTTTTAAATATTATAAATTTTTTGTAATATTGGATTTTAGTTCCGCCTTTTCATTTCGTATTTAAATTAATTTTTGTTTTTCTCATTTTTTGTGTAAAGTGAAATATCGTTGAATGCTCTTATTGCCTGGTATTTTTGAAGTCATGATCCAAATATTGTTATAAAATTATATTATATTATAATTGATTATTAGGCAATTCTGTATTTATCATCTTACGCTGATTGGTGTGGCCAACTGAAAAAATAAGAGTAAAAGTTCTTGCCAAGTTCATGAAAAAAATTCATTTGATCAGAAATTTGTGGCAAATTTAAAATGTTTTTTATTTACTTTCATAGTTTGTTTTTATAAGTAAAGGCACAGCTTTTCAGCCTTTATGAACTGCACGCCACTGCTAAATATCGGCATATTTAATAAATAAAAACATTTCTAAATTATTTTATTTCACATTTAATAATTGACTTTGACGCCTTGAAATTGTGCCCGAAGTATTTATTAAACAGGGAATATTATTTTCATAGATATATATGAATGCCGCGATTACGTACAATATTTTATCAATTTATCACCTATAACTGGTTTTGGAATGTATCTACGTGTAGCGGTACGTAAATACCTACTTACGTAGATATTCACCGTTTTCCCCACTGAAGATATTTTATTCTGAGGTTTTCCTTACTAAACAAAAGAGATAATATTAATCAAATTATAAAGACACGTTTTAATCACTGTTTTAATGAGATAATATATCAATATGTCAGAACCAATCAGGATGGATACAAAGTGTTCTAAAAAATAACCACTGGAGCGACAGAGCAATTTAAATATTTTTTCTCGGATTGCTAAAGGAAATGTTTCCGCCCACATTAAAAAAAAATCATACCTCCGAATTTGAATATGGAGACATACAAACTGATTTTAGTTCTATGTAGCCAATAAATTCCCATATCTTTTGTCTATTATCACATATTTGTAGGATTTATAAAAAAATATTATTAAATCTTTAACCATAAAACATTTTAAAGACTCTAAAGAATATTTATTTTGTTATATTTTGAATGTTCAATATATTATACAATTTGCCACGTTTTGGCAACAAAGCAATCCGAGGTTTTGGAAGTGGTTTTAAAAAGATATTATACAAGTAGAGAATAAACACAAAGACTGTGTTTATATCTATACTAAATATTGTGATGAAGGAAACATTTGTTCTGCAACATGCTGATATTAATAATTAAAAACAGTGATTAAAACTAAGGGAGTTTCTCACCAACCTCCTAATAGTTTATCTACACTAATAATGAATATTTTCGATTTACGGTTTATTTATTTATTAAGTTGGAGTTTATAATTCGGTACTCGAACCTATGAAAAGCGGCTAAATATATTGGATAAGTTGGCCGAGTTTTCTAACCACTGCGAGTATTTTATTTTTATTTGAATAAGCTATTGGGAGGATGGTGAGAAACCCCCTAAGTGCCACAAAGCACTTTATTAATTTATTATTGAAGAAGAGATAATACTGAACTTATTCTATGGGTTTCCTCATGTTCCCCCTTACCAATTCATCTTTGGTTTTGTAAAATTGGCCTTTAACCTGGTTTAAAGTCCTTTTAGCCATACACCTGCAGTGATAATAATTCAAGTTTTTCACCGTTACGACGTAATTCGACGTGTATTAGTTAGACTACGATTGTAAGTATGGGGGATTGAATGTAGAAATGTCCAGCTACCAAATGCATTTTTTATTTGTCGAATTGAAAAATTACGACTTTATTCCCACGTCAAAATGTGACAACTATGTTCATTATTGCTCTTGACTAGACAAATTGAGCGAATTTGTATAGTAAAATAATGCGGACAATCTCTCAAGTGGTTTGACGAATCTTATCACCTGCCCCCGCTCTGTCCGTGCTTCGAGTATTGGCTGTGCATAAACCCGAAGGTCAATGCCAAACCATTTAGCTAATTTATACCAATATTTATGTAAAATTGGAACCGAACCAAAACGTTGCTATTCTTTACGACTGTGAGCCATTTTTTGGTAGTTTTGAGCCTTTATTTACTACATAGTTGCATGTTTGTAGAAGATAGGTATCTACTGGTACCTACCCACCTACATAGGCAAATCATTTCAATAAAATTTGTTGGCACCATGTCTATGCACGCAATTTTGATGCAATTTTACGAGTGCAATAATTTAACTGGACTTTCTAGTTGTTCATTAAATTTGTTGCAACGCGAACGCGGCGAAAGAAACAGCAATAATTAAAGTTTTTAATTAGTATCAATTACCGTGAAGAATGAATTATGTATTACACTTTTGGCTTCGAAAAATGAATGTTGCCTGTGTTGAAATTGTTTCTGCAAGAAAAAAATGATAATACCTGCATAGTTATAGTTAATAAAGTTTCTACCTACCTGCATCACGCTGGCCATGGCGTATACACTTCATGCCATGCATTCTTGAGGAGTAATATATTATTATTCCTACAAGCACGCATTGCATTTCTGTATAAAGGAAAATAATATAGCTATAAAAGTCTTTAAGGCTTGGTCTAAAATTAGCGAACACGTTCCGCAGCCAGCTGTTCAAAATCTAGGTTCGTATGATAGAGCTCGCAATGGATCTTGGGTACAATAAGTAGGTGCCGGACTTACTATAAAATCTCTGAGGAGACATCAAAACGATGAAATGTCGATCTCAGAGTATTATTACTACATAAATAGAGAGTTAACCATGGAAATATATTATTTTATATGTTCTAAGGGTTGGTTGTTTTGACTCATCTGAAAATCTCCTGTGAGATCAGAAACAACAATGTATTGTTGGTACAAAATAACACCCCCAATCTTCAACTCTATATATGGTGAGGTGACACTGTAATTTAGTGTTGAAGCTATAATTTTACGAACAGTTCCAACTAACTTATCCTAAAACGGTTTTATTTACCCATGTAACCAACAAGACATCAAAAAGTTTATCTTGTTACCTAGGTTATAAAAGAGTTTAAAAATAAAATGAACAAAGCTGCATTACAAGGTTTTACAAGGGACCAACAAGTTGATATAGATAGTTAACTAGCTAATGAAAGTAAGTATATCTACCTAACATAAGTTTATTTTATGAGCAAGGCGGTTTGAACAGTTTCTCGTACGACAAATTGACTCCTTGTCTCCTGTAGCCTGTCACTATTTTAGCATTGAAAGGACAATGTACCTACCAGCCGACTGGCTATACCCGTTTTCTCACCGGCTAGAAATATTTCAGTCTGGAATTGCATGAATGTATCGGCCAAAAACTGGAAAAACTGGGAGCACTTTGTTCGCTAGAAACAGTCATTTTGACAAATATTTTATTTATTGAACGCAGTTCTCCACGATTGCTGTTTGGTTTTGAAATGCAAATGTGCATAGTTCCCACCGAGATGTCATTTTACCCAGTACCTACCCCTCCCCATCCGTATCCACATCACCTTGCTGGAAGCATTTTTGAACTTGGAACAGAGACTAGCAAATTGGAGAGCATTTGTTTCTTGAAAAACTGAGAAGGAAGAATTAGGAATACCTTTAAATCAAGTTTCCTTCGAGCCATTGTAGTTTGTTGTCGTTTATTAATTAAAAATAAGGTTTTAATCATATCCAATTAAACAATATCGTTTTATAATTATTTTGGTTGTTGTGGCGATAATACCTCGAGGTATCGTGGTGGAAAAAACTATATTTGTAATTGTGTTCGTCTCATGCTGGGGCCGCATCTGCGCCTGTCGTCACAAAGCTTCGCGTAAACGTATTATTTTAATTTGAAAAAAAAAGAATACGTTTACGCGAAGCTTCGTGACGATAGGCGCAGTTGCGGCCCCAGCATTAGAGGTAAATGATTGGTTTCCTTCTTCCTTGTTTGTATCCCTACTCTTCCCAACCCATATTATCGCCAAATTCCAGCAAACAACATTCAAGAACAACAATTATTGCTTTATTACATTTCTGAATACTGTAGAGGACGGTCCACAAAAAATCGACTAGCAGACAAACGTAGCTATAGGCAGGCAATGGTGAGAGGAACTCTTCGTTAAACTCAACTTCCATGACTCCCTTTTAACTCGATTATGACCTCCCAATAAGGCGGGAGACAACAATCCCACGGAATGACCGTCACGGGAATCTCTTCCGGTTTGCGATGACAACATTAAAATGCATTCCGGTGCAGTCGCAACCGCTGTTCGAACCCGATGCACCAAAAATAGCTATACATTATGTGAATATGGGCAAGTGCACATCATTTTTGTATAATTTCCAATCCACCAGTCCCCCGTAAGAACATCAATCTATGTATGTTATTATATGCAATGCGCGCCGTATGCTATAGAACAGCTGGAAAATCTCACCATCCCATACACCTACTTTCTTTTTAAAATATGAATGCCCCACAAGAGTCCTAAGTGCTCTCGTCTGGAGTATGTTGTAAGGCTGAAGGTACTGTCTGGTCACCAAACACGGGTAAAGCCATTTCAAGCAACTTTGACACCAAGTCAATTTTAAAGAAGTTTCAATTCTGAATACTGGTCTTAACACAAGGGCGGTATTGAGAGTGTCTTCCACTCAGGAACGTGCTGCAAACAAACCATATATTATTTTTAATTAATTAATTGTGAAATAACATAAATTAATCAAATAAAATTTAAGTACACGCCAAACTTTAAGACCGGCCTGACGTTGATTATAAATCGTCGCAATAGGCGAGTTTTAGGAAAAGTGGCATTTTACAAAAGTGGCATGCCTCCCCCGCCTACGCTCTTCTCTGCCGCACGTTAGTTTTTACGCCTATTTCTCTTTCGTTTACTTTCATTGTAAAGTAAGTAAAACTGCGCGATAATGGAATTTACCATGTTCAGGCCGGTCTTAAAGTATGGCGTGTAGGTACTATGTTTGCACAGGCCGGGTTAGAACCGAGTCGAGAGTCTTATCCCTTGACCACGGAGGCCGTCAAGGGGTAAGATAATAATATAACAAACTATCTAGGTATTACTTATTTCTACGACTTAATTTCAAATTAATGACCCCATTTGACCCCTATCAAAACAAGAACAAATACATAACAGCACTGCGTTAAAATCATTGGGTTCCTTAATTTTTGTGTTGTTGTTTTTCTATTCATCACGAAGGAGGTAGGTACCCATTACCCACCCAACTAGAATCCTAGAAGAATCATCGTCATCATATAAATGCAACCTGCATAGGTTATAGGTACTCATTAAAATGGACTATTAAAATAATTGACTTGTTTGTTCAGCTCTTTCAAGAACAATTGGAATTATGTGACTGTATGGAAGCCAAAAATATTCGGTAAGTCTTTTCTTTGATGATGTCCTGTTGACCAGGATATGTAAGACCAGACAAAGGTCGTTAGTCTCCAATCATTATAATAACAACATGATGATCCGAGATCCGACCACTCCCGACATAAATAAGATGATATGGACATTATTGTTCCCTTGAAAATCAATTTGGTGTCTTAACTCATTATATCTTCTGAAAACATGCATTAAATCGTTACTGGATAACCTCGTAACTAATGTATTAAGTTGATCCAAAAGAGTTGAACGTACTTGACTGTACACATGCGTTTGATATCGTTATACTAAAAATAATGGGTTGCTTCCGACATTCTGGCTAATGGAGACAAAAAATAATGAATTATTTAAGATTTACAGACAGATCATTGCCCGGAAAGAAAAGATATTCGTGGCACTTCCAAAATAACTCTGGACTAATCGTAAATTTTCTGGGTTTCTGCACAAAGAGAAGACGGTTTTGTTGTTCTGGTACTTTCTTCGAAACAGGTGTATTTTTGTAAAGACCGGTCGTGGAACAAAGAAGTAACTTTTGTAGGTAACGGTTGTCTACTGTCTGTCCATTAGTGGGTACCGACAGACCAGTAATTATTACAGCAAGAAGTTACATACATACGAGGAAACCAGTTCAAAGAACTTCTTACTTCAATCACGGTATCGAGGAACAATCGAACAATAATACCTTCAGTATAGAAATACTGTACCTATACAAAATATCTTGTATAGGTACAGTATTGCTGCTCTTATTATCTGCCTTGTTGTCTTATTTACCATTTTAATTTAGGTCGAACTAGAAAAGCTTTATTTTATATTTCGTTTGGTCAAGTACAATACAATTTTCACGTTTCTCATCTGAGTTAAGTAATTGGAAGCAATCGTCACATAATGTAAGTTAATACCTTGTGCTAGTATTTATAAAAATCGTTAAGAGCTAGGTTCTATGAAGGAACCCATTAATAAAACTAACAAGTCACCACATTTGCGATATTAATTGTCTTGGAAAAAAAGTCACCGCAACAGGTTTAAAATCGGGCTAACAATCACTTGTCGACATTGGACCGGTTTCGCGGAACAGGGCGGCCACTTTTTATCTTCACATCTTCATCTTGAGAATCAATTCAATTAAAGAAATTTTGACAATTCTCCTTTTCCTTCTCCAAAATTTAAGGGGGCAAAATAATGATGTCTGAAATTCAGACGCAAAAATTTATCGTGAGATGGACCAAAGTTAGGTACTTATCCACTTATTTATAATTTACGGAAGTCAAGTAGGTAGATACCTCATAACTTTAATTAGGCACCAACCTGTTATTATAATAAGGAAAATAACATGAAAAAATGACATGTATTTTTCAAAGTGTTTTGAATGTCGTAATAATTGTTTTATATGAGGAATACATGGGTTAAGAATGCAGATTTATTAATTTTATTTCTGTAGGCATATGATTCGATTATATTCTAATGATTTAAAACACTTACCTTAGTAATTGGCCTTAGTTGAAATTATTATATTAAGTACTGCCAATGATTGTTCAACGTTATGTAAGAATATATTAAGAGTTATTTACCTACAAAGCGTTAATTAATCATTACAATAATGTGCCAATGAATCAAAATAACATTTTCTTGGCGTACTGAAACTGGCTTGATTGATTCACCAGTATGAATGAATCTGTCCATATCCAGTAACAAGACATTACAGTTTATCAGGAAAAAAACTGGTCTGGTGTAGAAAGTTTTTGAAATAAACATCAGTCCCCTAGTTATTATTTAGTTGCGGTGAAGGCTTCATCGTGACTTTCATCTGAAACATTTATCGATCACGCAATCATAATTGCAAATTGCCATCTTTATTATATGTTCTGTGCATATTTGGTACCTACTCTTTATACAAGACACCAATAGTAGTTGTACAATCTAGATACAATCTAGGTGACAGTTATAAATGACCTTCCACTGAGCTATGTACGAGGTACCATTTTATCACCATGAACGCTATCAATTCCCATTTAGATGTAAAATTATTATATTAGACAGGGGTTTTAAGTGCGCGAAGAGTGGACAGTACATTAACCGAAAACGTTGAGAGTGTAAAATTGTAAAAAAAAAAATATTTCCAAGATTTAAAAAAAAAAACGACGCATTTTGTATACTTCAACATTTTCTATAAATTCACAAAAACCCGTTGGGACCAAAATTTTACGTCAACTATCTACCAAGTTTCAAAACTATCGCAGATGGTTCCACCTCAAAAGCTGTTAGAATTACTTATTGCATTTTATATTAGGCATAATGACTGAACGGTAGGTAGGTAATTTTGCTGGGTACGCGTTTCTATTCCTACGTAATATCAAAAGCCGTTCCTCGCTGTTTTTATTTTGTACTGTCTGTTTGTTATGAAATTTATTTGTAACTTTCGATGAACCCAAAAACAATCATACAAATATTATTTTATTTTATAAAAATATATCATCAATACACGCCTTAGTAAATTAAAATTTGAAGCAGGACTGTATAAAAATAATTCATCATATAAAGCGGTAAAATTTATACTATTTTTATGCACACGAATAAGAAATGCATGTTTTAATTAAGTTTGTATTACTCTTAGGTCCTTACATATGAAATTGGCGTTTTGCCGTACTGGCAACTTTGATCTCAAATATCTTCTCTTTGGTTAGGAATTCCAAATTCAAATTTATACAGCTATTTACTCATGTATTTGTGTTTCGAAAATTATAATTCATTTGCTTTTTCCTTAATTATTTTTTCTTTGCGTCACTTGTCTAAGACATCCACCGTACTCTCCGGACCTGGCCCCAACAGATTACCATTTTTTTTCGAAATTTGGATAACTTCTTGCAAGGGAAAAAATTCAACTCCGGTGGGGCAGTCCAAACCGCCTTCAAAGATTTTATTGATTCCCGTCCCGATAGCAATGGTACATACTTTGATTAAATAAATATATTATATTTAGGATCTAATACTTACCATTGTCTGCGACAATTTTAAAACCAACTATCGGGCTCACATGCCTGTAATGAATTGACTGCATAATTTTGTTGATACTAATAATTGTGTTCACATTTTGCGAAAATACCCCATTAAATATATTTCGGCGAATAATAATATTAATAAAAGGTACTTACTCCAGTGCTTTCCTCCACAGTATCATGCCGATATAACCGGTGGCAGCCAAGGTCAGGATGATGGCCCCAGTCATGGCAGCTAGCTTTCCTGGTCTGCTCTCATCGACAACTTCCTCCTCTTTCTTAACCTCGTCCTTCTCAATCTTGGCTCCGAGCCTCTGCAGTACCTCCGTGTCCAGGTTAGCGTTGTGCTCCTTCTCCAGAGGGGTTATACCTCTCACCAGTAACTCATCTGTATTACTGTTGGTTTGTTTCATTTTGGCGTCCTTTAGGTCGTGGGCTTGCTCGATTTCAGGTGCGTGGAGGAGGTCAAATATCTCAGATTTTGAAGCGTTGTCCTTGGAGTACTGTAGAGATTGCAGAAGAGGAGAGTTGTTGGGGATGATTTTGTACTTCGCTGAGTCTTCCGGAAACTCCAAGGGAGGTTGTTCCGGACTCGCATGCTTCTCCATTACCGGGGAAACGCTGCAAACCCAACCTGAAACATGAAAATTAATTTAATTATGTAAGCATAATTTATTTCAGGGAATACAAAAAGGCTTGATTTTTAGCATCATTTTGGGAGTACCGCCGCTCCGGGAACCATTTATGGGATAACAAACACCTCTGCCATAGATCACCCCAAGTGGTTCACTACGTTTGGTGTCTCTGTAGGGTGCCAGGTTTCATGGGTTGATGTATGTCCGAGACTTAGCGGTTGATGTGTCTGCCCACCAACTGCGTAGCAGTATCAGAATTTAGTTTAGTTTTATTTTGTTGTTGATTAAGTTGCACCGGATCGGCGTTAAGTACATTATACAAAATTAAAGTGGTGTTTACTAAGTTATTTTTTAATTTGAAATTTATAATGTCACATCACAAAGTATCTGCTTATTATTACTTAATAATATTGATTGAAAGGATTTTTTTTCAGAAATGATTATGAAATAATGATGCAAATGAAGGAACGTGATACACAAGCATAATTACTTCACCTGTTAATTACTTCTAATCACTTCACCAGAATCTTGGCAAGATTAATTATTCTAACTACTTAGTTACCTAATTACAAAGTCGCCATTGAAGTTTCTAAAACAAAGCATTAAATTTGCTTTAGGAATATTAAATCACCGTATGTAGTTAATCTGCCATCAACGAAGTCCAATGAATCGTAAATAAATAGTAACCTACCTGTCGTCGCTCATATTATAACACCGCGTATCTCAAAAAATACTTTTTTTTTTAAATTTCTATTAAAACTACCCATTCCCCATGCTTTGAATTGACGAACTATTGTTTTGACCAATAAATACAAGTTTAGTAAAATGCTCTTATAGTTATTTTTGGTTCATTATTTGAAGAAAGTTGAACAGAATATTATATATTTATCGCCTAAGAACAATGCATATATATATATTTATATACCTATATCTCATTATTTCTCAGTTTTTGTGTGTAATGAAAAATGATTAATTTAAATTTAAATTTTCATAAAATTAATTTAACGAGAATAATTACTTCTCCATATAACTGATCGCTAAATATTAGTTAACTTAATTAATTTTATTATCTAAACGGTTTTTGTTTCTTCTGAAAACCTGTCTAAAATAAGATACGCGGTGTTATACTTATTTGAAATATTTCTTTGCTCCCGTTGACCAATCAATAAAATGATTAAATCAAAATTGATTTCAGAGTTCGACATAAATTATGAATTATCACTTGACATATTCGTAGGAAGGTAGGTAAGCAATAAAGGCAATAATTCTTTACGATCATGATCAATTGAAGTCATTCGAATTCAATTACTTTACACACAGATCAAAGATATTTCTGCCAATTAATATGATTAGAGCCGGTTGGATTGACTCTACACTAATTTATATTGAGGCATTTACAATGATTATCAAAGAATTTAGTTGAAACGTTGGCTAGAAGAGACAGATCGAGAAAATTGGGTCAAAATATCATCTCACATTGATCGGGGGGTCTATGGTCAGTTTTTGCTTGATACTTTTCATTCTGTTACTAGGGTAGACCCGTGAAAATCACGGGACAGTCTGAAATAGGCCGTTAAAGAGTTAATAACGATGGTAAAGTTAGTTTTTCGATATTTCCAAAAATGACGAAGTTACGAGCTTTTAAAATGAACTTGGGTAAAATGTATGAAATGGTGTCTCGTGACTTTCCGAATGTTCTGTTCTCAGAATAAATAAAATAAATTTCCATTGTAGGAGACAACCACAAAATTTTGTCCGAAATTATGTAAACGATCACATTTTTGTATTTGCCTGATTAATCGTAGTAAATAATAGCTTTAATCGATAATCATTATACGATAAGTGAGTGCATGTGCATACATAACAAAAATAATCATTACACCCATGTAATTATGTGCATTGTAGGTACCGAGGTGATATTATTTAAACCAGATTTAAGCAGTAGAAAATCTAATTGTCCATATGTGATTAAACCACGTGTGAAAATTAAATGTTGAACTGATTTTTTTTTTTCAAAATTTCAATTATTTGTATGAAGTTTATTTACTCTGAAGTGGCATAGCCAACTCAAAAAAAAAATACAAAAATTAAAATTTTTGGAAAAAAAATAAATTATTTTCAGCTACATCAATAATGTCGTTTTTAAAATTTTAAGACTCTATCTACCTCACTGAAAAGTCACGGACCGGTACTGTTGTATATGTATCTATTAAATAATATTGAAAAATGGACCGGTATAATAGAAAATATTAAGAAATTTCTTTGAAATATGAAACACGGAAATACACAGAAAAAAGGTCTATTTTTTCAATGATAGAAAATTTTTACTTTGATGTGTATTTTTAAGCTTTAAAAGTTTTTCTAATAAATTGAATACCTAAACTTGTTTTCTGTTCTCTGTTTTCTGTTTTTTGTTCCGAAAACGGAAGGTAACTTATATACCTACCTGAAAATTTAAATTTGCTTTCAAATTTTCAAAGTAAAAGGCTTTTTCCGCTATTGTGCGCACTAGTAATACTATTTAAAAAATCACGTTCCTTACCAAATACGAACATATATTTAATAAAATCTGCATCACAAATTGTAATTCATAAGTATTTATCAACAATCTCCGCAATATATACAGGATGTATCGGAAAACTTTAACCAGCGACTCCTGACATTATTTGAAGTAAAAAATGTAATTAAAATTTTGGCATCCGGTGACATTTTTGATGTTTTTTTTTTTACTAGGTTTTGGACAGTTGAGGGCGGGATAAGAGGTCAGGCGGTTACTCAGCTGAGTAACCAGTGACGACATGCAGAATTTTTGGATTTTTAAGAAGAAAAAATCGAAAACAAAAAAAAAACTTCATTGAAAAAGTCACCGGAGACCAAAATTTGATTTACATTTTTTTCAAAATTTGATGAAATATAAATTTTTTACTCCAAATATGGTCAGGAATCACTGGTTAAAGTTTGTCTATATTTTTATATATTTTTTCTTGCGTATTGCAGTAGCTTTACATAATGTAATATGATCCATTATTATTACAATTTACGGAATACAAAATGGTCTATGTCACTTTGACACTATTTTCGATAACAGTTACGCTGTTTACGATATCAGTTACTGATGACTTTGGGCAAACTGCAGGGGTTAATTAATATAACAATATTATGTAGCATAAGTTACGCGTTATTGACAGTGAGGTTTGCATTTGATGCAAAATTACCTATAGCTAAGTAGTCGTTAAGTTTGATTGATAACATCGGTCGTAAGTGTATAGCGTATAGGCATATTTTTTTTTTTAATATGAGAAACTTAAATTTTTATGGTTGTGTTTTGTATGAGATTTAGTACTTTCCATCGGGGCGTAAATCTATAATACAAAAATTAATATTTGTTTGTTTGTTTGTTCGTACCTTATGAGCGGCCATACCGTTCATCCGATTGCGATGAAACTTTGGGAATATGATGTGCATACCCAGGATGGTTATAGGATAGTAGCTCTGGTGTCATTAAATTATTTCCTATACTATTCGTACGTTTGCGATTAAAATCTCATCCGATTAATTTATTTTTTAATTGTTGTGAACATGCCCGTGAATACTTCTATATATATATACCTGTGAGCTCTGGCATTAAGAAACTCGCATAAAAAATTAAATAATGGGTGTATTTTATGGAGTTAGGCGGCAGGTAATAAAGGCTGCGTGGGGGGTATACGGGAGGGTCGGTGAGGGGGGGCTACGCAGGAGGGGGGACTATCAGCTAGTATAATATAATAATCGACTATATAAAGCGCCATTTAGTCTTAAAATCATCTCAAAGGAGCCTTAATATTTTTTTAAAGCTGGTAGCCTCAATAACTTTAAAGAAAAATTATAATTTAGCGTTTTTACCAATTTCAAATAATAATTTGTATGGATATCAAATTTATTTAATGTGTCTACAGTAAAAGACATATAGTTTTATCCTTGATGCATTTGAATGAAAATATGTTATATACTTTTGTTTTTGGCGATTCATCCTCTGTGCATACCCCTTCGGTGACTGAAAATATAGTTATATTTTCTGTAAATTGGTACAACTGTCGAAGGAGCAACTGTAATGGAACCGTATATGCAAACTATTGGAATTATTCACACAACTCTTCAATTTGGGAGGCGGTTATGGATACCGCCGACCCGGAAATCATTCATACCTCTGCCATAGTTCACTGCAAGTGGTTCGCTACGTTTGGTACAGGGGTGCACGGGTTCCTGGGATGAGGTTTGTCACGGCTCTACGGGTTTGTCTTGGTCTTGGTGGCGATGCTTCTGCCCAACTGCTGTTTGGCGGGCCGAATCGGGAAAAACCGGTTGAAGGAGACCCTTTGACACCTCCAGGGCATCTAGCACGGTCGATACATGTTATATCGATAATATCGGTAACTTGTCGTCATTCCCGAGCATGACTAAAGATCGCCAACGAAAAAAAAATATAGTTCACAACGACTATGTGTTTCTTAATTTATTCACCATGAGCTTGTACGTTAGCGTTCTGCATTCGTGCACAGGAACAGTTAAAAACGGGACTGAAGTTCTTACGAACAAATTTTCAGGGTTCCAATGTTTATTGGCGGGAACATGTAAGAATAATTTGTTGGTATACGTAATTTTGTACGTACGTACATTGAAACACTGTTTATTTGTTCGTAAGAACTTCAGTCCCGTTGTTAACCGTTTTTACGAATAAAATGATCGCATTTTAGAATAACATTTTTCTCCGTGTAGTGGCAGTGGTGGATACATACACAATATATTATACGCATATGTCCTCCTGATCACGCTGACCCTCAGATTCCTACACCCATCCCTCATATATTTTTTCCTTGTCATTTTCCTTAATTTACTTTAAAAAAAACCCTCCACAGTCTCCACACAGCAAAAACAAAGATAATTTAAGCCCTGGGGGAAGTTATTTTCCTCATAGCATCCTACAAAAATTTTAAAAATGTTAAGTTATCACAAATGCACTAATTAATACCATTTTGATTAGTAACCAGTACCCACTGGTACACTACAATGTATTTGTATTATTATATTCCGGCCTAGAGGTAAACACACATCTTTAATTAGGTAATTATTGATATGCTATAATTAATTAAAATGGGGCAGACGGTTTATTTACACGTTTTCCCGAGACTATTGCACTTCTGTGTTTTGTAAACACGTCAATTAAATAATTATTGATAATAATAACATCATGTACCCACACAATTATAATTTATTATTTTCGTTTTATACCTTTCCTATGTATCCAAAAATAATTTGAGATACACTAAATAACTAACTAACCATCACGCTGTTTCTCCGCAGGGGTAGACAAAGAGGATGGACCGCCAAACAACTCGGTCTTGGCACACACTTCTTGCCTCATTCACATTCATACATACTCTTCTATTATTCTGACACTTGACATGGCTCGAGTCAAGTATATAGATGCTGGAATTTTGACATGCCGTTTATGACAAAATGTTAATTGTTCAAGAGAGCGAAAAGAAAGTTTTTTTTTCTATCAAAAAGTCATTTCTCCTGTTTTTGTACACCTGTTTTATCAGATTATTATAAAATAACATTGAATAGATCTTTCAGAATACGAAATATATTTTGTAAATTACATTAGTAACATAATTTAAGTTATTTCTAAGTTTTAATAAAAAAAACTGTATTAAAATGCACGTCGTAAAGTACACACTTATTTTTCCTAGAAATATTTCGAAACTACAGATAGAAAGAGAAAAAATGAAGAAGAATGACACGTTTAACTCATTTTCGTATCTTTTGTGCTTTAAAGCATTTCAAATTTTCATTATCCTTATAATTCACTTGATCGTACCATCGTACGTCGTATATTCTCCTTACACTCCTTTCTTCGTTCATTCGTTCTACATTCCCAAATAATTTGAGCGTAGGTATCTTTCTTGATCGTACGCAACGCGAAGCTTACATCAAAAGATACTGTGTTATAAAGTATCTGTACCTACCGTGCATTACGCTTACATCACCCTTGCATTTTTGGATCTCCAAATTGCTCACACGACCATACTGGTTTTAGCACACATACGCCTCAGGGATCTCATTTCTACCGAATTCAGTGAACTTTCCTCTGACAGTTCCATGTCTCACTGCCATACATAAATATAATTAAAATAATAGTTTATTCCAGAATACGTGCAATGCAATACATTCCATAATTATCCACTCGAGCGCTTTTTGCCACTTTATGGCACTATTTCCAAACCCTCGGATTGCTTTGTTGCCCAAATGTGGCAAATTTTCAAATTTTTTTTTTTATTAAAACGACTACATAATATATTGTACATTCAAAATACAACAAAATAAATATTCTCTAGATTCTTTAAAATGTTTTAAGATTAAAGATTTAATTATATTTTTTTTATAAATCCTACAAATATGTGATAATAGTCAAAAGATAGTGGAATTCATTGGCTACATAGAACTATAATCAGTTTGTATGTCTCCATATTCAAATTCGGAGGTATGATTTTTTTAATGTTACCGGAAAAATATTTTAATTGCTCTGTCGCTCCAGTAGTTAAGACACTACTTGGAGTAAAAAATGTAAATGAAATTTTGGTCTCCGGTACTTTTTAAATGTTTTTTTTTTAACTTTTTCTTCAAAAACAAACAAAATTTTTTTTCTTCCATATGTCGTTACTGGTCAGTAAGCCAAGTAACCGACTCTTCACCCCGCCACTAACTTCCCAAAACCTACAGATTTTTTATGTTTTTGGAGGAAAAAAAACTTCAAAACCAAATTTTCGTTTAAATTTTTTACTTCAAATAATATCAGGAATCACTGGTTAAAGTTAGTCAAGTACGATCATTAACAACCTGTATATTCCTTTCACACGAAAGTATTGGTTTTATGGCGTTTAAATTCCACGTTACCAGCACTTCTACACGTTCGCAATACCTACTAGACTTGTAATACACACCAGACAAAAAACTGTATGCCTATTGTGTCTTGATCTAATTTATTTTAACACCCAGACACACAGATGATAACGAGGTGCATACAAATAATAATAATAATATATTTTTATAATTATAATAAATTTTATAATAGCATAACTGATCGCTGATAACCTATATACTTACTGTATTTATAGAATATTATAGATAACAGCAAGAATCAAGATATCATTATAAATAATTAGGGGGCCGCTCTGCCAATTTCTACCGATTTATTACGTGTTTTCCTTAAACATTGAAGTTTTTAAGTTCTTAAAAAAATATATTTTATTCTTTAGTATCTTTACATTCTCCACGCCGAAACGGTAATTATTTAAAATTCCCTCGATAGAAATAAATCGCAAAGTATGCTCCGAAAATTATTATTTACACGTTTGTTTCTGTTATTTTACAAGTTAGGTGTGTACGAAAAAAAATCACAATGTTTCTTTAGATGCTACTTGACACAGCCCCCACGACATTTTTGCTCTTTTTCAAACGAGTCGTCTTTTACTAAACATTTTCACAACTTTTCGCATGAATTTTATGGTTTTTAATGTTAGCGCGCTCGCTCCCACGTTCGTGTTGTCGTATCTTTCCATCTTCTTCTTTTTGAGCGGGTTAGAGCGGCCTTAAGGCACAATATTATTCACGAAATTCACGTGTGACAAAGTCATCATTTTTGCCATTCAAAGCCATTTTCTTATTTTGACGGTTGAAAGTCCGTAAAAGCTTTTGAACAAATTGTGATCAGCAGAAGAGGAAAACTACCATGTTAATAAAAGCTTGTCAGCTTATTACAATTTTATAGAAAGCTGAAACGCACCTAGAATCGGCATTTAACGGGGACCTTTCGAATGTCAAAAAACAAAATGATACTGAATGGCTATTTGATGACAATGTTACATTTGGATTTTCTGCGAAACTACAGGACCTAAGGTAATTTATAAAGGTATCTAAAATAAAATCATGTTTCAAGGTAGGTACCTACCTACTGAATTATTACAACTTATGTATTTTAAATTATATTAAATGGTGCTTACATGCATTTTTATACACTGTAAGTTACGGCGGTTTTAGGTATGCATGGGAAATTCAATGTTATCTATTTATAAAAGCACGTTTACTAAGAGCCATCGATGCTACGTGACGACAATATTTAATTTACCTATTACGAGCGCAGCCTTTTAATACGTACCTAGGATAGAAATAAAAAAAAACATTGCGTTTCTAAGATATAAGATAACGAGGAATTACATATTGATTTAAGGTTACATGTTATAGTGTATCGTGTAAAAAGAACCTAGTTACATAATTAGTAATATAATGTTGTTCAATCCTAATGATTGAGATTACTTGAAATATTTTCAGGAAAATCAAATAAAAATCGAGGTTCGTTTAGATTACAAGTCGCTTTATTAACGTTATTGTGTTGACAATGAATATTTTACTGGACCAGACGTCCGTTATATTGGATGTTCTAAGCAATTCTGAAACTAGAGAACCCGACACTGCGGGAGCCCAGCTATCTATCTTGTGTCATCGGCAATTTCTTTAATCGTTCGTGCATTAGACACATACGATGATAATCGACACTCTTTTAAGGTACTACATAACTGACATCTGTTGAGACACCTCAAAACTAGATACATATAACTATCTATACTAACTACATCTTTTGAAGGATGTTGAAACTACATGTATAAAATAAACCTATATACTACAAATTTATCCATAGCAACCCTACAACCATTTCGAAAACTTTCCCAAAATCTACTCGTTTTCCAATATACTGCATTTTTCTGCCACTAATTTATCTTTTCTTGACTGAAAAATGATTCCCTCATCCGTAATACCCTTTACACACGTAAGTTTTTTTCCGTAAGTCGCTCACGTAAGCAACTTATGGCCAAACACTTATTGGCCAAAAGTCGCCTACGTGAACCACTTACGGGAAAAAACTTACGTGTGTAAAGGCAGCCTATACGAGTATAATGATTTTTTTTATTTCTGAGACTACTCTAAACGTAAGCCTCTCATACGAGTTATCTCTACTATCATATTATTACTATTTCCACCCCTTAAAACATAATATAATCCATTAAAAAATATATGATTTATGTAACTCATTAATATTCTTTGTTTAGTATCTGCACTTAAAAATTAAACACTAACCAAATTTTTATTCCCAGCATCAGCCGAAATACGGTTGGCGGGGTTGATAACTTCATGAGTTTCCAAAGAAATTATTATTTAATTTTAATGAATATTATATATTTAGTAGGATTGTAGATTGGTCGTCTAAGTTCAACAGATAGTAAAACCTTTGGATTTCGGATTTTTGAGAGATTGATGACGAGAGGCAGATACATATCATAAAAAAGTGATCATTAAATTGGTTATTGGATCTTTCTTGATTAATAAGTTATTTAATCAGATTGATTGGTATTTGATTGCTGTTTTTATTTCAGCCAACTCATCTTCTATGTTCCTCGTTCACTGTCGATTATTTTTTCGCCGTAACATTTTAGGTAATAATATTTGTAATAATATAATATCATTATTATTACAAATATTATGCATATTTTAAGATTTATTTTATTTTAATCTGAATTCAGAATAATATTTTGGTTTATAAATAGGTAATTAAAACGAATCAGATAATTTTTTTTCCTTAAGCCAGAGGTTCCCAAAGTAGGTGCCGCGAGGCTCTACTAACAACTCGAACTATTTTTGCCACAATATGGCAGTATTTCCAAAACCACGGATTGCTTTGTTGCCAAATAAATATGGCAATCTCTAGATTCTTTAAAATGTTTTAAAGTAAAAGTTTTTTTTTTAATAAATCCTACGCAAAATGGACATGAATACAAACATTTTATCATCACAGTTAACTGACCGGTTTGCAAAGTACTTCGCAGAAGACCAAGTGGAGATGGATTGTGTGGATCGTGTGGATGTGAAGATGGATTGTGTGGATCCAAGATTCCATTCCGTACTTAAGCTTCACAAAATTTTACTACGCAAGAAGAAAAAAAATCTAATCGACCTCTCGAGCGACAACAGCCTAAAAACAAATTACGTTTGTTCGGATTTGACGGAATTTTAGTTTCAGTCGAAAATGAGTATCCGATTCTAAATGCAAAAGCTATAACGCCGTTCTTCCATGGAGCTACGTTCAAGCGACGCGATCGCCGCTCGTCTGTATTTTCAATATATTATCAGTGTTTGAAATCGCCGCTAGGCGCTGCACTAGCAAAATTGTATGACAGGTAGCGGTAGCGTCGCTTGTAAATAGCTACGTGAACGATGGGCGTAAGGGTCCTCATTTCTTTTGCGACTTCATATCTGGATTTTCAGTGGTTTCTGTTATAAAGGGCAAATATCGCTCAAAAATAAATTTGGAAAAATAAATGGGAGTAGCTGTATCAAGCCTTATTCCCTGATTCGAAAAATTATGCAGTGAGCAGCAGGCTCACCTGTCGCACTAAACACACACCTCAAGAGTATGTAAAAGTTTTTTGTAATTATATTTGCATTTTCTTTGTACTTTCACCTACATTTTCCTACCAATAAATGTATTTGTTCATTTTAAAAACAAGTTGAATTAGTTTCTTACCTAGTTTCTTCTTCATAGTCGTACAAATATGAAATATAGCTACCACAGATATATTATACGACTAAGGTGCCGTGATAAAATTCAATTTTTCTAAGTGTGCCATGCCTTGGAAAAGTTTGGGAACCCCTGCCTTAACCGATTGAATTGTTTTCTTGTTTTTGCCGACGTTTGTATCTGTAGTAGTCATTTTATAAATGAATAAAAATAAACACATTTGGTTTAAACAAACTAATTCCGTTGATAAAATAGTTCACTAGAGTGAGTACCTACTTCGAACAACAGGAAGAAAAGGAACACTGAACACTTCAATTAAATAATATAAAAGGTGTTTAGAATATTATATGATCTTAGATAATTTTTTTTATTTTTTCTTTACATGGTATAGGTATTACTATTTACAATTCAGTGTTTAACCTCACTAGGACAAGCCTGTAAGATAATATGATATAGCAGATGTACGTAGGTATACTAAATTGTATGCTTGCTAATCCAGTTTTTCGATGAAAAAGGCTATTGATTTTTATCAAGTTTCTCGTCATTAAACCATTTTCATATCAAATTTTAAAATAAATATTCAAGCTGAAAGCTTACGTATAATATACATAGATACCCATTATGATAAAAATTACAAAATTCAATTGAAAACAATAATGTTTGCCTCTCGGCAGGAATCGAACCTGCAAACTCAGCTCTCAGCTTCTCAGTTTTTCTCACAACATTTAAATTTATTTTTATGAAATAAACTGTTCCTACATAAAATATTAGCTTTGGTATCGGTAAAGAAGTTAAACCACATTATGCAACAATTACAATTGTCAGGCTTTTTTTGTAGGCCCTGACGAAAATATTTTCCCTCGGGGGTCTAAACTTTTTAGGAAAAGGAAGGTGAGGAAGCTCTATGAAAGAAAATGTATCAAGCAATGACGGACGTTTGAATCCATTCCTCCTACTATACACTCCCGATCCGGCACTTGGTAGGCAGACGCATCCGCCACCAAAACCTGGACAAACCTCACCCATATGAACGGTTGTTGCTAATAAAAAAATGTAGTTACCTCTATAGACATCTCTGCGTGAACTGATAACAGATGTTGTTGCTTACCGAAAATATTTACAACTTCAACGGATTATGTCTTATTTATAATTAATTATACTGGTGTTATTGATTTATCGTCAGACTCGTGTAATTTCTATCAATAATCAACATTCAACATGATATCAATAAGCCGATAGCTGAATTGCATTTTATAGCCCGATTTATCACATAATATTATTTTCGATGATAATATATTGAAGCCTCACAGTTAGAGATAAAACCACTGTTGGTAGAGTAACGTGATCATCTCTGGTCGCTGACTTGTTCTACAAGGTGAACCACAATAGCTAATACAAAAAAATACTTGCTTAAAACAACATCGTCGCTTCCTGCAAAACATGCAGACAATATTCAGTTAAGACGATACTGTTCAAATTTGTAAAGTATGTAAAAGCACAGGATTCTCTAGAAGAAAATCACGTATTTACCAGGGTACAACTTTATAACGATTTTCTGTTTAATTACAATATTATACATAGGTTTAAAAAAATCAAAACATATCAAATTGCATAATATTTTAATAAAAGTTTGTACCTTCTTGGTCATCATAATGTAATATTTTCCTATTCCATAAGGCAATTTTTCCCATATGGATTCCTAAACACTGTGATAATATTATGGCCGCCTCCCTTTTTAACAAATAATTTCTTACGTGGTTAATGTTTATTTATCCTAATAATATATGAATGTTCTGGACATTCACGGATAAAAAATAGAAACTAAATCTAAATGTATATATTCACATAAATCTAAATGTTGAATTGATTATATTATTTTATTTGAATTGATTTTTTTATTAAGATTAGCTTTTTTTTTTTTTTTTCCAGATTTACAGGAACGGCTTTAGTTTTTCCCATAGGAAAAACTAAACCCTTTCATAAACTTTTCCATATAAATGATCATCTAGTAAATCCACGTTATGCAAGTGCATTATATAAGTATAATTAATACAAAACAATACAAGAACAACACGTTAATCTACCAAACTATTAAATGGGAATATAATTCACCGTCTCCAGATATTTTCATATCAGAGGGTTCGGCTCGGTGGAATTCCTAATTTGACCGATAAATCCTACTGATCCCTCAATATAAATATTTAAAAAATCTTTCGTAATTCTACATGTATTTAAAATGACTGATTTTTGCATTTTTATATACAAATTCTTTGACAAATCTAATATGCCTAAATTTTTAATAAGAGAGCTAGGTATAATGCCAGTAGCCGAAATAACAAAAGGTAATATTTTTATAGTCTGAGAATGCCAAATTCTTTTAATTTCATTTCCTAAATCTGTATACTTTCTTATTTTTTCAGAAACAGATTTTTGAATATATTAATACATTTTAAAGTATACATTTTTATTTATATTTATTTTTCTATTATTTAGATTGTGTCTGTTGAATTTGAGATTTGGTTTGATTATTTGTATGTAATTTAATTTTATTGTATTTATTTTATCTTAATTTAATTTTTTATTTCATTTTCTGTCTTTTATTGGAGGCACTGCTGAAAACCAGCTGCATTCCAGGAGAAATCCTGAATTGCAGCTGAGCAGTGACCTTTTCGTCAATAGAACCAACGAGCAATCAAAAATGTGTATCTAATATTGTAAAAAAAAACAGATTTATTATTATTTGAAAAAGTAATGCACAAGACATTAAAAGTGATGAAAAAACTAGGTTAGATAGGTTGAAACGGCCAGGTTAGATTATGGGTTATTTTTTTCTTCACTTTTAATGACGTTTCAAAGGGGTGTTGAAATGCCACCACTTTGTTGAGTTGCCATGAAACCTTTTTATACACGGTGTCCAGAAACTAGTGTTATAAACTTCATGTTTGGAGTCGATTTTGTGATATAACTTTCTTTGATTGAGCTTTGATTGAGTAAATCGAGTCCGAAGTTGGAATTCTCAGGTTAATCAGCTGTTTTTAATGCTTCTAAGAGTAGATGCGGCTGCAAATGTGTTTTTTACCGTAATTGCCGAGAAAACATGTATGTACGTAATCGAAATGCTCAAATCGAAAAAAGTTTTGGTATGTAAATATTTACTGAACCGCTGCACTTTCAATAGGCATAAGAGTTTACAGAAAGTACACTCTATTACTACGAGAAACAACTATCTTCATCGGGGAGATGGTACCTAAAGGGATGCATTAAAATTCCATTTTTGGTCAAAGTTCAAAATTTCACGTGTTTCGACTAGATTTTCACGTGTTAAAAATTTCACGTTTTCGGTAAATAATTACCAAGTGATATGTAGGTTCACCAGTTCCACGATTGTACCACTAGTTTCCGGACACCGTGTATAAATTTTTGAACCCCTCATGCAGGTTTCTTCAAAGCTCGTACCTCCCAGAGGCAGCACTCTATGCATACTTACGTTTTATTTAGTGTTGTTTACTGATTTCTATTTTTATTAATAATATTTTTTTCATTTACGGATTATTTTAACTTCTCGTCCTCGTTTTGTTTAGTTACAGTAATATTTTAACCAAGTTTTTATCATTATTTAAAACCGGTTAAGTTACTTTCTGACTCAACTGACCAATAAATTACATTTTTCATTAAATACTGTCATTAACGGCATTTCAAAAGTTTCTTCAAAAGGCGATCGTAAAATATATATCAGATTCGAAGCATTAGATATGTAGAACTCAACACTAAATTTGTCCATAATTCGACCGGTCTATTATACCTACCTGATGTAGAGAACGTTACCAATTAGCATAATGTAATGTGACGAAATTATAGTTTTTAGCCAGCAGACAAACAATTATTACGGAAAAAATAAACCATAGTTGGTCCGACAAAGAAAATTTTCCGTTCATAGAAGGCTAATTAATACTATTATAATTTTAACCTGAATGTCTACGTCGCATATTTTGAGAATTACTAAGGCAACCATTTCTGTGAAGTATGTATACCTGCTGATGTAACTGATGATGATCGGGCGTGTGTGTGTGGTGACACTATCCTAATATCCAAGTGGATTGATTTTTATCGTAGGTTATAGAAAAAATAAATATTATTTGGTTATTCACCACGGTAATTGAATTATTTTATGAAATATATTATTCTATTTTCGAGATCTGCAGAATGGAGGGTTACTGGTTTTCATTGTAAACTAGCTATGTTCCTGGAGTTGCTCGGGCTTTACGCAGAGTTTTTCGAAATCAGATGTAGACAGCTTATTTCCTCTGTGAACGTCAAAACTGGGCAAAACTTTATAAAAAAATATTAAAATTCTGCTGTAAGGGTTGGGAATAGGGGACGGAGATATTTTTTCTAAAGCTCGTGTAAACAGTGATCTTCTTTTAGAAGGTCAAGTGTGAAGAATTTCATCAATCTCGGAATAATTAATTGATTTAAAAAAAAAAAAACAAAGACATCCACGAACATCATCGTTCTTCATATTCGACTTTTTGTCGCCGTTTTTCAAATACACCATTTTTGACAAAACATATGTTATGTATATAACTTTGGATGGGTTGTTTTACAGAATTTTAAAATCTATCTAAATTCTTTATTTATTTATTATTTGAAACATTTACAGAGTGTTAACAAGTATTACATTAATATTATTGCTTTGGAATGTGCACAGATAACATGAGATACAAAATACAGAAAGTGTACAGAGAAAGAGAAGATATAAAAAGATAAAGAAAATACATAATGATAAAACAATTATATGTCTGTTCTCCATGACGTTTCATGGTAGAAGATTTTTAATTTGTTTTTTAAAAAATGCGAGACTGTTTGCAAAGATATCTTTCTTTTTTTTTTTTTAAAGAAAGACAAACATTCCCGGGTTACGAATAACCCAACAACATTTGAAAATCTCCTACTACCACCACACTAAGCGGAAGATGTTGCTTGTGTTGTGATGAAGGACTTAGCCAGCCGAGGAATCGAACACGGAACGCCTGGGTGGGACCCAAACGCGATGCCCACTGAACCACTGACCGGTCTATCTATAAGGTCACATTCGATTGTATTGTATAGACGACACATTCGAGACAGAGGATTGAAGCATGCGTTATTGTTATTAAATATTTCAATATGGAATATATTTTGACTCCTTAAAACACGTTTTTTTTTTTTTTTTTCATTTCCTTGAAGCAACTGGCCAACATAAAGATATGATAACAGAACTTGATTGGGACTGTCAACAAACTTGAAAATTAAATTGATTACTTTTAATTGATAAACTAATGTTTAAGACAAGATTTTTTCATAGCACAAAGGGTAACAATTATTATAAGCTTTAATTTATTAGCCTGAAACACTCATCCATTTTGAAAAAACCTCCCGAGAAAAGATACATGCCGCCGACTGGACATGTATCGCAGTCGCAGTCAACGGCTTGTATCTTTTCTCGGGAGGTTTTTTCAATATGGATGAGTGTTTCAGGCTAATAATTATTGCTTATAATAATTGTTGAAAATTAAAGTTGAAATTTAATGATTTTTTTCAAATTCTGTGAAACAACTACTTACTTCTACTTCTTCAATCTTCTTAAATTCACTTTGTGTGTCATTTAATTTAAATATTTTTTTGTGGAAATATCACAAAGTTTGTGAAAACGATCCTAACTTCAGTTTTGGAAGGCTAATTTTGTCCGGAAAACTTGTTGTTTTATATTTTATTTTCTTTCTTCGTCTAAAAAATTACATTTATAATGATATGAAATATTGGCAGTTCACGGTCATTATAAATATTAATGTATAAAAAATGTGTCATGGCCCATCTAATGAAAATGTTCAAATTAAATGAATTGATATGTAAAATTATTAAGATGTTTTTTTTGTAAAAAATAAAGTTATGAATAAGACTGCAATGCATTAAAACGTTTTAACATTTTTTATCGCAAAATAAGTAGCTCTTGTATCATTTCAATTGATGAACCTTGATAATTATTATTGTACGGAATGCGTAGGTACTTCGTAAACTGGGTATTACCCCGTCTTATATCAAAAGAATTTTGTTCTCATGGATTCTACCTATTTACAAGATGAAATCATCACACAAGAACATACACACGAATATGATCATAGTAATTATTGTTTTATATTTGTATTGTTTGATCTGTCTGATGTTAAGTTCAATAAATATATGATGGAAATGAATACATATTTTCCGGGAATAGATGAATAGTGAATCGAGAAATATATAAATAAGTACAAGATGGAAGTAATAGCCGTACATACAAATATGTATACAGGGTGTATTGGCACGTATTCGACCAACTTTAACCAGCGATTCCTGATGATATTTAGAGTAAAAAATGTTATGGCGACTTTGCTCTCTCGTAACGTTTATTGTTAATAATAAAAAAAAAAAATTCCATACTACGTCACTGTCCACCACTCCACGATACCCCCACCTCGCTACCCGCACCGATAACGCGATAGAGCACCGCAGCGGGCGGCGAGGTGGGGGTAGCGTGGAGTGGTGGACAGTGACGGAGTGTGGATTTTTAAATTTTTAAATTTTTTATTGAAAATAAACGTTACCGGAGACCAAAGTCGCAAAACATTTTGTACTCTAAATATCATCAGGAATCGCTGGTTAGAGTTTGTTGGGTACGTACCGATGCACCCTGTATATTTAAAATAATAATATAATTACATAAATAGATAATATGTCAGGTTATGACCAGCATACTTCATTTTCAAATAACAGCGATATTCAATTTAATAATATTATTAAAAAAAATTGTTTCTCCGCAACAAGAAAACAAAATACAAATAAATAATTATTTTGGTGATTTCTCGAAGCTGACATCGCGTTTGGGTCTTTCCCAGGCGTCGTGTGTTCAATTCCTCTGATGCTGGGCTAACTCTTCCAACACGACACAAGCAACATTTTCAGCTTAGTGCAGGGGTAGTAGGATATTTTCAAATTTCGTCAGGTTATTCGTAATCAGACTAATCAGGTAATGTTTGTCTTTAAAAAAAGTTTATTTGCATAAATGGTAGGGAATTTAACAACGTGTCAAAACAGTTGTATTTTTCTTATTATTTTACCCTCTCTAATCTTAATCTCCTTTACATATTAAATGTAACACTTCATATTCTGTCAGTAATATTACAATGAAATTATTTTATTTATTTTACATTCCTATCACCTAACTCAGAACAAGTTATAGTGAGGTAGGTAATGTAAAGCATACAATTAAATTATGTATAAAATTAATTCTGGTACCTACTTAGATTATTAATTTTTGTATGAAACGGTAAAAATAATATTTCATAAATGCCGATTTGTCGTCACTGAAACTGAATTATGTTATTACATTATATATTTTTTATATATACACGTTCGTACTTCATATGCGTAACTGAAAACTGAAAACGTAAATTAAAAACGGAAAATATTAATTTAAATAATCTTACTATTTCTTACTAATATTATAAATGCGAAAGTTTGTATGGATGTATGTGTGTTTGTTACTCTTTCACGCTAAAACTACTGAATGGATTTTAATGAAACTTTACAAATATATAGCTCGTACGTCAGAATAACATATAGCTATATATAACTATTTTCAATATAATATAAAATAATTGAGAATGACATTTTACAAAACGATCAAATTTCATTTAAATAAAAATTTTATTTAAAAAAATTTGTGAATTTATTGGAAGTACTTTGAATCAAATCAAGAATTATATATATTTTAAGTAAATGGATTAAGAATTTTGTTATAAACATAGATGGGACCTTGGAAAAGAAAATAGGCAATAGAAGTACTAATCCTGCGCAGACGAAGTCGCGGGCAGAAGCTTGTGAGAAAATAAAAAATAAATTTAAATGATTCCATCACCCGTGACTTATTTAAGTTTAAAATTATTTAGTACTTTCCAATGATATTTCTCAATAATTAACTTGAAACGAAGTACCTATCGTCGTCTATAATTATGCGATAAGTGGGACGTGTGTGCGGCCCTTTTCATACAAAAATTAAATTTGGATTGAAGGCAAAGAATTAAGCAAACAATAAAATATTATTTTAGTCTATGAAGTAAATATTATCTAGTACGGATATGTGCTACTTTATTTATTTATGTTTAATTAAAAAATATAGGTCTTTCAAAACTTAAATTTTTCATGATTTTGGAGTTGAAATATAAAATAAGAATGCTTAAAAAAACCCTTTTAATTAGCATAAATTTAAGTAAAAGTTGGCCGATTTAAATTGGTAAACAAAAAATATGATGGTTTATTTTTTCATTATATTAACACAGTAGATAAGATAAGATTATTTTTTTAATAATTATAATTCACTCACAAAAAATGCCAAAGTTCCCTCTAAAGTCAAGAAAAATTGCTTACTTTAATGGGCTATATTTTATAATTTAAAATTAAATACTTAAATAAAATAGCACGTATTATCCGTACTAGATATTTAATATACCTTTTGATAATTTTTTGTTTGGTTAAATATTTTGAACTTAAATTTAAATTAGTTTTATATTATGAAAAAGGCCGCAAAACCGTTGGAAAATGACAGAAAAATAATGACCAAATCTAAAATAGAATATAATGGAAACAAATTTAAAAAAATTCCCAAACTTACCGCAAGACACCAAGATGACCACCATGATGAAGACACATCTCTCAGCCCCGATGATCTTGGATAATGTAGAGGAAGACATTTTGTGCGAAATAATGATTATTAATATTGAGAAACGTAAAAAAAAATAACCACCACTATAATTACACTGCACTAGTTACATTACAAAATGATTTAGATCAACTGAATAAGTCGGGTAGTTGCGAAGTATCTGCTAGAAAATTCCTTTAAAAAAATGTAATTTTCCGAATGATTTTCAGTTACTGATTTTAAAATCTATGAAAAATGATAACAATAGTAATTGGTAAAAGTTATAAGTGACAACAATCAAGTCAAATCAACACCCGTTGTATTGTCGCGATCTTATTGCTACCAGGAGTCGAGAGGAATGAGGAGGTGAAGGCACCAGCA
This sequence comes from Limnephilus auricula, assembly GCA_951813805.1. Taxonomy (NCBI): domain Eukaryota; kingdom Metazoa; phylum Arthropoda; class Insecta; order Trichoptera; family Limnephilidae; genus Limnephilus; species Limnephilus auricula. The sequence goes on along the minus strand of OX638389.1, from coordinate 38,842,772 downwards.
GACAAACAGACTAACCCGACTGAGAGTTCGTTGTGAACTGGAAACTGACAAGAGAAGGCGTACAGCGTGTGGCGTACGAACTACACATACGAGTTACGAGCAAACATGACGCACTCTTTGCACCTAGTTATTTATCGCAGAGAGGTGAACTCAAACAGCTGAGACGATCCTTCTCTAGCCGCTTACCTACTCGTAAATCGTAACAAATAACAGAGATGACATATTTCGTTATTTATTTCAAATATTCGCAGCTAAATCAGCAGGCGTTAGAAGACCATTAATTGATAAACAAAATAATGTCAAACTACGCAATACTGACAATTTCCCAGCATTATTTATTTTATTTCTCAATTTGGGAGGAGGGTATGGGTACCGCCATTTATTACAAGGATGCCGGTTTCATGGTGTGAGGTTTGTCTAGAATCTAGGTCTTGGCGCCGAGTACGTTTGCCCATCTGCTGCGACCGCAGTGGAAGGGAAGGATTCATACGTCACTCCTGGACACATTGAGCCCCAGATTCTTCATACTTTTTCCTAACCCAGAACATCCTCTCCTTCCTTTCCCTATAAAAACCCTCCCCACAGCATCCTCAAAGATGACACCGGCCCTGGGATTTTTTCCTCGGGGCCTCCTGTGTAGAGCTATTGTTACCTAATTATTTTATGGATATACGGAATCTTCTATATATATACTTTTTTAATTATAGCAGAAGCCTCAAATGCAGTTATTTGTACCTACAGCTGAAGAGAGAGATCAAATTTTTATAAAACTTTACATATTATCCTGATTAGCGATAACGGTAACAAAACTGACGACCGGACAACTCAGTATCACGCAACTTCAACACCTCTTTTGAAAAGTAAAAAAATGATTGATTACGTTACGTTAGGTTATGGGCTGATTTTCATTTTTTTTCGTAACATTTAATAACTTTTCAAAGGGGTTTCATTTTTATCATTTTTTTCATAACTTTTAATGCCTTTTCAAAATATGGTATGAAATTGTATGATTCTGTGACATTCTGTGAGACATGGACTGGCAGAGGAAAGATGACATGCCGTGAAAATGAAATCCCCGAGGTGTGCGTGTGATAAAACTGTCAATGTTTGACCATTTAAAAAATGTGAAGAATCGTAAAGATTGCAAGGCCAATGTTTGCGTAATGAGTAGATAAGAATAAGAAAGGGACACTCAGATGGTTGGGGCAGTAAAGCGAATGAACGAAGAAAGGCGTCTAACGAGAATATAGGACGCGAAAGTGAATGGTAGACAAAGTCGGGGACGACCGAGGAAGACATGGGACGATTAAGTGAACCAAAAACTTGAAATGGGTTACCTCAAGAGTCAGAATAAAATAAGGGTACCTGAGACGATGTATAGATGTGAATGAAGCATGTGTATGCAAGACCACGTTCTTTGGCGGTCCATCCTCTTTAACTAACCCACGGGAGCAATTAACAAAATTTCAAGTTCTGAGATAGTTCTATTCAAGTTCTGTTATTACATCAAAACTGAAATAATTACAGAACTTGAATAAAACCCTCATATAACTGTTTTATTTATTTATTTGTTATAATAACAATACATGTACATTTTTTGATATTTTGACTGTCCAACTATATAGGTCTTCCGTTCTAGGACAGTCAAATTGATTAAAAGGTATCATACATATTAGGCAGGTAGGTAGGTACATGATGATTCATATAAGTATTAAATAAAGTTAAGATTCACAATTTCCAATCAATTAAGTATACAATATAAACACAATCAAATCAATTTAGTATATAATATACAAGAAAAAGCGTATTTGAAGTGAATAAACAGAAAACAGTAAATGAAAAGAAAATAAAAAGTTTGGTAACAAATGAATCAGATAGCATTTTTAATAATATTATTGACTCTGTCCTGCCTAAAAATGGTTACCATTTTGTTATTTTTTGGATACAAGAAAAACAGAATACAGGAAAAGAGTAAAAGAAAATAAAAAGAAAATAAAAATTTTGGAACAAAAGAAAGAACTGGAAAATTTACTTGGAAATTTGATGAATTGTTAAAATTCTGTGAAAAGTCGTTTAAGTGAAAAACTCACCTCAGGGCGCTTTGAATCTTAGTCACGTATTTTCACAATGAGTTAAGTATCACATTTACTTAAACGGTTTCAATAAACATCAATCACATCTCTGCTATTATTCCATTACATTTTACGAGAATAAGATAAGTAATAGGTAGGTCCGTATGCAACATACGAGTAGATACATAACTAATTTATGTTTAGATTTCTCATCCAAGTTCTTAGAACAATTCACTGGTCACTGTACAATAAATTGTACAATGTGCATTACCTCTACCAGGAGTGTCATGGTAGGAAGTGACCAACCTTCCTAAATGCTCGTACAAATTTATTTTTATTATACAGAAGTTAGCAGTAATTACTAACATGTTAACATTATGTTACGATTTTTTCCTGGTAAGTCTACAAGGAATAACAATTCTACAAGGATTTTAACAGGGTGATTACAAAAACAGGTAAAACATATTGACAGTAACAAAATAAAGTTAGGTCATCAATCCGTTTACAAAATGTTCTCGGCACGCGTTGAGTATCGGATACAAAAATATATAAATATATTTTTGCATAAAGTAGAGAAGAAAAGAAAAATAATATATAGTAACAAGTGCAAATAAAAGTTTGAATTGCAAAGTTCGTAGAAAATAACATAATTTTCTGCGAAGCTTGGGTGAATTGGAGAATATTATATGCTACATTAAGATGATAGACTTCGCTTTTCGGCCCATACAAAAAGGACGCCCGGGAAAAAACACTCTTCTACATCGAAAATTGCACAAAATGAATATATTTTTTTATACTGCCTTCTGAAGGGTGAAAACTATGTCGGTATGTTTTCGAATTTTCGATGCGTTTCGTATTAACGTAAACATTCACTGTCAAACATGTACGATTTATCAAAAAATATTATTTAAGGAAAAAGTGCTGCTAACTCAACCCTCATAAAGAATTATAAAAATATAAAAAGCTACCAACGTAGCTTCTCCTTTCTTAAAAATATATATTTTTTTAAATTTAAATTTCGTGAAAGTTTCGGTGTAGAAAAGTGTATTCTCCATAAACCCCTTGTCGAGAGATTTCTGTAGGTAACTTTTAGCGTTGTCTCATTCGCACATTTCGCATTCGCATGTATTGTAAGTGTGCGTGAGCTTATTGTAAGCGGGACAGAATGACAGACGCGGATGTTCCGCGTGTGGTTCAAAGTCTAGCCTCTTAAGAGCCATTGGACCAGCGGCTGAGAATAAAATATAAAAAATGCTTGCAACCGTTCAGGGAGGTTCCGATGAGAAAGATCGATTATTCCCCGTATCAAATTTATTAAATTAAAAATTTAATATCGATTTATTTCATTCATAACTTGCTTTAACATAACTACATTCAAGTAAGCAATAAAAACGCTCAAAACGCACGATAATAAATTATTAAATATCGTGTACTACTTGTATTAAGTGTACATAAGTATTTTTTGATCGTAAGTAAACATAGATGATTTTTCAATAATGTCTAAACAACATAAGTGTGTAAAAAAATCTGAAATATTTTAGTTTGTAAGACCTTAAATAAATAGAAAAACTCAGGTATTTTCGTCACAAAACACGTTCTCGGATTTATTTTTTAATGATTTTAATTTAACAAAAATTAAAATTCTGAAAAATGCGTTTACTAGATTATGTATTGATTTGTTTTGTAGTACTATTATATGATTTAAAATTTGTGTTGTATAATACAATATGTCATTTGAAAATTGAACAAATCTGCCAATGACCAACGGTATAACCTTAAAGTATATTAAAAATTCAAGAAATGCGTTTACCAGATAAAATAACAATCTTTCAAAATCAATTTAAGTTTTTTTGTAAAAAAGATTCAATCCGTTTAGAATATAATTTAAAAGGGACTAATTTCCGGTATTCTTTGGAAATACCCTCTTAAAACGACACAACATTCGAGGACTGTTGCTATATTGCTTTTGAATGTTTCTAATCTAAACGTTTCATATTTTCTTTGTGGTCTGGTTCTTAAAATAATACTTATTTTAGAAATTATTATATACGACAAGTTTGCTATTTTACGCCAGATTGAAGTATTTCAATATTTCTTAGAGTTTTTATCTTTTTCTGCGTTTATATGTTTGGGTTTTATAGGAATTTTTTTGGGGGTCTATTGGAAAATTCAAGAAATGCCTTATGGGCGTGTTTCATGATTCAATTATAGGCCTAAATTCGGCCTATATTTCTATACAAAACTGTGTTACACCGTTATTACGAAATTAAAATAGGATGGCGATATACAATTTCAGGCAGGTACGAGAGACAGACAGCGAGCAAAATCGTATGCACGGAGAAAAATGTTATTATAAAATACGATAATTTTATTCGTAAAAACGGTTAAAAATGGGACTGAAGTTGTTACGAACAAATTAACAGGGTTTAAATGTTTATTGGCGGGAACATGTAAGAATAATTTGTTGGTATACGTAATTTCGTACGTATACCAACAAAATATTCGTACATTTTCCCGCCAACAAACATTGAAACACTGTTAATTTGGTCGTAAGAACTTCAGTCCCGTTTTTACGAATAAAATGAACGTATTTTAGAATAACATTTTTCTCCGCGTAGAACCAAAAGGTACCAAGTCAGTGGCACATTTGTTTTCATTCATAATATTTGTACGAAAGGCACTTCTAGTGTTATATTACATATTAACTTTACACCAAAGTACAATTTCTGAATGAATGTATTCCGGGTATGATATATTATAGCCTGCCTTCTTACTATGCAAGTCACGTTTAACGCTATCAAGTGCACATAATTCATTTTAATTTTTAATGAAATCTGCATCGAATCAGATATTCAGGGGAATATACGCAATAACAACTTGCGATCAACCTCTATTGCAAAACTAATGTTATTAATTATTAATTATTAAGGAAAATACGAACACACTTTATAACGGCTTCCTTTCACAATCAATAGGCGCCCAACAGACGAGGATTATTATTCCAAAAAAAGAAAAATTCGTACTCAGACATTTTGGTTTATTTATTTTTTTCTTGAAATAGGTAAAAACGTAGCAGGGGGTAGGGAAAACCAGAAAACATGCAAATTAAATCAACCTTAAATGTTTATGAAACCATATTTAATTATTACTTCAAACTTCGCAAAATCACTTTGTGGCGTCATTTTGAATTAAATTAAAACAAATAACTTTGTATTAAAAACTATTTATTATTTTTAATACAAAGTTATGTGTTTTAATTTAATTCAATATTTATTTACTGCATGTCATTTATAAAATGATAAAATCGGAATAACGCGATAATTAGCTTCAAACAAATGATAATTTGTTTCTACTAGATTCCAATCAAGTTCTTTCACAATTCGGACAAAAATATTTTTTACTCTAACTTATCTCTATGCACCGATCTCTTTTACGATAATTTTACAGGAAAGACCCGATGAAAAGAATTCCAATTAGAATATACATGTGATTAGGTAGGTATATATATCAGAGAGCGTTGCTAACTAATCTTGAATTTTATTTAGGCGTTGTGTTAGGTATTATTTTATCAATTTCCAGGCGGGTTTGGGTACCGCCAGCCGCCAAACAACCGCCGAAAACATTTTGTATAACCAACGCCAACGCTCACCTCAAGTGACTTAGCAACGGTGCCCGGGTTCGTGGGGTTAATTTTGTCTAGGTCTTGGTGGCGAATGCATTTGCTCACCTATTGCGTGGCGGGCCGGATCAGGAGAGACTGGTTGAAGGAGACCTAACTTAGACCTCTCCAGTCGGACTTTCTCGACCCCTCGCCTTGCACCACAGTGGGAGGCATGGATTCATACGTCCGTCACCCCTGGACACATTAATCCCCAGATTCCTACCCACCCCTCATGCTTTTTCCTTCCTAGAACTTTCTCTCCTTATTCTCCTAAAAACACACTCCACAGAGCATTTCCAAAGATTACATTGACGTTTTTTTTTCACATGCTCTTGTGTGGAGCTAAAATAATATTAAGTACTTTTTTAATTTATTACAAAATAAAATTATATATTTTAGTTGTTGTTAAGAGTGACATAACATTATATTCTGGGAATAATGGAGTCCCTAACTAAATTCCTATAAAATGCTGGTTACCAAAATCTAAGGAATAAGTACTTTTATTTTAACATTTTTGGTCAATATACTAAAGCTCAGTAAACATGGTCAAGCAGGTAAATGGAATTGAGGAATTCCTTGCTAAGTTTTTTTTATATAGCCATCGCTCGGTTTTGATTTGTGAAAGCGGATCTTTCCCGCATTACCACCAACTCAGTGTAATTTAAAGCACGCTTATGAAATACGGTTACTCCATATTTGTATCCCTGGAACCACTTAAGAGGGTATTACCAGAGTTAACAGGAAAATAGTCATTTTTAAATCAAATTCTAGACGTATTGACTCTTTTTTACAAAAAGAGATTGTTATTTTATCTGGTAAACGCACTTTTTAAATTTAAAAAATCAAAGTTCATTTTTAATATACTAAGGTTATACCGTTGGTTGTTGGCAGATTTGTTAAATTTTCAAACGAAATAATATATATGTAAAGGAATAAGAGTACATACCTAGTATTTAAGTACCTACCTAGAAATATCTAGGATTCCTTTATATTTGAATTATGAATTTTATTTTATTCTATTGTTTTTTTCAAGTGTCATTACTTTGGTTACACTATGTTATGTGGCTGATATTTTTAAAACATTATAAAAACAACCCCTATATGACAAATAAACTTAAATTGTCGTTTCTTTATACTCCAGAGCAACACATTGTTTTATTTGTCATTTAAAACCTAAAGACAACAAACAATCTTATATATACAACATGTATTATACTTTCAAATTATATTTTATATTTTCAAACGAAATAATATATACAACATGTATTATACAACACAAATTTCAAATCGTATAATACAGCAAAATAAATCAATACATAATCTAGTAAACACACTTTTCAGAAGTTTAATTTTAGTTCAATTAAAATTATTCAAAAATAAATCCGAGAACGTGCTTTGTGACGAAAATACCTGAGTTTTTCTATTTATTTAAGGTCTTACAAACTAAAATATTTCAAATTTTTTTACACACAAATTTTGTTTAGACATTATTGAAAAATCACAAATACTTACGATCAAAAAATACTTACAAGCAGGACACGATATTTAATAATTTATCATGAGCACTTTTATTGCTTACTTGAATGTAGGTATACATATATTAAAGCAAGTTTTGAATGAAATAAATCGATATTAAATTATTTTTTTTCAATTAAAACGGAACCTCCCTGTACATTGCAAGCATTTTAAAACTTTTATTCTCAGCCGCTGGTCAATGGCGCTAAGAACGTAAATTGTAAATTATTATTTATTAATTACTTATACCTAGTCCGGAATAGGTAGTTGTTGTCTTTGGTCTATTAGAAATCGGACCTTCACCGTGCTAGCCAATATCACCCATTGGTGCAAATGCATAAGAACCAGTGCAGTCAAAAAGCCTACTTGATTTAATGCATTCTAGATATAAGTTGTTGACTTTGACATTCCAACTAAATTGACAAACAGAACTAAACTAGTCTTCTGTTTAAGCGTTGAAATAGAATGGACTAGATCGGATTTTCATACAACAAAAAATGCTCACTGATCCTGCATATCTATAAAGATATACGGCACATACTCGAAGAATTTTAATCGGCGATTCCTGAGCATATATGAAGTACAAAAAGTACATTTAATTTTGTTGTTCGATGATATTTTTTTCTATTTAAAAAAAAGTCAATCAAACGTCCTCACTGATCACTGATCCGCATCTTTTTTTTTAACAATGTTTACATGCAAATTTAAATACTAGTATTTTCTATATTCAACAAAACTTGCTACAGTTCCTAAAATAGCGGTCGGTGAAAATTGACATTTCGTGTTTTTAAATTTTAAAAATAACCATTAAAATGCTCCTTTTTCAAATTTCCGGTAACTGAATGAAAACTTGAACTAGTTAATAACTAACTACTACAACTTTTTAAATTTATTTTTTCGTCCATATTAAGCGTGTCCCGGTTTTGTAAATATTTTCCCTTATATTTCACATAATCAAAGACCGGGTGACATCACGAACTCTCCCGCACGATATTATACTCTTGCCGGCGTTTTCGCAGGCTTTAATAAAATTCAAACTTGTAGAATTAATTTAATTATGGAAACGAACTTTAAAAAAAAACTGGTATTTAAGTTTGCATGTCATCTACATGAACATATTTTTTATAAGTCAAAATATTTTTCACTCAACTTCCCTTTGTGTAGCTTTTTTCTCGAACAAGCAAATTTTACATTTCAAAAACCTTTTTACCAGCCCTTTCGGTCGTCTTGACTATTCTAAATCAGTGATTATCGGCGTGGCATGCCTATTATGAGTGTACTATAAACCAGGCTATTAAAATGTTATTATGTAGATTTGTTATATTTCACGATTATTCAAATTAGTAAACAAGCAGGCTTGATGTCTATTAATAAAATAATACATTGTGTAATTATTTAAATACTCGGCGTGTGCAGTGTCAAAATAACGACTTTACCGAATATTAAACTGACAATTATTCCCATGGGCACGAGGAATATTTTTTAATAATTATTCTTTTAACACTATAAAGGTTTTTTTTTAATTTTCAGCACTTTACCGTTAATGATAATAAAGTTATTTTTAATACTACAATACCCTGTTTAGCTGTTGAAATTGAAAGTTAAAAAGACTCCCGCATCTTTTCTGAAGGCCGATTAAAACTGTTTTGACAACATTCGACGATTATTGAAAAAATGAGGAAGCTATTTTTCAACATTATCTCCACGGTGTGTGGATATAATATATCTCCCTTTGGGGATGATATGGGGAGAGTTTATTATATATATATATTATTTAGGGAAAGGAAGGAGAGGAAGTGCCAGGAAGGAAAATGATGAGAGGTAGGAATCTGGGGGTGTTAAACAATTACAACCATGCCCATTTTGGAAACATTAGAGAAAATAAACTATCAAATAATTATCGTAATTTTTTTTGTGCTATCTCCTACTTTAGCCGTTCGTTTATCGTTCAATTCCGCATGTGCCCTAATGATGGACACTTTAATGTTGTCCGAAACGTTGGCTAAGGTAGGAGGTAGAGAAACACGGCATGATAACCTAAAATAAATCACAATAATACTTTTGGCCATACGCAAATCTCAAATCATATTTATCAAATAAATAGTTAACCTAAGTATTTATACCGCCCCGAAACTAATACTTAATCTCAACTTATGCTATGGAAATATATTTAAAAATATTTTTAATAAAATCAAACGCATTATTTTCTTTAAAATCCTATTTAAAATATGAAAGCGGAAGAACTAGTACTTTCTCGCTGGTTGGTAGACCTGACACCTGTTCATCTTAGAAGTCCTAAAGTTCTTGCCTTTTTTTTAGCCAATGAAGTGCAACATAGCCAAAAACTACTTAATCAATATTATTGTAAAAACGAAAGCGCAAATCCAAAAAAATTATTCCTCAAAATCGACCCCAACTGAGATGTAGATTCACAAGTTACTCGCTTGTTCTATGAGTTTCCAGACACCGTGTGTATGCATATGTTTTTTCTTTATTTGCATTTATGTTCAGGTGGGATTTTAATATTTTGAAGGCTTTCAATGAAATACTATTAAATAATAAACTAACTAACTAACCATCACGCCGTTTCCCCGCAGGGGTAGGCAGAGAGGACGGACCGCCAAACACCTCGGTCTTGGCACACACTCTTTGCCTCATTCACATTCATACATCGTCTCATACATACTCTTCTATTTTTCTGACTCTTGACATGGCCCGACTCAAGTATCTGATTCACTTGATCGTGCCATGTCTTTCTCGGACGCCCCCTACTTCTTATACCATTCACACTTGCATCATATATTCTCCTTACGCTCCTTTCTTTGTTCATTCGCTCTACATGCCCAAACCATCTGAGGGTTCCTTTCTTAATTTTACTCATTACGCTTACATCAGCCTTGCATTCTTTTCGAATCTCCACATTTCTCACACGATCATACATGGTTTTACCACACATACGCCTCAGGGATCTCATTTCAACAGCATTTAGTCTACTTTCATCCTTCCTATGCCAGTTCCATGCCTCACTGGATATGTTATAACTAAACTAGAGCCTAGGGGTAACCCAAGGCTCCCTACTGGGGCTTCTATTGTTTTCTTTGTGTATAGATGATAGCAAACATGTGTATACGAGTATTATGTACCTACATTAAACTACCCCGTTCTCCAAAAAACCTTCAAAAGTATTGCTTGTGCAGCTGATTGTATAATTTCCTATACATTAGAACCTATATTTTAATAAGTTTATGGCAGTTTAATTATCTTTAGTTCCGACGTTCAAACGACGGGAGATCGTTAGTTGTCCCATTTAACGACGATGGTAAACAAGAAAACAACAACAAATTGATTACCTCTTCACAGTTGTACCGTCTACACGAGTACAACATAATTGGACTCTCCGATATTTAGTTGGTAATCATACTAATTATTTATATTTATTTATGTTTAGTCTAACTCTATGTGAGATGTGAGATTAATAATTAGATTTTGTGAAAATTATAACAGTTCATACAAATTTTCATAAAATTAAAAAAAAATTGTCGTAATGAAAAACAATGAAGAGTTAAACCGATATAAGTGTATTATTGGCGTGTTCGTATAACCGAAATAAACATTTTTTTCCTTACTTCTGGTGAAATGGAAAATACGTTATCTAATATTATCTAATTTGTGTAAGAATTATTTATTTAGTGTTGAGTTCTAGCACTGACCAGGAAATTTTTAGCAGTTTTCATTATTCCAAACAGCTATATATTTGATATTACACTTGAAAAAGAATTTCGGGAATCATTCAAAGAACGACGTTCAATTTTCAATCTATGTATATGATAGATATTGTTCTTATGGGTACTGCATACTTTAATAAATATGTACCTTCGCCCAACGAAGCCAAACCAATTTGTTGCACATAATAAATCATGTTTTACACGTTGTTTTGATAAAATTAACAAACCGCTTTTAATATTATCTACCTGAATACCTAGAGTAGAAATAAAACCTGTTTTCAAATTAATCAAAACGTAGAACGAAATATAATAATGGGCTATAGGCTATAGGATGCTAGTATATGAACTTGTACCACTAATATGTAATAATTGGCTGCGTTAAGTTTTCCTTTGTACCTAACGATCACAGGTAGGTAGGTAAATATCTATTTAAGTAATAATTGTAGACACGTGATCATATTACCATCACAAGTATTTGTGGGAAATAGATGTAAATCTAAAAAGAAAACCCAAAGCCTAATTTAGACGAGCGAAAAAATTGCCGCAGATCCATTCACAGCGAGAGATACACATTTTGGCTGCAAACGGTCTGTCAGTTGTCTGTTTGACTCTATATTTCAAATATAACATGACTTCTTCTCCTTCTACTCCTACTTCTTCGCATTCTTATCTTTCATATTTTTCTTCTCCTGCTTCTCCTTCTTCTCCATCTTCTCCTCCTAATTATTATTCTACTGTAGAAATACCTACCAGCATAGAGCCCATAGACCCTCTTCCCAGTGACGAAGTCACGATACAGGAAAGGCTGCTGTCTCCTCGATAATATGTTTATAGATATGTAATAAATGTCTACATTAATGGTTGAGAAACAATCATATTATATCTTTGCGGAAAACGCACTCTTCTTCCGGATCTTGTATGTGTGTTCTCGTTTATATTCTTCCGTGGTTCTACCTCGGTCTCCGGCTGGTTGAAAACTCCATCTTCTATGATATATGCCGTTTTCAGACGATCTATGGATATTGTCTTGTCCTTATCCTTTATTTTTAGTATATAATCTTTCCCTTTTCGCTTCATTACTGGTTGTGGTCCCTCTAGAAGTTTGTAAATGTAATAAAAATAACACTTTTTATTCTACAGTCTTTATAATTTTTACGATTTTTTTATTATAATGTAGTAACTGTGATCTGACTGTATCTAACCGTTTTATTGCCGTTTTATCACCAAACAACCAGCTAGTGAAACAAATATTCTAAAAACAAAAGAAACTATAAAATATTCCAATATTTAAATTAACTGGAGCTGCAGCCGACCAATAGGTAGGGGGCTGGGCGCCCAGCATAGAGCCCACACTACTCTTTCTTTCCCCTCTCTTTCTTTATCTTCTTCTTCGTCACCTCTTTCTACTTATTCTTCCCCTTCTTCTTTTTCTTCTCCTCCTTCTTCCTATCCTATACCTCCTTCATATCTCCTCCTTTTTCTCCTTCTCTGCCTTACTATCATTCTCCTTCTTCTCCTTCATCTCCCCATTTTGTCCTTTACAGCATTTCAAATTTCCGTGATCAATATGTCCATAGGTATATACTACACCACGCCCTCCATCTATCTATTTTTTTTACCTTAGCTCCGCACAGTCTTTGCTTGCAGGCGTCTTCTTGTATAATCTTGACTTTTTTTTGCTTCTTCTAGCCTCTTCCTGATTTATTGTCTTGGAGACATTGACCGGATGACGTCACGAACTCTCCCGCACGGTATTATACTCTTAGCCGGCGTTTTCGCGGGCTTAATAAACTTCAAACTTGTATAATTAATTTAATTATGAAAATGAACTTTAAAAAAAAAATAATATACCAGTATTTAAGTTTGCATGTGAACATTGATAAAAAAAATAAAAAAAGGACTCAACTTCCTTTTTATCTTTATCTTAAAAAATGTTTTTGTTAATTCAGTCGGATATTACACTTCAGAGGAATATCATTTGCTCTCTTTTTGATTGTTTGATTCGACTATTCAAGAAGACGCAAGAAAAAACAACATGAGCCAAGACAATGCAAAATAGGCAAGGTGAGTAAGAAGAACCAAGGAAAATCAGGAAGAGGCTAGAAGAAGCCAAAAAAAGTCAAGATATAAATACAAGAAGACGCCTGCAAACAAAGACTAAGAATGACAAGAAAAGCCAAGACAAACACTAGGATAGACTAAAATAGTCGAAAAAGAGTCAAGAAGAGTCAACACGAACCTAAAGTTGGCAAGAAAAATTTCAGGAGGCAAGAGATGACAAAACTCATAATCAAAATCTTTATTTCTGCCCATGTTGCCGTGTTTACCGGTCGATTAAACTTCGCAAGAAGTTGCAAAAAACACCGAGAAGAGAGAAAGGAAATTGATTGTAAGAAACACCAAGAAGAGCCGAGAAGAAGCGAGAAGAGATAACATTGGACAAGAAGAGACAAAACGAGACTAGAAGAAACAAGAAGGAACAATTAGATACACGAAAAAGAAATAATCAAGACGAACCAACAATGCGTGAGAATTTGAAAGAAGAAGCAATCATAACAAAGGTAAGTAAAGATAAGCGAAGAATAGGCAAGAAGAGAGAAGAAGAACCAATAAGAGACAAGAACATCCAAGAATAGTCAAGAAGAGAAGAGAAGATCCAAGAAGAGATAAGCAGAGACAAAAAGAGCCAAGAAGAATCAAGGAGAGACAGGAAGAGGCAAACACATCCAAGAAGTAACAAGAAGAGCCAAGAAGATGCAAGAAGAGCCAAGAAGAGGCAAGAAGAATTAAGAAAAAACGAAAAGATCCAAGAAGAGCCGAGAAGAGGCAAGAAGAAGGAAGGCATAAAGAAAGGAAAATTTTAACGCTCATTCCATTCCTTTATTCCTGCCCGTCCTAAAGTCCAATACTGGCTTATTAGGTTGCCATGTATACCGGTCGATTAAACTCCAACCTCCTTCCAATACTAAGAGAACGTGTTCCAGTTTTAACAAATCAGTGCCCCCTGGTGTACCGGTCTCACCGGGACAAGATTGCTCCTGGATGGGTTGGTACAATCGTATCGTATCGTATCGTAAGTGCTAATCACGGGTAGGTACAGTAAAAATTCAATTTTTCCTCTCAGTTTAAGAGGTCACGCACAGTAGAAAATCATTTTATGCCTATGATAATAATGTTATCTGTTGTTGGGTAATGTTAACCCTCCGGTTCAATTAGAAAAACAACAACAAACGATTAAATTATTATGTAAATATTATATTATTTTCCTTCGGATCGTTGTACGCTCGCTGTCAAAGCTTTGAACATAAACATACCACGACACAACATGCCCTAACTTCAGATTCATGTAGCTCTGTCGTGAAAAGAAAAAAAATAGTAACAAAACCCGCTACGGTAGGCACACCGAGGTCTAAATATAGATTATACCTAAAAACAGGTTTGAAAAGTTCCTAGGCAAATATCGCTAGTGATTGTCTTTCCCGGTTGTGCAGTTTTTGCGACCTTCACTAGGTAGGTGCAAGCGACCTAACTAAGATAATATACGTAATAAATAACTCCACCCAGCAGGCCCTGGAAAAATTATTTCCCTCGGGGCTTGGGTCATCTTTGGAAATACTGTGTAGCTGTGTGGAGGGACTTTTTGAGGAAAGGAAGGAGGCCTTGAAGATACCCATGTTGTAGGAGGAAGGAAACACAGATGCTGGCTAATAGCTCAACAGGCGAGCTGTTGAACTCAAATCATGTCATAGAAACGAGCCGTTAGCACGTGACAAATTTAATGTTAACTGTGCACGGAGAATAATGTTAAAAACGGGAAGTACGTACGAAATTACGTATACCAACAAATTATTCTTACATGTTCCCGCCAATAAACATTGAAACCCTGTTAATTTGTTCGTAAGAACTTCAGTCCCGTTTTTAAGCGTTTTTTTTCGAATAACGTTTTTCTCCGTGTGTACGTTTCTCGACTATGCACCGGTGCCGGAGAAATCAATAATGCTAGTTCCTCGGAGCATCACCCATTGAAATGCCGGTAGAACAAGAACCGCATTCCTGTCTGACGCCTGTGCTCTAAAGATTGTATTCAGTTTGTCTTAAAAGAGACTCATGTTGTAGGAGGAAGGAAGCTCAGAGGTCGGCAAAGCCAAGTTGTTGAACACAAGAACAAGTCGTAGAAACGCCCCAAACGATGCAAGGTGTAGCAATTCAGTCAGCTGTTGCGGCCTTGGTTATATTTACTACTATATACCTACACCTATCCTTTTTACCACGATTTATTACAAGAAGTGGATTCTTGCAAATCATATTATTCCGGAAAACCAAGCAGAAAATAAACACGGTCTTTGCGTATTCACAAGCTCATTGTATCACTAAAGCTGGAATCAGACGATTCACTCGAGGGAAGGTTTCCGTCATGTTTTTTCGGCCTAATCGTCCATTTTGCTTCATTCCATGTTCACACGGCGCTATAGAAATAAGCGTTCACTCGTCCATTCCGACCACAGCGTCGCCGAGCGAGGTCAACCGCGCTGGAATTCGTTTGTTTTCCAGCGCGGTCCGGCCCCGAATTTTAAGGAAAAACATGTCAGATGCATCGATTTTTACGCAATTTTGTTGACACAATTAAATAAAAATAAATAAAAAAAACAGTATTTTGTCGTCTTATAAACCTTTTTATTTTTTATGGCCTAATAACACAATTTGATTTCACTTTTTTTATTACGAACATTTTCCTACAAATTAATAATCTTACATATATTAAAAAACATATAAAATACATGGATAATAAGGGAGACCCAAAAATTTATATGAGAGGTGTTCCCAAAAGCAAACAAATTAGCCGAACGAATACCATTTTGACGTTTTGCGTGCGATTTGATAGCGTCCTGTCATGGTCCTTCCCGTACAGGACGCGAGACAAACTGATTGAGAGTTCACTCGGTGTTCAGACGTTTCACTTTGCTCACTTCCGCGCGCATGCGCGCGCATGTGAAGGATGCCGAATGAAAATATCCAACATTGTTGGATCGGTTCACTTGAAGATTTCATTCGGCAGTGTTCGGCACTTTCGATTCATTTCATGTTCAGACGTGTCATTCCGAGTAAACTAGGCCGAATGAAATGCGGAAATGAGCGATTAGTGAAACGTCTGAATGGCGCTTAACGACCGTGATATGAAACCAGATCATTTATGACTTATGACGCAGACAATATGAACTTTATGTATACTTTGAATACAACAGTAGTTAGGTGTTTTTTTTCTTTGTTTGTTTTTGACAGCGTTGCAGTGTCCATCATCAGGGCAGATCCGGCAGACAGCGTTGCAGTGTCCATCATCAGATCTGCCGGATCTGCCCTGATGATGGACACTGCAACGCTGTCCGAAACGTCGGCTAAAGAAGGAGGTAGCGCAACACGGCATAACACCCCAAAAACAAAAAAAAAACGAAAATGCTTTTGGCCGTGAAAATCTAAAAACGTACCCAGTACCTAGTTAGATGTGTATTTTGTAGGTGGTTACTTAACCAAATAAATCAGAATATTTTGAAACATCGTCATTAAGGTAGATTCAGACTGGGTCGACGTACGTACGCATCGCTACGCCAAACAATGATTAGCAACCATACATTTTCTATGAAAATTGCCACAGACATCGCAACGTCGCGATGCGTGTGGCCAATGTGATTCTAAAACATTAATTTTCATTGAAAATCTATGGTTGCTAAGTAGCCCAGATATTGTTAGGTTAGGCATACGTACGTCGACCCAGTCTGAATCTACCATCACTCACGTACAAAAAAATATTAGATCCGCTTACTTTACTGACTATACTGAAAGCGCCTTTTCAGAATTTGGGCGCGGATGTTGATTTTCGGACCCTCTCCGAAATGGCGCCTAATTTAGTAGCATTACAATATGTCGAAAGTATAGATACAGCATTTTGGCTTTGGCTCAATCAATTCCATTCGTCGAGTAACATCGTTTGAACTTACTTTTATTTATATTTTTATAAGAAAAACTCTCTTTTTAACTTTTGAAGGTTATTCCCATCAATGTAATATATCATTGAAGAAGAAGATAACAATAATAATCTAATTTTTTTAAATATGAAAATGAACAAGACACAGAAAAATAATAAAAGATAACGGTCGCAACTGGGACACGAACCCAGAACCTTTCGTCTTAATAAATATATTTTATTTATTATTTAATTTTATTTTTCTTATAAAAATTAAAATATTAATTTAGACTTATATAAAAAGTCAATAGGTGTTCCATAAAAATAAAATCGGATATATTTATCCGAGACACTATCTAGGTAACAAATACATTAATTGAATACTTGTTTCTAATAATAAAGGTAGCTGCCAATAATATGGAAAAAAACATTAGTCGAAGATAATATTGTTAATTCTGAAATTTGAAATATGAAGTTGACAGGGAAGTTGAGTGAAAAATATTTTGATTTATAAAAAATATGTTCATGTAGATGACATTCAAACTTAAATACCAGTATTTTTTTTTAAGGTTCGTTTTCATAATTAAATTAATTCTACAAGTTTGAATTTTATTAAAGCCCGCGAAAACGGAGGCAAGAGCACAGCAGAGTCCGTGACGTAACCCGGTCCTTGCTTGTGTGAAATATAAGGGAAATATTTACAAAACCGGGACACGCTTAATACGGACGAAATTAGATATTTACTAGTACTAATCAATTCAGTTACCGGAATTTCAAAAAAGTGCATTTTTATGGTTATTTTTTAAATTTAAAAACACGAAATGTCATTTTTCACCGACCGCTATGTTAGGAACTGTTGCAAGTTTCGTTGAAAAATGACATTTCGTGTTTTTAAATTTTAAAAATAACCATTAAAATGCACTTTTTTCGAAATTCCAATAACTGAATTGATTAGTACTAGTAAATATCTAACTACTACAACTTTTTAATTAATTTTTTCGTCCATAAAGCGTGTCCCGGTTTTGTAAATATTTTCCCTTATATTTCACACACGCAAGGGCCGGGTTACGTCACGAACTCTGCCAGCACGGTATTATGCCCTTGCCGCCGTTTTCGCGGGCTTAATAAAATTCAAACTTGTAGAATTAATTTAATTATGAAAACGAATTTTAAAAAAAACTGGTATTTAAGTTTGCATGTCATCTACATGAACATATTTTTTCAATCAAAATATTTTTCACTTAACTTTCCTTTGTGTAGCTTTTTTCTCGAACAAGCAAATTTTACATTTCAAAAACCTTTTTACCAGCCCTTTTGGTCGTCTTGACTATTCTAAATCAGTGATTATCGGCGTGGCATGTGAAAACGAACTTAAAAAAAAATACTGGTATTTAAGTTTGTCTGTGAACATTGATAAAAAAAAGAAGAAAAAAAAGGACTCAACTTCCTTATAGTCTCATAATAGATCGCAGTAGCCCAATTGGTAGAGGTGTATGTCCCGGTAAGACGTAAGGTTCTGGGTTCGTGTCCCAGTTGCGACCGTTATCTTTTATTATTTTTCTGTGTCTTGTTCATTTTCATATTTAAAAAAATTAGATTATTATTGTTATCTTCTTCTTCAATGATATATTACTTTTATTTTTTTATTGTGGTTACTTCTCAAAGAATCCACGATGACACAATGCTGTAACTGTCAAAAAGAACACATCAGTAATGGCAGCATATTGCAACTTAAAATACAGCATTCTACCAGGATGACCTCACAAATACGCTGTTTCGTCATTACGTGATGTGTCAATATCTCCACAAAGCTAATTTTGAAATCAATGACTCAATTTTTTTTACATTAAATTTGGTTATTTTCCTCGCAAACTAATTATAGAAATATTTAAAATTTTTGTGAAAAGTTTAACGGAAAATAAATTAAAATGTATTTTTTAACCAAATTAAATACATATATCATGATTTGTAGAAAAAATCATTTATTTTAAAATATATTTTAATAACATTTTAAATGAATGGTCAATCTAAACTTTCACCAATTTATAAATTTAACTACTCCAAGTTTGCGAGGAAAGTAACAAAACGCCGAAAAAAATGTCATTAGGTATCCTCAAAACTAGCTTTTTGGAGTTACATCATATTGCCATTTTAGACGAGCGCATAGAGTAGCCCCTGTTACAACTTACCACGCATAGAAAAAATAAAGAAATATCTAAATAAGTAGATACCCTAATTTACGTAAATTTCCACCCATTACCTACTCCAAATTTATCCAAACACCAGAATGTCACTGTGACAAAATGTTTTGTGTGGGAAGCTATTAAAATTTTCCACTTCGACGGACTCATCAAATTTGCAAATCGATCATATCAAATCAACATTAATAAAAATCTTTCATCGGGACTGTCAGGGGAAGTGATGCCAACTCAGCTCCTTTAGAGCTAGATTTAGTTCCAAAATGAGGCCGTCAGCTACAATAAAAGTGGTTCAGCTTCTTAGCTCGTATTTTGAGATAAAATTCATGGACGAAAAATGATGAATTTAAGAGCTATTTCATTAACCGGTTACTTTCTTATTAAAAACTTGGTTTTTACCACAGAATTTATTTAGTAGGTGTCCCCCCCCCCAGGATGATTTTCGGTACTAACTTAGGATATATATATATATATACAAGATTTTTAGCTCTTTTTCAGCTCCTTTTCGGGTGATTTCTGGCTTCATTTAAAAAATCGAGTTGGCAACACTGGTCAGGGGACCAACATGTACCATGCAAAGGTAGCTACTGAAAAGTTATTTCTGAAATCAATGTCGAAGGTCGAAGGGTTAAATACGAGTCAATTTCATATCATCAATTGGATGACACTGATGTGATCACTACAATGTATGAATGAGACCAATTTGGGAGGCAAGTACGGGTACCGCTGCCTCGGGAAACATTTATTGGATTTTTGCCATAGATCACTCAAGTGGTTCGCTACGTTTGGTGACTTAACAGAGGTCTAGGTCTTGGTGGTTGTGGCCGGATCAGGAGAGACTGGTTGAGGAAGACCTTTTAACCCATCCAGCTTTATTTTTTAAATACCAACGTTACTCGAGAGTTCTATCTACCCGGAGCCAGTGAATCTATGACATCTCTAATTATTAGCATGTGTTGTGATGTAGAAGGTTGAAGGGGGTGAAGAGCCTCCCTACTTCATTTTCCCAGGAGGGAAGGGTTGAAAAGTAGGTACCTGGTTATTCGTATCTGGTAACTGAAGACAGATAAAGCCATTTTGCTATACATATTTAGATTCTGAATGGTTGTTTTTCATCAGGGCGATTTTGAGGATATTTGACATTATGGCTACCTATACAATACACAGCTACATACTTACCTATCTATAATAAATATAGAGTTTTAGGAAAATGGACCGAAAATCTAATAATTTAAACATTACACGCAAGCAGATGCAACACCTTGGTGGTAGTAAAAATATATTGACTACTTTTACCATGTACTTTTACTTTGTTATCGGGAATGTTGTTTTTCTTTTAAATAGATAATATACCAATACGTTTGTGTATATCAGCGCTCAGCCTATTTCTAGAATTTCAGCCTTTTCCGAGGTGGCAACTAAATAATTATATTCTGAAAATCATAATATTATTATTCCAAAACCCAATCCTTTTGTATTTCTTCAAATTGGGTAACGTGTTAGGTAGATAGGTAGCTACTCACAACATACTTGAAAATATAATCTTTTGCAATTTTAATCCACTAAAAAAATCCGTAAAACTTTTCTCGTAAATTACTAGAGTAATAATAATTAATAATGATCATTTTCTGTTGTCAGCTTTCGCTGAGCAGATTCATAGTTTTTAATTCTTCCTGAATTTTTAGCTGCGTTCAATGCTACAACCACCTGTAGATTTTTTTAAAAACTATTTACGGTCAAGCGTCTAACTATACACGTTTTCTGCTTTACCGACACACGCTGAAAAAAATTCAGTATTGGACAAATTTTGTGATTGCATCTGTCAAATTATGTGTCAAACGTCAAAATGCATTTAATGTGCGGTTTTTTTCTGTTACTCACCGCGATTTAACGCCTATTTCCAATTTTTGTGAAAAATGTTACAGAAAAATACATCAAATCGTCAAAATATTTAGTGAAACTTATTATTTCAAGCAATATTGGGAAAACTGCTATATTTTACCGAAGATGGATTCGTCGCATTTAAAATATTCTTCTGCAGCCGATGTGGGATTAACAGAGCCGTCAGCTCGCGTAAAACAATTAGCAGAAAATGGAGCATCTGTCACAGTGGATCCAAATATACCCTCCAGAAGGTAAAATGCGTTTTAACCACCTAATGTTTAACCTTTCACCCAAAGGAAAGAAAATAATTTAGTAATTATAATTTTAGCACAATTTAATGGATAGTTTATTTCATAATAATTCCGTTATATGTTCTAATGGAATCTTTAATTGATGCTCAGAAGGTGGAGTAAATCTATCTTTCTTCCTTTATAAGTAATAAATCTGAGCACCTCTGTGGCAGGTCCTTATTGATAAATATATTTACTATACCTGCTGTACTTGCACCTCCTTCCTAGTGGATGATACTATCAGTATCGCCCTGGTAAGAGACCACCATTCAGAATCAAAAAATTGTTTGAATTGCCAATGTTAAATGACCATTTCTGAATAGCCAGGTACCTCCCAATCTTACTTTTTCCCCATCTCCTCCCCGTCTCCACTACCTTCAGCTGTGGATTGCACAGTTCCACTACAACCTGACAGTTGCCTCTTGAGCAGTAGCCCTAGGAAATATTGAATCCTTAAGGTGATGGTCAAAAGAATTCATATTCTACTATTCCATAGATGGAGTGCGTATAATTGTGGTGTTTACAACACTGCCTCTTACTCTATGATAGATGGGCGGGCTTTAACGCCAAGCCACGTCCCGAACGTTGACGGAGTTGCGACCCGAAGTGGGTCATTTCAAGTCAGCGAGTTAGCGAGCGCTGCTCCGGGCTTCCATTATTAATCTTACTGCCAGCTGGGCTGGACGTTTACTTTGTAACCATTTGTATTCAATAAACGACGTTCTCGTATAACGAATCTCTAGTGTATTATTTGCACAAACAATCAGTACTGAGTATAAGATTAAAGTCAGTATCCCAATCCAGTTCCTGAACGCTACAATAATTATTTTACGGATAAACTCTTTTCAGTATGCTTTGAAATATAAAAATAAAAAAATTGTTTACGCACGTATACAAGCAATATGAATAAATAGTTTTTTAATTGACAAAACTATTTATTCATATTCATATTGCTTGTGTACGTGCGCAAACAATAAAAAAAATATATATTTTAAAGCATAACTTGTAAAAAGCGTTTATCCATAAAATAATTATATGCGCTCCATCTATAAAAGAGTAGAAAATTAATTCTTTTGACACTAACCTTAAATGACCTTGCTTCTAATATCAACATTGTTATTAACTAACATTGAAAATTCTCAAACGTTTGTTATGAAAATATTTAAAATACACATAACAATTGTAGTCAGGTACTGTGTACTGCTTTGTTTATTGTCGATGGTTTTGTTTTGACAGCCATATATCGGCGCAAAATAAAAGAAAAATGATTATTCTTGCGGGGTACGGCGCTTACCTAGAGGGCGCAGATGGGCTCGTGCCTGGTAGGAACGTCAAAGTGCCAAGTTGATAATCGTGGAAAATTTTAAAAAGTCGAGCGGAGCAAAATGCTCCAGGAATTTAATTGAGACATCCGATCCCGAGTAACGCGGATTATTGCGTTGGTGTGCAAATTCGCGGGAATATACGCGTAATGCGAGACTGAAAGTAAACCCGAGGAAATAAAAACGCGTGTGAATGGACACTGGGTTGTCCGTTTCTATTTGGTAGAAATCTGCACAAAAGGACGGCATCCTCACTCGCTTCGTTCGCGTTAGCCGGCGGATACGGGCAGTAATGATAATATTACCGGATGGGATACATATTTGAGGGCGGAATCGCCGACTTCCCATTTCACCACGCGCGCCTTGGAGGCAACGTTAACGTAAGGATGGATGGTCACCGGAGGCAATCGGAGGAGTCCTGGTAGTCCCTTGGCTGGGGACTGTACGTGAGACGGAGCTGGCGGGCTGGTGGCCCGCGCTGTAGCAGTCGCGGATTGATTGAAGGACGGCGTCTCCATCCATCCACAGTTTAGTTAGATAGTTAGGGTTTCTGTACAGTCTATCTGATGGGGGTAAGTTTTATAATGAACCTTTTATGTATGTAATCCTCTTAGAAGTCAAATAGAGGTTATTTGTGATATTCCGAAATACTGCCTTTCATTGATCTACTTGTGAATAAGCACCCTATGCCCATCCCTGAGGAGGTTTCTTATGTCTACCGCAGCGCTCGGCATACTTTGTCATCGACAGAGTTTGGCGTCCTAAGTGTGATGACCGTGGCCGGTTTCACATTGAGTTCTGGACTCCAGTATATGGATCCAGATTCCTTTGGGGTGGTACTCCAATAATAGATCGTAGGTAGACGATAACGTTTATTAAGAGATTATGTACAGGGTTCCTTCTTAGGAAGTCTGAAGGCAAAGAGGACGAATGGACAACAAACAAACCTTTTATGCCTTACTCATGCTGTCTCCCTCATGCACGCATGTCTCTTTCATACCGCAAGACATACGTTCATCACATCCCTCCACACTTAAATCCGTAGACAGGTACACAACATGATGATGATAATATTATTTACAATACATACAATATTCCAATATTTACAGTGTAATTCATTATCATGTTGAGTCGAGAGCTGAGTCCTGTCTTCATTGACTCATCTGTGTGTCCGTGGTCGTAATCTGTCCTTCCAGTTTCCCGACGTGGAAGGCACCGGTTCACTGGAGCTGGAAGTAAGAGGAGAATCACCCATTAGATTGTCATCCGACATAAAGCCGGAGATATCGTACTCATCTGACGATAATCTCCTAGTCTCAGACGCGATTAAAGGATTGCTGGGGTTCTTTTCCCATGATACACACAATTTAGACAACTGATCAAAATGCCTTTTCCAATACATAAGTTTACCTTTTAAATTTACCTCAATTATATAAAGTTTTTTTCCTATTTTTTTATGTATCTTCCCTGAAACCCATTTATCATTGTTTTGGTCTCTAAAATCTCTTACCATTACTTTTTGATTTATCGAAAAACCCAACGATTCTTTATTATTTCTTTTATAATAATATTTCTGATTTTCCTGACATTTAGACATTTTAATTTTAGTTTCTTTATTAATTCTATTATCCTTATCTCTCCCCCCTCTCGGTACAAAACTGTTTAAGTTAGACCTTAGTTTTCTTCCAAACATTACAACTGCAGGTTCTAAACCAGTTGTACAGTGTGGTGAATTTCTGTAATCCACTAGAAAATTTCCTAATTTTTCATCGTAACCTGACTGAAACTTATTTCCTATCATCATTTTTTTCAAAAAATTTTTACAATTTTTCACGGCGTTTTCAGCTAACCCGTTCGATTGTGGATGATTTACCGGAGTAGTTAAATGTTTGATGCTATTCATCTCACAAAACTCTTTGAAGTCCGCTGACATGAAGGCGGCTCCATTATCTGACACTATTGTCTGTACACTCCCGAAATAACTAAATAAATTTCTTAATATTTTAATAGTATTATACGAATTTGGAGAATTTACCTCCACACAGTCTAACCATTTTGAGGTTGAGTCAATAATCACAAAAAAATATTTATTTGCAATGGGACCTGCATAATCAATATGCACCCTACTCCATATCTCTTCAGTTATGGGCCACGGAGTCAATTCGCTTTTTGGTTGAGATGGTTGAACCTCTGAACAAATTTCGCATCTTCTCGCTAAAAGTTCAATTTCTCCATCTATCCCTGGCCACCAAAAATACCCCCTGGCTAACCCTTTCATCTTAGCTATGCCCAGATGAGATCTATGCAATAAGTTTAAAAATTTTTCTCTTAAACTTACTGGGATTATTAGCCTATTATTCCAAAAAAAACAATCATCAATTATAGATAATTCATTCCGTTTACTCCAGTAAATCCATTTTGAATCATCCTTGTTAATTTTATTTGGCCACCCTGTTGTGAGATAATGTTTAATTTCCAATAAAATTTTATCCGTATTTGATTCCGATTTAATCTCCTCGACATCTATTGGTATATCTCTGTTATTTTTGAATAAACTTAGAATTTGAGTATCAAAGACATTCTCTTTTAGTTTCAGATGTATTTTATTTTTATTGAATCTACCCAGTTTATCCGAAAAAACCTCCGGGAATTTTCGAATTAATTTATCTACTTCACTTCTATCATTCTCAACTACATTTTGAGAAAAAATTTCACTTCCCTCCTGGGATGAAGTAGATTGTAACCCCGTAAATCCAATATTAAACTTTTTGATAAAGTCACGACCTAGAACAGTAGTTGTTCCATTTTTTACTACGCAAAATTCTAACATTTCCCTATAACCGTTATAATCAACTGTTAATAAAATACAACCCAATAAATTTAACTTACAGTTAGCGTAACCCGTCAAGGTTAAATCCTTTGGTTTTAAATCCAACTTATTGAAGTGTTTAACATAATCTATCTCTTTTAAAATCGAGACTGCTGCACCCGTATCCAGTAAACCATTTAGTTCAACATTATTCACTAAGATTTTGCACAAAATTGGCTCACAATGCACTTCATTTATACACAACAGTTCCTGCGTATTTTTTTTTTTTTTTTTTTTTTTTATATTAACTCCACACAGGAGGCCCTGAGGAAAATAATTTCCCTCAGGGCCTATGTCATCTTTGAAGATGCTGTGAGGAGGGTCTTTTTGAGGAGAGGAAGGAGTGAACGTGGGTCTTGAAGAGACCCATGTTATAGGAAGGAGGAAACACAGAGGCCGGCAAATCGTTCCACAGCCGAGCTGTTGAACACAAAAACGAGTCGTAGAAGCGTCCCGTTCTCATGTGACAAATGTCAACTGTGTACATATGTTGGGCGCGCGTTTGGCGTGTTTCCCGACTATGCACCGGTGCCGAGGGGATCAATGACGCTAGCTCCTCGGAGCATCTTCCATTGAAATACCGGTAGAACAAGGATAGCATTCCCACCCGACGCCTGTGCTCTAAAGATTGCAATCCGTTTGTTAAGACAGGAGAATCTATCAAGCGGACCGCCCGTTTCTGCACAGAGTCGAGGGTGTTTTTCAGGTACATCGGGGCTCCAGACCAGAGATGGCTGCCAAATTCAACAGTGGGGCGCACTTGCGATTTGTACAGGGTTAGCAGTTGTGTACAATTAAAGTATCTGCGGGCCCTGTACAGTACGCCCAGTTTCTGAGAGGCCAACTTAACTCTGGCCTCGATGGAGCCCCCGTACCTGAGCTGGTCACTTAGAGTTACACCGAGCATATCAATGGAGGACCTGTTTGGAAGAATGCTACCGTTGAAGGAGACTAGATTGTCATTTCGATCCCTTTTAGACGTAATCAGACATGATTGGGTCTTTGAAACATTGAATTCGACGAGATTATTCTTACCCCAAGAGAAAACACTCTCGAGGTAACCGTCCATTCTTTGCTTCAAAGCCCTCCGAGCCGTTGGAATTTGTGCACCCTTTGGGGGCTTGTCAAACAAAAAGCTATCATGGACTGTACTGTCATCCGCGTAGCAATGAATTGGTGCACATGTCAAAAGGTCATTGATGTGCAACAAAAACAAAGTCGGAGACAGAACCGATCCCTGTGGGACGCCAGCATT
Organism: Limnephilus auricula; assembly: GCA_951813805.1. Lineage (NCBI taxonomy): Eukaryota > Metazoa > Arthropoda > Insecta > Trichoptera > Limnephilidae > Limnephilus > Limnephilus auricula. The sequence continues at coordinate 38,816,022 of OX638389.1, read as the reverse complement.
TATCGAGTGCGAGGAAGAGGTGAAGCCATCAGCAACCGTCTGAATCGACCTCTCCCTCAAAAAGTCGGCAATCCACGTACACAAGGATGCGGGAAGTCCGTAAGAAGGCAGTTTGTTGACAAGTCCTCGGTGCCAGACCCGGTCAAAAGCCTTGGAAATATCCAGTGCGACCGTTTGGGTCTCACCGAAACGTTCCAGGCACCGCCCCCAAACATGCGTCACATACGCGAGAAGATCACCACACGAGCGGTTCCGCCGGAATCCGTATTGACGGTCGTTAATAATTTTGTTCTTCTCGAGGTATGTGAGCAGTTTGTCGTTGATCACCCGTTCCATCACCTTGGATAGAACTGATGTGATCGCTATGGGGCGGTAGTTGGCCGGGTTGGAGCGGTCACCCTTCTTTGGGATAGGATGGATAACCGCTTTTTTCCAACCAGAGGGTACAGAGCCAGAATTCAGGGACATTTTGAAAAGCTTCGTCAAAATCGGAGCTATTTCTGCAGCGCACCTCCGCAATACCAGGGCGGGGATTCCGTCAGGCCCACTAGCTTTATTAACATCAAGCCCTCGTAAAACCTGGAGCACATCCCGATGCCGGATCCTCAGCTTTTTCATATAGAAACCGCAGTGAGGAACCGACGTCGGGACTGCACCTCGATCATCGAGGGTTGAGTTATCCGCAAACATTTTACCTAATAGGTTTGCCTTTTCGGTGGCGGTGTTTGCTAGTGAGCCGTCAGGTCTGGTAAGAGGTGGCAGACTGGATTTGCAGAAATTGCGACCTATTGAGCCCGCAAGCGACCAGAAGGCTCTGCTGCCATGCGGGCATGCAGCCAGCTTTTTGCTGATCTGCAGGTCGTGCTCGAACTTTGACCTATTTATGATCCTCTTGCATTCCTTTGCCAATTTGTTATATGCTGCTCTGTTTTCGGATGTTCTAGATGTGTTGTAGGCTCGGTAAGCCGCGTTTTTTCGCCGAACTGCTTCGGAGCATTGTCGACTGAACCACGGCTTTGAACACTGAAGAAATATCTTTATACTTTAAACCGCGACATATTTTACTTATGTGACCTTTGCCTTTGCATTTATAACAAATCACGTTTTTAAATTTACAATTAACTGATTCGTGATAATTACCACAATGTTTACACTTCGTTCGGTCTAATGATTTCGGTCTGAACGATGTAACATTCTTGTCCGTAGGTCTAGAAAAATGTCTACCCGCCGTATTTTTTTTTTGTGACAAATCAATCTGCCTATTTTTAGAAATCATATATACACTTTCCGTTTTAATTTGCTTATTAATTACATCGAACGAATCCATTGCAATAGCACATTCTAAAACCTTTTTTAATGAAAAGTTTTCAGCCTCGACAAATAATTTTTCTTTAGTACGACCAATTCGAAGACCGGTGATAAAAACATCTTTTAAATTATGTTCAAGTCTGTCTTCGAATTTGCAAAATCTAACTAGATTTCGTAAACGCGCTATGAAGTCATTAACTGATTCTGAAACCTTTTGTTTCGTAGCGAAAAAAATTTCACGTTCCTTGAACACATTTCTTTTAGTACCTATATGATTTTCGAGTAATAACAATAAATTTTCTACCGTGAAATCTGTAATTTTTTTTGGAAAACACAAATTTATTAATAAATTTATTGTCTCTGTGTGCAAATGGGATATAAAAACCGCTCTCTTTTTTACATCCGACGTTATTTTGTCATCATTGACTAGGATGAACTGCTCGTACTGTAAGACGAATGTCTCCAGCTGGTCTCTCAAATGACAAAACCTGGGCAGTTCTCCTCCTTCCATCTTCACACAGATGCAATCAATGAAAAAAAACAGAAAATTTTACAAACAGCACTCAACTCACGACTCTGATGTCTTGATGCTGTCCGATCTCGCCCTTCCGCGAACTGTCTTCTGCTCCTGAACCCTGGTCGTCCTTCTAAGGCGCCTTCCTTGAGGTCTGCGCCCGGAACTTGGTCTTCTCTTGAAGACCCAGACTTCTGAATCCACGCCTTACGTGAATACTCCTCCAGGTTCTCGGCACTGAATCACCATATATAGGATGCTGCTGCTCTTGCTTCCTCCTTGCTCCGCAATGATGTGGAGTCGTGATCTGACCCGATCACTCGTTGACCCCTGTAGCTTCAATCTCGGTCTTTTTCGGCTGCCCAAATGTGATAATTAGGCTGCTCCGTGGTTCCTTTTTTCGGCTGCGCCAAATGTGATAATTTGGCTGCTCCGTGGTTCCCTTTTTCGGCTGCGCCAAATGTGATAATTTGGCTGCTCCGTGGTTCCTTTTTTCGGCTGCGCCAAATGTGATAATTTGGCTGCTCCGTGGTTCCCTTTTTCGGCTGCGCCAAATGTGATGACCGTGGCCGGTTTCACATTGAGTTCTGGACTCCAGTATATGGATCCAGATTCCTTTGGGGTGGTACTCCAATAATAGATCGTAGGTAGACGATAACGTTTATTAAGAGATTATGTACAGGGTTCCTTCTTAGGAAGTCTGAAGGCAAAGAGGACCAATGGACAACAAACAAACCTTTTATGCCTTACTCATGCTGTCTCCCTCATGCACGCATGTCTCTTTCATACCGCAAGACATACGTTCATCACACTAAGTTTCCATTGCACATGGAAACAAAGCTGACCACTGTGTTGGATACAAATTGTTATATGCTCCATGACTACCACTTGCCTCACCAAGTAGGTACACAGACCACTTATCACGTTAATTATTGCATGATTATGTAAGTAACAAATGCTGACTATATTATTATTTAAATAATGTTTAGGCACCGATATAGAATTATTCTATGTATGTAGGTATGTATTATTGAAAATAGTTGGAGTTGGAAAATACTGTTCAGAATTTGAAACCATGAAGAGTAATTATAATTTTTTTTCTCTAAAAACCAAAATTATAATAAACCCACAGACATATTATTCATAGACTTGAGAATCAGGGAGAGGGGTAATAACCATGTGTAGCGGGGCGGAGAGGGATGAGTTGACGGTAACGATATGTGATTCGTTAATCCTTCAATATGACAGTATATAGGCATCACGCATTATAATATCACCATTTAGCTCTTAAAAGTATAATCTGCATTTGAATGAATAGACCTTTTTACATGGGAGCGCGAATTGTTCGCCCGGTTTGAACAAACTTGTGTAATCCATATAAAATGAAGAAAGGTTCGCTTGTTTTGAGAGTCTAATATTTTGTTACCGTGTTTAGTTAAGACACTTTTACAAATGTTTTATAATTTACTTATCACAGTAAACTGCAACGTGCACACGACGGGACCGGGAATTTCGGTTCATGTCTAAAACTGATCATATTATATGATGTGAATAAGCTTAAAATAATGACAAATAATGCCTGCATATGGAAGGTAATACGACAATTGGGTTTATACTCTTTTTCACTTCTATTTTTACATGTTTTAATAGCACAAGTTACCATTTTTGCCGTGTTATTTCGTAAAATGTACCGATAAGAGCTCGACGCTAGTCCGCACAAGAATGATGACGTTACATTTTCTAGATTTACGCGAACCTATACGCCAGCCCGGCCGGTTCCATGGAACCCAGAATTAAGGAGGGGGAAATAATACACTTTTATCACTTAGGGCAGGTCTATACATATTCATATGTCTATGAATAAACCATTATTTAGATATTCATCACAAAAGGTATATTCAAAGTGTTCCAAAAGCAGTTATTATTTGTGAGATAGGTTTTACCTTGACTTCCGCAGTAGGTAACAGAGACGGAAGATGAAAGAGACAGAGTGACTATATAAGCCTTTGTAGTAGTTAGTAGCGCTCTCTGTTCCTAGCTATCAGTTTAGACTCAATATACTGTAAATACTCGTCATTAGAATAAACCGCATTTATAATACACCGTATACCATCATTATAATAATCTTCCAAGATTAACATTATTCATTTTTTTTTAAATTCCAGTGCAGGTTTTACGACTCTACGTCAAGGCCATTTCCAAACTGGACAGCTGTCGCAATAATAAAAAAAAAACAAAAATACTCGCAGAACTTAATAATAACATTATTAAATTTGATTTGTTAAATATTTTTAAAATTGAATGGAGTTCTACAAATTAAACACAAAACAATTAATAATTGAGCCTGTAATAATGGCATCCTCCTTCACAAAACTCTCCACTTTCTGCTTTCCTTGGCCATTCGCCAACAGTCCTCAATTTTCCCTTTCGTAATCCAATGATCTTGTCACATAAATATTTTGTGACTAGTGCAGTTCTTGCCTATTTGGATGTTTTGTCTATGGTATTTTTTTTGGAGACTGGCAATTTTTTTTGTGAAGAAAAATTGTTTTTTGTCGATGGTCACTTCCTCCCAGGGCAGCTTTTGGTATACATTTCAATCTTCAAGGAATAAAAACTATCCACTTCTTCCTCGGACTGTCTCTGGGTCGCTTCTACTGGGATACCCACTTGGTCATATTTTTTTGTCCTGTCATCTAGTATTCTTTCAACATGTCAAGCCCATCGCAGTACAGAATCTTTTGACTGTTTCTGATTTTGAGTATCCAATTAATTGTTTTATTTCAATAATTGTGGTTATACGTTTTTCTGTGTGGATGAATGTTAATTTAGGTTTTTCCCTTTTCCAGATATTATCAATCTGGTCTAGAAGTTGTTCGAATGGCCAACGTTTACTTAGAAGAAGGGAATTTGCAGTATGCGTACATACTCTACATTAGGTTTATGACATTGTTTGTGGAGAAGATAGTCAAGCACCCTGAATACGGCTCCGTGCCTGCAGAGATGAAAGCTGTCAACCAAGCCCAGCTGAAGGAGGTGTTCCCTAAAGCTGAGAAGCTGAAAGCCAAGCTGTTGGAACAGTTTACCAAAGAGTATAATCAATGCCTTGCAGATCAGGTAAGACTTATTTTAGCTTGTTTATGATTACAGTTTACAGTGAAACCCTCTTAAAAAGTTTTCCAAGGTACCGGAAAAAAATTATTAGGCGTGAAAACCTTATAATGGGCCATAGAGACCGGAAAAATCAAACTTCTTAAGCATGAAAACTTCTTAAGCGGGAACTTCTTTAGAGGGTTTCACTGTACATACCAGTGGCGGGCGGAGACTTTTTATAGAAGGGATGCTGCACAATAATTAATATGTGATGATATACCTACTATAAATAAATATGCAAATCTACGGACTAGCCCATGAACAAGTTGCTATTATACCTTGTTCTGAACTGACAAGTAGTAAGTCGAGTGGCGAGTAACTCGCTACTTGACTCACCAAAAAGTGTTCGCACTGCTGTCAAGTAGAGTTCATTAGTAAGTGACGCGTCGCGTCATGACGGGCTGCAACGCAATAAAGTAAATGCGCTAATTAAGCTGATTGTAATGCTTATTTTAGAAGAGGTGGAAGAAAAAATTTGTGAAATAAACTATGGTCACAAAAATATAGAATTTTACAGTAGCATTTTCGCTACAATGGGACGTCATATTGCGCGTATCTGCGTCTACAAATGAACTGCGCATGTCAGTGCGCAGGGACGAGTGGAGGGGGACTTTACTCGCCGAAAAAATAGAACCAAATGGATTCAATCTACTAAAGAGCTGACTAGCCTACTCTTCCAAAATTAATGTGTTCGGACACGTTTAGCTACTAATATATTCGCTACTCGACTAAAATACTCTCCTAGTCAGAACAAGGCATTACTGACAAGAATAGTCTAATTATCTATAAATCCTTAGCGCTACCTAAATCCGCTACATCTGTAATTTCAGATCCACATTCACAAATCCAAGAAATTTGGAAATAAACTGAGTTTCGAAAATGACTTAAAAACGATTTATTTCTTGATGCTATTTTCAAAATGGGATTCGGTTTTCAAGTATCCAGAATTTTTTTTTTTTTCAGAAATGGCCGGGACACAAAAATTTTTTGCATTAAAGATTCAATTTTTCACACAATATTTTTTTAAAGAAATACAAACATTCCCGGGTTACAAATAACCTGAGAATATTTGAAAATCTCCTACTACGACCACAGTAAGCGTAATGTGGCTTGTGTCGCGATGGAAAACTTAGCCAGCTGAGTAATTGAACATGCGACACCTGGACCCAAACGCTATACCAACTCAGCCACTGACCGGTCATTTCTTTTATTATTTTTTTCATATTATCTTATATTAAAATTAATTTACTATACTTTACATCTTTAAAACACATTGGCGAAGTTTCCTCATTATTTACTGAATTAATTTGCCTACTTAAAACAATCCACTCGATGCGTGATAAGCTATTCTGTGCATTGTGCTCTCATGCGGTAAAGACATTTTTTGTTTAGTGGATGCTGCCGGGATATCTGTATATCCCACTCAAAGTACGAGGCAGACAGAATTGAGTGCGCATGTGCAGGATTAGCTTCACTTCTCAGGTTTTTGGATTCGGTTTTGGTTGAAGCATCCAACATCGCCGGACAGTGCGTTACGTCTCGCGTCTTGTATGTGTTGAAACAGCGAGTGTCTGGGTAACTATGCTGTTATGTGTGTGTGTCAGGCGCTGTGCGTTTAGAGTTTAGCCATACATGCATATTGAGATGTATATGTATTTCGACTTGCCCGAGTGTCGTGTCCGATGTTTGTTGTGTTAGTAAACTGTAGTGTTGCTGTTTACGGTTAGAAAAAAAAGTAAAAAGCTTCTTGATAAGAACACAAGGGATGCTCCGCATCCACAGCATCTATGGACCGACCGCGCTTGGTATATACATATATTATTTTATCGGCACTCTTTATCAGTAGTACAGTGCACAGGTTATCAATGCTGCTTTTGCTACCTTTGCAATAGGTATCTGAAAAACATACTCGGAATGCTTATGCTTCATCTGTGCATTAGAGATGGCATTCTATCTATTAAAAACAGTGTGGTAATCAGTTAAACCACCCTGTGCGGAGAGTCTCTAGCAGGTTAAAGAAGTATTTTAAGTTTCAGAAGTAACCACATTAAATTTTCAAACATACTTGAAAACTATATAATGTAGGTAATAAAAAAAAAGATATTTTGAAGAATTTGTTATCCCTGAATGGAACTGTACACCCAATCTTAGATTTTTTTAAAAGCAGCCAAACACTCCTAAGAAGTTTTCCAAGGGTTGGGTGAAAAACTTCAGAGTCAGGAAAACCTTATATGTATGAGAGATAAATTAGAACATCCAGTCTTCAAGGGACCGAAAAACCAAACTTCTTAAGCGTGAAAACTTCTTTAGAAGGTTTCATTGTAGTTAAGGTTTTTGATCTTTTCAAAAGCTTTACATAATTCTACTGTGATAAAGCTTTACATAATTTATTTTTCTAATTTCAGAAACGAAAATTGAAAGAAGCGGAAGAGAGCGCCAAGTTGCTGAAAAAGAAAAAAGAAGATGAAAAAAACAAGTTGAAAGCTTCCGCAGTTGTAGCAGGCACCGTCGTCCAACCTTCGGCTCCACCAGAAAACGTAAACCTTTCAAATCACGATAATATTTTTAGTAGCTTAATTATTTGTTATATTTTGATAACAATGAATGAGACCATCTTATTTTATATTCCATTATTATGATAATCTTGTACCGGTGAAGCAAATAAAAATTCAATCACAATTAAGAATTAATTCATTATGATAATAAAATTCAATTGAGTGATTGTTTCTTAATTTCACATTCTTTTTAATGAAATTATCATAATGATATTCTCTATTGTTACTATCAAATTTCATCACCTGCTAAAATTTATTCCATTTATAAAAATGTAATGAAAGAATAATTGTAGTGTTAATTTTCCGCCTGTGATAAATAGGTAAAGCTTGACGAGTTTAACTTTCTTAATTCAGTCGGCTTTTAACCTTAATTTGTTAGTTGGGAAATGTTAAAATGTTCATTACCTATATCCAAATCTGTGTTCTGCAGTATGATCAATTCAGCCTTGAGCACTAAGAAAATTTTAAGCATTCGGTTTGGAAATTTCTTGCCCTCATTAAAAAATTATACATATGAATTTTACTATGGAGACATTTAAACTGCTTATAGTGTTAGAGAGCCATTGAATGCGCCTGTGTTTGACCGTTTATCCCATATTTTTAAGATTCATATAAAAATTAATTTTGCATATCATCTACTTTAAAATTGCCATACCTATTTGGAGAATATAAAATATTATGACTTCTGAATGTTCTCTATGGATTAGTTGATAATAAGGGGATCCGCTCACTGAGGCAACTGAAAACTGCCAACTGGAAATTGTCTTTGTATGACAATGTGATGGCCCGCACACTTCACAATCACACACAAACACGTTGTCAATGGTAACGCAAGCAGCGACTCGCACTGCTGATTGCCGTTGCCGGCTGTTGCTAGTTGCCAGCTGATTGTTCTTCGTCTATGGTTAAACAAGCTTTTTGACCAATCAAGACATAGAAACCAGCTGGTTTTAGTTTGTTTTCAGTTGCCTCGTCAGCGGAGCGCGCCTTACAGGTAAAAATTTAAATTTGAACATGAATTTTTTTAATATGTAAACACATGATCAATGATTTCTAAGAAAAAATATGTCAACATTTTCGGTTTGCGGAATGTCAAAAACAAATAATTGAGAAGAGATACGAGACATCTCTTGTTAAACTGTGAAACCACAAAGTTTGCCTTGTGATTATTCAAAGATTGGAACACGCGGAAACTTTTTAAAAAATCTAAAAAAGGTTTCAATTGTTTTTTATGTTTTCATGAAGAAATCACAAAATATTACATTCTCATAATGAGTAATAGTAAAATTTTCTTAATAATTTATATAGGATATTATTAAAATAATAACATTATTAAATTAGATTTATTTCACATTGTGATTTCTTTACGGAGTTTAACGCAATTAGAATAAATAGTGATATTTATTGATTTGTTTGTGCTTGCAGGCTTTATGGAATGTGGCCCCCGGCCCCAGTGTTCAGGGAGTTCTGTATCCTGATGATTTTGCAACGGAGCCAAACCGAGCTCCTATTGAGAATTATGATAATGCTCCGCCTATCATCAGGGAAAATAAACCACTGTAAGTCAACACTCTCAGAGCTATTGCATTTTAAATTATATAATTACTTCTTTACCTTATCACATTATGCCCAGATCTAGTAGACATGAATATAATTTATTACGGTTCCACGACAACTCAACAAAGTGGCATTTCAACACCCGTTCTGAACTGACTGTGATTCTGAATCCACTCTAAACCAAACCTCCAGTAATCTGAACCATCAGGTCATGAGGGCAGGCGGATGGTTAAGTGTTAAGAGCCATTGACCAGCGGCTGAGAATAAAAGTTTATAAATGCTTGCAACTGTACAGGGAGGTTCCGATGAGAAAGATCGATTATTCCCCATATCAAATTTTTAAAATTAAAAATTTAATTTCGATTTATTTCATTAAAAACTTGCTTTAATATATATGTACCTACATTCAAGTAAGCAATAAAAATGCTCAAAACGCACAATGATAAATTATTAAATATCGTGTACTTCTTGTAAGTATTTTTTGATCATAAGTATTTATGATTTTTCAATAATGTCTAAACAAAATACATGTGTAAAAAAACCTGAAATATTGTAGTTTGTAAGTCCTTAAATAAATAGAAAAACTGAGGTATTTTTGTCACAAAACACGTTCTATATACGAAATATACATACCATATATATCAATATACTATCCCGATGGCACTCCCAGCAGGAAAACCTTGTACGGTGGTCAAATATATACTCTCAGCCAATATATTTGCGATCAGGAGTAAGGCAAGGAGGGTGTATGTCCCCAATCCTGTTCAATGTTTACATGGATGAGTTATGAAATCGTCTGGACACCAGAGCGGGCTGTCGTATCAATACCTTATGTCTAAATCACATAAGCTATGCGGATGACATGATTCTTCTAGCACCATCGGTCAAGGGGTTGAGAATATTATTAAAAATCTGTGAAGAATATGCTAATGACCACAACATGATATACAACCCCAAGAAGACTGAACTAATCGCATTCCACCACGGAAAAAATCCAGAGAAGATGCTCCCCGTACAACTTAATGAGGTAAACATAAGTACATCAAAGAACGTGAAATACTTGGGGCACGTCATTACTGAAGACCTCTCGGACGACGGTGATATTGAGCGACAAAGGAGAAGTATCAGCATACTGTCGAATATGATGCCCGAAGATTTTTCCAGTGCAGCAATAATGTTAAAAAGACATTGTTCAATGCATTTTGTACCATACATGTTGCATGCATTTTGTACATACATGTGAAACATGGTGTCAATACCGAATCAGTTCAATGGAACGACTCCGGATCCAATATAATAACGCCTGCAGAATTATATTTGGATACAGGAGATACAGCAGCGCTTCAACAATGTTTACGGAACTAGGACTTAATGGATTTGCCGGCCTGATGAGACACCGGGTCACTGGAGCCAGGATGCGGCTAATGGCCTCCGACAACACGGTGGTGAACGCAGCCTTCCAGCACCAAGCGCCACTCCTGAGTGAGCGCTGGGCCCGAGCTCACTCAAGACCATGCAGAAATTGATTGCCTATTTATAACTTTGTACCTACTTATAATTGTTCTACTTTATTTATAATTTAACTGTATTTATAACTATATGGGACGTGTGGGATTGCACTATCCTCCCCTTATAAATTATTATTATATTTTTTTTTTTTTATAATTTTAATTGAACTAAAATTAAAATTCTGAAAAGTGTGTTTATTACATTATGTATTGATTTATTTTGCTGTATGAATAAGTGTTTTGAAATTTATGTTGTATAATACAATATGTCATTTGAAAATTGAACAAATCTGCTAACGACCAATGGTATATTAAAGACCTTAGTATATTAAAAATGAACTTAGTTTTTCAAAATTTAAACAATGCATTCACCAGATAAAATAACAATCTTTCAAAATCAATAATTTATGTTTTTTTGTAAAAAAGAGTCAATACGTCTAGAATTTGATTTAAAAAAGACTAATTTCCAGTATTCTCTTGTAATATCCTCTTAAAAGGTTTCTGAAAATGTCTAAACTTTCAAATATTCCGAATCCGGGTGTTTCTTAACCCCTCAGGCTTAATTTGTTCACTTTTGGGACAGCTCATACAGGTCTCGTAGAAATTGTTGTGTCTTGCTTACTGTCATGGTGAGAAATATTATCTAAACGGTATTGGAAAGAGAAAACACCACACTTTATATTCAAATCTACAAGTTAACCACAGAAAAATTAAAATATTCACCTCTATGTAACCAAAGTTTCCGACCGCAATTTGAAAAAAAAAGAATGAAACTTTGTGAATTTTTTATTAATTATTTTTACAGGTTAATAAAAAAGTGAGTTGACGATTAACTTAACGTATAAAGCTCCTTTAAGTTGATTTTCCTACGAAACGTGCTGATGTTATAGAAATAATCCATTCATTATTATTTGACATTGTCTATTCTAGCCCTTCGACCTCTGGTAGCCTTTACCCTACCCCGCCACCCACAGCCACCTCGCTGCTGAGCGGGGGCAACTCCTTGCGCACCATCATGGTACCCTCCTTCCTGCTGGACCGCTTCCTCGCCCTCGCCGCTCCAAATACCAAAAAGAAAATTGAAACTTGTGGCATTCTCGCTGGGACACTGGTAATACATCTATTTTTTTATCTCATTTTTATTTATTTTATTTGTGTACCTAATAATTAACCAGTCAGGCTAATTTGTTCGCTTTTGGGAACAACTCATAGAAATCGTTTTGTCACTATCATGGTAAGAAACATGATATAAACGGTGTTGGAAAGAGAAAATACCATGATTTATATTTGAATATAAAAATAAACCTCAAAATTAAAATGTAGACCTTTATAAAATGAAAGTTTATAATCAGAATTTGAATAAAATTTATGAAACTTTGGGAATTTTTTATTAATTATTTTTACATGGGAAGACAAAAAAGTGAGGTAGTCGTGTTTTTTTCGTTATTAATAATTTTAGTTAGAAAAATTGTAAGAGGGGCCATTTTTAAAACTTCTTTATGTTTGCATACAATTTTTTGTATTTAAAAAATTATATGTTTATTTTGATTTATACATTTTTTAAAGTATATTTTATCACCTTTCAAAAACAGTTTTTAGTTTTCGAATACATTCAGAAATTTTCCATTTATTTTGATTTTATTAAAAAGCGGAAATATTTTTACCCTCTTACAAAATATGGTTGAGTAATTCTAGAAACATTTATACACAGCAGCATTTTTATTGTCATGTTTATTTATCATAATATGTGATTTGTTCTAGGAACGAGATAGACTTCTGATAACGCACATGATAGTTCCCAAGCAGAATGGAACAGCAGACTCTTGTATAACAAAGAATGAAGAAGAAATCTTCAATTACCAAGATCAACATAACCTTATTACTCTTGGCTGGATTCATGTAAGTTTTAAAAATATACATTGTTTATCATAATTCCCTTGATTGAATAGCTCCGCGGGTTTTTGCTGCTAGGCCCTGCGGGCGGCTTTTCGTTCTGCTTCGCCCAGTTTAAGTGTTGGTGACTATTTATAGGCATCACCCTTTTACAAAGCTACCTACTATTAACATTAAACTACAGAATACTTATATTACATAGGTAGATATATAATAGTAGACATTCTTACATTAAGACCATGAATAATGAGAGGAACATTCTTCACCCCAACATAAATCTTATTATTGAATGAAAACGAAAAATGTTTCTTCTTCTTCATACTTTTTTCCTTAAATATAGTATTATAGATGGCGCCACTTCCGTTTGCAAATCGCATGTGAGCGAGTGATAAGTGTGCATATTACGGCAGCAGCTCCGTGGAAAAAAGCACGTTCACGGACGGGTCAGAACGGTTTCCATACAGTGTGGCGTTGGAGATTTACTCGGAGTCGGGTTCCTTAATTTGGACCGTACGGGCATTACCGTATTAATATACTTCGATTATCAGAAATAATTTGTTTGCTAAACTATGAAAGCTAGGAATTGGCGAGTTTGCTTCATATGTAATTTGTTTGTGAATGGTGACATTGAAATAGGTCCCTATTCCTATTGGTCGAGTAAGTACTCTTAAATTGACTACACTCAAGAGTTATATGTTTCACTCATATTTCAGACTCACCCCACTCAAACGGCATTCCTGTCATCCGTAGACCTTCATACGCAATGCTCATACCAGCTGATGATGCCCGAAGCGATCGCCATAGTTTGTGCTCCCAAATATAATGAGTATGTTCACATTATTTCCTACAATACTACCTGCATCACTACCTCCGAGTAAACTGCTGATTAGCGTTATTTGTCCGATAGCAAATATTGTTTGATCACTCTATGGTTAAAGTTACTTGACGAGTAGTTACTTAACACTGCAATTAATTTTTCTTGCGCTTCTTCCTTTTTCGGCCAACGTTTCTGACAGCGTTCTGTGTTCGTCATCAGGGACGATGGACAGATGATAAACAATAGACAAGTGGACAGTCACATTGGGCAGATCTAACGCTGTCTGAAACGATGGATAAAAAAGGAGAAAGCGCATCATGGCATTATAACCCAAAAATTAATCACAATAATACTTTTGGGCGTGAAAATTTCAAATCATATCAGTTACATATTTAACAGTTTACTTACAGGTGGTGAAATGCCCGTTACTATAATTTAAATATTTACACAGGATATAACAGCACGTACCTGAAGGATTTTAACAAGGGATTCATATTTGCAGTTCAAAAAGTAGATGTCATTTTGTTGTCTGATGATATATTTTTCTACTAAAGATAAAAAATACATCGCCACTGATCATACTCCTACACGTTGCGACGGGACCACGTGATACATGCTCTGTTTTATAAGTTACCGTGCAGCTGCAACAAGACGGAGTGATTATCACGTGTCCCACCAGGCAATATCCGACTACTCAGTTGCGACGCGTGATAGAAAAATATTTTTATTGAATTAAATTTTTTCTTAATTTCAGACAGCAAAATGACATTTCCATTTTTTACTCCAAATATACTCAGGAATCGCTGATTAAAATTAGGGATGTTATGGATATAAAATTTCGGATCTGGATACGGATATGGATATAGGAATAATATTATACCGGTTTTGGATACGGATATGAAATTAATTCGGATTATCCGCTAGTTTCGGATAATTTCGGTTATGGATATTAGTTATTGCGTCGCATTAAGTCAGAAATGTAAAAGTAAAAAAAAAAACCAGAGAAATGCAACAAAAATAAACGATTCCTATTGGTGGATGTAGTAGCCGGGGACCATAAACAAAATAAAGTGGACTTATGACATCACACAAAGATTCGGAGTTCGAAGACACGTAGAGTTCGGAGCGGGAGCGAAGACCGACTATTTTGTTAAATCTGCCTGCACGGCATAAATCGGCTTGCGTGACAAGTGACGGCTCGGCCAGGCAAAACAAACAAAAACCTGTTGTAACCTGTCATTTAGACTCCGCCTTTATCCGAAACTTTTATATCGGTTACGGTTACGGATATTTTTTTATTTCGGATATCCGATAGATTCGGTTACGGTTACGGAGCTCCATAACATCCCTAATTAAAATCCTTCAGGTACGTGCTGTTACACTCTGTATGCGCAGACCTCACCCATAGTCAGGTTCTGAATTCAGGTTTTGTGACTGTTTAGTTTGATGCAATATATTCCTTTATATTATTTTGATGAATTCTGTGTGGTGTTGTTTTCAGAACTAGATACTTTAGTCTCACACCGAACTATGGAATGTCCTTCATATCCAATTGCAGACTAGGAGGCTTTCATCCTCACCCAAATGACCCTCCACTATTTACAGTAAGATATTATTTTTACTTTTTGATCATTATGTTACCCTGGTATCTTTGTCTCATTTATTCATTCTTTTTAATAGTACCTACTTCTTATTTTTAATTATTTTGTAATAGGAATATTTTGCTAGCTTGTGCATTTACTTGTAAATTTCAGACAGAAAAAAAATTATTTAAAATTTAATAAAGACAGAACTGAAAACAGATTTCTGGTTTTGTACATAGTTAGAATTTTTTAATTACCGTACTTATCCTAGGGGACATACATTAAATACGTGAGCTGTTTTAAAAAAAAAATTGACCCCTCCCCCCCTCCTTAGTGAGATTAAGTGGGAACCCCCCCCCCCTCCCCCCTTCACGTGAGATATTTTTCTTACTCTTGAAATAAATGTTTTTCATAATAGCCATTTTTCAAAATGGTAAAAACACTTCAAAAGAAGTTAAACAATTTTTATTATCTCTTTAATAATAAAATATACTCTTTTAAAGTTGACGTGAGATTTTTATTGACCCCCCTTGGTATAAAGAGATTTGATGAGATTTTACTCACGTAATTAATGTATGCCCCCTTAGCGGTTATCACAAATAATCTGATTCTTGCATATTTAGTCAATAAAGTCAAATTCTTTGGTCCATATTGTACCTTCACTCAAATCTTCGTAATTTCTTATGCTAGTGTCATTTTTATGGCCTTCCGGTTAAATATCGTCTTTTAAAAGTTTTATTTTTTAATCAATGTCTTTTTATTTATTTTCAGGATGCCACCCACATAATACTGAATGAATTTGCGACACTAGAAGTTGTTGATTTAAGAAGATAGGTTTTCCAAAATTAATGCATGATCAAAATAAATTAATCGCTTTTTCTTCAATGCGCCAATGTCATACAGAATTAATAAATACTTTCTGCATGGATTGTATGTATGTAAGTTTGCCTGTCTTTTTTGTGTGCATATTAGGTACAAATACATCTCTACAGTGTATTACCATAATATCTGGAAATATTGTATAAAATACCGTGTAAAAATATGACTTACTTCCATTGTATACTTAGTGTCAACTTTATTTTTGGTTGTAACCAAAGTGTTTGTATGAATTTGAGTATTTAAATACAATTGTTTTTTTACTATGTGTGATTGGTACCTATGTATTAGGTATTATATTTTTATCTAGTTAATGTGTGGTTGTATCTTTAAGAATGTGTTCGTGATAATTTTTCATGCATTTCTTTTTGGTAAAATTTGCTTACAATAACATTAGTTTTATGCATTCCTTCTGACAATTGTTTTTTTTTTTATCAGTCCACATATTATAATAAAAAATTAAGTAGTATAGTAATTGATAAACATAATTTGATAATAAAAATACATTCAAAGGTGTCCTCTTTAAAATGATTATGTAATTCAAAATCTGGAGCTCTAATGATGCGTATATATTTGCGAACATAAGCGCGAGCCAAGCCACAGATTGTGTTCGCTCCTTTCCAATAATTTGTGGTTTGAATCGCGTGAATATACGCAGCCTAAGATGTTTACGCATTAATCCGGGAGCAGCGGTTTAATGAGGGTTCCTCTCACCAAAATATTTGATTGTCCGACATGTAATGAATGCGTGATAATATCGCTCCTCCCAACCTATACCTTCTTACTACTTCGTAAGGATTGCGATATACCTAGCGACAAGCTCGGCACCTACGCTATGCTGCTAAAATGACTTAACATGCCTCGCAGCTGGTTAACTAATGAGGTAGCTATGACACATTAAAAAAATGTTTTTACAAATTTTGATTTATCAATTTTATATGCAGTACTTTGAAAGATAATATTTTTTATTTAATAAATTTTTCTCCAATATGTTTTTTTAGATGGATGAGGAATTAGTCAACCGCATTGACTTTTTTTTAAAGGAACTGGGTATGCAGTTGATATAACCATAGAATAACAGTTGATATTCCATAGACGAATGAGCATTTCTAATTTACTGTCAGTTCTTCACTAGTGGACGGAGAAAATTTTTGGCTTCAGTCAATCACACAATCAGAAAAACAGATATTGGTACCAAAAAAGGGTGAATTTTATTTTGAATGAAAAAACCACTGTGCAACAAACACGTCAAGTATATTATGTGCTCGACATTTTTCGATAGTCGTACTCTTGAAGAATACAACGAGTTATAGAAAAATTCTAAAACTCAGGTACGGGGCATACGTCATTCCTATGTCTACCTACGTTAAATTGTCGTGAAAACAAGCTTATGTGCCCCAGCGGTTAAAACTCTTTCTTTAAATTTAATTTTTGCATAATTTTCTTCCAAGTTTAGTAATAAAAAAATTTAAGATGTGTGACGAAGGAGTGTTTCATTTATCATATATGTAAAAAAATAATTCTAAAAAATGCAATGAATTTAATGAAAGAAGCATGACAGAAAACTGAATGTGTCACTATCGGCATCTGTTGTTGAAATGCTACTTCTCCCGGGTTAAACAAATGAACAACACCATAGAAAGTTTGTTGGAATATTGCTGAATTTATTTTTTTACCTCCATTTATTGAAATGATTCCTGCGTGTGTTTTGCTGTTTGCTGTGGAAATACGGTTTATATTTTGTTTGCAAATATTTATATTTAGGTATTCAACTTCACGACTGATAGTGATAAAACTAAATCTTTAGGATAATGATATTATGTAGTAGTCATTATTATTGCACCATACAAATAATTAACATAAAGAACACAGGAATTTGCCAAAGTACCGACCTAACCAATGTTTTTAGAATATCGTCGCTTCAGTTCGTTTTTATCCAACAGACCAAAACGCGAATCGGGAGAAATGGCCCTTTAAACTTTTTTTTACGATAGAAGCACATACATTTTGGAGGATGTAAGACAAAGCGTGTTTTGAAAACCCCTTAAATAATTGTTTATAATTTTTTTTTTAACGAGTATCGTATAAATAAAGGCATATATAATAACATTTGCATACTTAATTCAATTTCAAGAAAAATGGTCTGTTGGACAAAAACCAACTAGAGCGATGATATGTTGTTAATTTTTTTACAGAATTTTGAGGATTGTTTTTATGCAATATTATGTAACAAGAGCTTAGAATCGATAAGGCCGAAAGACGCTTCATTCTTAAATTTTAATAATTTTGTAACAGGAAAAAATACTACATTACCTACCTACTCAAAATTTACATAAAATGTCTTTCTGCTAGTATTTTTTTCAGAGAGTATTTTATTTAATTTGACTAAAATTTCAATTTTTTAAATTATATTGCGATTTGCTTTTATGTGTGTTTTTATTATTAGCTGAAGTTCCCGGCGTTGGGGCTTTGTTCTTCGTTAAGAGTTGGGAAAAGGGGATGGTTTTTCGAAATTTCATATAATCAGTGACCTGTTTCTTTTCTCGAAGGTCAAGTGTGCAAAACTTCATCAATCTCTGCATAAAACTGTAGATTTGTATAAAAAACAAACTCACCCACAGACAATAGAAGATTGTATGTATTTTGATGTTTAAGTCGTATCAATACAATGTTAAAATTAGGTAGTCAGCGATGCAAGACAAATTATGGTAGATTCAGACTGGGTCGACGTACGTATGCATCGCTACACCTATCAATATCTGGGCTACTTAGCAACCATAGATTTTCAATGAAAATTTATGTTTTAGAATCACATTGGCCATACGCATCGCGACGTGCGATGTCTGTGGCCATTTTCATAGAAAATGTATGAGTTGCTAATTGTTTGGCGTAGCGATGCGTACGTACGTCGTCCAGTCTGAATCTACCTTTACTGTGTAATACTATGTACTGAGCCTTAGCCAATTAATGCCTCATGTTAATTGTTCTTAGAATATTCAAACATATATTGTTAATTGCATAATAATTTATTTAATATAAAATTCCTATCCACAATCTCCTGAATGCTAGAATTCCTTGCTTAATAATATTTTTTTTGTATATATTTTTTTACATTATATGCATGTAGTTATTGTGTATAACCTTATAAAACTTTGACACTATCTCATAAGGATGGGTGGGTGGTTATTTACGTCGTAACAATGTCTGCCGATATTTTATTATAAAGCCTATCGACCAAAATATTGCCTTCACGATAAGTATGTATAATACGGATGTTTATTGTAATGGTTTAACTGTTTCTTATGATTATTGTTACAACTACTTATTTTTTCAAAGTGTTTGGCATCGTACTATGTATAATAATATAATTGCTTCAATTGTTGCGTGTACTGTGTTATTAAAAAATGAGCTACCATGAGATGTATTTATTACGTATTATGGTCAAATAATACATTGAGTTTTATTATATCACCTCATCATAAACATTTGTGTCTCCTCATCAATTTTGATGAGGTATAAATAATAATCCCAATCCCCTTCAAAATAAACTCCTTGGGTTTGCAATACTTCTTCCAGCGATTCCGCCATTTTATAAATAAGAAAGAATGAGATGAAAAAAAATTAATAAAAAAAAAAAATAATACCAGCTGATCGCCCACGCGTTGCTGTGGCTAACGAAACACAACGCCATCTACTGGATGGTTACCTAACCTAGATAACCAAGTGTTATATAAATAAATTAACTCACACCGCCATCTGTTAGAAACTTATGGAACTTACAAATAATTTCAAATCATTGTCCCATAACAAACAAACATTTAATTCGCAATAATAAATATTAAGGTCAATAATAGAGATAAAAACTATCCTATATTTTAAGTTGGACCAAATTACACACATTAGCCGAACTTCATCAAAATCAGTTAAGTAGTTTCGGAGTTTATCTTGGACAAGCATTGTGACTCGAGATTTTTATATATAAAGATTAAACCTCTACCATAGGTCGCCCCAACTGGTTTGGTGACTTTGCAGGGGTGTCCGGGTTTATGGGGTGAGATTTGTCCGTATCTTGGCAGCGGATGCGCCTGCCTACCAATTGCGTGGCAGGCCAGATCGGGAGAGACTGGTTGAGGGAGATCTTTTGTCCCCTCATCCCCATTCCCTCCTTCCTTTCCTAAAAAGAAGCCTCCACACAGCATCGCCAAAGATGACATAGGCCCTGAGCTAACTAAAAAAAGCTAGCTGAATGATGAAGACCAATAAATTCCGAGTAAGTTGCGATTTAGAAAGAGTTGTTTCGCAGAATTTAAATAATTCATCAAATTTCTGAGTTAAAATTTAAGTTCTGTTATTATTTTTATCATGGGTCGGTTGCTTCACAGTATATGGATAATAATAACTTGAATAGAACCTTCACAGGACTTGAAAATTTAACTTTGAAATTTGATGAATTGTTCAAATATGAATGTTAAAATTCAAGTTATGCGAAAGTTCCTTTTAAAATCTGTTATTATTTCATCGTGGGCCGTTTGCTTCACAGTACATTGATAATAACAACATTAATAGAACCTTCACAAAACT
Source organism: Limnephilus auricula (assembly GCA_951813805.1). Taxonomy (NCBI): domain Eukaryota; kingdom Metazoa; phylum Arthropoda; class Insecta; order Trichoptera; family Limnephilidae; genus Limnephilus; species Limnephilus auricula. Next base: position 38,795,677 of record OX638389.1, on the reverse strand, counting down.
TGAATTTAACTCAGAAATTTGATGATGAATTGAACGAATTTCAAAGTTAAAATTTAAGTTATGTGAAAGTTCTATTCAAGGTATGTTACTATTTTGTCACGGGTCGGTTGTTTCACTATAAAAACAACTTGAATGAGACTTTTCTAGAACTTGAATATGAAATTTTTTAAATTCTGTAAAAAAAAAACATTTCCTAAGTGCCAGTAGTTGTTTCACAGATCTTGAACATTTCAAAGTTAATATTAAAGTTCTGTAAAAATTCTATTGATGTTCTGTTATTATTCATGTACCAGAAACAACTGGCCTGTAATGGGATAATAACAGAACTTGAATATTAACTTTGAAATTTGATGCATTGTTCAAGTTCTGTAAAACAACTTTCAACAGAATAATTCTATTGATGTTCTGTTATTATTTATGTACTAACAACAGCTGGCCTATAATGGGATAATAACAGAATTTGAAATTTGACGCATTGTTCAAGTTCTATGAAACAACTGATAGTAATCTAGTAAAAATTGTAATCTGGCAAAAAATCTAATATTTTACAAAGTTAACGTTTTATTTCTTATTCTATTGATATTATCTTATTATTCATGTACTATAAACAACTGGCTGTAATGAGATAATAACAGAACTTGAACTTTGAAATTTGATGCATTGTTAAACTTCTATGAAACAACTGAGAGTAATCTAGTAGAAAGACACCCCCCTTGCTTATTTTTTTTTCACGGCAAAAAATCTAATATTTTACAAAGTTAAGCGGGCGACAAACGCGAAGTTCACATCAAAAAGATACTGCGTTATAAGTATCTTTTCTACCGACACACTACGTTATAAAATATTCCTTCCTACGGCAGGAGATGGGGTCAGTTGAAATCGGAAGCGGTCGAGAGAATATCATTTCTTTGTACTGGATATGTTAACTTGACAGCTCCGTGCATGCTCCGTGTATTAAAAATGACCCCCTCTCCTGTTTACCGTAGAGAGGGGGTCGCATAACTTTTCTGATACCGCCACTGTAGCGAATACGAAAAATAATTCCGATTAGCGAAGATTCAAACCGCGATCACAGCGCATCATCTTTTTACGTCTGGCGGGTCTCATGGGATTGTATGGCGAGCGCTATTGTGTTATAAGTTATAAATAACTTTTTGATGTGAGCTGCGAGTATGTCGCTACCTTTAACCTTTTTGTTTCCTGCTCCGAATTTTGTCATTTTTTTATCAGTAGGTACCGAAAAAAAGATATACTTTGCACATTACGTTTATGCGGATACACAAAAGTCAGTCTGTCCAACATCATGAAATTTTTTAATCACACATGTTGCCGATTTAAAATCCAACGTCTTTTGTTATGGTTTTTGATATTTGATATTCTATTGTTTTTATGTCAGTATTTTAGAGTTGGTTTATTTAACATTTTAGATTCGAAGAAAATATCACCGTGACAGCTCAAGTAAGATTTTTTATTATTTCAAATTATCACAAAACTTACATTTGACAGATCCTCAACAATTTACACAAACGTAACTGACGTTTTGTATTCATGAAAACATTGTGTATTTTTTATTATTATTATTTATTATGATAATTCATATATATTTTAATAATTATATATTAATAATTCTATTGTTAATGGATTGTAAATCAGAGTGTAAACTGGGTTTTTATTTTTGATAATTGATGTATCTATATCTTTAGATAATTTCAAATAATTTTGACAGTTACGAAATGTGAATATTATTTTTATGATAGATTCTTCTTATTTGATGACAGAACGATACAAATACTCTTTGCCAACATTGCTTCCCTGGTAGGATTCAAGTAAAATGTTTTTAATAACAATTTGCGCACTTTACAACAATACCATTGAATTTGAAAACACTAGGCCCAAGCCTCGCCCTGAATGCAAATGTATCTTGCTAATCATATTATTCAGTTCATGAACCAGAACCCCAACCTTTATTTTACTAAAATGTGTCAGAAATTTACCTGATTAAAGATGACACTATAATTTAATATTTTTGCACATTTTTACTCAGTTTTCAGTTCTGTTAGTTCAGTTCTAGTTAGATTTATTTCCATTATAATACAGCCCTTGAAGAGTTTTATATATTATATTAGTCCTGGGTCGATCGTGTACGACCCCCTTATTATAACCCGCTCATGAGCCACTAGTGAGCGGGTGGATTACTTTTTCGTGGTGCTGGAGTGGCGAGGCGAGCGACCATAGATGTTTGAGTATGAATTTTCTAAACCGGGCAGCTTGTTCTCGCAACAGATAAATAGATATGGTAGATATATACCAATGGTTTGCTAAACAATTTATTTATTTGAGAAATAACACACATGATATTATATTATAGTGTCCTGTTAGTAGTTCATTATGTTCTATTATTATTTATGTCTAAAATTATTTTCCAGGCATCTTGATATTTAAAATAAGTCACTAGGGTTTAGCGTTTGTCGCAACACCCAATTTCCATTTATTTGATCATTAGTGTAATTACTCTCTAAATTTAAGACTCTGTCATTTTTTCCATTTGTAAAAGAATCCGCTCTTAGAGCAGGTTCTCTCGACCTGCTCATTTCGCCAGTGGCTCGTGTAAAATGATTGATGCAGCCAGCTCTATATTATATGTGACGCCATTGTGGTGATGCAAGCTATTGCCTTTTGCTCGCAGCCAAAATATAGTCTGACAAAATAAAACTGATATTTTAAAATTGAAATCTGCCTGAAAAAGTCTAATTTTCAAATGATGCTAAAAAATCCTTCATTATAACTCCTTCTTCTTTTCAGAAATGGACGAATCATTCTCAATTTACCGCCGAACTGACGTTGATGTAGGGAGTGAGTCGGATTCAAGCGATGTCATGGAAGTTAGCAATGACTCCTTTATAGACAAAAAAAAAAAGGGAAATCAAATAATCGTCCTGGATTCTGATGAAGGTAATATGCCCAACCATATTTTTGATATAATAATTCCATCTTTTTCCTCGTAACTCAGTTGAGTTGACCTAGCTCAATGATGAATTTAGAAAAATGTGAGATTATCAGTTATATGGCCAAAGTAGATCTTAGTGACTCTTTCCATCAATTAGATTTTTAGCTTTCTACCTAGGGTTAGCTTTTTTCCATGTTTCCAAGCCCGAGAATTAGAAAGACGACTAGTATGTAATACTGGTACATTTGTAATAATTTAATATTTGAATACATTAATATTGTCATTATTTTTTTTAATCCTTGTTTTAACGGTTAAATAGAAGTTAATAAGGAAAATACAAGCTAGAGTTCTGAGTATTTTGTAAAGTTTAATAAAAAGAGCCAAGCGTACTCCATTAATGTAAAATATTAGCATCTGATTTTTAAGGAATGGGTTTTTGTTATCAGAATGAAAGAAGTGTTACAAATTCAACACTTATATTGAAAAATAAAGCAATTGAAAACTGTTTTGGCAATAAGGGCTTGCTTAGTTAATAGAATTATGTGATACCAATTGATTCTTGAAGCTGATGAACAGTGAGGCCGACAGCAGTAATCTCAGCTTTATTTCCAACAAAGAACCTTATTCTTAGTGCTATAGTGGCCTTGTTAATGTCGTCTCCAAGTCAAACGCCCGTAAGAGTCCAGTCTTTCGATCACTATTGCAAAGGGTCGCTTGGAATACTGTCGATAGATTCCGTAGGTGTGTACGACGTGACGGAAAACATTTAGACATTTTGTTTTCACGAATTCCTTACGCACTCTGTAATCACATAGTTTAAGTGCCTGCACTAATTGGATCTTATAAGGGTGATGTTTGATATCCATGCTTAAAATTATATTGTAAATAGAAAGGACATCCTGATTCTAAAGCTGTCTGGCATTAAGGGCTTGCTAAGGTAAATAAATTGATGGTGATACCATGATAAGTCGTAGCATAGTTGAAGCGTGGCTTGTCAAAATCTCCTCGATTTGAAAAAGAATCTCTCATTGTGAGAATGGAATGTCTGCATAATATGACTATCAGCCAAAAGGGCCGACCAGAAGCCGGACAGGTTGATGTCTTCAGATGCCAATCATCCTCAGGTTGATCTCCAGTCAGCTTCAAAGATGGCGAGTCACTTCCAAAATGTATGATCACAATCATAGTGATTTTTGGTCGATCCGTCGTATCTCAGTCCACAGGATCACCTGATGCTCTGGACTGCTGCACAAAGAATGAAGAAGATTCATTTTGATTTCTTCTGATTGAATCCTGCCTGCAGATTTGAAACTGTTCAACTTAAAAATATTCCAGGGCTGCATTCTGACCAATGCCCAATTGTCAATGTGCAAGTACCAGAGGTGCCACATACTGAGACCATAAACATGTATAAAAGGGTGCACACACCTTGTTACAAATGCTTATATGTAACAAGAAGTTTATTTGTGTATCTTTTTTATTTATTATTTATAAGAGAAAGTCCATAATAAATGAACAATGTTTTGTAGGTTCTGCTGATTCCGATACAGATAGTTCCCTGTGCCTTAAAACCAAGAAAGCAGGGGCAAAGAACCAAATCCTAGATTCAGACACCGAGGAGTACTCGGATTATGGAGACGACAACCAGACAATGTCTGCTGCCACGCGGTTGAGCATCTTCGGAGTCAAAGCCCCTGGAGCCAACTCTGACGATGACTTCATTGAATCTGAGAATGAAGAGGTTGGCATTTCATTTATGTTTATCACCTACATATTTCATTGCTAATAGATAGCCTTTTATGCTTTGAATATTACAGTTTCTTCAATATTATAATTTGAATATTTTCCACTATAGCCTTAAAACATTTATAATCAAATTAAATTGCTTACAATGTACTTAAATCCAAACTATTATTTCTTTATTGTTTTTTTATTCATTTTTGCTTAAACTGTGTAAGATTATAACTTTTAATATCTACTTGCTTCCTAATCTGTAACCATAACAAAAATTGTTGTAAATTTAACTTAACTGGTTTATTTTGTATTCACCATTAAAAATAATGTAAAATCAATTAATATATATATGCATTACTGTATGTTTCCTGAATAAAGTGAAACATAAATACTAATTTTAGTTATGTTGAAATGTCAGCATTAGAATATTTATTTTGTGTAAAGATGAGCAGAAATCTTTAAGTGACTTAAAATGAACTAAACTATTTAGTTGCCACTGTATTATATGTCCTTGCCTGGCTGTATTATTAATCACTGATTAAATCTTTTGCAATAAAGTAACTGAGTCTCAATCACAGATATACATGGTATATTATTAGTTTGATAAAATAACTGTTTACGTGTCAAATTATCCATCCGGTTCTTTCTAATATATTTCTAACTCATTGTTTAAGTTTTTCTATACTTTTTCAGAAAGATGAGACCTGTGAATCAAATACCTCCAAGCCTAAGAGCGAGAACAATGATTCTTGGACATCAAATAAATCCCAGCCAGTTACATATACTCGGAAATCCAAAACATCTAATATTGTAATAAATGATTCATATCAGTCAAATACTTCTCAGCCCGAGATTCAAAACAACGAATCCTTGAGATCAAACACATCCCTGGCTAAAAATCAAACAAATAATTCATTTGGGTCAAACACATCGGAGCCTATGATTCAGAATGATGATTCCTGGAAATCAAACATCTTGCAGCCCAAACTATCAAACAGTAATACCTGGAAGTCAAACACGTCCAAGACAATTCTAATAAATGATTCCTGGGAGGATTCGAACGCGTCCCAGCCAAAAATTACTACATTTATGAAAGACAATACTTACCCCAACAGTGGAGTTCAGTATGTCAAGAGAAAAGTCAAAGAAAATGAAGTCAACAAACTAAATGCAATGAAATTGGACTACCAGAAGTTGACAGTAAGATATTAATTTAGTACAGTGTTATGCGCTTTCTGAATGGTGTTTGAATTATTGTTAAGCTTATGCGTAGTATTATTACATGTGTTGTATTTTTGTTTTTTGCAGCACCTCTTTGACTCGCTGAATTTAGTCACCCTGCCGGATAAAGGTGTGAAACTCAAACAGCGCGTTGAAAACTTGAAGGAAGAAATTAAGAGTCAGGCAGAAAAAGTTTCAGACATGGTGGTGGAACCAGGTATGTTCAAATGTTTGTTTTATATTATCTAGGCTTCCGACTTACATAATGTTCCCTCAACTGTTAACCTGTCACATTTGGAAAAAACCGCGCGGAAATTACCTTCCTGACTTTTGGTCAAATATCCGTATAAAAACAAAGGAATTGTTTTTTTAGATTGTTTTCTGTTTATCAGATAATTTATCTTATTATTCATATATATTACAAGATAATATTGTTAGAAGTTTTCCTAGAATAGCTAACTTTAACAAAAAAATATATAAAAATTTTTCCATTTGGCAAACAAATGTAAAAAAAAAATATATTCATACGAAAATGAACTGATTTTTTTACTTCTACACAAACCTGAATAGACGACACCTTACGTGAAAAAAAAAATCCAAATGTGTTTTCAAAGAAGTAATGACATTGATACTCCTTTGAAAATGTTAAATATTTATATGCAAGGGACGCTACAATGTCATAGATATTTTATTACGAATTATTTCCAGTAGCTAGGGCTCATGCCGGTATTAGGCACGGGAGAGGTTAAACTACAATATTAATTTCTTCTTCATAATGTACCTTTTTTTTTTTTAAAGAAAGACAATCATTCCTGGGTCACAAATAACCTGACAATATTTAAAAATCTCCTACTACCACCACAATAAGCGGAAAATATTGCTTGTGTCGTGGTGGTGGACTTAACCAGCTGAGGAATTGAACACGGGATGCCTGGGTGGTACCCAAACGTGATACCAACTCAGCCACCGACCGGTCAATTCATTCATCAGTTGGGGCACTAATCTCCTGTGCACAGGCATTGTAGATAATTATAGTTTTATAGAGCGTTATAGTTATTTCTTGTCTGGTCATACCTGAAAACAAAACCGTTTACTTTAAAAAGGGGCAATCTGTATTTGTAGTTGGATTACTGCTAGATAAATTACAATCGTTCAAGAACACAAATGACAGTGGGAATCTTGTTGAATTACCAGTAACTCAATGAAAGGAATCACAGACACGGCTAAAGTGTGCCTGGCGTATTCCTCATGCTTAAAATATCCCAATCAACTCATCTTTCATATTTTCAGAGGTGGTCACTGAGGCGCACATCAAAAACGACGGTTTCGTGTCCTGGGAGGACATCAAGGCCGGCAGCACGGCCGTGAGGCCCGCCAAGTTCGGCACCGTCGCCATCAACACCCACATGGCGCAGCGCAACATGACGCTGGAGAGTCTGCGCTCCCTGCACAGCTCCCTGGGCACGCGCCCCAACGACGACACGCTGGCTGACAACCCTCGCCAGCTCAAGACGCAGCTGATGCCTCATCAGCTGCATGCGCTGGCTTGGCTCGCGTGGAGGGAGACACAGAAACCTAGAGGTGGAATATTAGGTAAATTACTTGTTTATTTATTTTTTATTTATTTAATTATTTCAATATTACATATTCGCGACTTGGGAGTTATATTCGATTCAAACTTATCATTCACATCACATATAGATGATATAACTAATAAGGCTTTAAAGATTCTTGGCTTCCTTTGTAGAGCCCTATCTGATTTTAAGTCCTTGGATTGCATGAAAACACTCTTTATTTCATTAGTTAGAAGTCAAGTGGAATATAATTCACCTATTTGGTCCCCTTTCTATAAAGTACACTCTAACAAAATAGAACGGGTTCAACACAAATTTCTTAGGTACTTAAATTTCAAAGTGAAAATTCCAATAGAAAACATTAATTATTTAAGTTTGATGAATAGAGTTAATTTAATTACGCTGTCTGACAGAAGAATCACTTCAGACTTAATTTTATTATACAGAGTCATGAACAACCTAATTGACAGCCCTGCCATCGTTGCTACTATTAAACTCCATGTACCGACAAGGAATACTAGACAAAATGTAACATTCTTTTGCAACACATTCACAACCAACTATCAATCAAACTCACTTATCAATAGGATGCATGATTTAGGCAACAAGTTTGGTGGTATTGTAGATATATTCGCTGATTCCCTTTATAATCTAAAATACAATTTAAACCAACACTTTGTGGAACCATTATTGTAACATGGGTATAATATATTTAATGATTTGACGTGTTATTGTAATGTTTTTTTATTATATTTTGTTCGATAACAACAATAAATAAATAAATAAAGTAATTATTACCCATCTCACTAGGTGTGAAACGCCTGTATTGAGATGGCAATTTACAGAGCGGTTGTTAACAGTACTATGAAAATGACATTATTTATTTTTTTTTTTTTTTTTTTATTATTTCACCAGATTTAAAATGACATAAAAATAATATAAAATCTTTTTTTAATTATTATTATTTTTATTACTAGCTGTTTTGCCCGTTGCAGGCAATTAATTGGTAAAAGTACTAAGCGATTTGATGTATGAAAGTGGATGAAGGAGTGTGTGCCTACATTTTTTTAAAATTAAATATTTGAAAAAAAAGATTCAAATGTGGATGAAACAAGGAGTATGCGCCTACATAAAGGGCCCGGGGATTTAACCGCAAATTATACTGTATTGAATGAATTCAATAATTGCATTTACATATCTATTGGCCACTCGGAATGGAGCGCCAGTCTGTTTCCCGATTGACTGAACGCTAAAAGACAGGTTCCGGCAATATTTCCTTACTCATTATTGACAACAACAAATTAATTTTAAAAAAAAAAATCTTTTGAAATCGACTCTTTAATTTTTTTTGTGGAATGACATTGGTCAAGTGTCAGTACTATAATGAGGAATTACCAAATGATATTTTAGTTCAGGCTTATGTTCTTATAATTTTTGGCCGTTATAACGAGTACGATTGTTGAAATTGAACTGATAGACTGTGCAAATAATTTTGTCAACCAGATTTAGACTTTTTTTACTAGATGCATAAATGGATCGTTGGGTCTGAAAAAACAACCAATAATTACGAATTATTCTCTAAGTAATATTAAAGGGGCTAGCTACCCGGCGCGTGGTAGCGGCATACCTTTATGGCACTACCTGTGTAAGATTGTCGGCTTTGGGAAACATTGCTATCCATCAGGCACTGTGTCTCACATAAACACTACCTGCTTATAATTATCCTTTATTAATATGATCTCTTCTTGTTCCAGCTGATGACATGGGTCTCGGCAAGACCCTGACTATGATCTCCCTGATCCTCCACACCAAGGAACTGGACAGGGACGAGGAATATCTGGAAGATAAAGAGAACGAGACGGAAGACGACAAGGCGTATAAGGGGAAATGTGAGTTTGTTATATTATACCGTACGGCCAAGTTATTAAACTTTGAAAATGTCATGAGTGGGCTTAACTTTGAAAAATAATTAGTAATTCCAGGTAAGGCCATTAGTTTGAATAATCGGATGTGCTTTAGCTTGAAAATACAGTGAAACTCTCTTAAGAAGTTTTCCAAGGGACCGGGGAAAAAAAACTTCTTAAGTGGGAAAACTTCTTAAGTGGGATTCAATTTTAGCCATTTAATAACTCGAGTCCGAGGCATACGTCATTCCTACGTCTGCCTACTGTTGTGAAAACAAGCTTATATGCTCCAAGCGGTCAAAAAAAATTCGAAATTCATAAGACATCAAATTTCAAATTAACTAATTCCCGTGTAAATCAAAAATTTATGAAAAAAAAAATCATAAAAATTTGCCAAAAATCGAGTTCTTCGGCCGAAAATTAGGTATTTGAAGGTATATTTCTGCGGAAATCGAAATTTCGCAGTCGAATTCGGTCGCGGCCGTTTCTCCACATCTAGGTATTTTAAGTAAATTGGTAAAAATACGATATATTTCTGCGGAAATCGAAATTTCGAGGTCGATTTCTGTCGCGGCCGGTTTTTGACATTTAGGTATTTGAAGTAAATTGGTAAAAATACGGTATATTTTTGCAGAAATCGAAATTTCGCAGTCGATTTCGGTCGCGGCCGATTCTCGACGCTTAGGTATTTGAAGTAAATTGGTAAAAATACGATATATTTCTGCAGAAATCGAAATTTCGCAGTCGATTTCGGTCGCGGCCGGTTCTCGACATCTAGGTATTTGAAGTAAATTGGTAAAAATACGATATATTTTTGCGGAAATCGAAATTTCGCAGTCGATTTCTGTCGCGGCCGGTTTTTGACATTTAGGTATTTGTCCTTCTGAAAATAATACGCGCAGCCCAATATTATGTCCTACCCACCTACCAGACGTCGAATAGTTACGATTTCGCACGTAAATAAATGGCTTGATGTTCGAATCAGAAAGTTGTATCATATGAGCTGTTTGACGCTAGAATTATATCTGTTAACGCCATATATCAATGGTTAACGCATCCAAAGTTGGTAAAACTATCGAATTCAGTCTCGCGGTGAATACAAAACTACAAAAATCATTTGCGAAGTTTTGTTTCAATCTAAATTTTAAATTTATGCATATGTATTTCCGAACCTTCAAACTTAATTTATGACAAATGTCAGATGAAACATGATGCATGGCAATTTTTTAAGATTGAAAAAACGTAATTATAATGGATATTTTACCATCTCCCCTGGCATATTTAATCATGTTATGTAATAATAAAGGTAAATATATTTATTTGAAGGTGAAATATTCCGTATTAACCGCGATCGAATAGATTATCAAAAGTTTTTCGTGTTCAAATTCGATGGAATAAAATTTTTATACAATAATATTACGAAACATCTCTGTGTTCAGTACCAAAAGGAAGATTATTAGTATGCAAATGTAGATCTAGCCCACGTTGTCATTGAGGCCGAAAAAACATGAAAGGTTATATTAAACTCAACCTAGATGCTTGCATATTCGTTACATAATTCCGCATTGCTTATTTGTTCCACAGGTCGCATTGCTATTGTACCTAGTTAGGGGATTAGGGGACTGGGTATTGGTTTATTTATGGGTTACGGCAGGTTACGGCTTACGGCCCGGCGGCCGACAAAGGGTTTTATGGTCTCAGGTACTAGTTATGGGTACTAGGATCGCGCGAAATCTGTGAAGCAAACATCTTTCAATTTATGACTTGGAAAAAGGTTCATTTTAGATATTTTGCGGCACAATATTTCGTTTGTGTTGATTTTACCGCCGGATTTCTAAAACCTCTTAAGCGGGAAGCAGTTTTAGCTCTAAAACTTCTTAAGTGGGAAAAATTCGTGTTTTTTGCAGTTTTTTGTATGGAATTTTCAAGGGACCGAAAATCAAAACTTCTTAAGCGTGAAAACTTCTTAAATGGGAACTTCTTAAGCGAGTTTTACTGTACTCATATTTTTATAAGAAAAACTCTCTTTTTTAACTTTTGAAGGTTATTCCCATCAATGTAATATATCATTGAAGAAGAAGATAACAATAATAATCTAATTTTTTAAAATATGAAAATGAACAAGACACAGAAAAATAATAAAAGATAACGGTCGCAACTGGGACTCGAACCCAGAACCTTACGTCTTACCGGGACATACACCTCTACCAATTGGGCTACTGCGATCTATTATGTGACTGTCGTAATTGTCAACTTCATATTTCAAATTTCAGAATTAACAATATTATCTTCGACTAATGTTTTTTCCATATTTTTGGCAGCTACCTTTATTATTGGAAACAAGTATTCAAAGAATGTATTTGTTACCTAGATAGTGTCTCGGATAAATATAATATAATAGGTTCTGGGTTCGAGTCCCAGTTGCGACCGTTATCTTTTATTATTTTTCTGTGTCTTGTTCATTTTCATATTTTTATTTGTTATCTTCTTCAATGAAAATACTCAATTTACGTAATCTGGATATGATTCAGATGGAACATTGCAATCATTGTCCTAATAATATTGACAGATAATTAAAAATTAATAAATTACTTGCTGACCCCACCACACGTTGCTGTGACTAATGAAACACAACGCCATCTACTGGATGTTTACCTAACCTAGATAACCAAGTGTTGTGTCAATAAATTAACTCTCACCGCCATCTGTTAGAAACTTATGTAACTTACAAATAATTGCAAATTCATTGTCCTATAACAAGAATTTAATGAACATTTAATTTGCAACAATAAATATTGAGTTCGATAATCAAAATAAAAACTATTCTAACTTTTAAGTTGGACCAAATTACACACAGTAAGCCAAGTTTCATCAAAATCGGTTTAGTAGTTTCGGAGTTTATCTCGAACAAACATTGTGATGCGAGATTTTTATGTATAGAGATTTGAGACCTCTCCTGCCTGAACGGTTTAAAGACAGGCAAACTGTATTGTCACTTACCCGGGCAATTTTGTATTACGCGTGAGTTTGTTTTAAAAGAAAATTAATATGGATTTTTGTAAATGTGTTCAGGAAGGATGCATATTCTTATAGCACATTGATCTAACTGAATACATATTAGGTATTGACTTGTTGTAATATTTGCAGTGGCCAAAGGCGGCACCCTGGTGGTGTGCCCCGCCTCGCTGTTGAGCCAGTGGCACGGGGAGATCATGAACCACTGCCGCAAGGCCGTCCTCAAGGTGGAGATACACCACGGCTTGAAAAGGGAGGCCAGTGCCTACAGGCTGGCGCAGAACGATGTGGTCATCACCACTTACAACCTGGTGATGAGGGACCTTGAAAAGGTTGGTTTCAACTGCAATACATTATTTAGGGGGTTTCTCACCATCCTCCCGTTAGCTTATCTACCCTAATAACGAATATTATTAAAAATAAAAATAAAATACTCGCAGTGGTTAGAAAACTCGGCCAACTTATCCAATATATAGCCACTATTCGTAGGTTCGAGTACCGAATTATAAACTCCAACTTAATTAATAAATAAACAGTAAATCGAAAATATTCGTTATTAGGGTAGATAAGCTACTGGGAGGATGGTGAGAAACCCCCTTATTATAATAAGTAAGTGAAGTCAGCATTCTAGTATCTTCTGTCTTTTTTGTTTTCAAATAATACGCTTGAGAAGAAGAGGATGACACATGAGCTCTCGCTGGGACTAGTTTATGTGATTGTTTTCACCATAACGTGATTATTATTATTTTAGCGTCATTTAAATGCAAGGGGTCCTCTCCACGATCATTAGAACTTCTTACCGGATTCTCTATATATATATGTCAGTTTCTTGTGATGGAACCAGGAGTAAAGTCTTACAGAGTTTAGAATCGATTGTAATTGTATATCCATGTCTTCGATTGTCGCAGGTTTAAATCCCATCATGTGCAAATAGATTTTATTTGATTAATTTGTGTTGAAAATAATATATGTATAATAAATTTGCGGCACATTCCAAAGTGGAAGATAAGCTTAATATTGCCCTAATGGAAGAACACCATTCAGAATTTAAACTTTGCTTAAAATGACTTTAGCTTATAGTTCTAGATCTGAATAGGTACTTCCCCACATTGTTCTTTCACATCTCATTCTCTTTCCCATTACCTTCAGCATCACAACATACCTCAATTGGGGATGGCATAGTCTCGCTGGCTCTAGACGGTTGGGAGTAGTGAAACTCTTATGCAAAAAAAACTTTGATTCACAAAAATTTACACATTCACAAAAACAAAGTTTGATTGATTGTTTGATTGCAGACGGGCACCCTGATGCGCATCCGCTGGGAGCGCGTGATCCTGGACGAGGCACACACGGTGCGCAACCACAAGTCCCGGACGGCGTGTGCCGTCTTTCACCTGAGGTCCTTCTCCCGCTGGTGTCTGACCGGCACTCCGGTGCACAATAAGGACCTGGACCTGTTTGCACTGCTTAAGTTCCTGCGCTGCGAACCTTTCGACGACATTGTGGTAAGATATTAACACATTCAGGCGGGCAAAAACAAGGTACCCGTTCGAGAAAATGGAATTTGTTTTAAACCGATATATCTTTGAAAATAATATACATTTGAATGATTTTTTTTTATATAGTGCTCCCCGTATCCCAACTATAAAAGTTTAGTCCAAAATTTGAACTTACTTCGTAATAGGACTTCATGAACAGAAGTTTAAATCAGTGTTGACGGCCGGCGTAGTCCAGCGTAGAGCGTTTGACTCCCATTCCGAAGGCCACGGGTTCGAACCTGGTGTGCGCAAGTAAATTTTATTTAATTGATTTGTGTTATTTCACAATTAATTATTTAAAATAATATATATAGTATATTTGTGGCACGTTCAAGAGTGGAAGATACTCTTAGTATCGCCCTGGTGTAAGACCACCATTCAGAATTGAAACGTTGGTTGAAATGGCTTTAGCCGTGTTTAGTGCCTAGATCTGAATAGCCAGGTACTCCCCCACCTTCCTTTTCCTCGTCTCCTCCCCTTCCCTACTTACCTTCAGCCTCATAACATACCCCACTTGGGGATGCCATAGTCTCACTGGCTCCAGACGGGAGCAGTTGGGACTCTTGTGAGGTATTACACTATACAAATAAAAAAAATCTTGGGCCATTTAGTGATGTAAAAAATGTACATATTTTTTTACATTACAAAAAAATTGTTTTTCGCTTTAGTACAAATCATTACAAAAAAAATAACAATTTGCGCACCTCCAGAGCCAAATAGTAAGCTTCCTCTCGATAAATATTCTTCCACACAAAAGACAAGGAGATAAGAAGATTTCTCCATCTTGTATCACATACACATGTATGTATATGTAGAACTTATATATTTATATGTTTTTTACTTATACAAATAGTTGTGACCCTTACGAAAAGATTGGTGTACAATAATCATTTGAAAATATTTGACTGCAACACCTTTCCAGGCATTCAAGTAGGACCAGCGTAAAACATGGGAATACCATTACCGTGTGTGTTAATATTTATCAAAATATATTAGGGGAGAGTATGGTATATAGTACCACTTGGGACTTAACTTTCTTTACTGTATGAATGAAATGGATTACAGAAGTGAAGTTAGGTTCAAATAAATTCTTGTCTTATTGGGTACGATATATATCATCGTTGCATATTTAATATGAAAAATGTGACGATTTTGACGAAAATGAGTTAAATATACAGTTATATGTATTTCTTTTTTTTTTATCCTTCTTCTACAATATGAGCCATGTAAAAATATCAAGTGTGTTGATTCTAGGTGAAGCTTGGTAGTAAATGTCATTATTTATTACAAAATTTACAGACACGAAAATAATAAAGCAAATAAAAACACCCATTAATAATATTCAGGCTCTCCGGGGGTAAAGTGCATTAACTTCTGGAGGTGATTCTACATGATAGTGTAAGTAAAAACGATAATTAACTTTTTTCGAAATTCCAACTTTTAGGGGTACTTTTTTGGTAAAAAGATAAAATTAGTACGGCGTGTGCAGTCGGTACTCTTAGGTATTTTCCGCTGTTACGATACGTGCTAATCAATACCAACATCGCCGCAACACGCCCGGCTGTCTCACAGCAAATTTATCGGGTAAGTTTGCACCTTACACTAAGGATTTTTAATATCATCGTAGGAAAGCAATACTGCTGTAACCGCCACTACCCATGAAAATACTTTTTATACACCATTTTAAAGGGTTTTTTTTATCTGCGTCGATCTATCTGGGTCTCTTGACTCTACAACGATAAATAAGAAGTGTACGACGTTGGAAAAACTAGCCGTTTTGTAAATGATACGTTTTTTAACTGATGTACACACCTCAAAATCCTGTTTATTTTTTGCGTTTGGCGGTTACAACAATATTCAATTTTAAAAGAAACTACAAAATCAAAAACATTGCACGTTCGGTTGGTGCTTACAGCATTTTAAAAGATTGCATTTAAGTGTTCGCGGCGGTTACTACATTTTATTGGTTTGCTTTCTAATATCACTTGTCATTTACTACAACTTGTCGTTTACTACAACTTTTTTAGAATAAGTTAGTGTGCTTACTACAATTATACAGGTCGTGCATTATCGTTATTTGTACGTTACGGTGTTGTAAACCAAACAAATTTAGCCCAAAAAAATAACGACACATTTACAGCTATTCAAAATTTTAATATTGATATACTTTGGCGCTTACAGCAATTTATGAAGCCGAAGATAAAGTTGATTTTCAGTATTCATACATTTAGCAGCGGTGTTTACAACATTTTTGGTGTACAAAAAAAAATGTCAGCCATTTGATAGATCTTATTTTTTTGGCTAAGCATTTTAAAAATGCCATTTCCTTAACCACTTGTTCAAAAGTTACGAATTTTTTTTGTAAAATCTGAAAAGTTTTTTGGCTCTGGTGAACAATTTGGTTTTTGGCTGTTACAGCAGTATTGCTTTCTTATGCACGTCTTTTTGTATGGGAAAAAAAAAGTTGAAATTTCGAAAAAAGTTAATCTTTTTTACTCCTACCATCATGTAGAATCGTGTAGACTAGACACCGTGTATATGTATCAGGGTAATGACATTTGCAATAATGACTGCAAATATTTATAAGTAAATTTAAAAAATAAAGAATTATAATGCTATGTAAATAAAAACTAAATGCAAGTCCTGTTTCGAGGCAGACTTTATGAAAATCCCAAAACCGTAATGAATTCAAATTTTGTCCAGCTGTGGAAGAAGTGGATAGATAACAAGTCAACTGGCGGGCAGGAGCGGCTGGCCATGATCATGAAGACCCTCTTGCTGAGGAGGACCAAGCTGCAGCTTCAGGAGCAGAAGAGCCTCGGCTGTCTGCCCGTCAAGTCTGAGCACAGGGTCAATGTCAAACTCTCCAAAGAGGAGATGAACGTCTACCAAAAGGTAAGAACCTCATCATCTTTGTCTTTTTCCCCCTATCTTATTCAGGTCGGAAATTAATTACTTCTCTCATCCTATTCAGGTCGGAAATTAATTACTTCAATAACCACTCAAGCGATAGCATATTAAAAAAAAAAAAAGCCTTGAGAGTTATGCTCTTCGTTCACGCAGCTACTTACAAGCTACTAAATCGCTGCTACCTGCTATCTGTCATATTATTTTGATAGTGCAGAGCTTAGCGGCGTTTACAAACACTAATAATAGTATGGAAGGTATAGATAAGCTGTGATCACGTCGCTTGAAAATAGCTCCATGGAAGAACGGTGTTAGAGATTTGGTTTTATCTGGGCTCATTCAAAAAAGTATACCTCCAAATATTGATGCGGAAACATATAAACCGTGGTTTAAAGGCAATCAATCTTTGTTTATCCCATATTTTTAGGTTTCATAAGTTTTTTTTTTTTTTAAATCATTAAATTTATAAATGCGTCTGTATATAACCGACCGTGCACCGTTTTGTTTACAAGTTGTGTAAGACATAGGTTTTAAGCGCTGTCCATTGTGGGACTTTTCTTCGTAGGATCTGAACATTCGGTCTTAAATGAATCGCTCGGCGTAGTGATGCTAAATTTGAGTGAAGTGGGTAAATTATAATACATTTGTAAAAGGGTCTAACTAAAAAGTGTTGTCAAATGTTGGGAACAAGCCCGAACTTTTGTTTATCCAATTTAGGATTCCTAATTAAGTTTTTATTAAGACTAGTAATTTGTACGCAGATTTTAATTTCGAGGTCCGAATGGTGTTATTACAATGCGTAAACTGTCAGATTAATTTATCGAGAACTCACAGAAAGGGGGATGGTCGTGCCTCCTCCCGCGCTTCACGCAATCTGCTTTGTTCTCCTTTCCTTGATTGGCTCGTCTGTTAATTTGAATATCTAGGGAGAGATGTTATTGTGAGAGAATAATGTTTTAAAACCTTAGCTTTAACATATTTTCAATAACAAAAGTTATTGATGACTATTGTTAAGGAATGAATCATTGCTTATGGGACACTTAAGATATTGCAAAAACAAGCTTCATCTATTTATATTTTTCAAGTGTAACATTTTCCCAGGGTCATTTTATCTGATTTTTATTGCTACTACACTATCTAGTTTCCTTATTTCATCCAATATAGTTGTTTTATTTGATTGGTGACTTACAAAACTTATTTTCTCCAGGTGTTAGTGTTTTCCAAAACACTATTTGCACAGTTCCTGCACCAACGGGCTGAGAAGCAGGATGCGGCAGTTGGCTTTGCTCAGAAGGCGAACGACCCTAACGGAGAGTACTACAAGATGCATAAGAGAATGGTTGCTCTGCACGGTATATATACAGTTTGTATACAGCTTTTACCATCTGCAATTTCTGAAATAAATATCTAAACTTACCAGTCACTCCTGTGAAAAATCTCAAGAGCGAGAATGGTAGATTATAACAATTCCTAATATTTTTAACGTGTTACAAACAATGCTATCTCTATGACAGTGAAAAGTCACTCATCTTTATAGTATAACACTCTAGGTTTCTTCTATGTTAATGCTATTGCCCATCCATTAGCTAGCCGTATTAACTGTACGGTGAGTCCTTATATGAGGTGTGGCTGTTAAATAACGAGACTGACGCTTCTACAGAAGAAGTACGCACGCTCAACGATTTCTCTTTCGAATGCAGTACCTCTCGCGTCTGTAAACAAATCCGTATAGCCGTGACATTTGTTTTGCCGGAAAAATGTTAAGCAATAGACCAACGAATTGTTGTGAAATTTCACATAAAACTGCTACTGAAACTTATAATTTATTGAAAGCAGTGTATGGCAATGAATGTTTATCGCGTGTACGTGTTTTTGAGTGATTTAAGCCTTTTCAAGATGGCCGAGAAGACGTTGAAGATTGTTCACGCGTTGGTAGCCCTTTCACATCAAAAACGGATGACAATATTGAAAAAATCGGTAATCTAGTTCGATCTGACTGTCGGTTAAGTGTTCGTGCGATTGTTGAAACTGTAGGAATTGACAAAGAAATTTTACATAACAATTTTAATTTGCGTAAAGTGTGTGCCAAAATGGTGCCTAAATTTCTCATGTTTGAACGACAAGAAGCTCGCAAAAATGTTTGTTTTGACGCTTTATACTGTCTTATGTACTGCCTTATTTGCCGGATTTTGCGCCTTCTATCTGTTTCCTAAGGAAGTCTGGATTAAAAGGAACAAGGGGTATAATAATAATAATTGGATAATTTGTAGAGCGCCGTTTTGTGAGAAATCACCTCAAGGGCGCAAGATCAAAATAAAATGTTTCTATAAGACCAAATTAAAAGTCTCATTATTTAATAGCCACACCTCATATATCATGCAGCAGGTTGATGTTTGACTTATTAATATTTTTCTTTTACTGATCCGTTCTCCAGGCACCAAGCCCGTCAAGTCCCACGAAATCCTGGTTCTGCTGCTGCGGCTGCGACAGATCTGCTGCCACGCCGGCCTCATTCACTCCATGCTGGACGACGAGCAGTACGAGGGCAGCGGGATGGATCGCTCCCAGGGGAACCTCAACCCGGAGGTAGACCTGCTCGGGGAACTGGCTAGCCTGAACATCGAGCAGGAGGAGGCCGATGGCAAGGATGACGTGAGTTCATTATCATCTTTTATTCTAGTCTTTCTCAATCCCCTGCCACCAGAAAGTAAAAAATATGCCCAGATGAGAAAAGGAGTTTGAATTATGGTCGGAAGGGTATGGGACAGAATGAGAAAGATATCAGTTGATGATTGGTGCAAGTTTGACTTGTTTTGTTTTCATCTTTTACTGTTGTTTTAAATTTTAAATGCCACTTGGAAGAAAACAAAGGCTGTCATTCGGAAGGTAATGCAATAGGCCACTTGCACACATTTTATTATGTGTTGGAAAAAATCCTGTGGATAATAGATGTTTCTACTAAGATTACGAAAATGGTAGTAAAGAAAGTAAAATATTTATATTTATTTTAGCTCATGACTTTACTTAATAAAAATGTCCAATCTTCGATTATCTTATATTTATTTTTATAAAATTCCACATGTACTCTTTTTTAAATGTAGCAACACTGAGATTTCCGTTTTGCATTTTTACTTGTGTTTGCAACCAGTTGTTAAACAAAATTATTAAGGCTGGAATCAGACGGTTCACTAATCGTTCATTTCTGTATTTCATTCCACCTATTTCACTCAGAATTTTCATTTTCATTTGACCGGTCAGTGGCCGCGTTGGCATTGCATTTGGGTCCCACCCGAGCGTCCCGTGTTCAATTCCTCGGCTGTCTAAGTCCTCCATCATGACACAAGCAACATTTTCCGCTTATTTCGGTGGTAGTAGGAGATTTTCAAATATTGTCAGGTTATTCGTAACCCGGGAATGATTGTCTTTTTTTTTTTAATTCCTATTTTCTCTTAAATATATTTCAATATCTCAGATTACTATACAACATCTAACGGGGGATATTGGCAGCAATTTTTATGGACATATTTAAGCACCTACTCGTCACTCCTTATTAGCCAGCCGTCATGCTTTATTTAGGGTGAAGAATTAATTTTAGTTCTAGACTGCTGTTCTGTTTATTTAGCTTTCTAATTATATCTAGCCTGTTAGGTACTGATGCAATTGTTTATATATATTATTAGACTAGACCATAGACTAAGAACAGTTACGCAATTGAACTTACTTTTGTCACATTGTTTCAATATGATTACATAATTAATAATAATGTGTTGAATTCCAGGAGAATACCGTTGCAGAGGAGGGTACTTCAGTTGCCGTTGCAATGAGCCGAGTGCTGCGGGCCTCTAATCCTGTCTTCAACCTCAAGAACAAGAGTGCTAAAATAGAGGCCGTGCTGGAATGCCTTCGGGATAATGTATTCATTCATAAAAGTTAGTATACAAATTTGTGTTGTTAGACTGAATTTTAACAATTGTGACTTAAAATGGCGCCTACAAGTGTATGTGTAACGTAAAATATATTTTTTTTAAACTTTTGAACTTAATAACTCAGGTACGGGGCATACGTCATTCCTATGTCTACTCACGTTAAATTATCGTGAAAACAAGCTTATGTGTCCAAGCTGCTAATGAGTTAAACCTCAAATCATAATATTTTAATTAATGAAGATAATATTAGTGAAACTCAATCGATAATCTGAAAGAGAAAAATCAGAAAAAGATACGGATACATCTGGGACTCTAACCAAAATCTGCTGGATCACAAGTCTGGGACACTCATTCAAATCAGCCTCCTAACTTGTATGAGATTCCAAAAAAAAGTTTGTTTAATCTTTTTTTTCCATTTATTCTTAATTACTAAAGCATTTTAAATAGTTTCAGTTAATTTAAAAAAATAAATAAAAATATATATTTTTAAGGTTTTCATTAAAGTTAGGAGGCCGATTGGATTCAGTGTCCCGGCCTTGTGAACTAGGAGGTTTTGCTCTAACCCAGGACCTTCAGCTTTCCGGGCCTTTCCGGGTTTTCCGGGCTTTTGGCCCGTAAAGCTGAAGGTCCTGTGTTTGAGTCCCAGATGTATCCGTATCTTTTTCTGATTTTTCTGTTTCAGATTTTCGATTGAGTTTTGCTAATATTATCTTCATTAACTAATTAAAATATTATAAAATAATTTCATTGATTTTAATCTCGTGTTAAATTCAGTGGCAGCTCGTGACTTTTGGTGTGCTAGAGTGCTAATATTAACAAAAATGGCATTATTGAAATCGCCAAAAAAATTATTTTTTTTCGAAAATCGGTTTTTTTTGTATGAAGATTTTCAGGAAAACCATGCAGCGCACGGCAAAACTGAAATTTTCTGAAAATCTTACAAAAGCCAGATTTTGAAAAAAAAAAAAAAAAAATTGGCTACAACAACATCAATAATGTTTTTTTTTTAAGATTAGCACTCTAGCACGTCCTACAGTCACGAGTCGCCACTGGTTAAATTACATTTTGTAAAAAAAAATTTAAAATAAATACTCGTTTAAATACCAACTTCTTGTACTTTTTGGTCAAACCCCTACATTTTCACAGCTGGTAGCAACCCCTAAAACCCATTCAAAAGTCTGAAAAATTGTAATTTTTTAGACATTTGGAAACATATGAAAGGGTGCCCGAAGAATATATATAAATTAGATTTATGTGCAAAAATAAAACTAAAATAAACTTTGCACGATTAGAACACACTGCGTACGACAGACATTAAACGATGAATATTGTTTCAGATGATAAATGTGTGGTAGTAAGCCAATGGACCAGTATGTTGGACATTGTGGAAGCCAACCTGAAGAGTTTGGGCATTGTTTGCTCCACGCTGAGTGGCAAGGTGCCGGTCACCACCAGACACGAGATTGTCAAGAAATTCAACGATCCAACCTCCAAAATACAGGTATGACCTATTTTGGATTAAACTTTTTTTAAATTTTATTTATTTAATATGCAAATTTAATTTTAAATGATGGCCTAGAACACCCTTGCAGGGTGAAAGCCAGAAATAATTTGAAAAAAAAATGCAAATTTCTATTATTTTTTAAGATAGCACAAAGGGTAACAATTATTATAAGCAATAATTATTTGCCTGAAACACTCATCAGTATTGAAAAACTCTCCCGAGAAAAATACATGTCGCCGACGGGACTCGAACCCACACCCCTCTGTTTGCAGGACAGGAGCTCTACCATTAAGCTACGGCGGGTTGCCTCCTACCCGCCAAATGATTCAATATTTACCTAGTGTTTCATTTAACAATTATCGCTTATTATATTTTTTCACCTGCAAACAACCAACTTAATTTTTATATGAGAAAGGCATGTAAGTGCTAACTCTCTCACTTGGTGGCGTCGAGACATATTATGCCTACATTTAAAAAAAAATAAAGTTGGTTATTTTATGTTTACCTTTGTCAAATGAAAGTCCCCGATCGGGTGATGAGTATTTTGGTCGCTTGCGGTGGTGGGCGAAGGGCATCGCCCATCGATCTCTCTTCTCTATGGCATTTTTTGCATGAATAAAAGTACCCGATCAATGAGTGTGTACTCTCCCGATCACTTCACCAGTGAGTAGTGAGCGACTTAGGTCGTATAAAATGATCGATCGACCCAACTCTAGAACAAGGCTGCTC
The DNA here is from genome assembly GCA_951813805.1 of Limnephilus auricula. Lineage (NCBI taxonomy): Eukaryota > Metazoa > Arthropoda > Insecta > Trichoptera > Limnephilidae > Limnephilus > Limnephilus auricula. The sequence goes on along the minus strand of OX638389.1, from coordinate 38,772,678 downwards.
CACACTGTACAAAGTGGTCCTGCACTGCATGGAGAGCTCAGGATACCGAAGTTCATTCTATGTTGTACACCTTTAAAAGTGCACCGTAAAGGATTGAACATCGGTAATCTCAGCTCTCCACGCAGTGCAGGACCACTTTTTACAGCTGTAGTGAAGAGGTAAAGAAGTTAACATTTTACATGAAACTACCTAATTAATTTGTTTCCTCGATTTGCCTGTTATTACACAAAATGTTTTGTGCTACATGTTTGTGTAATTTAGATTGAATTTTACATAATTTAAAATTATTATTTGTTTAGGTCCTTCTGCTTTCGCTGTGCGCCGGCGGAGTGGGACTGAACCTGATCGGGGGCAACCACCTGCTGCTGCTGGATCTGCACTGGAACCCGCAGCTGGAGGCGCAGGCGCAGGACAGGATCTACCGAGTGGGGCAGATCAAACCTGTGCACATTTACAAGTAACTATCATTCATCACTGACCTCTAACCAACATAACTTTAAATGACCCTAAGCAAAAACCAGACTAAACTCCCCCTCCTATTTTTTATAACCTATAAAAAAATTCCAACTTCAGACTTGATTTACTTGAAAACAAAAGCGCAATCAAAAAAACTTGTACCACAAAATCAACTCCAAATAAGATGTAGATTCATTAGTTTCCCGCTTACACTTTGAGTTTCTGGACACTTCGTATTTCGTGGATAAGTTTCCCAAAGCAAAATATATATGTAACAAGTTTGTAAAAATGTTTTGAAAGTTTTTGCAATTTGTTATTTTTATTCCTTAGTTTGAAAGAAAGTCTCAGTTTCATTCTTTCGTAAAATGCAATTAATTTTATAATTAGGCTGGATTTCTCTTTTCTGGAGTTGAATAACAACTTTTAAACATGATGTACACAAACAATCTGAAGCATCTGAAATTCAATTCTGGTTGAGATGCCCATTAAAATAATTATTTTAAGTCTTTATACAAGTCTAACAATTGCTATTTTTCATTTTCAGATTTATGTGTGTAGAGACAGTGGAACAGAGCATAAAGATGATCCAGGACAAGAAACTGGAACTGGCCGATAGTGTTCTTACTGGAGCCAAGATGACCCAATCCTCCAAACTGTCCATTGAAGATCTCAAACTCATGTTCAACATGTCGTGATAACATCACACAAACCCTGAAGCATTGGTCAGCAACCTAAGGCTCTAGAGCTCCCGTGAAAGGTTGCTCGCTGCCTGCTCTAAATTAATATAACTTGGCTTGATGTCGTTATCTAACTTTTTTTTTTTAATGTCTTTTTGACCTTCTTTATCCCATTGAGTTTTCAATTGCTTTAAAATATAATAGACATCGAAAATTTATAAGTGAATTGAAGAATTAATTTATCATGGTGCTATCATAAACATAAATATACCCGTATTTTGTCACTAATATATCTGTATTTCAATAATATTCTAGCCCCAGCGAGATCTTGTATGTATGTCATTCACGGTCCTCCTCTTCCCTCTCAAACGTCTTGTATGAAAACGAAAGACACTTGGTCATAACTCTCCCTAATTGTATTCAATATTGTATTTTTATTTTTATATTTTATTTTAGCGACAATATAAAATAATTGTACATACAAAATATAATGATGAATTTGTAAAGATATTGTATTTCTTAGTCCTCCTTACTAGGTAGTCCTGTGCCGAGGCAGATTAAAGTTATTTATTTTTAGTATCTTTATTAGGACTTTTTTTATTGACCTCTTTCAGCCATACTTTTATTCTTGATTTGTACTCTTTGTAATTTTTAATTAATTTTAATTACTAGAATGATGACTTCATTTGCGACCTCTCGCTGGAGCTAGTATACCTGACAGAGACAGGGTTAGCAAAGAATGACTGTCAAATTACATCCAAGAAGGAAAATGTTGTTAGGATGCAATGGGTTAAATCGTTAAATTGATCTTTCATAATATTATTTTATTATCTATAATTTTGAACTTTATGTAGGTACACAATTATTGTTATTTTAAAGGGCATTAACCTCTTGAATGTGGGATGATATTTGCTCACATGATAGCCGTTCTCCTTAGAAAATTAATTTCCAAACATTCCCAGAAGCTACATTACTGAAATTAAAAGCAACGTCTGGAATGATATTGGCACAAGCCATTTTGACCTTGTATTTGTACAGTTTCTTTATAAATAAGGGTTAAAATCGCATTTAAAAAAAAAAAAAAATATTGTCCTGGACGCCAGCGTCCCAGCCACAGACGACAGGTTAATGCCTAGAAAATTTTGTTTGAATGACATTAAAGAGAAATTAACAGTCAACTCACAGTCGCAGCGCTCTTGAGGTGATTTCTCACAAAAACGGCGGTCTTCAAATTATCCAATTATTATTATTATTAACTGGGACTTGGAAAATGTGCCTACCTTCCAGAGCGCTGCAATGTGCTGGTTCGGTTGGTTGAACAATTGGTTTTGTAAGCAAATTTGTATAAATATCTAAGTTATTAGTCTGTTAGGTATCATAATGGCCAGTTGTATTTATGATTGCACAGATTTTATGAGATTTATGTACATATAATACAGATTTTATGAAATGTAAGTACATATAATACAGAGTTATGTGACTGGAGAGGTGTCCGGCTACCTTTATGGTTTTTAACATGGATTTTTTTAATGTTCTAGTAAAGCCCTCCGCTCATGGAGAAACTAAAACCAAACTAAAACTGGCTGGTTGCTATGGTTTCCAACCAAACTTCTCTCATGGCGCTACTCAATTTTATGTTTTCAGTATTTATCTCAGCTTATTTAACCATAGACAAGGAACACTTCAGCTGTCATACTCGAAAACAAAACTGCGTGCACGGCGAGTTGCTAGTAACATTAACTTGTGTTGCCATTGACAACGGGTTTTTGAGAAGTTGTGTAGTGTGCGGACCATCATATCGTCATACACAGGATAGCGAGTTTTGTTGCAAACTGTTTTTTTTTCAGTTGCCCTTGTTCGGAAATCGGCTGAAACTTTGTGACATTCTTTCAATATGTTCCAAAAAATCTTTGTCCGCCATTGCATGTTTGCGAAAGATTTGTCAAAGTGTAAGTCTTTCTTCTACTTTCAAAAACAGTGTTTCATTTTGGGATACCTTCGAAAACAGCAAATCTATTTGAAAATTAATGTAAACCAGGTATAGTTATTGATAAATCATGAATTTGAAAGGTCATTTGAAGTGACTTGACAACAAAATCTCAAAATACCAAGTATGTAATTCAAGATTTTGTTATCAATTATATTACCCCTAAAATTTCAGTAAATAATATTCACTATTCCATTTGTACAGCAATTTATGTAATGTATTTTTTGTTAATGTCTCTCTTCTATTTTATGTTTAAAATAGTATAATATTTTGTCTGTGATTATAGAAATAAACATATTCATTGTCAAAATCACAGACTTTAAATATTGAAGAAAGTTTTGAAGATTGTTTTTATTTATGTAGGTAATTCTCTACAATTATTGTATGTTAAACTTTAGGTCGCTATACTCATTTATTTGTGCTTGAATAAACCGTGCCCTTAGGCATTTTCATTTTCATGGAAAATGAATGAAAGTCACAACAATTATTGCTTAGCCACTGGAGCGACAGAGAAATTAAAATATTTTTTCTCGGATTGCGAAAGGAAATTTTTCCGCCCACATTGAAAAAATCATACCTCTGAATTTGACTATGGAGACATACAAACTGATTATAGTGCTATGTAGCCAATGAATTCCCCTATCTTTTGCCTATTTGTAGGATTTATAAAAAAAATATAACTAAATCTTTAACCTTAAAACATTTTAAAGAACCTCGAGAATGTTTATTTTGTTATATTTTGAATGTACAATATATTATACGTATAGTCGTTTTAATAAAAAAAAAAAATTTGAAAATTTGGCTCATTTTGACAACAAAGCAATCCGAGATTTTGGAAATAGTGCCATAATGTGGCAAAAAGCGCTCGAGTGGCTATAATAATTGTTACCCTTTGTGCTATGCATAAAAAATCTTATCTTAAACATTAGTCTATCAATTAAAAATAATGAAAGTCACAACAATTACCGCAAATTGGTTGGAAAATGGGTTGAGAAATTGTATGAGGAACTTAGAAAATCCAAGTCTTGTTAATTTTCTTTTTGACTTTTTTTCATCCAGGATGTTGTTTGAAACTTCAAAGATTCTTTTTGAAAATAAAAAAGGGTGCCACTTTTGTTTACAAACAAAACTGTACAGTCATTATCCAATTATTATTGATAGTGTTCTAAATAAAACAACTCTTATTTGACATGATTATTAGTTTATTGACAGATCATTCAAGTTACTGGAAAATTTGAAATAGGCACATACATTATAATTTAGGCATTGAGATACATACTTACATTCTTCATATTTAAAAATATAACTAAATAAATACTCTAAACATAAATATTATTATATGAAAATAAAGATAATTTTTTAATGATGTGTTGTTGATTACATTTAGGCAAAGGATTTGCTTTTAATGCCCTGTTTATATTGAGAGCCAATGATACTACTGTCACGGCAAAAAAGACAATCATTTAGTAGGTATCACTCGCCAGTTGCTGAGAGTCGCAGATGTTGGACTGGCAATAATAAACAGGACATCATTATGTTCAGTATAGTCTCTGCAGATAGTACTCAATCCGAAAAAACTATGTATAATCCAAATCCAGTGTTTGGAATTTGGATTATACAGTGTTTGGGATGTGATGGGTAGGTGGAATACACGAGTCGTTAAACCATTGAAGAAAAAAGTGTAATTTTCACTGAAATTTATATAAAATGCCTACTTTTAACAGTATTTATGGACTTCAATGATTAATCGAGTGATGAGGAATGTCGATGATATTAATTAAAGGATAATATAAAACAGTTTGGTAAGTTAAAAGAGCGGTTTTAAAGTTTCAATGTGAGAACAGTTTATTTTCAACGGTTACTTTGTCATAATTTAATGAATCCAGCAAAACAAATACTATTTGCAATTAGTATCCTCTCATGCCGATTGAAGTGGGGAACTCAAATAAAAAATCAACTAGTAAATTTAAACCTGCATAAAATTAAACTGCAGTCGTTGACATTTTAAAATGGCATTACATAATATGCAATGGAAAAAGAAACACGTTCCTCTATCAAAATCATAGACAAAATGTGTAATATTGGTGATATCTATGCTTACGATATTTTTACAGATTTATGTGTGCTATGTTGCATGGTGCATCTATGTTAAAAGGTTCTGATAAATGTGAAACTCTCAAATGTTCCAAAAATCCATCAATAATCCGAAAATTCATTAAACCAAACAGGCTCATTTTTTACTAGGTTCGGACTGTACTGTAGATTTTTGCACAAATGGTCTATAGCAGAGATTCCAAATCTGTGACACGAGAGGTTTTTTTACAGTTATACAATTTACAAATTATTTAATTTTTTCCTGGCAAATTGCAATAGGATCAGCTGCCAATTGATTAGCAAATACATTTGCAGACAGCATTAATAATGAGGTCAAACTTACAATAGCATAATTTCCACAATCTCTTCCATGTTTTAATATCGTGCAAATACATTTAATATCTGATGTCGTGCATTTGGAATTTACGAACTAACAGATATATTTACTTGCACCTATATATATTTTGATGATTTTAGGAAACTTAGCATAAAATATAAATGATATTTATATTTCTTCCAAAATTTATTTTCTTCCCTTTTCTCTATCATATTCATTGAAGCTAGGCCAAAAGTGGCTCCTCAAAAGTGGTTAGCGTCACTACGAAATTTGGGATAATATATTTATAATATTACTAACAAGATAATGATTCTACTAGATAATATGGCTTGAAAGCAGAAAACTATGAATATTTATTAATTATCAAAAAATTATTAATTATTTACAAAACTATTTTTTTAATAATAAATCATCCATTATAAACTAACGCAAGCATTAACATTATTATAATATTCAAAATTTAAACATAAAAAATGTAGTATAATATTTTAATTCACTGGTTTGAAACTGAATATTTTCTACTCAGTTATCTTAGAATTTAATTTATATTTCTTTGGACAAATAAATATTTCTATAACACAACATAATCACAGATAAAATTAAAAATCTAATTTTAATAATCTACAAAGGAAATTTAAGTACCTAGGTACTAAGTAGTGTGTTAAAATTAATTAATGACATAAAATATTACAATATAAAAATTAATTTCCCAAGATTCTTCTTCTTAAGTCAGTTCCTTATTGCTGAGGATCATGACCACCACTCCTATGATGTGGAGCATAAAAGTATTTACTAACGTCATACAAGACAGTGTATTCAACAGCTTGTAGTTTTTCATTCGATCTCATGATAAAGTGTTTTTCTTCAATATCATGATAAAAGTATTTTTCTTCAATCTCATGATAAAGTGTGCCGGCATTTACTCTTTTTTGTTCCAAAAATGTTGAACTCTTCACCAGACATTATTCATTATTATAAATATATAGATACACATAAGTTTTTATGGCTACATAGTATTTATCATCTGTTTATCAGTGATAGTGTAATAAATATAAATTTGTTTAAACAAGATCCCTTGCATATTGCGCAAAGTTGACATTATCTTTCAAATTCAGAAAGGATCAATTTTTTTTTTAAATTTAAAAAGAAAGACAAACATTCCCGGGTTACGAATAACCTGACAATATTTGAAAATCCACCACAGTAAGCGGAAAATTTTGCTTGTGTCGTGATGGAGGACTTAGTTAGCCGACGAATCGGAACTTGCAATGCCTGGGTGGGACCCAAACGCGATGCCAACAGATGACCGGTCAACCGATACATACCACCAACTTTATTTTTGTACAATTTTTCAGTTCCTTGGTTAAGCCAATAAACCTAGTTAAGTTACATTTTCAAACTTGGGTAATTTTAAGAACTGTAAGATCAGCATTATTTTATAAAATGAAATTCTTCTGGAATTCTACATACATAGTGAAGAAAATGAAAATAGGCATAGCTATTGCCTTTTTTTCTTATCATAATAAAAAATAACTTCACAACAACTTTTAAAATTATTATTATAAATATTAATGTAACAATAAAGAATAGCAAAATTTGTAAATAAATATATAATTTTTCGTTGTAAACATCTTAAAATATTTATTCAACAGTTAAAAGTTTTATAGTAATTTTTCATCTCATAATATTATCAATTAAATAAAATAATACTCTGGTGCACAAAGTTCATAATATCAAAACTACATTGCATATCCAATCTATATTTCAATGATAAACAATACTAAGATTTTTCAGGCCCTCGTGATGGTAATGGGTAATGGTAATTCATAACGGGAGTCAAATCTCCCAATTTTTTTCTAACCAAGTTATCAAAATCGTCAGTATGTAACTCCCTTGCAAAACCCTCCTGTGAGATGCCTTACATCCCTAAAAAAAGACTCCCTATGTAAACAGCATGAGAAGTTAAAGAAACTTCTGGCTAAGAAGATAATATTTTCTGAATTTTAAATTGTTTTAAAAGAAAGACAATCATTCGCGGATTACAAATAACCTAACAATAATTTGAAAATCTCCTACTACGACCACAGTAAGCGGAAAAAATTGGTTGTGTCGTGATGGAGGACTTAGCCAGCCGAGGATTTGAACACGACGCCTGGATGGGACCCAAACGCGGTGCCAACTCAGCCACTGACCGGTCGTAAATTGATTGAAGTTATCAGGGTAGACAATTATAATGAATGTTTTCAATTAAAATTTCTTTCATAATCAAGGCTTTTATTTGTATAATATTTATTAATTACTTGTCAAAAATAAATAATAGTTTATAGTTGGAATGTTTCAAAAGAGAATGATATACAAATTTTGAACTAGATAAAAAAAACAAATTTATGTAAGTACAAACTATAAACTTATGGCAGTGGTTTAATAGCATTGGAAATAATTCATTAAATCTTTTTTAAATGTTATTTTTCATTGTGAATTCTAGACAGCAATAATAATAATATCAATCTACTTGAAGCCCCGCTTATAATTTTTTTTAGTTAAATTGATTTTAATTTATGTAGTTTTGTACAACAAGGTAAATTGCGGTGAAAATCATCAATACTTTAGAAACATGCATGTTGTTGGCATTGTCAACAAATCCGTATTCTGGAACCAAGACCGTTTTGTTCATCATCCAGTGGAAAGCTTTCATGTTCGTTTTTCTCTTGAGTTCTGAGCCAATTATCTCTCGTATTCGAATATTGTAGTTATTCAACCAACGTCTCTGCAAACAAAATTTATCCATTTAAATCAATTCCTCTTCAAGGCATAATAGCCCTAAAGGGTGTAAACAAATAAATTAAACCTTAATTAAATTAAAACAAATAACTTTGTATTAAACCAATAATAATTTTTAATTAAATTAAAACAAATAACTTTGTATTAAACCAATAATAATTTTTGGTTTAATACAAAGTTATTGTTTTAATTTAATTCAAAGTGACGCCACAAAGTGATTTTGCGAAGTTTGAAGAAAAAAACTTTAATTGGTTATTTATGTATGTTATGTAAAAACAATTTAATTGATAAAATATGTAGATGGCAATTTTGATTTGTGCAAAAAAAAACAGTGCCAAAGTGCATGTTTTATTTGTGAAGTTCAGGCACAAATATTAAAGTGTTTTTCGATTATAATCCAAAGAACTTAATTATCTACATTATACAATAAAAACATTTCCAAAATGCGTTCGTGGGTGGGTGATTTTTTATTGGCCTGATACTTTATTTTTTCTAGGTTTATTAGAATACTAAAAAATGCTTGATTGCAGCAAAGGACAAGATGTATATTCTTCTCGCAATATTTAATTAAAGTATCTATAATCTTTCTAAGCGATAAAACTCTTAAACCAAAAACACATGATTTTGCTTTACTTCGTAGTTTATCACCTTAACTTGTTGTTCCAAAAAATTCACTTTATCAAAATAATCACAATTTCTTTTAATAAAGAAACAATCTTTATAAAATACATATTGCATACCTGATACTGAGTGAGCATATTGACATCGATCAGCTTAGGTTCATACGGGACAAGAGTAATGTCAGTGAATTTTAGGTAAGTATGTCCATCTCCGTGTTCTTTTCCTTCATACTCTTCCACTTCTAATATGTTTTCTAAGCGGACGCCGAATTTCCCTTCTTCATAATAACCGGGCTCTAAAATTCATAATGTACATATAATTTACGTCTGACATTTGTCGTTCCTTGAAAATGACGATAATTAATATTTTCATTGCTCTCACCATTTGAAAAGAAGTATCCAGGTTTGAATGTTGCTTTTTGTCTTTGGCCATAAGCAATTTGAACAGGAGCTGAAAAAATTTAATAATCAATATATGTAGTTGGTGGAACTACATTGTCTCTATTTGGAGAATGTGACAGGGCTGAAAAATATCAGGCAGGGGAAAAAGAGACCAGGAAGAGGAAGGTTGGGATATAAACACTACAGATGTTGCCACTAAACATAGCTGAAGCCATTCTGGGCGGTGGTTTTTCACTGTGAAATGAGTATTCACACTGTCTGGGGATAAAATGCACTAACTTCAGAAGATCCATACTACATGACGGTAGAAGTAAAATATATAAATATGTAAATAACTTTTTCGAAATTACATAATGCTCTATTGCTATATTATGTTTGGCAGACCTTTAAAACAATTGAGTACACATTTTAAAATAAATATTGATAAAGATGGCAAAATTTTCCTAACTAAATATCAAATGCTTTTTTGAGAAAGTTTTCTTATCTGCAATATTTTACCGAGGTTGTGACCAATCTTTAGAATAAAAAAATCTCAGTGTTTAAAACAAAACATGTTTTTAAAGAATCACCTAATATTATTACCGTGACGACCCGCGGAATAGCACGGCGACAGTAATGGCTAGCGCCATCTCATGTCTTCATTACGAGTGAGGGAGAAGCAAGAAAAGTAATAAATTTCTTGCCTCTCCCTCACTCGTATCGAAGAAATGAGATGAAACGAGTCATTATCGTCGCTGTGCCGTTTCCGCGGGTCGTCACGGTAATAATAAAAGCACTCAATATTTTGAAAAACATGCAAAATTTAACTTAATTTATTTTGGAATACTTTGTTGGAATTATTTAGAAGTGTATGGTAAGCTTTTATGTGCAAATACAAAACATGGTGTTATATCTTTTAAACACTGCTTAAATCATATATCTCACTGTAATACAAAAGTAATATAAATACTATTATCATCGTAGAGTCTGAATTTAGTAACGAGTTGAGCCTGTTCATACAAAAAGAAAGTTTCTTGTGACATGACAAGGCTCTTTATGACATTTCAGCTGTTGTAGAGGGCGTTGAAAAATATTCTAAGTATATTCCGCAGGGGTAGGCAGAGAGGACGGACCCCCAAACAACTCGGTCTTGGCATACACTCCTTGCCTCTTCACCTTCACATCCTCAACTTCTTCTACCATTCACATTTGCGTCATATATTCTCTTTACACTCCTTTCTTAAATAAATATGCTGTCATTTAAGTTAAAACATCAACATTATCAAAATAAAAAATGGACTCAATTCAATTCAATCAATTTCATTGCCGGTAACCCGGGCATTTACGAGGATAATAAGGATGTTAAGGAGGTTTTTAATATAGTATTTTATGACTGGAGTTCCTTATTATGAAAAATGCCTGATAATATTATTTTTGATTTCCTTCGCCTTCTCATTTATTTATGGCAGTAAAGAAACATTCAATAAATTGTTTAAACAGTTTTTAAATACACCTCTTCATTCTGTGCTCCTTGTAGATTTTCAAATAATCTATAAAAATAATATTAGATTTTATACCTCTTTTTTTAAATTTTTATATTGAATACCTCACAAGAGTCTCAACTGCTCCCGTCTGGAGCCAGTGAGACTATGGCATCCCCAATTGGGGTATGTTATGAGGCTGAAAGTAAGTGGGAAAGGGAAGGAGACGAGGAGGAGGAAGGTGGGGAAGTACCTGGCTATTAAGATCTAGTCAATAAACACGGCTAAAGCCATTTCAAGCAACGTTTCAATTCTGAATGGTGGTCTTACACCAGGGCGATACTGAGAGTATCTTCCACTCTGGAACGTGCCGCAAATATACTATTTATTATTATAAATAATTAATTGTGAAATAACACAAATCAATTAAATAAAATTTATTTGCGCACGCCGGGTTCGAACCCGCGACCTTCGGAATGGCAGTCAAACGCTCTACCGCTGGACTACGCCGGCCGTCAATTACCTCTGCAATTATCATGCACTCCTGGTATAATTGTGTACTATTTGACTATCCTGGTATAATTTTGTGTACTGTGAGGCTGGATTACAAATCAGGAAAACACAACATCTAAGCGAATTTATGCTTCGAGCTTAGAGCGTTCAATTTTAATTGTTGAGCTTTAAGAGGATACCCGGCGGTAATTTTTCCATACGTTGGTAAAAAAAAAAAATTGAAAATCAGTCCACTTTTGGAGGAGAAAAGTGGGGAATACAAAACCTTCATTTTAGTTAGGTGTCAGTGCATTGTCCCTTTCGCTCAATATCCGGTGGAGTAAGAGCAACAGTGACAGCAATATTTTAGTAAAATCTATTTCTGCACCACCGGGTATCATCTTAAAATGCACATTGTTGTGATTAATTTCGGGTTATTCCACCTTCTTTAGCCAACGTTTTGGATAGCGCTAGAGTATCCATCTTCTGGGCAGTGAATGTATGAAGTGTATGTGTTTATGTATGTTGAAGTGATATCGTGTTAAGTACTTTTTTTTTTTTAAAGAAAGAAACATTCCCGGGTTACGAATAACCTAACAACATTTGAAAATCTCCTATTACCACCACACTAAGCGGAAGATGTTGCTTGTGTTGTGGTGGAGGACTTAGCCAGCCGAGGAATCGAAGAATAGTTTTTTCTTATGTAGTTGGTAAAAAAAAAATTGAAAATCAGTCCACTTTTCGAGGAGAAAAGTGGGGAATACAAAACCTGCATTTTAGTTAGGTGTCAGTGCATTGTCCCTTTCGCTCAATATCCGGTGGAGGAAGAGCAACAGTGACAGCAATATTTTAGTAAAATCTATTTCTGCACCACCGGGTATCATCTTAAGCTTTGGGGTTTTTATTTTGTGTGAAAATATGACATTATATTTGTGTGAAGATTGACTGTTTACAAGCTCACTTGAAGGAGTCTGATCGAGGCTCTGGAAACCAGGTATGATTAGTACGTACCTTCATGTGCTTGCAAAAATGATCCAATTCCATGTCCAGTACTGTGCATGTAATCCTTGCGCTCTTTCCAAAGTTCTTTCCTGGCAATAATGTCGATGTCATTAATTTTAAGATCTGATGGGAAGATCATGGACGATAAATCTATGGCTGCCATCAGGACGAGGGTGTATGCCGTCCTATGCTCGGCGGTAGGTTTTCCGTAGTGGAGGGTCCTTGAAATATCTGTCGTTCCATCTGGAAACACAAATAAATTATGTAAGATATTGTGTTCTCCCTGTAATGGTTGGCGAAAAGTGAAAGTTCCCAGATACTAAAATATGCAGTATTATAATAAAATATCAATATCCAAAACTGCTTATATCTTCAGGTTTTGTGTATTTAAGATATTTTATAAAAAAAATCTAAATTACCATCATATTGACCGCCAGAGTCCAAAACAAAAGTGGAGTCCTTTAGAATGAGAGTATTGGTGGCATTTGTGGGCTGGTAATGTGGCAGTGCACCATGAGCTCCGTAGCCTGCTATGGTAGCGAAGGAGAGCCCCTTATTGTTTTCTTGTGACTTCCTCGTGATGTCCAGCACCTTGACTACCTTCAGTTCATCCCAGCCATCGTCTAATTGTAACTAGAAATGCATAATAAAGCAAGTCAAATATAGCGGTTAAAATGTGTTTCTCGATATTTTATTTGAAATTTGTGTAAGAAGACATGACAGTTTATTTCAGAGTCAAGTCGGCAGTAAGAACAAATCAATTCAGCAAGTCAAAGAAATGGCTCCTTCTGCAGTAAACGCAAACTGTACCATGTTCCTACAGATGCAAAACATGAGCTTGACATAGGTTATCTCCCGACTGTGCAGTTTGTTATGAATTTTACATACCCTTTCTTCCAAATACGACAGAATATCACACATCGCCGCTCCATCTCTGATATGAGCTTTTCGCATACCAGCAATCTCTGTTGGGTTCTTCTTAGCCTTCATATTGATGATGGGAGACTGCCTGTAGATTCTCTTTTCTTCTGGAACAGATGTGTAGATGGCTTCACTGACTCCCGGGGAAAACGAGTAGAACGATGGAAGCAATACGGCATTCCACGCTTGAGCGAGTGTGCGAAGATCACTCCAAATACTGTCATAAGCGTGCAACCTAGAAAATACGTAAGTACTTAAGTAATATAGCAGGTATATTTTGTATACATGTTGTATGTATTTTACTGTTGGTTTGAGGCAACTAGCGGTCTGTGACATGCACTGCCCGAAATGCAGATTTTTAATTAAGTAAGTAGAGACTTTTATGTTTTAAAACTTGTCTAATTTTAAAGTGTAAAAAAAATCTCATAAAAATTAAGAATGTGGGAGGGTCAAATGTCCTTGAAGGATGGAGTGATTATATTTACAACTATGCAAAATTTGTAATGGATTGCGATTGATGGTATACACATTGACAAATGAAAAACTTACTTTGTGCAGTTTGGATTGAAGCACTGGTCAGCTCGTAAGGTATGTTTAGCTTCTGAACTCAGTTTCAATGGCTCTGTGTATAAGTGCAGGTGCTCCTGGGTTAGAATGAGGTAGGCTTTAGCCACCGGGCTGTAGGGAAGGTCCTTCCCTCGGATGTTCAGGATCCAGGCTAGCTCGTCCAGCGCAGTGACCACCATGGCGTCTACCTCATGATCCTTCAGCTCGTTGCGCAGCTCTGCTACTTTGGTTTGCCAAAGGCTTCCTGCAAATAGGTAATCCAATTTTATAAAATTTCAAGAACATATTTTAAACATTATTATCGAAATTCTGTTGTGGCATAACAATTCAGAAATGCTATGTGTACAACGTGCTTGCCAACCTTGTGGCTTATGGCTTTCAGTACATCGTCTTTTATACTAACTAAAGGAATCGAGCACTCGAATACTTGGAACAGTTGGATGAGTTTGTGTATTTGCGAAGTATGTTAATTAAGTAAGTTAGAAGAGATGGAAAGATTGTTAGAGATATTGAAAGAGGGGTAAATGCAGGAAAATCCAAAAATTGAGGCAGGAGTGCGGTTTGGCTCACACTAAATTTGTCCAAGGAAGCATAGCTAATAGTCCACAATATAGTGCTGGTTCCTGATACCTACTCTGATGTACAATAGTGAGGCATGGAACTGGCAGAGGAAGGATGAAAGTAGACTGAATGCTGTACAAATGAGATCCCTGAGGCCTGTGTATGGTAAAACCATGTTTCAGAAATATGGAGATTCGCAAAGAATGCAAGGCTAAGCATAAATAGTAAAGTAAAAAACATAAAAAGTAAAAAAAATAGTTGGATGGTTTGGGCATGTAGATCGAATGAATAAATGGAGGTAAAAAGAGAAGTGTAAGGAAAATATATGATGCAAATGTAAATGGTCAAAGAAGTCGGGGACGCGCGAGGAAGGCATGGCACAGTCAAGTGAACCTAATACTGGAATCGGGCCATGTCAAGAGTCAGAATAACAGAAGGGACTGTATGAGACCATATATGGATGTGAATGAAGCAAGGAAGTGCCAAATCAGAGTTGTTTGGCAGCCTATTCAGAGTGCCTACCACTGCGGTGAAGCGGCATAATGATTAGTCAAATAAATAGTTAGAAATTAAAGATTTGTTCTTACCAGCAAACTCCTTCCGGTGTACATAGATGGGCACTTTGGAAGCGGGCGGCCTGTCGTCCTTCTCCCAGAGGATGTCCACCAAGTTGTTGGGAACCTGCACCAGGTAAATGCCCATCAGGCTCAGCACATTCTCCCATTGCTCCCACATGTGGTGGGGAATCAGGCGAGGGTCTGCACCCACTCGAACCCCTCGAGCCAGCTGGCTCTGGAACATAACAAAACAAATTTACAAATTATGTAAAAATGTAAGCAAATTCGTATTAAGTAAGCGTTTGTAAAGGTCATTTCATAAAAATCTTCAATCACGGATACCCGCACAACCAAAATTTGTATTTTTGATAATAATGGCTCCGAATTAAGTGTTCAAAAAGAAGAAGATGGTGGTTTGAAAGCGAGATACGAGATATCAAGTCAACTAAATACTGGAATCAGGCCATGTCAAGAATCAGAATAACAGAAGGGAATGTATGGGACCATATATGTATGTGAATACGATTTATTTTTATTTTTTTTATTTATTGTTTTTGTGTTTAATTCGTAGAACTCCATTTAATTTATTTTTTTTTAAATTTAATTTAAATTAAATAAAAAAAAAAAGTAAATACGAATGTTAGAGGGAGTGATTACATAGTAATAATTATCAAAAAAAGCATGACTTATGCAAAAATATCTCGAAAAATGTCGTAGCGGGAATATGGTGAATCTTTTCGTTCGTAATATACGATTATATTGAGCTCACTCAAGATCACGCCCTACATAATTAATTATTGTTTATTTTTTACTTTATTTTTTTTCTATTCGTCTTAAAATTTACTGTTTTTATATAGTTTTTTTAAAACACTGCAAATATGTATAACTATATGGAAAGTCAGTGCCGGATTAGTCCCTAAGCAAATTAAGCAATTGCTTAGGGCATCACATCTTGAGGGGCACCAGAAACAGCACCAACAAAATCAAACTGACGCACAATTGTACAAAATAGTTCACTATGATAAAATAGAATCAGCATTCCCTAACGTGAACAAAGCCCTGTGTATATTTTTATGCCTGATGATAACAAACTGCACAGCGGAATGATCTTTTTCGAAATTGAAACTAATAAAAAATGATAAAAGAACGACGATGCTGCAGGAAAGGCTCAATGCTTTATCAATATTATATAGATATGCTAAAAACGTTGGACTTATAAACTATTTTCCGCGAATTTAAGACCCGAAAAAGTAGCAAGTCGCATTTCAATGAATAAATAAAAAATGCTTTGGTTTTTATTGTATGTAATACCTTCATACATATTTTATGGTACCTAATGATCTATCTCGTTGTATTAAATAGGTAATTTTTTTATAGACCGATACTAGTAGATAGGGGGGCCCACAGGCGTGGATAGCTTAGGGCATCAAGTAGTCTTAATCCGGCACTGTGGAAAGTGTGGGATTGCACTATCCTCCCCACATCCTGTAATAAAACATTATTATTATTATAGAATATACCAGAAAAAGGGTTTTTTCTATCGAAATGCGGGCGAAGCTTGATGTGAAATCATTATTTTCGACTAATCTATACTAAGAATTGGTTTACAACATAAATATTAAAAAATATGTTTTAATTAAATTGAAGCTATTACTGTCGTTTCGCTTCACTAGAATTAAAAAAATTTTGTTAATTACTTTGTAAAAAATATATACTCAAACTACTAAAAACTTTGTTTTTTTTATTACAAATGTATGAACACAAACAAAAATCAACTTTAAAAAAATGCTGTTTTGTGGCTAAGATTATCTGTGACAGTATCACTTGACTAATTTTTTTTTCTTATAGAATTATTCACAAAATAAATAAAAATCACTAATGCGCTAAAATCGACTGTTTGTAGACTCCGTTTGCCAAGCGATTTTTATGCCTATTAGTGGTGAATATAATGCACCCTAAGAATAATATATATATACAGTTTACATTTTTTGGCTTGTGCAGTGATGATCTGTTTGTTAACTTACGTTCAACCATTGTGGCAGTGAAGGCGTGGTAATATTTTCAAGTCTCATGAGCAGCCAGTGGCAGGAGAGTTCCTTATCGGCCTGAAGGTGGTAGCGGCCATCAGTCCACAGGGCAGCCTTGTTCATGGTGACCACGGCCACTCCATCGCTGCCGCTGAACCCGGTGAGGTACATCAGCCGGCGATCCCGGTTACTGGGAGTTTCACTCTAGAATAAACAGGTAAGTGCAAAACGTACATTACATATACGCGCCAAACATAAATGCCGACAAAGACCGTTCAAATATCAAAAATTCTAAATGGAGGTGATGCCGAATTGGTCGTCAATAAAATGAAAAGAAGTTTGAAACATCCCAACCTAAGTATTTAATGTAGTGAATTTATTTATTGTATTCGACCTGACTATCCATTAAACAATAAAGACATAGTCCTGAAGCCCTAGCACACTCGCTCGATAACGATCGATAGGATAACTATCGGTAACTTCTCATCGTTCTCTAGGACAACTGCACATCGCCAACGTACAAACAACAGTTGATGTTGTTAAGGACACTTAGTCATTGTGAACTGCCACTTATTCGTTGGCGATCTGTAGTCATGCTAGGGAACGATGGGAAGTTACAGATAGTTATCCTATAGATCGTTACCGAGCGAGTGTGCTAGGGCCTCTGTAGGTAGGTAAGTATAGTACACACAAAACTTGAGGCTAGACTTCTCCACACGCGGAACGTTTAAGTATTTCACTGTCCCACTCAAACTAAGCTCACACACACTTACGATACATGCGAATGCTAAACGTGCGAATGGAACAACTGCCCCAAACTCTCATATTTACATACAGAAATCGCTCGAAAAGGGGTTTTGGAAGAAAACATTTTTCTACACCCAAACTTTCAAAAAATTGTAATTTAAAAACAAAAATATAATCTAGAATGAAGAAGCTATGTCGGTATGTTTTTTTATAATTTTGTAATTCTTTGAGAATTGAGTTAGCAGCACTTTTTCCTTATAATATTTTCCGATAAATTAGGACATGTTTGACAGTGAATGTTTACGTTAATACGAAACGCATGGAAAATTTAAAAACATACCGACATAGCTTTCTAGAAGGCAATATAAAAAAAATATTCATTTTGTGCAATATTCGTTGTAGAAAAGTATTTTTTCCCGGGCGTCCTAGTCGTATGGGCCGAAAAGCGAATAAGTCTATCATCTTAAATGCCGGCCTGGATCTTGATATACGATCCATTCTCGCGCAGTTACTGACTTTACAATGAACGCAAGCGAAAGAGAAAGAAGCGCAAGCGAAAAACTTACGTACGACAGAGAAATGCGTAGGCTGGGAGACATGCCACTTTTCGGAACTTAAACTCGCCTATTGCAACGATTTCTGTATCAGCGTCAGGTCGGTATTGAAATTTGGCGTGTAGGTACTATACCTACTACTAAACGCGATGTAAACATTAGATAGGTACATTGCGCATATCTGTATACAGTTAACTCAGGCTCAAGGCCGGCTTAACAATAGGGTAAGTTCGGGTAATATGGCACACCGTAAGCCTTTTTGGAAATAAAATACGAAATTTTTTATATTAATTAGCTTTTATTGGTTAAATCAGTCCTTTGAACTTAATAGTGTTAAAAATATATAAATTTATGGTTATATTGGCTTCGAAACATAACTAAAATAATTTTTTTCTTAATCTTGAATAATCTAAAAAAATAAATGTGGTAGGGCAATATGGCCCAGGGCCATATTGGCCACAAATGAAGTGTGCCATATTGCCCACCGTAACAAATAAAATAAAAAATCAAAAGAAATAAACTTTGTGTTACTTTGCAGAACAAAATTCGCAGAATAAAACGTCCGTTTCCACTCCTGAGCATTCTTCGTGAGCCCATAATTTACAACATAGGTATTGAACCTATATTTCACCTCTGTTATTCATAGAATAGAGATCGTCGCAATACAAACACTTGGCATCATAAACATTGCCCCTATCTGGACTTTCGTCAGAACTGTCTTCGTACAGTGGTTCGTTTTCTTCCTCCGAGCTAGGCATTTGTACCTCCTAAAGGCCTCTATACACTACTCTCAAGGTTAATCGAATACGATAGTGTAGAAACGAACTTCACTTCGCTTCGTGCAACCTCACCTCGCTTCGTCCGATTTCCGATCGTTGTCGGTTTTTGCGCCGAGTCAAAGGACTCGAAGCGTTTCGAAGTCCGAACAAGATGCGTCTCACTACACTACTTGGCTCACTTCTTCATTAACTTCGGTCAACTTCGCGAGTAGTGTATTGGGGCTTTTAGGTTTTGACTTTGTCTTTTTACCTTTGCCCTTTCGTTTTTTGCTTTAATGCATAGCCTTTTCGATTTTATCATAGCACCAAGTTTGGCGTTTTCTTTGTGAAATTGGTTTTCGTGGAGCCATTTCCCAGTAGGAAAAAAATATTAACATGTTAGAAAGATTTACTCTATGTGAGGCCAATATGGCCCGGTAGACCATATTGGCCACCTACCTAGTGAGCCATATTGGCCGTAAAGACGTTTGTGACAAATAAAAAGTCTAACCTAAAAACTAGTAAACAATGTCCTTAAAAAATGTCACCACACTATTAAATAAAAGTTTACCTACAAAAATGTGCATTAGCAATATAAAAACAATGATTATTTGAGGAACAGGAATGAGTGAAACTTAACCAAAAAATAACATCAAATCAGATAATTTTCGATCGTCGCACGCGCTGCACACATACACACTCAACGCAACGCAGGGATCGACTGAGGGGGTCGAGGGAAAGGGTTTGACAATATGACGGATATATAAACCGCTAGTGTTGGATGGTGTCGGAAAAAACAATACTGGCCATATTGGCCCACTAGGCCATAATACCCGAAACTACTCTACCAAAGCTTAACCGAAGAATGTAATAAGTAAGACAGTTGGTAAATAATTCAAAACCATACCTGATGCTCATCGTATGTGGGTATAATATAGGCATCCAGTTCGGCGCCGAGCACTGAAGTTCTTCGCCTCATCTCGGCGCGAATCATCCTCAGCTTTATATCGTCCGGGGGCACACTCAGGGACTGACACGAGGGGCGTGTCCCCACCGCGGGGGGCTGCGACCTGCATAGCAGGGGGCACAGGGACTCTGGAATCAAGGAGAACATTGTTAGATTAAGTTAGGTTGATTGAGAATGATATTATGGTTCCATCACGAAATATTATATAATAGTTTAGGGGGTCCAAACCCCCCTCTCCCAACGACCTCACCTCGAAAAAGTAGTAGAAAACTCGTAGATTATTTTCCAGGAAAATACAACAATATTATCTTGTGGTGTAAATAATATGTTGTGGTAAGTAGAGGTCTCAGAAGACTTTCTAATAATTTTTACGATTCCACCTTTCTCCCTCGCCCCCCCCCCCCCCTCTCCTTAGAGAGAATATACTCTTTCTTTGACATCCTTTTGGTAAAACGAACGGTTTAGGGAACAATTCAGTTTCCTTTCGGAGGTCCGACACAGGTGTAACCTGTTTATCAGTATGAACTAATAAAGTTATTGTTAACGTTTATTATACTTTCTTGCTATTATTGAACCGCTATAATACGTGTCATACTTGCAAATTGATTGTACTAAAAAAATAAATTATTTGTTCGTATGAAGCAGTTACTTTGTGATGTGACATTATAATTTTAAATAAAACAATAACTTTGTATATACCACTTTTTTTATTTTTTATACTTAATGCCAAAAATGTGGAACGCTTCACGATTTTGCGTGCCATCCTTGCGCAGGGGCCATGCTAATCTTCTCTGTATCGTTCCAATTTTAGTATATGTACTGCCAAAGCGAGTAATCGCTTCGGCGAGTATCGGCAGTACATATACTAAAATTATACATATATATACTAAAAAACATATACAGACTTCGGCAGTACATATACTAAAATTGGAACGATACAGATAAGATTAGCATGGCCCCTGCGCAAGGATGACACGCAAAATCGTAAAGCGTTTCACATTTTTGGCATTAAGTATAAAAAAAAAAAAAAAGTGGTGTATACAAAGTTATTGTTTTATTTTAAAATAAATTATTGTGTTCACCGTCAAAAATTCTTTACTCCCATTGAATAAAGGCATTCTCGAGATTTTTTAAAGAGGCATTTTTTCATAGGCTGTTTAATAATAATAATTGGATAATTTGTAAGCAAAAATCAACAAACTTATAAGACTAGCTTTACACTTGTAAGTTTTTTCGTAAATTTACGAATTCTGGCCAATGGGCATATTGCATTTTGAAAATCCGATGTGCCCATTGGCCAGAAGTCGTAAACTTACGAAAAAACTTACAAGTGTAAAGCTAGCCTAAGAATGTATTAAAGTTAGTGTTAAATGCACGATGAAATAAAATAGTTTTATTAATGAGAAGATTGGTTTAATTTTCCAAAACTTATTTGCTTTTAGTGCTTTTTGGTTAGTTGTTATATAACAGTAGTTCCATACAAGGAAGTATATAAATCGAAGGGAGTTAGGGGGTTAAAGCCCTTATTATCGTCTCTGGAAAGGAAAAATAAAGCGCCAGACAGCTGTGACAAGATGAACCTACACAATAAGCTGTCTTGTTTGTGCTTGATTCATCAAATCAAGTTTTCTAGAGTTTCCAAGAGCATGTGGGGAATCTTGATTTGAAGAACTGAAGTACAAACAAACAATATATCACGAAAACGGCGCTGTATAAATTATCCGAACATTAACTTATTATGTAGGTTACGCTTTAGCCATTTTTCCTTTCCAGTATCGTTGTTATTTGCACCATTTGCATCACTTTTATCAGCGTGATGATAATAAGTTGTGGCAAGTAGAGGTACCAAAAAACTTTTTAATATCCCCCTTTCTCCCTTGCTCCCCCCACGATTAAACACCTCCCCCTTAGGGTCCATCCCCCCCCCATGTGAATTCTATAGCTACGCCCTTGCTTCAATACTATATACGCGTACAAAATAAACGATACTTACAAAAACGTATATAAATAGTGAAGAGAGAGATCGAGCGAAAGAAGTATATAAGGAATGCAAGAAAAGAGTAAGTGTCGGAGTGAAGGAACGAAAGAAACTCCTGAAAGAGGAAGAGGGAATTAAAATGACCAACCAAATCCAAGAAAACATTAAACTGTTTTGGAAGGAGGTCAAAAGATCCCGGAGTGGTACAGATAACGGAAGTATGAAAGTGATAAAATCAAAAGATGGGAAAATGTTGACGAATGAGGAAGAAATAAAAGATAGATGGATGAAATATTTTGAGGAAGTCTTTGAAAGCAATCTGGGTGACAGTGATTCCAGCAGCGAATCAGGGATGAGCGACGACGGAGTGAATGTTACCAGAATCAGCATGGATGAAATAAAAAGATCAATTAAATGTATGAAGAATGGTAAGGCTGTTGGGTTCGACAATATCGCTGCCGAATACTTTAAAGGTGATAGCCGTATAATTCTCACATGGTTGTGCAAACTTTTTAACCAATGTTTAGAGGAGGGTTACACGCCATTAGATTGGAGAAGGGCTGTGATCATGCCGTTATACAAAGGTAAAGGGTCACGCATGGATTGTGGGAATCATAGGGCTATTAGTTTGCTAAGTTCAGTCGGCAAGCTGTATGGTAGAATATTGATTGAAAGGGTAAGAATGGAAACAAAAGATAAAATATGGGATGTGCAAGGTGCTTTTATGAGTGGACGGGGGTGCATGGATCAGATTTTCTCTTTGCGTATGCTCACTGAGAAGTTTCTGGCAAAAAACCAGAAACTTTTCTGTGCCTTTGTAGATCTACAAAAAGCATACGACCGCGTCGACAGGAAAAAGCTATGGAAGGTATTGTCCAAGTATGGAGTGAATACAAATCTTGTACAGGCAATCGCGTCTCTATACGAGGGAAGCGTTGCTTGCATAAGGGTAAACGGTGGTTTTACGGGGTGGTTTGACATCATAAAAGGTGTTAAGCAAGGTTGCGTAATGTCACCGTGGTTATTCAATCTATAGATACATGGACAATTGTATGCAAGAATTGAAAGAGGCGGGATTGGGCGCGAAATTGAATAATCTGATAGTATGTTGCCTGTTGTATGCTGATGATGCGGTGCTGATTGCCAACAGTATAGAAGATCTGCAGTCTCTCGTGTCTAGGATGAACGAAGTATGCATGAAGAATGAATTAATGATGAATGTAAGTAAGTCTAAAGTCATGGTGTTTGAAAGAGAGAGTCAGAAAACGGTGTGCAATATAGTTGTGAATGATGAATACTTGGAGCAGGTGGATGAGTTTGTATATTTGGGAAGTATGTTTACGAGAGATGGGAAGGCTGATAGGGATATCGAAAGAAGGGTGAATGCAGGTAACTCCATTAATGGAGGATTGAACGCCGTTGGAGCCAACAAAAAGTTGTCCACAGAAGCGAAGCTAGCAGTCCACAATGGAGTACTGGTACCTACCCTGATGTATGGCAGTGAAGCGTGGAAATGGCAGAGAAAGGATGAAAGTAGACTGAATGCTGTAGAAATGAGATCCCTGAGGCGTATGTGTGGTAAAACCATGTATGATCGTGTGAGGAATGTGGAGATCCGAAAAGAATGCAAGGCTGATGTGAGCGTAGTAAGTAAGATTAAGAAAGGGACGCTTAGATGGTTTGGGCATGTTGAGCGAATGAATGAAGAAAGGAGTGTAAAGAGAATTTATGACGCGAATGTGAACGGTATAAGAAGCCGAGGACGCCCAAGGAAGACGTGGCACGATCAAGTAAATCAGATACTTGAGTCGGGCCATGTCAAGAGTCAGAATAATAGAAGAGTATGTATGAGAAGATGTATGAATGTGAATGAGGCAAGGAGCGTGTGCCAAGACCGAGTTGTTTGGCGGTCCGTCCTCTCTGCCTACCCCTGCGGGGAAACGGCGTGATGGTTAGTTAGTTAGTTAGTTAGTTATATAAATAGTGCTTCGCGCTTTCGTATAGGAAGTACGAAGTACCTACACACTTCCTCCAAAGCAGGTAGGCACTATATTATATAGGTACCCAATACCTTTAGCAGTAGGTACCAGTAGCAGAGAGAGACAGCCTACAAACCTTCAGCGTGCCCTGCAGCCGTCCCCCTCCGTGGGAAAGGGTTAAACCTCGGCTGGTGGTAACAGCGCGGGAAGGTACCAGGGCCACAGAGATGTACGGAGGTGGGTGGCCGCGCGAAGGCTGACGATCGATACGGGCTGGCTGTGAATGGAGGGTGAAAAGCGATCCCGCCCCTTCTGGGTGGAGCTGGAACCACGCACTACAGAAAGCTTCCGATATACGACGGATTATTGTGAAAGCAATAAGTACCATAAAATACTATATTTTGGAGTATGTACCTACTTATATAGTATCTGTAAATTACTTATTACAAGTGTAATTTCGCATCAGAACGAAAAGGTGTTAAATTTTGTAACTGATACCAGTAATATTATAAAATACAAAATACAAATCACCGAATTCGACCAACTTCAATTAATTTTGAACTACTTTTCAATTTGAATTACTTTTCATATATTTTTTTAACGATTTTTTTGTTGTATTTTATCTAGTTTTTTAAATTTATTTAATGAAGAATCAATGGCAGTAACAAATATTAAGGATGTCATGATGTCAATAAAGGCATACAATTTTGAAAAAAAAAAAATTTATAAGGACTCCCGCAGAAGAGACTTGTGGGTATAAAAATCCATTGCGGAACATGATTTTTTTTAATTAGGACGCTTTTTTAAAATTTGGAATAGTTATCCAACAGACTTGCGTCTGCGGGCGCCCTAAGTTAATAGGCTTTTGAGAGGACTTTTTCAAATAAAATAAATTGAATTTGAGACCAAAACACTCAAACGAACTGAATAATATTTTTTTAATCAAACGTTTTAGCAAATTAGCTAGTTCGGATACGTGCTATTATATTTAATTGATTATTTAAACTTTTCAGTACAGTTTAAATATTTTTTGTCTAATTACAATGAAAAATTAAACTTAAAAAAGTAATTCAATGTGCGTAAATTTTAAATACCAATCGCCGACTTACGTGGATTCATAAATTTGTCATATATAAATTGGATATTCTACTAAAAAAAAAATTTTTTTAAAGATAATTTATTTTATTTTTCAGATTGTTTTTTTAGTACATTTTAGTACAAGTTGCCTTTCAAATCAAGCAAAATTTAAATATTAATGTGCCAAATTTTATATTTTAAAACACAAATAATTACAATAGCACATATCTATCCGTACATCCGTACTATTATTTTCTATATATTTTGATTAAAAAATGATTTGTATTAGATTTCGTTCCAAAATATGGCTTCAATAAAATTAAAGTGTTGTATGAAAAAGTTGTATTAGATTTCGTTCCCCTTATAAATAAATACAAAACGTATTTTTGGATTTAAGGCCAAAATATCCAACCAAACTGAAAAATTATTTGTGTAATGAAAAGGTATGTCAAATATCTATCTCGGATAGGAGCTACTGTTTTTTACTTTAAAATTTTTAAATGATGACGTATAGGCAATTAAAGAAATCAATTTTTGTTCATTTTGGAAGCAACTTTAGAATTTTTATAAAGATAAAAAAAATCTGCCAATTCTTGGTATTAATAAAATGAAAAATAAAATACAAATTAAAAAATGCGTTTCTTCAGGTAGTAATTTTAATATATGAACGACAAATTTTTGTTCCGATGTAAATAGGTAATTTATAATTTAAATTTTCACCCATCAAAATTGTTACTAAAAAAATATGTATATATATATATATAGATATTAGATATATTTAATTTTATATTTCATAAACTGAACTTCGGAAGGCTACCAAATAAACGAACTTTATCGGCTACGTCCCGCTGAAAGACTCAACCAAATTAAGTGGAGCTTTGTAAAAAGCTTCAGCTTATTGGTTTATCGTTTGAAAGGCCCCAAATAAATGTCTGGATATTTTTGGTGAAGGACTAAAATTACCAGTGGAAATGCATTATTATTTGTTAAGATTAGTTTCCATAATAAAAATAAATGAAAAGGACATCTTTATAGCGTCGTTTTTGGAAAATCGCTTTAAGGGTGCTGGCAAGAAGGTCTTCCATTTCGAAAAGCACTAAAACGTGAAATTTTATAACATTTAAGTATTTATTGCGAAATGCATTATTTTATTATAATTTATAAATTCGTATGTAAAAATGGCGCTTACTGGCCATTTGATGAGAACATTATATTTAAATTTCTGCGAAACAACCAGACCTAAGTAGTTTTAATCAAAATAATATGTCAATATAATTTCACCACGAATAAAAGTTTCGGAAGTATGGAAAATACGATAATAGTAAAATAATTAAGGGAAATTTTTTCAATATGGACGAGTGTTTCAGGCTAATAATTATTGCTTATAATAATTGTTATCCTTTGTGCTATGCATAAAATCTTGTCTTAAACATTAGTTTATAAATTAAAAATAATAATTAATTATCTACCTACCTATGTAGATAATATTTTAAAGGTTAAAACAATAATTTTGTAAACAAATAAATAACAAATTAGTTCACAAAGAAAGTTATTATTTTATTTTAAATTTTAACGTCACAGCAAAAACTATCATCTTATAAAGATGATACAATATTTTTTTCTTGAAAATATTGCCCAGTCACTTTTACACTGAATGTAGAAAAGGTGTGGGCAATTTCGAAAGTAAAAAGGTTTTCTTTAACTTATTATTATTATTCTTGAAATATTTGTTCCTAAAAAAAAATATTTACAAGAATATTTTTTTCAGAATAACGGCGCAATACAAACAACCTATTCAAAAATAACAGAATGCACACAACATTATTATTTACAAACGATTATTTTAATAAAAAAATGGGTTTCGAATCAGTTGCGGGATGAAAGGAATTTATTATCAAAGGAATGTGGCTTTTAAAAAAAGGTAAAAAATCTTCCAGCCCTCGGGGGCTTCTCGAGGAGAGCTTTTGTTTGAAGTGACGTCAATAAGTAGCAGGAATTCATACGAGAGAAGATACGAAGGAGGCGCTACCTGCGCTCTCTGGCACTGGCATCACGTGGGAACCAAAGGACGAGATAAAAACGATAAAAATTCCAACGGAAGGGTTGTATAATGGGCGTGAGAAATTTCCGAGATGACGTAGAAAAGATACCCGGATAACAGAAAGCCACGGGGATGTTTAACATCTGCTACAGGACCAAAGGATGCTGGGAGCAGGATCAGAAGCAAGATGAAAGGGAAAGCAATAGTATGATCCTGTCTTCCTCTCGATAGTCCTGTAAGTTTGGATGTATTGGTTTATTTTATTCTGACGGATGTTGGTGTCTCTCTCCTTGCAATTTAAATGGGTACAAAATAAGGCTTATTAAGCACGGAAAAAATCTGGAATAATTTAACCTTATAAATTGACATTTACCATAATTTTTTATATAATTACATAAAATAAGACATCTTTGGTTTAGGTATAAATGTTATTCTAAAATGGTAGCCAAACGCACAAGTTGTGTGCGTGTGCGTACCTTTCCTCTTCCTGTAAATCGAAATGTCCTATCCTGAAGGCATTCCCAAAGGGATGAAATATCCTGTTTAGTATTAGGAGAACATAAGAAGATGTGGCACTATGCAAGGAGCATTATTGCTGTAACCTTCGCAGGACGAAGGTGGGTCGACCAACAAAGAACGAGGAGTCCTTGATATCATTTTCACTGGGTCAAAATTACCAGGATCTCATAGTAGTCGAGTAGGCTGCAATAACACTGGGAGAATTTCATTCGTGTAAGTACTATTTTTATTTGTATGTTTGTAAAAATTTGGTTTGTTTACAAACAATATTTTTTATCGGGTTTGTTACTAATTCTGCCTTAAATTCGATAAAAAACTGAACTGTAAATTGAAAGCGTCCCTTGAACTTGCTTTTCGGATGATTTATGTGGATCGCTATTATTTCACCGGTTGAATAAAATAGGAAAAAAAAGAAAGGGGAAAAGCGTGGGATCCATGTAACAAACCTGATTTTAACACCAGGAGAACATAAGCAGAAATGGGTGAATGTTTACAAGAAAAATGCCCAAATATTTTGACGAATGGGAAGGGCACTAAAGAGAAGGGAGAGAGAGGGGTACATAAATTGCGTAAGTACGTAAAATAATTGAATAAAAAAGTGCGTGTGCGTGAGAACAATAGAATGCCCCCTTTTTATACCAGACAAACATAACGCGCGAGGAGAAATTTGAACAAAGGGCGGGCGAAGCGTCCTGTCGGCTTTTTCCCGTTTCGGAGAGCCCAAAACTGACCGACCGAGAACAATGGAAGAAGTAAACAACAAATACCCGGAGCACAGAAAGCCGAGTCGGTCGAGGGGTGAAAATTTTCGTTTCGTTTCTGCTACCTAACGCAGTGCGAGGGAGAAGGCGATGTCACGCTTACTCACTCGCAACTTCCCTGAAATAATTAAGTTATTTTCATTTCGAAAAGCAACTACAAATAAACTACACTACTAGCAAATAAAATCATAATATACACATATTCACATTATTACACTCGTATTATTGATAAACCTCGGTATTATTGGTATTACTATCTTGTAGAGCCAGAATAAAAGACTTAATGCAGTAGAAACGAGATCTCTGAGGCGTATGTATAGTAAAATCATGTAAGTATATGATCGAATTGTAATTATTTATTGAGTTAGTTTATACAACATGAATATAAACTAATTTACACAAGATAATATTTCATTCTGTAACTTGAAATATTTTTACAATAAACATAACATTTATTTTTAAATGCATTCAGTCTTCAGAATTTCAGGCATTTCATCATACATCTTTAGTCCTCTGTACATTAGGCAGTTCTGTGATTTGGATTTCTTCATATATGGCAATCTAATTCTATTTTATTTTGTTTTATTTTATTTTATTTTATTCGGGAGACCAACAGTATACATTATTAATAAAGCAAAATTAATTAAGTTACATTAATTATACCATTGACAGATTTCCACATGGGTAGGTATTGTATGTCCGTTATGGTCCGTTGCTTGTCTCTATCTATATAAATGATATTACGACATGCATTAACAATGTTCAAATTTTACTACCTATTTGTTGGCGATGTGAAGATATTATACCTTCCTTTAAGCTCCCCGGAATGTTGTGAGTGTTTACAAGCAGATCTTGACCGACTGACGGATTACTGTCTCAGAAATAAGCTTTTC
The DNA here is from genome assembly GCA_951813805.1 of Limnephilus auricula. NCBI lineage: Eukaryota > Metazoa > Arthropoda > Insecta > Trichoptera > Limnephilidae > Limnephilus > Limnephilus auricula. The sequence goes on along the minus strand of OX638389.1, from coordinate 38,743,463 downwards.
ATAAATATTTACAAATGTTGCAAAGTCACATTCACACGTAACCGTGTGAAAACACTACATGATTAGGTACACCATTTCTGGATCGCTGTTAACAAATAAAGATTGTATACGTGATCTCGGGGTTCTTTTGGACTCTAAACTTACCTTTGATAAACACGTTGATTACATTGTCATCAAAACAACAAAAAGTCTAGGTTTTGTACTGAGAACATGCAAATTTTTCAAAAACACCAAGACTTATCTGATTCTCTACAACTCGCATGTTCGTCCACACCTGGAATACTGTTCACAGGTTTGGAACCCGCCCTATATTGTTTATGTTAACAGGTTAGAAAGAGTTCAGGAGCGATTTCTTAAATTTCTTAATTTTAAATCATTCAACGTATACAACTCTTACGACAAAATCGAGAAACATTTTCGAATCACTAAACTACTCAACAGAATGCTGGTCGCTGATCCGATGCTCTTGCGTACAAAATTATTAACTCAAAAGTTGATTGCCCGGAGTTGCTAAACAAAATAAATTTCCACACACCGATTCGATATAGCAGACAAAATACCCTTTTTATACCAGCAACACCAATTCCAATCAAAATGAATTTATCCAAAGGACATGTAACTACCATAACAATAAATTTGCAAATACAGACACTTGTGCTGACATATTCACTGCTAGTTACTATCGCTACAGAATTTCTTTGTATCACACTCGCCGGTTTTATAACCGTCCGTTCGTTACGCTTGATACCATTTTTGGTTTACCGCCACAAATATTTGGTCTACCGCCTGATTTTGCCGTTTTATAAACGTTCGTCAAGTTATCGGTAGGTTAAGTTTCGGTTAATGCTTAACTGACTGATTTTGGCCAGTTAAATGGATAACGATCCGTTTGCTGACGTTTTTTGACCGTTATCAGTAGGTAGCTGTTCCCGGCGCTCGCTTATTTGGAACCGTGCACTATTTTTAAGAGAGAATATTAAATAATTAGCGTTTGTGCAATGGATTCCTCATCGAGCAATGAAAGTGAAGATGGGCGATTGACAATTCTCGATGATTATTTCTGAAAAATTGCAATAGTTACTTTAAAACCTCATCACGATAGTGTAAAAATACGTCAACTTTTAATTAGATAAAAGATATACGTAGGTTAGTTTATGCGCCCATAAAACGAAATTAAAATTCGACGGCCGCCGTAGTCCAGCGGTTGAGCGTTAGACTCCCATTCCGAAGGCAGCGGGTACGAACCCGGCGTGCGCAAATAATTTTTTTAAATTGATTTGTGTTATTTCACAATTAATTATTTAAAATAATATATAGTATTTTTGCGGCACGTTCCATAGTGGAAGATACTCTTAGTATCGCCCTGGTGTAAGACCACCATTAAGAATTGAAACGTTGCTTGAAATGGCTTTAGCTGTGTTTAGTGACTTTTTTTTAACAAGAGTCCCAACTGCTCCCTTCTGTAGCCAGTGAGACTATGGCGTCCCCAATTGGAGTATGTTGTGAGGCTGAAGGTAAGTGGGGAAGGGAAGGAGATGGGGAAGAGGAAGGTGGGAAAATACCTGGCTATTCAGATCTAGTCACTAAACACGGCTAAAGCCATTATTAAGCAACGTTTCAATTCTGAATGGAGGTCTTACACCAGGGTGATACTGAGAGTATCTTCCACTCTGGAACCTGCCGCGAATATAACATATATTATTTTTATTAATCACAAATTAATCAAATAAAATTTATTTTTGCACGCCGGGTTCGAACCCGCGACCTTCCGAATGGGAGTCAAGTGTCTTACCACTCGACCACGGACGGTCGTCTCCTTCCCTTCTCCACAGCAGTTGGGACTCTTGTGAGGTATTCACTAAAAAAAAAAAAACATAATAATCTTGATCAACATCATATGTTCCGTACTCACTGTGTTATAAATATTAATTTAATTATTTTGCAAGTATATTGATGATTTATAAAGATCTAAAATTAAATCTTTTAAAACAACAATTTTCGAAACAACGCGCTCTTGCCAGCTGACTAAATCCCATAGACAACATGCCCAATATGCCGTAGATGAAAACAATATCAGAGACAATTCTTTACCTAAAACATTGCAAGTAAAAACACTTTCGGACTAAGCGTAACCGATGACAGCTGGTAATGCAAATTTCTTTATAGTACGCAAAATAAGATTACGAACGGATAGCGGTTCGTTATCGAAAAACGGTTCGTTACGTAACAGAAATTTGGTACGTCGTTTATAAAACCGGCCCTAGAAATTAAGACGATAGACTTCGCTTTTCGGCCCATACAAAAAGGACGCCCGGGAAAAAACACTTTTCTACATCGAAAATTGCACAAAATTAATACATTTTTTTATACTGCCTTCTAGAGGGTGAAAACTATGTCGGTATGTTTTCGAATTTTCGATACGTTTCGTATTAACGTAAACATTCACTGTCAAACATGTACGATTTATCAAAAAATATTATTTAAGGAAAAAGTGCTGCTAACTCAACTCTCATAAAGAATTATAAAATTATAAAAAGCTACCGACGTAGCTTCTTCTTTCTAAAAAATATTTTTTTTTTTAAGTTTCAATTTTGTGAAAGTTTTGGTGTAGAAAAGTGTATTCTCCATAAACCCCTTTTCGAGCGATTTCTGTAGGTAAATTTGAGCGTTGTCTCATTCGCACATTTCGCATTCGCATGTATTGTAAGTGTGCGTGAACTTATTGTGAGCGGGACAGAGTGACAGACGCGGGTGTTCCGCGTGTCGTTCAAAGTCTAGCTTCTTAATTGTTTTGTTTTGAAGAGTTTTATTTTCAATGTACTATCGTTACTTAAATTTTAATTTTTCTGCTACCGGTTTCGACACATCCGTGCCATTCATTAGCAAACTTAAAACTAAACTTAAAATTTAAAACAAGTACAGAAATGAATTAGGTCTGTTTTTTGTCATCATTTTATGTATGTTGTACCTACTATTAAGACTGTTTATGTTCCTTAAATAAATAAATAAGTGAAATGATTTTAAAGATGATAATGAAAAATTACACAAACAAGTTGATTGAAAGGGTTTGGGAAGAGAGATCTATTTACACTTCTGGTTTCGTAATTATGTAAATCTCTATTAAAAACAATTTAATCCTTAAAATATTTTGGCATTTGGTTGTTCATGACTTCATGTACAAAAATTAACATATTAAATAACAGTCTCTTTTTTTATTGGAATCCAATTTAGCTGCTCTCTCATTTATTAATCCTTGCGTATTTGCCTTTTCCCAGTATACATCTAATGAATTAAGAATAATTAAATTAAAAATAATAATTTTAAGCCAACAAAAAGTTGTCCACAGAAGCGAAGCTAGCAGTCCACAGTGGAGTACTGGTACCTACCCTGATGTATGGCAGTGAAGCATGGAACTGGCAGAGAAATGATGAAAGTAGACTGAATGCTGTAGAAATGAGATCCCTGAGGCGTTTGTGTCGTAAAAGCATGTATGATCGTGTGAGGAATGTGGAGATCCGAAAAGAATGCAAGGCTGATGTGAGCGTAGTAAGTAAGGTTAAGAAAGGGACGCTTAGATGGTTTGGGCATGTTGAGCGAATGAATGAAGAAAGGAGTGTAAAGAGAATTTATGACGCCAATTTGAATGGTAGAAGAAGCCGAGGATGCCCAAGGAAGACGAGGCACGATCAAGTGAATCAGATTCTTAAGTCGGGCCATGTCAAGAGTCAGAATAATAGAAGAGTATGTATGAGAAGATTTATGAATGTGAATGAGGCAAGGAGTGTGTGCCAAGACTGAGTTGTTTGGCGGTCCGTCCGCTCTGCCTACCCCTGCGGGGAAACGGCGTGATGGTTAGTTAGTTAAAATAATGCGAATAAGGCCAATGTCAATGTGCAGATACGTATTTTGGACCATTGAGTTTTTTGGACACGTAATCAGTCTTCAAGGAGAAAAAATATATTTTCCGCTTTCTGTTGTGGTAGGTGATTTTCAAGTATTGTCAGGTTATTCGTAACCGGGAATATTTTTATTTCTTAAAAAAATATATAATTATTGAAGAAGAGTCGTCAACTTCCCTGGAAGACATGGCAGGACCAATCGAATCAAATTTATTTATTTATTGTTTTGAAACATTCACAGAGTGTATTATTACAAATATTTTTAATATTACTTTAATGAAATTGGCATTGGGATGGTGCATAGATGTTATCACTAGAATTAAAAATGTACACAGCATGCTTAAATCAAGGAGATGCTACTAATGAATTAACAGAAATAATAATAAACAAAATAAAATATAAAACATAGTACGTACACGAAGAAAAATGTTATTTGAAAAAACGATCATTTTAATAGTAAAAACGGTTAAAAGCGGGACTGAAGTTCTTACGAACAAATTAACTGGGATTCAATGTTTATTGGCGGCAACATTAAGAATAATTTGTTGGTATACGTAATTTAGTACGTATTTTACCTAAACATTGAAACACTGTTAATTTGTTCGTAAGAACTTCAGTCCCGTTTATTTTTATCCGTGTATGCATTACCTACAAAGAAAGGGAAGAAAGAAAGACATAAAAGAAATTATAATAAAGCAATTACATGTTTGTTTTTTGTTCATATGAAGCAGATACTTTGTGAGGTGGCATTATAATTTAAAATAAAACTAAAACTTAGTAACCACCTCTTTTTCTAATATCGGGTTTCGCTCCAACCGTAGCTTCTTCAGGGCAGTACAATACTCTACTAAAATCTATCACATTATCTCAAGAGTTTGAATAACATAAAAAAGTAGGCTTGAATGTGGACGAAGCATAGGATAAAAGTAATATTTGTTGTTCCATTATCTTCGCCTACCCTGCGCTTTCATGAGTGAGATTACAGGGCCCTTAAGTTTAAAAAAAACCCCTCTATACAAATTATCCAACTATTATTATTTATGTAGCGAAATCCTGTTTTAACTCGACCATTTGGCCTATAAATTATATGGACTATAAATTTGTTTCGTTCCTTTCCGGTTCAAGATGGTGGCCTTGCTGGATGCCTTTTCAGCCCGCCAGAGTTTGCATAATCGTGGTTCCTACTATGAGCCGTCAAATCGGATTAATCAATATTGTGGAACTAACCTAACCAGAATAAAGTATGAAAAAAGAATTGTCATAGAGATGGTGACATTTCTTTGGACAAATTGTATAATTCCTTTTTTTGGAAATTAATAAAAATGTTAAGTAGAATATTTGTAATATTTTAATTAATGAAGAAAATATTAGCGAAAGTCAATCGAAAATCCGAAACAAAAAAATCTGAAAAAGATACGGATACATCTGGGACTCGAACCCAGGACCTCTGGCAATCCGGGCCAACGCGCTATTCACTGCGCCAACGTATCCCTATCCGATTCGGTCATTTTTAACTGTATCATACTTCGACTGAGAACCACCAACATTATTTTCATTTTTCTTATCGCATATTTTTTATTGGCTGCTATCTTTATGTATGATTGCAAGATTCAACTCGCTAATATTATCTTCATTAATTAAAATATTATAATTTGAGGTTTAACTCTTTAAGTTAAAAAGTTAAAAATAAAATATTTGTGGTTTATATGTGAGTAGGTAGGTAAATAAGTACTTACTTACAAATCTTACGATTTCGGAGGAAATTTTGGTTTTAATTTATTAAGAGAAAATTTATTAAAAACATACTCGAACTTTTTGGACGCGAGGTCTACTGTTCACAGAACAACTAATCATTAATTTTCTACAGTCGAACATGTTACAACGATCATATGGTAATACCGAATTCATGACTATAATGAACAATAAATTATAAATTATCTAATGATATTTTAGTTCAGGCTTATCTTTGGCTATAACGAGGACGATTACTGGTATACCGTACCGATCATTTTGTCAACACATTTCTTATGAAAGTAAGTGTGAGTGGGTATATACAATATACATCCATAAACGTGGGGTAAGTTTATGATATCGATGCATAACCTTTTTAGCAAAGTTTACCAGTTTATCAAACGCGGCCCGCGACCTACAAAACAAATGCTTTTTTAAAAACTATTTGCTGAAGGGGGAGAAGGTTCAAGGGAGGGGAAATGCAAGAAATCGCGTTTCTGGAATATTTTGATTATTAATTTTTTCTGCCAACCGGTTCTTCAAATTTAGTTCCATTTAGTACATCCAGTATTTAAACTAAAACGTATGTAAAAGTTTTCAAGAATTATCGAAAACATTCTGATTTTTCTCTATAGCATGTGCAGGAACAATTTTAAAACCGAAACCAATCAAGTAAACCTAGAAAGCTGGTGAAATTTTACAACCGAAACAATCGGCACAAGCTAGTGATATGATAATATGCAATATACACAGATAGTGGCTGAGTTAGCATCGCGTTTGGGTTCCATCCGGGCGTCGTGTGTTCGATTCCTCGACTGGCTAGGTCCTTTATCACAACACAAGTAACATTTTCCGTTTATTGTGGCGGTAGTAGGAGATTTTCAAATATTGTCAGGTTTTTCGTAACCCGGGAATGTTTGTCTTTTTTTAAATAAATACAGTAGAATTCAGATATAACGACTTACCGTTTTTAGCGACGATAATGTAAACTCGAGTTAGGTTTCACATGTAGGTACTCTAGGAAAACATATCCGTTTAGTACGACTCCGTTTTAAGCGACTAACTGCTTAAAGCGACCTATAAATATACCACTCAAGCAACCTATTTTGATGCTAATTAATTCGTCCGGTTAGAACGACGCGCAGTATTTTGTTTACAAAACCGCCTACCTCACCGCCACGCGATTGGTTTCCACTGAAATGTCGCATTTTTAAGAATTTACTTCGAATATATGAATTTAAAGGGTTGGCCGCAGCTGTAAATTTGATTTACACGGAAATTACGCAGCATTTTTACGAATTAACTTCTAATATCTGAATTTAAACAGCCGGCTGCGACGCGTAATCGGCAGCTAAATTTCGATTTAAGCTGAAATATACATATTGTATTTCTATGAATTTACTTCCAACACCTTAGTGTATACACTTAAATATACCGTATTTTTACGAATATATTTCCAATACCTAAATGTAAAAGGCCGGCTGCGACGGACATCAACAGCGAAATTTCGATTTACACGGAAATATATCGTACTTTTATGAATTTACTACGGATAGGTATCTGAGTTAAGAACCGGCAGCAACGGGATTCGGCCGCCTAAATTGTATTTTCGAAAAAATTATGTGGTATTACGAATTTGCCTCGAATATGTGAATTGGAAGGGCTGGCTGATGCGGAAATATAACATATTTTTACGAATATACTTCTAATATCTCAATATGAACGGCCGGCTGGGAAGGATATCGGTCGCGAAATTTATTGTAATTATGTATCACATAAAAATAAGCTTAAATTGGCCGTTTTGTGCGTCGTCCGGTTAGTGCGACAAAGTAGCGCCGGTTCCTTGAGGGTCGTTATATCCGGATTCTACTGTAATTTAAAAAAAATCAAAAAAATATATGCAATACGATAGAAAATTAAGTGATCTTGGAAGCCTCGAACCAAGTAATAGTTTTGAAAGGGAAATTGAGAAGCAATGGGTAATTTGGATTATAATCACACAACTTATTCACAAACAGCTTTAGCAGTGATTTTAGATTGGATAATTGAGGTGTGTACTATAGTAAAATACTGTACGTAATATAGGTGTATACAATATGTGTATTATTGTAAGTAAAAGCAAAGACAGCAATCACCACGTCATTTCAAAAGCAAACAGCAATCTGGCCGAAATGGATATTGCTGCCTTTGCTTTTACACACCTCAATTTTAGCGACATTTTCGTCAACCCATGTTAATTTTGTATTATTACCAATTTCCAACAACTTATTATTAAAAAAGTACCAGGAAGTAAAAATTTATTTTTCCCCTTCGTCAAACAAAAACAAGACGAGGAAGGTGACGTCAAAAACTACCAGGGCGACAAGGAATGCATTGGGTGGCGGTTATGCTCCGTTGTACCGCGGCTGAGCGAGGTCACACCGTATGAGAGTGTACTAAGCAGAAATTTTCTACCCGGAGCGCAGGATTGCACGGGGATCACGGCGTCACCTTGGAAGGTTAAAATGAAGACTTTACTAAAAATTAGTATTATTTAGTATGAAAATAGTAAAAAAAAAATAAATTAAACATTAACAAGATTTATCGTAAAATAGAATATAACCTCTTTCAATTATTAATATTTCATTTTATAAGTTTGTTTTGATGAATTAATGAAGTCCCATTGATGAAGTGAGTTGCGATTTTTGTCAGTAGATCAAACTGAAGCGACATCAGAGCGCAGAAGAGCCGAGGAGGCTCTATTTAATTCTGAAAATTATCAGGACTTCAGGTATTAGAATAGGCAATTGGCGACTGTAGTTTGTTTTGCTTAGAAGGCTTGGCTAACGGATTGGCTAGACGCGCGGATGACTTATTGCATCCGTGAAGACAAAGGCCTTAACAGTAAATATATTTAAAATAGTGTGATTTACTAAAAAAAATGAGATTTGTATATATTTGTATATATGTATAATGTATGGCTGAATGCTTACAAGCTTATCTACCCATCCAAACAACGTAAAATGATGATTTTGAACAACGATTTAAAATGCAAAACAAATAATCAATTAGAAAGTGATAAAGTTCAATTTTTTATCAATCTGCATCATGTTAATAAATACAGTGGTGCCTCACACAACGAACTTAATTCGTTCCAGGAGCAAGTTCGTTATGCGAAAAGTTCGTTATGTGAAACGCGTTTTCCCATAACAATACATGTTAAAAAAAATAATTCGTTCTGTAGCATAAAATATGGTAAGATGACATAAAAAAAAGATAAATTTTTTGTTATTATTTTTATTTAGATACATCTAAAAACATAATGAAAAAAACACACATTTTTTAATTTTAAGAAATAATCGAATCTTGCACATCTTCATCCATTTTCCGCTTTTTGGCCGATGGTGCAGTGAAAAACCTGTCCAAAGTCGTTTGTTTCTCTCTTTTCTTCAACATCTGCCGGAAATAAAATGCTTTTTTTAGAACCCATCATATAAAAAAAATGTTGAGTTTATCTTAAAAGGACGACTGCCGTGATACGTGTGCGATTTAATTCGTGATGAAGAACGATTGCTGCGATACGTGCGTAAGTTAAGCGTACTGCTCAGTGACTAACGACTGCCTGCGCGGAAGGATGCAATAAATCGGCAGTGATCGTGTGAAGTGGGCGACTTCGTTGTGTGAAGCGAAGTTCGTTGTGTGAAGCGAAGTTCGTTGTATGAATCGTGAAATGAACGAAAAGGAAGTTCGTTGTGTGCAGCGTTCACTGTGCGAGGCGTTCGTTATGCGAGGCACCACTGTATATTTTTCCTTGCACAAGAGCACGAACATTCGAAAATAGATATACTTTATAGTAAACATCTCACTAGAGTCCCAAATGCTCTAGTCTGGAACCAGTGACGACCGTCCGTGGTTGAGTGGTAAGACACTTGACTCCCATTCGGAAGGTCGCGGGTTCGAACCCGGGGTGCGCAAATAAATTTGATGTGATTAATTTGTGTTATTTCACAATTAATTAATAAAAATAATATATGTTATATTTGCGGCACGTTCCAGAGTGGAAGATACTCTCAGAATCGCCCTGGTGTAAGAACACCATTCAGAATTGAAACGTTGCTTAATAATGGCTTTAGCCGTGTTTAGTGACTAGATCTGAATAGCCTGGTACTTTCCCACCTTCCTCTTCCCCATCTCCTTCCCTTTCCCACTTACCTTCAGCCTCACAACATACTCCAATTGAGGATGCCATACTCTCACTGGCTCCAGTAAGGAGCAGTTGGGACTCTTGTGAGGTATCTCTATAAAAAAAAAAGTGAAACTATGTTATATTGGGGAATGTTGTGAGGCTGAAGGTAAGCGGGAAAGGGAAGGATATGGGGAAGAGGAAGGTGGGGAAGTACCTGGTATATATAGTCACTAAACACGGCTAAAGCCATTTCAAGCAACGTTTCAATTCTGAATGGTGGTCTTACACCAGGGCGATACTGAGAGTATCTTCCACTCTAATAATAATATAATGCGTCTATATTTTTATGCGCTCATATATATTTTTAATTCAATAGTTTACAAAATAAGTGCAGCATTTTACAGCCGGATTATGGCCGCCCCAGGAATATCGGTAACCAACACCTCTGCCATATATCACCCCGAGTGCTTCGCTACGTTTGTGACTTAGCAGGGGTGCCCGGGTTCAAGCGGTGGGGTTTGTCCGGGTCTTGGCGGTGAATGCGTCTACCCACCAACTGCGTGGCAGGCCGGTTCGGGAGAGAGTGGTTGAGGGAGACCTTTTGACTTCTCCAGCCAGACTTTTAGAATAGCGCATAATAGGTTCTGTCAAAATACTAATTTTGGTTGTGACTTTTGCAATGAACTCAAAAACTTTTGCTTTGAATTTAAGTGTCAATTTCAAAACGGGTACTGTTTTTTGGAGAATTGAAACAAGCGATAAAGTACTAAACTAAAAGATAATAATAATTTTTAACGGAACATTATTTTTTGTAAACTTGAAAATCGAAATTGATTTGCCGAGAATTTAGGGTATCCGTGATTTTTCACGGATTTGCGCTAGTACCTAATACTGAGAATAAAATTCAACCGCAAATTAGTGGATATTATATTGGATATGGATATCTCTTGTTTCATAAATAAAAGGTTCGAAGGTTCTTCTGAGAATTCTAAAAGATGTATTTTGCCGCGGATTGACCAAGGAGCAATCCTGTAAAAAAGAGCTCTTCCCTTTTATATATTTCTGTTACTTCTGATGGAAATAGTGCACCCTTGGGAGCCCTCGTTCAGCAGACTGATTGATGCCCTCGTTTCCTCCCACCGATACCAAGCCCCGCCCCCTTGGAAACTTGTTTGGGGCCCTTGGTTAGGCCTGGCCCTTCATACCTACTCGCCCATTATGATATCCTGGTGCAACATGTTCATCTATAAATAAACATAATCTAAAAGCCCTTTGTCGTTGGAGCCCTTTGGCAATAATAAATAGTTGGTTAGAGGTAGGCAAAATGTTTTTTCTACCTACCGATATCCCTTCGCTCCCTTAGAAATTCTTAGTGTAAACTGAAAAGAACCAAACACCCTCCTATCCTCATGCTGCTCTAATACCTTACGGGGACGTGAGATACCCAAAGGGTTAAAATAGATCCTCTTTTGACACGTGTCATATGTGGGAGCCTCTCGAGCGGCGTCTTGAAGAAAATGTTAATGGGAAATGTGTAAATGAAGTGAATGCCTCATCAACGAAGAAGAATGGACGTGTCACTCTCAATGACTTTAGTTACCCGGAGAACAGAAAGCTTGCAGCGGTGTTTGGCTTGCTAGCGAACAACATCGGCTAACAGAGCTGCGGAGTTGGAAAGTTCAAGCGAGTGCATTCGGCTTTGGTTCGAGTCCCGCGCCCGAGGAAAAACGTAGGGTTGCCACATGCCAAAACATAGCACTGAAATAATACTATAAGTCGAACAGAAACTAAATGAACGGTCAAAGTCAGTGGCGGTTTTCTCTAAAGTGCGTTTGTGCGGCGAACCCCCATCAAAAAGATGAGAAAATAAAATAAACTTGTTTTGTAATAATTAATAATATAAGCACATCATAGATTGCGCGCATTGACCAAGTATAAGATTGCGCGCCACTAAAATTCAGTCTTAAAACCCGCGCCACCGTAAAATACGGTAGGTATCTATCCCATTTTGTGCGTCTTGAAATCCGCACAAAACTCCCCATACTAAAGAATCCTATTCGGTATAATCCCTCTGGCGGTGATTTGTACAAAACTAGGAATTTCTTACCAAAATAAGGACAAAGGTGTGCGCCGCGTCGCCGCGTGTGATCGCGATTCATGATGTCACGTGACCTGCGAATGCCATACATACAGCGAACATAGACGAGTCTCACCGATGATGCCCGAGCCCGAGATCTCCGCAGACTGACCGGCTAACGTTGACCTTTGCACCATAGGGATGCAAGTTAGATGTTATTTTTTTACGTTATATTACGGTATTTATCTTTTAGTCATATCAATCTTGTAGTCATTTTTGTACATTTTTATTTTCTTGTTTCTGCATTTCTCCAACCGTTTGTCAATGGCATTTGTGAATCTACTATTGAAGTAGACTGATTTTGACTTTTGTTTTCGTATATATTTTTTTTTAGATAAGTCGTTATATCCCTTGGTTATATTTACGAAAGCTTCGGCAAACGCCGCATGTCGTCGCTAGTTATGCAATTTTGTGTTTTGCATTCTCCAGTAGGTATTGTTTCGAATTTCTAATTGAAAGCGTTTGCGTTTGTTGATTGTCGCGAATATTATGTCATAATTTTTTTTACACAATGGCGGAATACCGATTTGTGTATATAAAAAATAATGCTAATACTTATGAAAAAAGTTGGAAATTAAAAATAAAGAACCTCCTTATATCTTCTATTGAATTTCTTTTTTATAGGTATTAATTGAAAATAATTTCCCTCAGGGCCTATGTCATATTTAAAGATGCTGGGTGGAGGGTCTTTTTGAGGAGAGGAAGGAGTGAACATGGGTCTTAAGGTGACCCATGTTGTAGGAAGGAGGAAACACAGAGGCCGGCAAATCATTCCACAGCCGAGCTGTTGAACTAAAGAACTAGTCGTAGAACCGACCCGTTCTCATGTGACAAATGTCAACCATGTGCATAATATGTTGAGCGCGCGTTTGGCGTGTTTCCCGACTATGCACCTAGTTACTAGGAGCATCTTCCATTGAAATACCGGTAGAATAAGGATAGCATTCCCACCCGACGCCTTTGCTCCAAAGATTGCAATCTGTTTGTTAAGACGGGAGAATCTATCAAATGGACCGCCCGTTTCTGCACAGAGTCGAGGGTGTTTTTCAGGTACTTTGGGGCTCCAGACCAGAGGTAGCTACCAAATTCAATCATGGGGCGCATTTGCGATTTGTACAGGGTTAGCAGTTGTGCTATTAAAGTATCTGCGGCCCTGTACAGTAGGCCCAGTTTCTGAGAGGCCAACTTAACTCTGGCCTCGATGGAGCCCCCTTATCCGAGCTGGTCACTTAGAGTTACACCGAGCATACCAATGGAATGACTGTTCGGAAGAATGCTACCGTTGAAGGAGACTAGGTTGTCATTTCGATCCTTTTTAGACGTAATCAGACATGATTGGACCTTTGAAACATTAAATTCGACGAGATTATTCTTACCCCAAGAAAAAACACTCTCGAGGTAACTGTCCATTCTTTGGAACTTTGGAGTCGTTGGAATTTCTGAACCCCCTGTTGGAAAGACCACGAACCGCCACTGGTCAAAGTCCATAGTCATTCATAAAATGTACAGGTAAAGAAACCTGTACTTGAACTCGAGAAGGTTCACGACTTAAAATTAATTTTATTAAACAAAATATTTTTATTATCTTCGGGACTGAATTCAAATGTCTTCAAGTCTGAATATAAGGATTGAATAAAAATGTTACCATTTTAGATTTTTTTAGTTTTTACGAGGCTGATGGAACATTTTTACTTCTTCTGCGTACGGAAAATGAGAAGCTTCCGACGACACTCTTCGAATGTTCTACAGGTTGAGGCCGCAAGCCTCTGCTGCTAATAAATGTACTTGAATGAAGTTCAATGTTTTGATGTATACTGGATTGTCACGGATTTTTTGGAAAACTTGATAACATCGTTTTTTCACCTAATTTGTATCCAGAATTTTAAATATGTATTATCTACTAAAACAACTGATATTAGATCCCACAATACGTAATTGCAATCACACCGATTAAATAAACAGAGTCAAAATTACTATAATAAAGATGACTATGACTATAATAAAGATGACTATGACCACCACAACACGGGCATTAGCCTAGTATGGTAGTTAAAAAAAATGTCAAAAACTGTAACTTGTAAAAATTTATTAAATAATAAAAAATAAAAAAAAAAATAAAATAAAAAGTAGATTTAAAGTAGACGAGGTAATTTCCAAAGGATTTAGTCGCCTAATTCAATGGAATAATCGCCATTGGCATTTCAAAATTTTATTTCGCACCCTATAATTATTAGGTATCGTCTTCAATATTGTTTTTAGAATCCAGTTTAATGGATTTCCGAAAATCAGAATTTTCGAGGCACGAATAAATAATAAGAAATGAAAAAATATAATATAATGGTGGAGTGTCTTTCGAGTTTGGGTTTTTCAGAGTTTTTACTGTACGTTAATTCCCGTGTGAAATTTTGGGAGTGCACATAATATTCGATATAATAATCTACACTGGTACAGTAACTTGATAGTCCTGGCCTAACGTAAAATAGTTATAAAAAACTAAACTAATCTAATCCATCAACCTAACCTAACATAACCTAAACCACTTAACAATAAAATGCGAGAACTTAAAACTCAATACTAAAGATTTTGTATAGGTACCATTAACTACATAAAAAATATAGCTGTCACGGCAGACGTGAAACATCGAAAGAACTGAAAAGGAAAATATTTTTATTTTTGATTAAAATATACAAAAAGAAATATACTTATAACAAATTATAAATTCATCATAATTTAGAATAGGTCCGTTGCCAAATTTATTGAGCAGAATATAAGCAAATATACCGCCCAGTGTTTAAATTATTAAAAAATAATTGTGAAAATTGAGAAAGGCGTAAAAATGAAAAATTAATGCAATTTGCATGACCCTGCTCAAAGTTCACTCACCGACTCACATCATCGACTGGAACCAACACAAGTAATACAAATACACGTAAGTATTTGTATAATACGCCAGGATTTTTATTTTTTATACTTGCACACACTTACGATAAACACACACACACATTACATGTACAAACAGTTGCAATCCTAGAACATACGATTCAACAATAACAAGGAATAAAATATATGTTTATGACACGATACTATATAATTATATTTGAAATTGTACGATTCTTGACCCAGTAAAATTTTCCAAGTAATAATTCTAAGTCGCGTATTCAGACCAAATTGACCGGTCAGTGGTTGAGTGGGCATCGCGTTTGGGTTCCACCCAGTCGTTCCGTGTTCGATTCATCGGCTAGCTAAGTCCCCCATCACAACACAAGCAACATCTTCCGCTTAGTGTGCTGGTAGTAGGAGATTTTCAAATGTTGTTGGGTTATTCGTAAACCTGAAATATTTGTCTTTCTTTAAAAAAAATAAAATAATATGTCATACCTATTAGTCAAGTCTTTGTAGATTTTAGTAGTTAGTTAGTTAGTAAAATAGTAGGTAGTGAGTCTATAGTTACTGACATTTGAAGTTTTATAGGTTATTAGGTAATTTATTTTAAATAATTGTAATACTTACCTAAATCACTGAGGTTAGGAATGTTGCTGGTCTTTTTTATTACCTCCTTATCTTACACGAGTCCCTGAGAAAAAAATCCTTAAGGGCCTTTGTCATTTTTGGGGATGCTGTTTGGAGGGTTTTTTTAGGGAAGGAAGAAGGTATGGGGGTGGGTAAGAAACTGGAGGTCTACGTATGAATCCATCCCTCCGACTGCGGTGCAAGGTGACTTCCTCAACCAGTTTCTACCGCAGTAGTTGGACAAAAGCATCAGCCGCCAAAACCTAGACAAACCGCACCCCATGAATCCGGGCAGTCCGGGCATTCCTGCTAAGTCACCAAACGGAAGAATTCAGTCAAGCGCAAACCCATAATATTTTTTTACCAGAAAATTATTTGAATTCCGTATTTGAAATGTGAACTGTTTTTGTTTAAATTTCTTAGGGAGGGTTATTTCACGGAATTTGAATAATTCATTAAATTTAAATGTTAATATTTAAGCCCTGTGGAAGTCCCATTCAAATTCTATTACGTAACATTATAATTAACGTAATATTATAATTAACGTTATATGGTTTAAAATACTTATGGTATGGGGGTGGGTAAGAAACTGGAGGTCTATGTATGAATCTATCCCTCCGACTGCGGTGCAAGTTGATGGGTTGAGAGAGTTCGGCTATTTAATTCAATAGGTCTCCCTCAATCAGTTTCTACCGCAGTAGGTAGAAAAAAGCATCAGCCGCCAAGACCTAGACAAACCGCACCCCATGAATCCGGGCAGTCCGGGCAGTCTTGCTAAGTCACCAAACGTAAGAATTCAGTTAAGCGCAAACACATAATATTTTTTTACCAGAAAATTATTTGAATTCCGTATTTGAAATGTGAACCGTTTTTGTTTAAATTTCTTAGGGTGGGTTATTTCACAGAATTTCAAAAATAATTCAATAAATTTAAATGTTAATATTCAAGCTCTGTGAAAGTCCTATTCAAATTCTATTATTGTAATTAACGTAATATGGTTTAAAATACTTAAAAAAAAAAACGAAAAACGAAGCGAAATAGCAGTCAAAGAAAATGAAGCGCATATTCCGTAGCACATACGGCGCTACTTTTTATCTCCTAAGCACAAGGGTGAATTTTCCTTAGGGGGGTGTTCGTGTGTCTTCATTTTCACCCCCCGGTGAAAACCTTTCTTGAGTGTCAAGTTTTCCATCTGGGCTGGTGAAAGTTAGCGGAAAACCTCTGGCAAATACCAGGAGAGAATACCTTCGAGATGGTAAAATATACTTCCCTCAGAGGGGAGGGACTTTCTTCCCCCAGAGCCGTTACTGGGGTTGATGTGGGCAGTGGGTGGAAGGGTGTTAGCGAGCTGATTCGTTAGTAACGGCCTTATTAACGAACAAAGAAAGCGTTATACAGTGATGGGAGAGCAGAGCTTTTTCGGGTGAATTCGACGGCCAACGTCTGGCGTCGGGACGCTTGAGAAATATACTTGTAGTTGTGTTATCTTCTATCCTGCATTATTCGTGTATTGGTAACTGGAAAGATGAGAAATTTTATATCAACACAATCAATCCATGATAAATCAAGAGTCGGATTACGTATTTTAAAAAATATATATATTTTAAGAGAAACGGCTGCGTGGCCTGTTTCATACAAAACGTAGTTTTGGATTTGAGGCCGAAATACCCAACCAAACTGAAAAATATTTTTTGTAATCAAAAGGTATGTCAAATATCTAGCTTGGATAGGAGATTCTATCCATGTACCTATCTATTCATACATGCTGTTAAGGGAGGTACCTACTTGACTTATTTTAACCAGTTATCCCTGATATTATTTGGGTAAAAAATGTAAAATCAAATTTTAGAGGACAGTTATAGATATACGTGCCATTTCGAAAAAAATACCCCATTTCGTTTTCTCAATAATTGAATTTTGATGCTTCTTGATAAAACTTTCCGCATTAACATTCAAAATATCCTCTTGCTGTCTACATCAGATTTCGAAACCCGGGTAACGCCGGGTAAAGCTAGTATAATATAAATAAAAATGATTTTAGGGAATAGTTAATGCAATACAAAAACGTAATTTTAAACCAAAATAGACTAAAACTGGTGCTTAAATTCTTATACAGGTTATCTCAATCGCGAAATTTTGCTTTTCATTGTTATCTCGATCGCGAAATCTTCATGTCTGATAAAAGTATTTAGAATTGTGGTCTTGAATAGCTCTGGTGTCATGAAATCCGTTTTTAATGAGAGTTTTTGATACATGTCAATGGAAGGGTTATTACACTTATTACAAAAATAAAAGTACAATGTAATATGTAAATAAAAAAAATCCTGCAAAGGTATCTAATAAAGATTTTTTTAAAAATCACATTTCCATGATTTAAGAATTAAACAAAATATTAAGGTACTCATTTTCTTTTTAGAGGAAAAAAATTAAATACAAAAGTAAATATTGTGTAATTGGGGCCACCGAAAATATAAAAGGCCATGAACGTAAAGCATTGCACAGCTGGTGTAAAATTGAGTTAGACGTGGAAGATTAAAAATTTCAATAAGAAAAAATTGAATTCAGCCTGGGAGTGAATAATATACATACATTATGTAGATGAATGTTAAGACTTATAAGAAAAAAATATCTATTGAAGTTTAAAACCATGCTTGAAAATAATTAATTCTTTAACTATAAAATCTGTGTTATAATATCGTCGCAAGAAAGCAATACTGCTGTAACAGCCAAAAACCAAATTATTCACCAGAGCCAAAAACTTTTCAGATTTCAGAAAAAAAATCATAACTTTTAAACCAGCGGTTACAGAAATGCCACATTTAAAATGCTTAGCTGAAAAAATATGATCTATCAAATGGCAATATTAAAATATTTTATAAGTGAAGAAGGACAATATTTTTGGCGCTTACAGCCCTTGATTTTTTTTGGGTATGCCAAAAATGTTATAAACACCACTGCTAAATGTATGATTACCGAAAATGAACTTTATTTTCAGCTGCATAAATTGCTGTAAGCGCCAAAGTATATCAATATTAAAATTTTGAATAGCTTCAAATGTGTGTCGTTTTTTTTTGGGTTAAATTCGTTTGGTTTACAACACCGCAACGTATTAATAACGATAACGCATGACATTTACAATTGTAGTAAACACACTAGGTAACTTATTTTAAAAATTGACAAGTTGTAGTAAACGACAAGTGTTATTAGAAAGCAAACAAATAAAATTTTGTAACTGGTCACGGGACCCAAATAGAAACGCAAAAAAATCCTTCAAAATGGTATATAAAAAGTATTTTCGTAAATAGTGGCGGTTACAGCAGTATTGCTTTCCTGCGATGATATATTGACAGCATAGCCAATAAAACTTTGTTTTTACGACTTTTTAAATGCTTGTACATAAGTTTTCCTTGAAAATATTGCTATGTGTATTCCAGGAAAATCTTTCAGGAATTTCCCACGGGTCGGGAGAAGCGCCAATGCGGGGGCGTCGGAACAACCGGAAATAGC
Organism: Limnephilus auricula; assembly: GCA_951813805.1. NCBI lineage: Eukaryota > Metazoa > Arthropoda > Insecta > Trichoptera > Limnephilidae > Limnephilus > Limnephilus auricula. Next base: position 38,724,514 of record OX638389.1, on the reverse strand, counting down.
GACGTCGGGTCACAGGGCACCAGAAGTTGCAGCGGATGTCAGTGAACTGCAATAAAAAATCAATATCCGGTGTCGCGAACACCCCACTAGGTCCCCCTACCGCGAATCTAATGCTCCCTATCTGTCTATGCAATTCTACTGAAACGGGGGGGTGAGCTACTAAACGCGCAGTAAAAGCTATTGGATTGGAGCACCACGTAAAAATGGCACAACCAATCAGATTACCGTGCAGCACTTATCATCATTTTTTTTACTTGTTGGCGTTTTTTGGCATGAAATTTTCCTCTCTAAAAACCGTACAATGCAGTAAAAGCTTTTGATATAGAACACGATGCAAAAATGTCACCGTCAATCATGTTACTGTGCCGTATTTTTATCTCCGTTTTTACTCATTGGCGTATTTTGTCACGATATTTTCCTATCTGGGAACCTGAAATGAGAAACACGCAGCAAAAGCTATTGGATTGAGACACGATGTAAAAATGGCACAACCAATCAGGGTACGGCGAGATATGTTTTCTCTCCATTTTTACTAGTGGGTGAAATTTGTCACGATATTTATCTTTCTGAAAACTAGATCGACGAAGCACGCAGTAAAAGCTGTCGTATTGGGGAGACAATGTAAAAAGTTCGCAATGAAGCAAGCTACGGAGCAGTATTTCTCTTTCTCTTTGATTCGTTGGCGTATTTTGGAATTATATTTTCCTATCTGAAAATCGGATCGGCAAAACAGGTAGTAAAAGCTTTTGGATTGGGACACAATGTAAAAAAGCACAATCAGTCTGATTAGAGAGCAACCAATCTCTCTCCTTTTTTCCTGTCGTTGGCGTATTTTGTCATGAAATATTCCCACCATAAAATCTGATCGGTACTGTCAGGTATGGAAAGAAATGATTAATATTATTTATAATTATTATTACGGCAAAATAAATGTCGTTATTCATTTATATACACACATATCTCAATATTGTGGTATATAGATTATTCATAGGTACTACATATAGTTTTCCAATGTCAATGATTGCAAGGTAACAATTTGTTTAATGGTTTTTAAATTCATTAGAATATGGTTTGGAAAGAAATGATTAATATTATTTATAATTATTATTACGGCAAAATAAATGTCGTTATTCATTTATATACACACATATCTCAATATTGTAGTATATAGATTATTCATAGGTACTACATATAGTTTTCCAATGTCAATGATTGCAAGGTAACAATTTGTTTAATGGTTTTTAAATTCATTAGAATATGGTTTTACCGTGGATGTTTTCACTTTGGAATGTTTATGATCTGAAAGTAATATTTAAAAAAAAAATTATAGTTGACTGATTTTCATTTATTAATTATCTAACCTGGCAACCGTCTATGTATGCATTGGAAGTGTTGGGAATGCGTACAGTCAACCAATACACGCTCAGTATCGAAGTTATTGGAAGGTTATCGGCGATTGCCGATGATTCGAAGTGTTCGGAAAATGCCAGGGACACAGAATGCGTGAAGAGAAATTGTGACCGGAAATCAATATCCCGATACATTCCCGACCAGCGTAATTCTGTAGTACCCAGGTAAAGTTGAATGAACTTCGATATCGTTGAAGCGCATGCACCAATGGGCGCATCCTTGTACTAAATGTCCTTATGAATGAAAATGTATGGCGCTTAACTACTACACTACGAGTTACGTATTATAGCGTAAATTTCATCGTTACTCTCTGCTGAAAAATTAACAAAATTTTTAATAAATAATTAAGGGATGTCTGAATTCTAGTTAAATAACGCTTTCTTGAACATGGCAAAACACACACCCTTGAAAAATCCCAAAATCCGATTTTACTTGACAAGATTAACCCCTAAGACATTAAAACAAAAGAAATGCTCATTTCAAACATAGAATTCACTATTCAAATAATTTTTTCAAATTTTCATAAAAAAAATAATATAATATCCAAAGTTACACACTGAAAAAGTAACATTTAAAGAAATTTATTTAAACGAAAGAAATCTGATGAAAAATTCCCTAATTACTTTGAAAATGACACTAAGCGCCTCCGCCCACTCAGGCAACTGAAAACTCTCAACTGCCAACTGTCTTTGTATGACAATGTGATGGCCCGCGCACTACACAATCACACAAAACCCCGTTGTCAATGGTAACGCAAGCGGTGACTTGCGACTGTCACTGCTGATTTCCCTGGGCGGCCATTGATAGTTGCCAACTGTCAGCTGATTGTTCGTCATCTATGGTTAACCAAGCTTTTTGGTCAATCAAGACAGAGAAAACAGCCGGTTTTAGTTGGTTTGTAGTTGCCTTAGTGGGCGGAGCGCCTAAATTCAAAGGAAATCCAAATTCTAGAGTTCATTGTACCAGAGTTACATAAACAAAGGAAATAATAAATATTTTTTTCATTTGCCCTTTCCTAAGAACTTTTTCTGTAGGACATTTGATTAATTCGTAAACCATGGAATTAAAATTATGCCTACATTAATTATTTTTTAATTTTCTTTGTGCCCCAATAAAATATTTTTCTCAGGAGTCAGGAACGGTTGTCACGGTAACCGGTTGCTAGCTGCTGTCACGGCCGGGCCGGCGTTAACGACCATCGACTTGTTCAACAACCGCTGCCCGGAGCGCAGAAAGCGAAAGAGGTGTCTCGATTCAATTCAGAACTAGTAACCTCGCTCTTCTTTGAATTTAATAGGTACTGAATAAAAATATTAATTAAATGAATTTTATAAATAAGCTTTACTAACCGGATGTGAAACAAAATTTTGTATGAACAAAAATGTTCCTGAAAAAATTATTGAATAAAGTTTTTTAGATTTCGTGCATCATCCCCTTTTTTCTTGAAAGTAGGCACAGGGGCAGGGGTGGTCGCTTGTGTTCTCATTTTCGATAATGATATGCGTAATTAGACCACAGAGGGACCAGGACAGCAGAGCCCAACAAGGATATTCATGCTGGCGGTCTCCAAAATCCCCGCCCAACGGAACGCCCTATGAAAAAAAAGCATACACGTTACGTTATTGGAAATCAGGCTCGACTCGAGGCCAGGAGCACATGAAGCCGACGGAGTAAAAGCAACTTGCCGGGTGTTTGTCATGGTACGAGCGCGGGTCGTTATGGTAACAACATCGCGTTTCTACCCGGAGCACAGAGAGGCACGGCGGTAGCGCACGCATAGAACAGCGCATGGCCATTGTGTATGTATATATAGAGATAGAGTGTTGAGTAGGAGAGATTATACTAGTGTGACTAGGAGGAGAGAATCAGAGATCAGAGTTATCAGAGAGAATATTTCGTAGAAGGGAGGTGGTGCCTTTTGTTTTTTACGCACAGATAGATACAAATAATCTGTATGGAAAAGTCGCGAGAAGTACAAAAATGTCATCTTTGTTATGGATTTTCTGTTTAATTTGCGTTTTAACTTCGCATTGCCCTTTTTTAACATCAAAGCATGGATTTACAAACAAGAAAACACTTTCTAGAGTTATAAATTAATAAAAGATATGTAACTGCTAAATAATTTCTTAAAAAACGATAAGTTAAAAGAAATGCGTAATATTTAAAACAATTTGCAACATCCAGGCTGATTTAAAAGGTACGCGTAAAAATTCATGCATACAATGACACGTTATTGTCATTTCTAATAAACTAACCCAAGTGGTTAGCTACGTTTGGTGACTTAGCAGGCGTGCCCGGGTTCATAGGGTAAGGTTTGCCTAGGTCTTGGCGTTAACCTAACCCAACCCTCCAAAATACCATTTTCCTTCTTAGAACTTCATTTCACTAAAAATACCCTCCACACAGCATCCCCAAAGATGACGTAGGCCCCGAGGGAAATTATTTTCCTCAAGGCCCAATGTGTGGAGCTAATGTAAAAAAAAAATAATAACTAAAATGAAAAAGTACATAACAGCAAAGGGGGTTTCTCACCATCCTCCCAATGGCTTAATCTACACTAATAACAGTTATTATTAAAAATAAAAATAAAATACTCGCAGTGGTTAGAAAACTCGGCCAAGTTATCCAATATATAGCCCCTATTCATAGGTTCGATTATCGAATTATAAACGCCAACTTAATAAATAAATAAACCGTAAATCGTAAATCGAAAATATTCGTTATTAGTTATTAGTGTAGATAAGCTATTTGGAGGATGGTGAGAAACCCCCTAATAAAATAACATACAAGAAACGACAATTCAGGCAAGAAAATAAGATTTATCATTCAGCTAAAATTAGGTCGTAGGTAGTGCCAGTATTTTGTAAATGCATTGAACATCAATGTTATTAACTATTAACAGGACAGAATACAGGGAGTTATGGCAGTAATTTTTATTATCATAATTGACATTAAATTATACAAAACACCATTTTATGATACAGCCGATTTAGAAAAATATTCACCAGAATTTCAGCAACTACCGCCATCTGTTGGTAGCTTTCAAAACTTTTTCTCTTCACGTATCCCATCCCATTGTTGGGGGGGAGAATATATTTAAAAAATGTTCTGAAAGGGAGAGTGAACGGCGAAGCACGTGTGGTGGTGCATCGCCGGAATGAGAGTCTTGAAAGGGTAAGGACTTGGTTGAATTCGAGCTACCGGGGCAGCAGAGAGCGGGGCGAGATGTTACATTCCAATGCGTACTTTTAAAATTCAGCCGGGCTACCAGGGTTGCTTGAAACATTCCAAAACAAACAGAAATAATACACCATGTTTGTTAGGAGTTGTACGGCCATGGCTTATTTTGTAGAGGAAAAGAAGGTAAGAAAGTTGTATAGCAGAAGTGTATTGTGGCTACTTGTCGGCCATGTGCGCCGAAGCGCCCGACTGTGGACGAGTGCCAGGGGAACAGAAAGCAGAGGAGTGAATTGGTTATTGTGGATTGTGGCAGTGACAGAAGGTGCATTGTGCGAGGGAGCACGATACGCACGCTGGCGACTGGAAAGCCCCCTCTCTTTCTGGCACGCAGTTCATTGTGTGTAAAGTTATGCAGTGGTATCACGTGTGTTGGAGAAAAGAAAGTTGAATGACATTGTATGTGGAATGATTGTATTGAAGAATTTAGATCATTATTATTGTATGTAAATTTTATTAATAACAAACGAATGCAATATATAACAATGGAGCTGTTAGCATTATAACAGGGAATTCGTAATCTTACGTTTTTTGTTTGTTTTTGTTTTGAATATCTGAAAGTACCAACATAATGAAAGAAACAAGGCGCCAATTTATTTTTGTATATTTATATTTTTTTACATTAGCTCCACACAGGAGGCCTTGAGGAAAAAATCCCTCAGGGCCTATGTCATATTTGGGGATGCTGTGTGGAGGGTATTTTTATGGTGAAGTTCCTGGAGGAAAAATATATGAGGGTTGGATAAGAAACTGGGGGTTAATGTGTCCAGGAGTACCATCCCTCCCACTGCAGTGCAAGGCGATGGATCGAGAGAGTCTGGCTGAAAAGTTCAAGAGGTTAGGGATGCTGTGTGGAGGGTCTTTTTGTGGAAAGGAATGGAGTGAACCTGGGTCTAGAAGTGACCCCTGTTGTAGGAGGCCCCACAGCCGAGCAGTTGAACTCAAGAACGAGTTGTAGAAACGACCCGTTCCCATTGTAAAAAGTAAGATAAATGTATAATGTCTACTTATAAAATTATACTGAAAACAAGAGCGTTTTAAAACCTTTACAAAATATTTCATTAGAACTTGGGACGTAATTTTACATATGATAAATCCTGTTACTGAACATAGAACCTACCTAATATCTGCATTTATTTATGTTCCTAAAATCTTCCGATTGCTTGGTATTTCCATTATTGTAAAGTTTAGAAAATTATGTAATTAGTAGATAATTACATATTATAATATAATGAATCCTATTCTAATAAAATGTCTTTTTATACAATTCAAAAACGTTTCAGAACATTTCAACCAATTATGATTTTGAAAATTTTGCTTCTCAGTGACGTTTCTCAAGTATATCACTGTCGGAGTCGGAAGTGTATATATTGCATTCATCGCATTAATTCGTAGATTGCATAACTCCAAATTTTAAGAAAATACGTTTTTAATGCCATCTGGGGTGCTAGCACAGTCCATCGATAAGGATCGGTAGGATAATTGTCGGTAACTTCTCATCGTTCCCTAGAACAACTGCAGATCGCAAACGAATAGGTGACAGTTCACAATGACTAAGTGTCCCTAATATATTCGATATCAACTGTTGTTTGTACGTTAGCGATCTGCAGTTGTCCTAGGGAACGATGAGAAGTTACCGACAATTATCCTATCGATCCTTATCGATCGACTATGCTAGCACCCCTGGTTTTAAAATTAGTCCCGCATCGACTAGTAAAACCCTCAAATTTAAAAAAAAAATGTTTTTTAGATAAACACAAATTAGGAAACTGCTAAATGTTCGCAGAAAAGTTTGTATCTTTTGTAAAAAATACGCACCTACCTCCATTCTCGGTTTTTATGTAAACTTCCTAATTCCGATTTGAAATAGAAAGCCTTAACCTACAAAAATTAAATTTCTAAATATATTGTATGTTCGAAACATAAATAAAAACAATGACCCGTCTTTAATTTTTTTTCACTACGAGGTTTTTTGTGCCTCCTGTAAAATTTGACATTTGGTGGTTACGCATTCTACGAATTAATGCGACGATATGCAACAATACATCTAATCTGTGGGTCAACTCTTAATGAATGACCAATAGGTAGGTCCTATGTCCTATCCTAACATCCTCAACATGTGGAGTCCATTAAAAAAAAATACATAAGAATTCTAGCTTACAAATCTGGAGTACATCGCAATCTCGGTAACTATACTGAAAGACTTACTCACTTTAGAGAAGTCTCACTCGCCAAAAGAAGAAACGTATCAGATATAATCTCTCTGTTTAAAATCATTAACAATGTGTATGATTCATCTTTAATTAATCAAATTAATTTTAATATAAGGCCGAAATCCACAAGAAATCCGGTAACCTTTTGGATCGACACTTGTCGTAGTAATACAAGTTTTTTCAAACCAACATCAAGAATGACTCGATTGTATAATAGGTACTGCAATCTTCAAGACTTAGATATATTTTCAAACTCAATTAATACCTTCAGAAGGAACTTACACATACTTTTACCAGATGATCTCCTTACTTAAGCCATTTTTTTGTTTTAATTTCTAACAATTACTACTTGTGCATTAGCTCCACAAGAAATGTATTTGTATGTCCAAGTGTAAGTACATGTATGCATATACATATACCTATATATGAGTACGTTGTGCACATATATGCATATAGGATTATGTGAGTATATTTGTGTGTGTATGTATGTATGTATGTGTGTGTATGTATATATATGTATGTATATGTATATTATATTTATAAGTATGTATGCATTTTTCTTCCTAATAAGTGATTTCGATCCTCCTTATTTTTATATACATATTTGAAATTAAATTTATCACTCTTGTAACTAACCAATCATTATTACATAAAGAATATTGAGATGAATGTTGTGCTCACCTATAATTAGAAACATCATTACAACCATGTATAAATGTAAATTACTGTAAAAATTATGTGATGTATTCTGTTGGCGAGCCAATAAATAAATAAATAAATAAATAAAAAAACATTACTTAATTATTTTGAAATTTTGTAATGACACAAAGAAACGTAATATTTTTAAAATGAATAAATTGAATTGGATTGAATTGATAAATCATATTATGTATTACATAATAAATTATCTTCCCTATAATCATGTTAATAAAATTAGCCTCATTTCGGCGGAGTGACAGAGGCATAACGAGGACCACCAAGATGAGACTCGTTTTATCAGGATTTGATGTACAGCCAGACTCAAAAATGTGTCAATTCTGGTAGAGCTAAGGCATCCACAATAGGTTTTATATTATCTGCCAATATCTGAGCATTTTAAGATACTTTGGGCACATTGCTCGCCAAATTAAGGACTCCAACTTGGAGAAATTCACAGTCACTAGCAAAAAGGAAGGCAGAAAAAACAGTGGTGTCCGCAGCTCCCCACGCAGCGCAGGACCGGGAGGAGTAGACGAGCCTCGTCCGCCAAGGAAATTGGAGCATCCTCATCAACGAGGAACCGAACCAAGGAGATGGCGTAACAGTACCTTCGTCTGACCGTCTTCATTCATAAAATACATAAAAATCACACCAAAAACAATACGAGGGTTTGAGAATTACTTTGCATTTATTTAATTGCCTACAGGACCCCAACAGAATTTTGAGAATGAAAGACGACAGTGACACCCCGAACCAATCATAATCAAACATATCCATAAAAATATAAGCCTTATTATGTAAAATATTATGATCGACATAAAACATGGAGCCTTAAAGGTCAATGTTCCGATAACCATAATAATAATTACTAATAAATATTTTTACTATCATAACATAATATATTTTGCTTTATCGGTTCGCAATACCAAAGCTTAGGTAGGTAATTTGTTTCAGAGGTCTGCAATCATTTTATTTACATTTTTTTACTAATTTGCACAAGAAACGTATATTTTAATTATTTACTAGGTGAGAAAAATAATGCGCCCTTACTTTCTTTCTGTTATTCAAATAATATTACGTTTATTGTTTAGAATTATTATTAAAATTTATTATTTTATTCAAGAAGAAGATAACACTAATAATCTAAATTAAAATATGAAAATGAACAAGACACAGAAAATTAATAAAGATAACGGTCGCAACTGGGACTCGAACCCAGAACCTCTCGTATTAACGGGACGGCGCTGTAACCAAATCAGCCATTTCCACCTATTATAAAACCGTCATATTTATTATTTCTTATTTTTGTGGTTATTTGTAAGTTTATGAGTTGCAGGACTTCGCAACAGTCGAATTTACAGTTAAGTATTTTGACTAAAAGGGTTAAACCGTTTATTTTACGTCTGTCTTATAATGTATGTATGTATTTTCAGAATATTTAATAAGAAGTCTTCTACTGCAAAGGCACTACGCCATGATTGAAGATTCTTCGCAGCTATTAAGAGGATACCCGGCGGTGATTTTTCCATACAAACGTATTCCCTATTTATCTCTCTGGATTTTAACCCTAGAGAAAATATTGTTTTTGCATAAAATAGATATCAACTACTAGCGTGTCGGTACTTTTTGTTTTTTTTGATAAGTTACTTTTTATAGAAGTTATGACCTTCCAAAAATCAATAAAATTGACTGGTTTAAACGCCGTCAAAAGATGTTCAGTATACAAACCAGACAATGTTTTTTTAAAAAAAGCAAAACGTACAGACATAGAATAGTTTTTTCTTATGTAGTTGGTAAAAAAAAAATTGAAAATCAGTCCACTTTTGGAGGAGAAAAGTGGGGAATACAAAACCTCCATTTTAGTTAGGTGTCAGTGCATTGTCCCTTTCGCTCAATATCCGGTGGAGTAAGAGCAACAGTGACAGCAATATAGTAAAATCTATTTCTGAACCACCGGGTATCATCTTAACTGATCTAATTTATCAATTTGCTGGCGCACCAAACAATATACAATGTACACAGCCCCGTAACGCAGTAACTGTTTGCCCAGTATATTTATAGGAAAGCCCTTCAGAGTTTTCCAATTTCAGTATCAGCAGACGAGCTTTGATGTTTATAGGTTACGTCACGCGAGTGTCCAATTGAGATTATGGAAAGCTCTCCGGGGATTGGCGATTGGGATCCCCAACGAGTCCAGATTTAGCAAATGGGCCATACACCTTGATTGCTTATTAATTGAATCATCGCATAAATCAGCCAATCTGCCTTGAACCATTCCCATGCACGTAACACGAAGGTTAATAAATTCCTTGTCTTCGCATCGAGAACTAAGAGTATGGAGTTCCATGATCGAGTACGTAATTAAGGAGTCGGCTAGCGCTGCCTATAACAACAAATGTAACAAATTGATTAATTGAACATCTTCATTAATTTTTATGATTGGTTGATATCATTTATTTAGTGAATTATGGACTTTCTAATGGGATTTTAATGGACAACTTTCTGGAAGATCAGAGGCCCTAGCACGCTCGCTCTATAACGATCGATATGGATAACTATCGGTAACTTCTCATCGTTCCCTAGCATGACTACAGATCGCCAACGAATAAGTGACAGTTAACAATGACTAAGCGTCCTTATCATATTCCAAATCAACTGTTGTTTGTACGTTAGCGATGTGCAGTTGTCCTAGGGAACGATAAGAAGTTACCGATAGTTATCCTATCGATCGTAATAGAGCGAGCGTGCTAGGGCCTCTGAAAAGGCTGGGAGAGAGGGATTATACTCTCAATGTCGCCCTGGGGAAAGATCACCATACGGAATCGAAACTTTGCTTGCTTGAAATAGCTTTTGTTGTAAGAAAACAACTTTTGTAGGCACATTTATAACATCGTCTAATAATTTGTTTGGATTTAAAATATCACCAGAGCGCAGATTTTTGTAGAAAAAAATCGTCTATATAAAACTTTTAAATAAATTTTAAAATTATTTGATAACTATTTCGATAGTATTTTTTATAAGACAGCGAGTGTTCAAATCTTTCCACCTTTTAAAATAAAGTGTTGATACAAATGCACAATAAATGTTGAAGTGTTATTTATTTCAGATTTATTTCTATTATTTATTTATTTAAAAATGTGATTTAAAAAAAAAAATTGGAATTGATCGATTTTACAAAATTATTTTTTCTGTCATCTGAACACACCCGTAAATAACAATGAAGTAAACATTATTTCAACTCTAAAAATCATGATTCTGTTTTTAGTGATTCGATATGAATAGTTACCTAATGTTTAACCTTCCTCTACCTTATCTCCTTCGTGTCTCCACTCCCTATAACCTCAGAACATACCCAGATTGTGTCTACCATAGTACTTATAGCTCCGGCAGATGGGACTCCTTTGCGGTAAATCATAAAACTTACTTAAGTACCTACAAAGCAGTTAGCACCGTACCCAAGTAATGAGATTTTTGATAGTATGAAGAAACGCAATAAATAAAATATATTTATTTATTTGTTCGATAATTTTTTTTTTTCGTACATGTAGTAAGGAAGCTTTGACTGTCCAACAAGGAATGTTTCCCGTTTTAGGACAGTCAAATTGCCCGGCTTAGTTCAGAATTGTACAGGCTGTTATTATGAATTACATTTATATATATATCACAGATCCGTCGTTGAGTGGGCATCGCGTCTGGGTTCCACCCAGGCGTTCCGTGTTCGATTCCTCGGCTGGCTAAGTCCTCCATCACAACACAAGCAACATCTTCCGCTTGGTGTGGTGGTAGTAGGAGATTTTCAAATGTTGTTGGGCTTTTCGTAGCACGGGAATGTTTGTCTTTCTTTTAAAACAAATAAAAATAAATAAATAAAATATAGATAATATAATAAAAACTTTAAAAAATAATAAAAAGCTACTGAGAGTACCAAGTTCAAAAATAAATAAATTTGATGATAGTAAATTAAAAACAATATATAAAAAAAGTATTTATATTCTTGTACAACAGAAAAAGCTTTCGTGCTTTTCTATAAAACGTTGATAAATCGTCACTTTTCTGACATAGGAAACATATTTCAAGTTTTACATAAGGTTTGATAAATGATAAACATTTATCAACGCATTTGCAATCCCACAAATGATAAGAATAAACTTAAGGTATAACATCTTATCGCGTCAACAAAATACAAAGTAATAAATAGGGGGTAAGGGTGGTTCTAGAAGGGTAGAGCCGAGTCAATCTATCCATCAAATCTGTTTGCTTTATAAAATACAACATGATACGTCCTCTGTCAGTCTATAAGGTACCTCGCCAAGGCCCATGCAAAGTGCCCCACCTAGGTTTATGGATCTTTTAGTGGGAACGGCTCGGCCTTAGCGGGTGACGAGTACCCACGACGAGTACCCGAACTAAACCAGGTTACACCTTTATTCCTGAACGACAAACGCATAAATGACGGTTACGACGCTATTCTAGCTCCTTTTAGCGAAACGAAGCGTCAAATTTAGGCCGCCGAGCTGGACCAGTGCCGGATGAGACTTGAAAGGCAATGAAAAATTAGGGTGGCGCTTTAAGTATTTCCTTTTCCGTTAGTCGTGGAGCCCTGAAAGTGATACCTAATCAGAATTCTTGTGGTGATTTTTCACATAAACGACGCTATACAAATCATCAAAATTTTATTACTTACTATTATTAATTGGTTCACGTCTAGGCAGGTACAAATAATCTGATTGGAATATGCGAGAAATTCTTCTGAGACCGTACGCATGAACAAACTTCCCTCATTCTGCCTGGGATTTGAAATAATTGTCGTCAGAGGCGGTTTTTCTTTTGACCCCTTTTATAAATTTATTTCATTGCCGGTTCATTATTATTTATTATTGTTTATATTATCATGTCAGGGAAATCCCTGATTATAAACGATTTTTCACGGGCCTGCACCCTTCAAAAATTTTAATTTCGGTTTTGGATCTGTCTTACCGCTTGAATTGTCATTTTCAAAATTGGAACTGATTATATGAAGAGTTCAGACAAGCGGTAAAGCGTAATATAATATATTTTTAACAAAAACTATTAACTAAAAAACAAAATAGCTGGATCTAAATAACTGACCAATGATATTGATTTTTCACGGGTCCACGCTAGTATTTTTTTTATACACCAAGGCACAGTATCCGTCTCACTAGCTAATATTAATAATACTGCTTTATTCCAGGATGTGGGGAGGATAGAGCAATCCCAAACTTCCCATATTTTTAGGGTAATAAGTGAATAAAGTAATTTTTAAGAAAAGAAACAAGTACAATAGAAAAAATATATAGTCAGTTATGTAGGGCGTAGTCTTGGGTGTGGTCACTCAGGAGTGGCGCTTGGTGCTCGAAGGCTGCCTTCACGACCGTGTTGTCGGGGGCCGCATCATGTCGGGGATCCGCATCCTAGCGTCTAAAGAAAAAACTGTGCCATAACACTGTCCCCATTTTAGATGTACAATTGTGGTTAATATTTTTGGCTATAAAAGATACGTGGAGGCTGTCACTGGCAGATAAAGACGCCGGAAGCATTTTCACTTCCAAAATTATAAAAAAGTTTTATTAAAAATTAAACCTAATAAAATCACAATAAAAATAAAAGTCTTCAAATAAATAAATAACACCCCCTCATTTAAACAGAAGCATAGCTTTTATAATGGGAGTACAATTTAATATAATAGAGACAGACATAAATATAAAAACTATATTTTTCCATTACTACACATGAGGTGTGTAAAAGTAAATGCAGCAATCTCAATTTCAACCAGATCTCCATGTCATTTCAAAAGCAAACTTAGCAATCTAGCCGTAATGGAGATTGCTGCCTTTGCTTTTACACATCTCACATATGAATTATTACTCTGTCATCAATTATGTTTATATTTTGTACAAATAATTTTTATATAAAAAAATGTACACATATATAAACAGGGATAAACACGCAACAAACCATCTGACATCCGACACAAATATGCAAATGTTGTTCTACCAATTCGGCCCTGTCTCCCATAATGTGGGACACTTTTGTCGTCCGTTTTATTATAGAGATGATGTTCCGTGGCGACCTTCGTTAAATGTCAATAGAGCTCAAATTGTCTACATTTTTTTATCATTACGTCGTGTTTGTTCCTGCCTATTGTTTGTTACCTTTAATTAATCGGGAACTTTACCAGGGACGAGTTTATCCCAACTCACTGAAAAATATTACATTATAAATTGATTTTTGTAATTATACATAACACATCAGGTAAATACTTCCATCATAAAATGAAAATCACACGAGAGGTTCTAGTTTAACAAAATTAGGGCAAAATAATTTCTATGCAGATTTTCATCAACATTCGAATGTGTTTTGATTGTAATGTAATTTAATTTAAATGCAAATACGCCTCTTTGATTTATCGAATGTTGGAGGAAAAACATAGTTTTGTAGGAGAGAAGAACAACAAGGGAGGGGTCGGTTTTGGTTGGTGATTGTCCATTATTTTGGAATGAACTAATTTTATAGATTAATTAAAAATCGAAACCTTTCATAAATTTGAATAGATTATTTCACAAGATTTTGAATGCTGAAGTATTATAGATTTTCGAATGAAGACGTATCATAAATATCGTCATCGTTAATAATAATAATTTATTTATTTATACTGGGTTTTTACAGATGTTCGCACGTACGTGAGAACATCCAATTATAAAAACTCAGTTATAGTACAAATAGAAACATACAATTACAAAAAATCTACAATTACATACAATTAAATACAGATACATACAATTAGAAAAACAGAAAAAACACAAATAAAAACAATAAAAATAAAATACAAAATTTTATACAAGCTCATCAAGTAACACATATTACAATGAGAGGCAAATACATAGGAATCACGAGAGGCATGCAAATAGAGACAATTGACACAATATAATTAGTTAAACATATTTTTTAACAGCGCTAGAACTTTTTTTTGAATCCGTACACATTATCGACGAAAATATCTACTTCAGCACACTCTATCTTGTTATATAGTCGACACATCTGGGTCAGAGGGCTAAAGTAGGCTATATTATTTTTAAATGTATTCAGGCAAAAAGTGTTATGGCGTCTTAAACAATGGGAATTGGGGACATTTATTTCAATATTGCTAAGACATAGTGTAGTATCAAGATGGCCGTGATTATCCAATAATAATTGGATAATTTGTAGGCCGCCGTTTTTGTGAGAAATCACCTCAGGGGCGCTGTTAACAGTAAAAGGGACACATATTTTCAAAATGATATTAGAAAGACCGAAAATAACTGTGGTAGAATGGTCACCAGCTTCAATATCCACATAATTTTCAGATTTTAACTTAATCTAAGTTTCAATTCTTAAAGCCGCCATATTGGTTGTTTAGTATTTTATTTATAAAATACATGATACTACATTAAAACATTTACATATAAACAGTGGCGTGCACAGAGTTTTTGATCAGGGTAGGCAGTAGGAAAATCACCGAATTGATTCAAATAAAAATTTGAAAAAGATATTTCTACAATCACTCAATATGATTCTCTGTCACGCCGTGTTTTTTTTATTAGCATTAGTAAAGTTATTTAAATCGTAGTAGCCGTTGTCTTTCCAACATTTTTATTATTAGAAAACAATATACAAGGAAAACAGAATAAACGATTAGTGTGAACACAGCCCGTTAACCAATTATAATCATCATAATATTTCATATTGAATCGACATAAAAGATAACCGAGAAAACCCATTGTTTTTTAAATTACATAAACACACATTATTTCTTTCACTACAACAAGTTTCACAGGTTAAAATATCCACATTTTATCAGATAATTCACAATAATAAAATTATGATAAACGTTTTTGATCCGACAATTCACATTTATGAAAGACAAATAGTGGATAGAAATAAATAACAACATTTGTCACTGATTGTCATTTGCTAATTTTGTTCCATAAAGCCTCAGCGCCTCCGCCCACTCAGGCA
Organism: Limnephilus auricula; assembly: GCA_951813805.1. Lineage (NCBI taxonomy): Eukaryota > Metazoa > Arthropoda > Insecta > Trichoptera > Limnephilidae > Limnephilus > Limnephilus auricula. The sequence continues at coordinate 38,708,939 of OX638389.1, read as the reverse complement.
ACTGAAAACTCTGAACTGCCAACTGTCTTTGTATGACAATGTGATGGCCCGCACACTTCACAATCACACAAAACCCCGTTGTCAATGGTAACGCAAGCGGTGACTTGCGACTTGCTCTACTGGTTGCCCTGGGCGGCCATTGATAGTTGCCAACTGTCAGCTGATTGTTCTTCTTCTATGGTTAACCAAGCTTTTTGACCAATCAAGACGGAGAAACAGCCGGTTTTAGTTGGTTTTCAGTTGCCTCAGTGGGCGGAGCGCCTTATACTAACAAAAAAACTCATAGAAGCAAATTCAAAACAACAGTTCTACTCTATGCTCTGTGAATTTCGTAAAAAATGATATTATATCTTGTATGAAGTTAGATCTAGGCAGAAACAATTCCTGCTTAGGCCGCATTTTAGTGAGGCAGTCGGAGGGCGCGCGTGTAGTTTCTGGTTATAGTTTTAAGCCACTTTTGTAGTATGCCCTTTGATGTGGCGTTCGAGTAGTTTCAATTGCTCAGCTTCTTCATACATACATTAAATCACCATAGTTTTACGGTGTTTGTATAAGTTTATTAGTATACCATAAAACTTATACAAACAGTGACCCACATCGTACACCTAGGTTTGTCTATATTGATGAAGGAGGCTGTGAGACAGAAGTGAAAAGAAGGATTAACATGACAAAAGATACCATAAGTAAAATTCAAAAGATATGGAGTATCAGAGGCACAATAGGGACCACCAAGATGAGACTCATCCGGGGGCTGATTTTTCCCATATACGGTGTGGAAACATGAACACTTAGAGCCAGCGAAAGAAAGTTGATTGATAGATGAAATTGAAATGTGGTGCAGGAGAAAAATACTCCTGATTCCATGGACAGCCAGCACAATGTGTCAATTCAGGAAGAGCTAAACATCCACAAAAGGCTTTCAAATATCTGGCTACGAGGTATTTTAACATACTGAGGACTCCAACTTGAAGAAACTCATAGTCACTGGCAAAGTGAAAGGTAGGAGAAGCAGAGGAAGGTCACAAATGGGCTGAAGTGACGAAGAAACACTGTCAGATACGTCGGCGTGGCACGTCGGTGTCCGCAGCGCAGGACCGCGAGGAGTGTAGGAGCCTTGTCCACCGAAATTGAAGTGTGGGTGACAAGACAGGTGATACCTAGTATAAAAGATTCGAAATCTATTTAACTTAAGTACCTGTAAACATTAATATATCTGAAAATTAAGTTATACAAGAAAACACCTTGAAATAAATACGCGTATTTCTTAAGTCGATTTGATGGGAACATAAATTCCTCCCACGTATATGGATGACCACATCCCAGAAATAACGTTAGTGTCTTACCACTGCTGCATTCCAGAATACTTGCGGAAGATCGCCGTTAAAAAGAGATTAAAAATTAATATTAAAATCTTTAGGCACGCACCTGCACCTACAAGTAGTACCCATTAAACGTGTATTTTGTTGGCATTTACAGGATAACAAAGCGTACACTATAAATACAAAGTTGTATTACCTATATAATATTAAAATAAAGTACACATTGTTAGTCTTAATTAGCCCGGAACAAATCCGTGGAGTAACTTTTTTTGGACATAATCTCCACACAGGAAGCCAAGAGGCTAAAGGCCTATATCATAGAATTAATGAATACTGCACAGAAAACCAATTATTTCTAAACACATATAAATGTAATGCGATAACATTCTCACGTAAATATCACCCAATCATCCATACTTACCATCTGAACCATGTTCCTCTCCAACGAGTAGAAAAAATCAGAGACCTTGGAGTATTAAGGTAGATTCAGACTGGACGACGTACGTACGCATCGCTACGCCAAACAATGCTTAGCAACCCATACATTTTCTATGAAAATGGCCACAGACATTGCACGTCGCGATGCGTGTGGCCAATGTGATTCTAAAACATAAATTTTCATTGAAAATCTATGGTTGCTAAGTAGCCCAGATATTGTTAGGCGTAGCGATGCATACGTACGTCGACCCAGTCTGAATCTACCATTACTTGACTCTAAATTACTTTTTAAAGATTACATTGAAAACATCTTAGAAAAAGCCTACAAACAAATGGGCTTCATTCTACGCGTCACAAAACCATTCAATAAACCTTTTACACTTAAACTACTTTATATGGCGTACGTAAAATCTCATCTCGAATTTGCATCTGTCATTTGGAATCCCCAATACCAAACTTATATTAACCGAATTGAAAACATTAAAAAAAAATTCCTGAAACACCTGTCGTATCGTTTTGAAAATCATCAATGTAATCCTAATGCTCTTTATAAACGGAGAAAAAAAATTGACGTTCTGTTTCTGTACAACTGCCTTATTGACTACCCAGCCTTGTTAGAAAAGATTGCATTTCGTTGTCCTGAACGCAATACCAGATCGAATGCCTTATTTTATATACAACATTTCAAATCGAAATACGCACAAAACTCCTTGCTCGGGCGTATCTGTTAATCTTAACGATGTTGACATCTTCCACTGTACCCTTAAATCATTTAAAGTCAAGTTAACCTTACAATTTACCTAAACCAAAACTATTACTTATGTATTCATTATTACCTATATCTTATGGATCAAAAAATACTGGCAAAAAGTACACGATATTTAATAACTCATCGTGCGTTTTGAGCATTTTTATTGCTTACTTGAATGTAGGTATATATTAAAGCAAGTTTTGAATAAAATAAATCGATGTTAAATTTTTATTTAAACAATTTTAATACGGGGAATAATCGATCTTTCTCATTGGAAATTCCATGTACAGTTGCTAGCATTTTTAAACATTTATTCTCAGCTGCTGGTCAATCGCTCTTAATTAATAAAATTAACCTTACATAACATAAAAGTTTATTGATCTTTAAATGCGCTCCTGGACATCTCAATGCGAATCCTTGATTTACTGAGATGGATACCTCTTTCGTTCTCAATTGCTTTATAATAATATGATATTTAGATACACGTTCCATTCAAGACAATTCAAAGAAACATTATTAATAGTTGTCAAGGTCCAGAAAATACAGTTTTCGACATTTTCGTAAACCGTGGGGCGAAGCATCTCTTTTCACAGATTACCTATACTACCCGATGAACCTAATGAAGAATAACAAACAAACTTAGCTTTGCCACGCGGCCAAGTGGCCCTGAGATATGTTAGCAGTTAGGAGGTCAAGCAATGAATCATTTATCTTTAGTAAGCCGCGTATATAGATGCCAACATTACTCAATCACTAATGGCCCATTAAATCGACACTCAATAATTACATTTAGTAAGCTCTCCGAGTTTAAACTTGTGGAATAAACAACAAACATGACCCTTTTAGTGGCCTGAATTATATACACTGATTTAATAAACTAATTGAAAATCTGTGTTGATGGATTTTCATATGATGATTGCATCCATTTTCTTGTAGACGATACGTCTAATATTTGAAATATTTCATCATTTCGTTACGAGCAACACTATCCAGTTATGCCTGAAGAATCAGAACAGTTTTATTGAATTTTCCAATAAGAGGGTACAACCGGACAATCCTGGAAATTTGTCCTTTTTAAATCAAATTCTAGACTTATTGACTCTTTTTTTTTACAAAAGAACTTAAATTGATTTTGAAAGATTTTTAGTTTATCTGGTAAAAGCCCTTTTTAAATTTAAAAAAACTAAGTTTATTTTTAATATACCAAGGTTATATCATACCGTTGGTCGTTGACAGATTTGTTAAATTTTCAAACGAAATATTATATTATATACAACACAAATTTCAAATTATAAAAATCATACAACAAAATAAATCAATACATAATCGAGTAAAGACTCTTTTCGCAATTTTAATTTTAGTTCAATTAAAATCATTAAAAAATAAATACGAGAACGTGTTTTGTGACGAAAATACCTCAGTCTTTTTATTTGTTTAAGGTCTTAGAAACTAAAATATTTCAGATTTTTTTTATTCACTTATTTTGTTTAGACATTAATAAAAATCATAAATACTTATTATCAAAAAATATTTACAATAAGTTTTGAGCATTTTTATTGCTTACTTGAATGTGGGTATATATTAAAGCAAGTTTTGAATTAAATAAATCGAAATTAATTTTTTAGTTAAAAAAATTTGTTAGGGGAATAATTGATCTTTCTCATCGGAACCACCCTGTACAGTTGCAAGCATTTTGGAACTTAATTATCAGCCGCTGGTCAATGAGTCTTAAGAAATAAATGAGATTTAAAAAAAGTTTTATAGCTTATAAAGGAAACGACGATGCAAACTGAAAATCATCGCGTTGAATGTGTAAATATTCTAGTGTTTTTTAAACTTGGCTATAGATTTTTATCCCTTTTTAAGACTAACTCTACTATTTTTCTTCCAATCGTACACTTTATTTTAATTATTATTAATAATAGTAGAAATATTATTCCTTTAATCTTAATACTGATGTTAAAGAAAACTTGATTCTAGTACCATATTACGAATACGAACCAAATTAATTTTTAGAAAATGAATTTTATAAAATACATTATGATAAAACTATACTAACAGGCAGAAAATTTAGTCATAATAGACCCGATATAGTTTTACATGATAAAATTAAAAAAATAAAACTTATGTCATTGTTGTAGCTGTTCCAAATTCCTGTAATATTGAAAAATCTGTTTCTGAAAATTTGGCATTCTCAGACTATAAAAATATTACTAATTATTATTTCGGCTACTGGAATTATAATTTTGTCATGTAAAACTATATCGGGTCTATTATGACTAATTGGTCATCTGTTAGTATAGTTAGTATAGTTTTATCATAGTATATTTTAAAGAAATTATTTAAAAAAAATGAATTTGGTTCGTATTCATAATATGGTGCTATATTTTGACAGTCAATCAAGTTATGTTGAATTACCAAACTTTGGTGAATCATTTTTAAAACCTGATTGTGCCTAAATGTATACTCGGACGGCGCTAATATAGAACATTCCGATATAACACATTATATGCTTCCTATAATTTTTAGTATCAATGACTCTATCTTGAATAGCAAGCATAAATCCCTCTATTTCTGCGCTCAACTCTCCAATACTCAACCATTTGTTTAACGAAAGTTTGTCAACATATTATCAACATATTATTATTTGAATTTTATACTAAATCTTAATACTGAATGTGTCATTTGTATAGCATATTTTTTTACAATATCTTTACTATAATCCAATAAACAATAAACAAATTGTGGAAAAAATCTTACTATGATCACAGTTTCAGACGATAAAACATGAGACATCAAAAGTACCCAATTTCTAACCGTCCATCCATCATTCGCCGGAAATGCAAACTGAAAACCTTCAAGCGAGGATAGAAGCCTGAAACGGTAAACGTTTTAGTACTGAAAGTGGAAAATCTTTACCAAATTGATGTTTTACTCACAGTTGGCGTGACGAGGGTATATTCGACGACTGAAGAAGGTGCGGCCCGGTGTAATCACGAAGTAGACCGAAACGCGAACAATTACGACGTATATTTTGTACCTATTGAGGGTAAATTTAAATATGCTCAGCTGGTATTAAAAAAAAAAATACGAGTGTGCTTTAGACCACACGACTGAAGTAAATACTTCTTCAGTAATCTAATCTAATTTTCTTTCTGGCATCGAATAAAACCATTCAAATCTTCAGTGTATAAAAATCTATATTGAAGATTCGTTTGGATTGTTACCAATCATCGTGATAAATCAGTCGTTTCAATGCACTTAGTTCGCACACTCTAAACGAAAATTTGGTTAATTTTATTATGGGAATTACGCTTAGAATAGGAGTGTTGATTTAATTCTTACAAAGTTTAAAATAAATGCCAACACCCATTTGAAACGTCATTACTATGGATTTGAGCACTGTTGTTAAGATTAGATTGTGAGGAATGACCTCAAAATTAATTTTAATTTATTATCGTTTGCCTCCGTAACGTTCGTAACGCCCGATATTACGCCTCGATATGATAGTTTTTTCGAATAACATTTTTCTACGTGTACTCTCATTATATCATTGGTGAAAGACCGCCATTTAGAAATTAAAAGTTGCTTGAAATGGCCTCTTCTGTGTTGGGTGACCAGATCTCATCAGCCCGATACTTCCCCATCTTCATCTTACCCGTCTTCTTCCCTTCGGGGATGTCTTAGTCACTGGCTCCAGGTCAGAGGCTTTTAATTATTCACATAATTGACGACCGTCCGTGGTCGAGTGGTAACAACACTTGACTCCCAATCGGAAGGTTGCGGGTTCGAACCCGGCGTGCGCAAATAAATTTTATTTTATTGATTTGTGTTATTTCACAATTAATTAATAAAAATAATATATACTACATTTGCGGCACGTTCCAGAGTGGAAGATACTGTCAGTATCGCCCTGGTGTAAGACCACCATTCAGAATTGAGACGTTGCTTAATAATGGCTTTAGCCGTGTTTAGTGACTAGATCTGAATAGCCAGGTACTTTCCTACCTTCCTCTTCCCCATCTCCTTCCCTTCCCCACTTTCCTTCAGCCTCACAACATACCCCAATTGGGGATGCCATAGTCTCACTGGCTCCAGACGGGAGCAGTTGGGACTCTTGTGAGGTATTCTCTATAAAAAAAAAAAAAACATAAAAAAGCTTTGGAGAGGGAAAATAAAAAAAAGTCGGGGGGTTAGAAAATGATTGGAGGGATAAATGCCGTGGAAGTTATCTAATTATAAGTGTAATTATGGGATTATAATCAGGAAAGTTGGAAAATAATGGAGTACCTAATTACTTTATTCAACAGAACAATCTACAAGCACGAAAACAATGTTCATTATAATTTGTAATTAAAAATTTACCCCACCGCATCCTCAAATATCGAACATAAAAAATTACACTTTCCTTCCATCAATTTACCACATACATTTTCTTTCCCGCCATATAGCATAATTTTCATAGTCCCGGTATATCAGCCAGCCCGTAACCTCGCTAAGTACCTACTACATTCTTCACTCAAATTTAAGCGTACTAAATCTGAGCTAAGTCGGAGAATAGTTCATTTTTAGTTTGCAAATAGTTTGTAAAAAAAGTTGTTGATTGCAAAAATGATGGACATAAAATGAAAATTGAATTGATGATGAAAATGATTTGTCCTATAATAATAATTTGTCATAAGTTCATCCGCGTATAAATTTTATTTTCTTTAATGAAAACTTTGAATGAAGTAAATCCGATAAAAATTCGATGAGCTACGATTATAACCAACTTCAAAAATGTGGTTTAGAGAAACAAGTTTTTGTTTGTAGCCGGGATGCTCCGTTTTCTTTTATATCTGCTTGGCGCGCATCGCTCCTAACTATATTTTTATAAGTCGAATTTGATGATATAATTTTCGGAATGTATTCTTCACTTGCATAGAAAGATTTTAAGCAAAAAAGCAGCTAGACCAGACTCCCCCCGCGGGAATTTTAACACACTTTACAGGGAGAAAAATGAACGGTTAAAAACGGGACTGAAGTTCTTACGAACAAATTAACAGTGATTCAATGTTTATTGGCGGTAAAATACGTACGAAATTACGTATACCAACAAATTATTCTTAATGTTCCCGCCAATAAACATTGAAACCCTGTTCATTTGTTCGTAAAAACTTCAGTCCCGTTTTTAACCGTTTTTAATATTAAAATGATCGTTTTTTCAAATAAAAATTTTCTCCGTGTAGTAGCAGAATAAACCCATATTTATTCTAACTACTATGTACCTACTAGAATAATATTATGTATTTTCAAAAAGATATTTATGTAAGAAACATAAAAATTATTTATCAGAGCATGTAAAAAAAATAGGATAACATCAAAGAAAATATATTACGAATTAATGTTCATATGCGTATCGTCAGGGACGTGTAAATATTGGTACAGGGTAAAAATATACGAATATAGAATCTATTTTCATGTTAAGATGCCACATGGCTGATATTTTGCAACGCGATTGATTTTTCTGACGCGCGTCCTAGTCATTTTGTGCCAAACGTAAATCATCATCTAATTCACGATGGAAAATAATTTTAAAAATACATTTTCATTTTCAATTTTAATTTTGGAAACATTTAATAACGTCATTCTAACAGATATTTCATTGTAAATAGGGTATTTCAAAACGTTGGCTCAAAGTGCAAAATTTAAGCAGACACACCTACTTATAAAATGATAACTTTAAAAAAAAAACGTGCGTGACAACTCGTAATTCGGCAATTCCAATAAATTCATCATTGCTATATATACTTTTCTGTGCTGACAGAAGTACAGGAACTAACCAACTATTTTTTTTAATCCATCTGTTATATTATGTATCCATCAAATTTACATAAGACCGGACAGACCGGCACCGGACAGACCGGATATTTTATATTATATCGATTCAAGCAACTGAAGCAACCCCTAGACCAGTGTTTTTCAACCTTTTTCATGGCGCGACCCCCTTAGCATGCAAAAATATTTCGCGACCCTCTACCTTTCGCTTGTATTTTACCTCTGACCAGTATTTTACTATTTCGCCAAAGGCCTCCACGGAATAGTAGGTAGAGCTATCGAACAAACCGGCTCCAGAGTGAGGCGAGCGAGGCAGCGCCGCGCCGACGAACGCGAGTCGGGTGAACGAGCGAGACACAATAAGCGTTGCGGGGGCGTCGAGGGGTACAAAGTGTGCGGGCGATGACGGACGGCGGGAACAACGTGACCCTGTCAATCGGCGATTCGGTGGCATTTGGCACACGTTTGTTTTGTGTTGAACTCACGTATTTGAATTTATTGAAGTAACTTGTAGTGATGAATAGTGAAAAATGGATAAATTTATAAAAATATCGACACAACTGATATGGAAATTGTCTTGCAGAATTTGAAAGAAAAAATGTGTCATTTCTCTGTGTAAGAACTATCACAGAACACTAGATATTTTATAATATAAATTTCATGTTAACTTCAAAATGTGCTTTAAATAATATTTTATTTTTAAAAACATTTTTGAGCTTTATTGTTTTTTTTATAATTATTTTGGACCCCCTGCGACCCCCCTATAGAGGCTTGGCGACCCCCCAGGGGGTCGCGACCCACAGGTTGAAAAACACTGCCCTAGACTACAAAGGTAAGAACGTCTATTTGAACGCCTACTATAATTTATTATTTTTGTATTAAAAAGAGTTGTAAACAAAACAATTCTGTGATGTGTTGAGGTATATTATACACCATTAATATATCCATTATAATTCACTTAGAATAATTTTACATCAGAGAGCAGTGGTGTAATTTAAGTATGTAATTAAAAATGTAATAACCCAAATATATGGAGAATCCTAATAACAATAATTACCATAGTGCTATCAATATTTGTCAATTAAGCCATAAGAAACAAGGTGGGAATATCCCAACATTACCAAAATAAAATATCAGTAATCACAAACCTTTTCAATTATATAAATTCATATGGATTCATGTGAATTAAAAATATCTTTTTACTATGTATCATCATTCATAATTTTAATAATAAACTTTATAATTACCTACATATAAGTACCTTAAATTAACAAAATAACTTATAATACATGCGATGTCAAGAGTCAGAATAATAGAAGAGTATGTATGAGAAGATGTATGAATGTGAATGAGGCGAGGAGTTTGTGCCAAGACCGAGTTGTTTGGCGGTCCGTCCTCTCTGCCTACCCCTGCGGGGAAACGGCGTGATGGTTAGTTAGTTAGTTAGTTTTTAACTTATAATACCTTAAATTAACAAAATATAAACATTCATCATATAGATACAATGTTGTGTACCCCTGCCTAAGTTTGTATAAATTCCGCAGCATAAGAATTTCAACTACCAGTCTGAAAATGTCCGTAGTAGGACGAAACCGGTCCTGGTGTTAATAAACAAGTGGAACAAAGGGAAAAAAATGTTTAATTTCATATCTAATATATTATACATAATATAATAAGTAATATATTGAATATAAACCCCTATTTGAAAGATTTATAATGCAGATCAACACGAGTACAGGATGAACATTAGAGAGTATTATAATTCCAAAATAACTCCTGAAAATCTTTCGTAGAGTCTTAAAAAACATCAATTTTGGTTCCTACGTAAATAGGTAATTTATTTGTTAAATTGAAGTCCATCCAAATGATATTTTTAAGAGGATACCCGGCGGTGATTTTTCCATACAAACGTATTCCCTATTTATCTCTCTGGATTTTAACCCTAGAGAAATTATTGTTTTTGCATGAAATAGATATTAACTACTAGCGTGTCGGTACTTTTTGTTTTTTTTTTTGATAAGTTACTTTTTATAGAAGTTATGACCTTCCAAAAATCAATAAAATTGACTGGTTTAAACGCCGTCAAAAGATGTTCAGTATACAAACCAGACAATGTTTTTTTAAATTGAAAATCAGTCCACTTTTGGAGGAGAAAAGTGGGGAATACAAAACCTCCATTTTAGTTAGGTTTCAGTGCATTGTCCCTTTCGCTCAATATCCGGTGGAGTAAGAGCAACAGTGACAGCAATATTTTAGTAAAATCTATTTCTGCACCACCGGGTATCATCTTAATGATTTTATTTGAATTTCATTAAATTTGCAAAGAAACTAGAGCAACGTTATTATTAATTTATAAATAATTTGTATATTTCAATTATTGGATATATATTGGCTTCTCCGAGCTTGCTAACTATCTCATTGAAACTGGGCATAAGTTTAAAAAAACAGAGGCGTCACCTTACTCTATAATCTATAAGAACGATGTAGGAATCAGATTGGATAACTTAGAAGCACTTGAGTTAACGAAAGCCAAAGAAATTAACAGTAAAGTAATCAATAATCAAATAAAGCACATCATAAAGTATCTGCTTCAAATAAACAAATAACCACTCGAGCGCTTTTTGCCACATTATGGCACTATTTCCAAAACCTCGGATTGCTTTGTTGCCAAAATGTGGCAAATTTTCCAATTTTTTTATTTATTAAAACGACTATATAATATATTGTACATTTAAAATATAACAAAATAAATATTCTCTAGATTCTTTAAAATGTTTTAAGGTTAAAGATTTAATTATATATTTTTTATAAATCCTACAAATATGTGATAATAGACAAAAGATAGGGGAATTCATTGGCTATATAGAACTATAATCAGTTTGTATGTCTCCATATTCAAATTCGGAGGTATGATTTTTTAATGTGGGCGGAAAAATTTTCTTTAGCAATCCGAGGAAAAATATTTTTATTACTCTGTCGCTCCAGTTGATAATTAGTTTTATATTTATTTTTATGTAAATACTTGACAACAAGAGTCCCAACTGCTCCCGTCCGGAGTCTGTGAGACTATTGCGTCCCCTTTTGAGGTACGTTATGAGTTGTGAGGCTGGATTAAATAAAAAATGTACCTTTCCAGCGCGTACGTCACGTTATAAAAATAAAAATCATGATTAAGTTGAATTAGTGATTAGATTACTGATTACATTTAATTTTCTTTATAGCGTTACGAAACGCTGCGAAGTCTGTTCACTGTTCACGTAAATATTTATGTTAAATAGTATTCATTTAAATTTTGAAGTCAGTATACCATTTAATATGCTCATTGATATATTGATTCATTTTATGATCTGGCATCTGTTTAGTATTAATGTTTAAGAAATAAACATTAGGAAATGTTAAATAGGCTGATGAATTGTAATCTAACACTATGAACGATTAGTATTATACATATACCGAAATACCAGCCAATTTTCAAATTCCAATTACCATGTTAAAATGGCGCAAAACTTTTATTGGCTTTAGGCGCCATTTGGCTTTAGGCGCCTTTTAGATTTAGACGTCATTTGGCTTTAGACGCCCTTTGTCTTTAGGCGCCATTTGGCTTTAGGCACCATTTGGCTTTAGGCGCCATTTGGCTTTATGCACCATTTGGCTTTAGGCGCCAATTGTCTTTAGGCGCCAATTGTCTTTAGGCGCCAATTGGCTTTAGGCGCCATTTGGCTTTAGGCGCCATTCTGTGCCAGACGCCATTTGAATCCAGGTGCCAATTGGCTTAGGGCTGGAGTTTCCCAGATGGCTTGATTAATTGCCAGACAAACAAATCTAGAGTGTGAACTGATAATTGTTTTCCTAATGTTCCAACAAAGAGAACAAAGCTTTTGAAAAATATTTCTAAATTGTGCGCGTTGATAGAATAGCATACATAATAATACTTAAATATCTCAACAGATACACAGATAGAAACCAGTCTACATTCGAACTGAGCTGATGTTTGTACTTCAAATTTTTATTTTTTATTATCAATTTATTATTTTGAATTGAAAAGTAGGGAAACAACCATAGACATATGAATATATAGACCTGCCCTAAGCGATAATAGCGTATTATTTCCCCCTCCCTATACCGGTTCCATTTGGAACCAGCCGGACACGCGTACGGCGTAGAATGTGTGACGTCATCATTCTTGTGCGGACTAGCGCCGAGCTCTCATCGGTACATTTTACGAAATAACACTGCAAAAATGGTTGCTTGTGCTATTAAAACGTGTAAAAACAGAAGTGAAAAAGAGAATAAACCCAATTGTCGTATTACATTCCATAGGTAAGCATTATTTTACAACATTTTAAGCTTATTCGGATTATATAATATGATCAGGGGTGCTAGCATGGTCGATCGATAAGGATCGGTAGGATAAATTGTTGGTAACTTCTCATCGTTCCCTAGGACAACTGCAGATTGCAAACGATTAGGTAACACTTCACAATGACTAAGTGTTCTTAATATATTCGATATCAACTGTTGTTTGCGATCTGCATTGTCCTAGGGAACGATGAGAAGTTACCGACAATTATCCTACCGATCCTTATCGATCGACCATGATAGCATCCCAGTTTTAGTAACACATACTATGACATAATATACATGGCGACGACGCGAAACACAAAGCCGTTTGCAAAAGAATCAGGGATGTGCCTTCGCCTATAGCGCTTTGATCAAATATATTATCGTATCATTTGGAGCGTCTGTTTTTTCATCTGTTATTTCTCGATGGAACTCCGTCGTATAAATAAAGGATAATAAGCCAATCATTTTTAAATTTATTCCACTTTAAGGGCGTTATTACTAAACGAATTTTGAATTTTACACAACTCATAAACAACCGTTAATATAGGATAAATAGTTGGTTATCACTGTTATCAGTTGTGTAAAATTTAAAACACGTTTTTAGTAAGGGGTTAAAAGTAGATTAAAGTATGGTTTTATTTATTAGGCGTTATTTTATATTTTGCTTTCTTAATTATGTACTCGTCCGTGGTATATTTGGACGTAAAATGTAGATACAGTAAGCATGTTTGGAATGAAAAATGTAGGTGTCATTTTGGAGTCCGATGATATTTTTTTTATCAATTAAAATTAAAAAATAAATATTTTTCTATCGCTCGTCGCCACCGATCACATTACCTTTGGATCATACTGTCACACCTCACAACGGACCACAGCGTTGTTTCGTACGTACGGTACTGCTGGAACGTGTGATAAAAAAAACATGTTTTTTTGTTTTTAATTGAAAAAATGTCATCGGACGGCAAAATGATATCTAAATTTTGACTCCAAATACTCTTAGGAATCGCTGATAAAGGCTGTGTGTAAATAATTTCATTTCTTTTTTAGTTGTTTTCCTTTTCTATTATCTTCTTAAAAGTGAAATGTTATGTATTTTCTTATAGATTTTCTAAAAAAGAAGACTTGAAAACAATGTGGCAGCTTTCATCCGGTAAACGTGAGCAGAAGTATTCGTAACCTTCGTATCTGCTCAGAACATTTCAAAGAGACAGATTTTATAATAAACAAACAGGGCACACGTGTGCTACGTGTAGGTGCGATTCCATCGGTCTCTTTTTCATCTGTTACAGAAAAAATTATCGTTAGTATATAAATTCTTTATTGACTAATAATTATTTTTTTTAGGTATTCATTACATATAATTATTTTAATGTCATTATCCATCCATTTCAGAAATTAAGCGTCAACTTCTTTGAGAAATCATATTATGTATGTCTTTCTCTAGCTGACGAAATGACCAATAAGATTTTAATTAAAAGACAACATAACTTTGTTTACATCACTTTTATTTATTCACAATCTACATGTTTCGTGAACGATGTTCATATCACCAGGACCAAATGTGTACTTTAATAATTAATAATAATTTAAGTAATTTGTTCCTGATGATGTGAAAATCGTTCACGAAACATGTAGATTGTGTATAAATAAAAGTGATGTAAATAAAGTTATTTTGTCTTTTAAAATAAATAATGACGTCACAAAGTGAAAACCTTTCCGAAGAAGTTTTCTTCGAAAAATTGACCAATAATACTTTTTGGATGAACCCCCAAGAGGATTTTGATTTTTCTCTAGTTTCTTGCTCACCTGCTCTACACAGCACACATGTCGTGAGTCCATTCTTATATTTAATTTTTCTTTAAATAAATATTTGATTGATAGTGCATGTCACAAATTTGTAATAAAATTGTAAATTACCGAAGTACAATAATGATTATATACCTAATATTGTCAACTTTGTCTCGTTTCGAAAAGGAAAGTGAACCAGAACCTATGACTATGTGCCTCACGAAGATCGAGGCTGTAGCCGCGGCTGCTCAGTCATGTGTGCTCGTAAGTTGTATGTTACCCACTCCTATTCCAGAAAGCATTGTGAATACCAATTGATTATGGACCTTTGATGACTTCAAAAACAAATTGTATTATAATGTAGTGCGCGGATCACCCTAGTAACTGATTAAATGTTTTTATAACTAAAAATATAATATTACGTCTCTATTCCCCAGATTCAGGAAGCCCAACCCGTCTTTATATATATATATATATATATATATATATATACCTACCTTACTTATATATATATATTGTAAATTATATATAACTCGTATATTTGTCATAATGTTATGCATAGTCAGAGAATATTGGTATTGTGTCGGTGTATATAATACTATTTTACTAAGTTTCTGCTGACATATGCTTAAATGTTATGTAAAGCGGTTATGTATTGCTAATGTTTTTATCTTTCTTGTTATGTGTTTGGCATTTGTAAATTATGTATTAAGAACTCGCATCATATTATTATTATATGTTATATTTTATGATACCTACATATCTAAATATATTTCTTTTTTATTTATTTTATATGTATTTATATTATTAAAACATATATTTAATTGCACCTCTACACCTACGTCTTGTTATACCCATCTTTGTATTTTTTTCTGTTATCTAAAACTTTACCTGATCTGTTTACTCAAATCACAAAAACTGTATAAATGTGTAAAAGCCCATTAGGGCGTTTATGATTAATAAAATAAATGTACCTAAACCAAAATTGTATTTTTAAATATTATATATACGTACCCAAAAAATAAATGAAAACACCTTCGTCGTCAAAAACTCCCAAACAACATCCCACTCATAGCTACGTACGATCCGACTTGCAGAACCCTGATAAGACGGGTGGTAGAGATGGAGGGGGGGGGGGGGTTGTTGCCTACACACGATGCGTCGATGTCGTGGTGAGAAGTACCTAGCTATGTAGATCTGGTCACTCAACACGCTTATAGCGATTTCAAGCAGTTGGGGCGATACTGAGAGTATCTACAAACATTAGGAGCAAATAATAATGTAACTGCTACGTATTATCGTAATTCAATAACGTGTGAAATAATTCAAGTTAATTAAAAGAGATAATTATATTATTTTATTATTAATAGGAACAAAGCGATTGTGACAACCCTAAAATATTTCAATCGTAAAAAATGTAGGCGTTTCTGGAGTGTGCTCCACGCCGTTTACTGGGGTAAGTAAATTATGAAACATTTGTAAAAGTGTCTTAACCAAATACGGCAACAAAATATTCGACTCTGAAAACAGTTATGACCTTTATTTTAGTGTATATGGACTTTGCAAGTTTCTACATAATGAGGCAAGCAATTCGCGCTCCCATTTAAAAAGGTCTATTCATTCAAAAGCAGATTTTACTTTTAAGAACTAAATGGTGATATTATGATGCGAGATGCCTATATACTGTCAGATGGATTAATTGACGAATCACAGTCAACTCACCCCTCCGCGTCCCGCTATAGTTTTTTTATACCCCTTTCCTATCTTTTCATGTCTATCAATATTCATAAGTCTGTGGAAACAACTCATATTTCTACTTTAATCGCCTTATTGTGTGGTTTCAGTTAAGAGCCCCCATATTCAATTCTTGGGCGTTCTTGAGTTTTGTATAGGGTTAGCAGCTGGTCCACTATTGAGGAACTGATAGCCCTATACAAGACGCCCAGTTTCTTGGAAGCCAGATTTACTCGGGCCTCTATGGAGCCTTGATACTTGAGCCAGTCTGATATATTTACTCCAAGCATGGAGACTGTGAATGATGTGATCTAACAAGCATTATTAAACAATTTTTCAAGATTTGAACTGATGTGAAAGAACTGCGTTGGAAAATTTATTGTCCAATTTAAAAAGAACTTTTCAAATACAGACAAGCGAACACATATTATTATTAAAATATATGCCAGTGTTAAATAATGGCTTTTCCAATAGCATGTGTTACCAATATTATGTTCTCTGGGTGCAAACTGTATCTAAATTTCTCTAAATAAATAGTGTTAATCTCAAGTGACCTACCAGGTTATGGTCCTGTATATTTTCTAAATAATTATAAAAAAATCATCTTCATATTTAGGTTTTGTGTTTTGTATCGCTGATCGAAGAACAGGTGGATACAATGTTTTAGCCATAAGTTTTTATAATTCTTTGTAGTCTGTATTTAGAATTAAGATAGCAGAAATATATTAAAATTTCTACAGCGCCTTTGGTGTGATTTTTCACAAAAACGGCGCTATACAAATCATCAAAATTGGAATTAATGTCAATGAACTGTGTTGAACCGACATTTAATTTACTTCTATATTTGAAATGTGAACACATAATTTGGCTTTACTGTTTGTTACAGGTCATTTTCAAACATGAACTTGTTGAAATATAAGAAACTAGGCAGTACCTATTAGAAATTAAATTAAATTCACATATTTTTTCTTCAGTTTCGTGACTTTCAGCATAACAACAGTCAATTTATCTTATTCTCAATTCTTATGCAACAGAGTTGTTTTGAGAGCGGGTGATCTCACGCCCATAATTCTTGTCCGTGAATCAGGGATCGGGAGAACATAACAGGCGGGCATTAAAAATAAAATGCATCGGTAAAAAGCCGACACAACGCCGATGTCATTACTCGCCCGAACGTCCAATGTCGCCCACAGATAAAACTGGACAGTTTCCAGAATAGATCGAACACGCCGGCGCACAGTGGGCTGAAAATCGCCTTTCATAGACATAGAGACTTGAATTTTCATGGCTCTTTTTTTGGCTAGAAATGGATTCTGCTGATCATTACTATGCTATAAAATTTCGTATGAAGCAATTGCGTGTACAAATGAAGGAGTTATCATTTTTATAAGAAAAATTTGTATGGCACTGCCATTAAAAATGAGGCTATCTCTGGAATCATAAGGTTGGCCATTATATCCTTACACACAGATATACTACTATTTATTTGTATTTTTTTGACATACTTCGTTTTGTGGCGCAACTTGCGCTTTTTTTTAATCCTCAATGTTGAAAAAAAACTTTTTTTATGTTGATGATTCATTTTAATGCAAAATTTTGGTTTATAGTGTTAATAAAATATTATATACTAGACAAAGCATACTCATATGTAAAGCATTAAAATGAATCACAACACGAAGTATGTCAAAAAAAATACAAATAAATAGTAGTATATCTGTGTGTAAGGATATAATGGCCAACCTTATGATTCCAGAGATAGCCTCATTTTTAATGTCAGTGCCATAAATTTTTTTCTTTAAAAAATGATAACTCCTTCATTTGTACACGCAATTGCTTCATACGAAATTTTATAGCATAGTAATGATCAGCAGAATCCATTTCTAGCCAAAAAAAAGACCCATGAAAATTCAAGTCCCTATGTCTATGAAAGGCGATTTTCAGCCCACTGTGCGGCGTCTATATTTAGCTGGGTCGCCGATATATGTAAGTAGACTAAATTAGTGTTGTAGAAATGAGATCACTGAGGCGTATGCATGATATAAACAGACGGAAAATATGGAGATTCGGAAAGTATCAAGGCTGATGTAAGCGTAATATGAGCACTATTAAGAAATTTGTGATTGGATGGTTTGGGCAGGTAGTGCGGATAAATGAAGAAAAAATGAGTAGATGAAAAAGTCGGGGACGCCCGAGGAAGGCATGGCACATCAAGTGAATCAAATACTTGAGTCAAGAGTCAGAAGATAGAAGGGTGCGTTGGAGACGATGTATTAAATGTGAATGCGGCTAGTTGTTGTGTGCCGAAACTGAGTTGTTTAGCGGTCCATCCTCTCTGCCTTGTATTAGTTAGGTAGCCAATATTTCACATAAAAATGCTGAGTTTAGCTTTCCGTTACGACACTGGATTTTTAATGCATCTGTAAGTTATTTCGGTTAAGTTAACGATGCTGATTTTAGCAGTGATAACAGAACGCGCGAACAAATGTATTGCCTCACTGAAAGAGAAAAGCTCAACTTAACACTGTAGCAAGGTTAACCAAGGCCGCCGGCTCAAGGACACAATGATGGCTGTTAAAAGAACTAGATAATATTATTTCTTCATCTGTTCGATTTTCTTCAATGTCCCATTTACTTAAATTTCCTAATTTTCTTTATTAACATTATTTTTTATATTTTTTTCATTCCTCTATTTTTGATAAACTAATGTTTAAGACAAGAGTTTTTATGCATACCACAAAGGGTAACAATTATTATAAGCAATAATAGCCTGAAACACTCATTCATATTGAACAAATCTCCCGAGAGAAGAAACATGTCGCCGACGGGACTCGAACCCGCACCCCTCTGAGTGCCGGTCAGGAGCGGAGCTCTACCTATAAAAATAAAGTTGTTAGCAGGTGAAAAATGTAATAAGCGGTAATTGTTGAATGAAACACTAGGTATATATTGAATCATTTGGCGGGTAGGAGATAACCCGCCGTAGCTTAATGGTAGAGGGTTGTAATCAGAGGGGTGCGGGTTAGAGACCCGTCGGCGACATGTATCTTTTCTGGGGAGATTTTTTCAATATAGATGAGTGTTTCAGGCTAACAATTATTGCTTATAATAATTGTTATCCTTTGTGCTATACATAAAAAAAAATGTTTTAAACATTAGTTTATAAATTAAAAAGTAATCAATATTTGACGAGTTAAAGTATTTCACCAAAAAATGTAGACATGACATGTCTCGACGCCACCTTTATTTTCATAAGGTTCTTCATGTTCTTTATTTTATTCAGTTTATTTATTCTATTTATTAGCTTAGCAAGGGTACACGGAGAAGATTGTTATTTGAAAAAACTATAATTTTATTAGAAAAAACGATCATTTT
This sequence comes from Limnephilus auricula, assembly GCA_951813805.1. Lineage (NCBI taxonomy): Eukaryota > Metazoa > Arthropoda > Insecta > Trichoptera > Limnephilidae > Limnephilus > Limnephilus auricula. The sequence continues at coordinate 38,689,376 of OX638389.1, read as the reverse complement.
AATAGTAAAAACGGGACTGAAGTTTTTGCGAACAAATTAACAGGGTTTCAATGTACATTGGCGGGAACATGTAAGAATAATTTGTTGGTATAGGTAATTTCGTACGTATTTTACCGCCAATTAACATTGAAACACTGTTAATTTGTTCGTAAGAAATTCAGTCCCGTTTTCAACCGTTTTTACTATTAAAATGATCGTTTTTTCAAATAACATTTTTCTCCGTGTACCCGGGTTAAAGACCCCCGATCCTCCTACCTTTTTCCTTTCCTGAACGTCCTCTCCTTCATTTCCTAAAAATACCCTCTACCACACCGCCTCCTCAAAGATGACACATGACATAGGATGACGATGACCCAATATTTTCCTCAGAACCGTTTGAAATTTTAAGACAATCTCTAACAAATTTACAACGAAAAAAAAAACATAACAGTCCAAGTCTGTCATTCATGTCAGACTAATACAAATCTGAGAAACAGATTTGTCGAAAAAAAAATTGTGTGACTCAACTTTTGAAATAATGTAAAATCGTAATAAAAACAATTCATGCGTGCTTAACGAGTTATCATTATTCATAGAAAAACAGGTTCAAAGCAAAAAATACACACCAAACTATAAAGCTTTCAAAATTCAGAATAATACGCGTAAACTGCTTGCTTCCACGAATTTCTATTAATTATATTGTAGTTAATTTTTGTGGATTTTTGTTTCGCGAATCTCAAAGCTACAGTGACACGTTTCGTCGTGCGGTCATTATTAAGATGATACCCGGTGGTGCAGAAATAGATTTTACTAAAATATTGCTGTCACTGTTGCTCTTACTCCACCGGATATTGAGCGAAAGGGACAATGCACCGACACCTAACTAAAATGGAGGTTTTGTATTCCCCACTTTTCTCCTCCAAAAGTGGACTGATTTTCAATTTTTTTTTACCAACTACATAAGAAAAAACTATTCTATGTCTGTACGTTTTGCTTTTTTTAAAAAAACATTGTCTGGTTTGTATACTGAACATCTTTTGACGGCGTTTAAACCAGTCAATTTTATTGATTTTTGGAAGGTCATAACTTCTATAAAAAGTAACTTATCAAAAAAAACAAAAAGTACCGATACGCTAGTAGTTGATATCTATTTTATGCAAAAACAATATTTTCTCTAGGGTTAAAATCCAGAGAGATAAATAGGGAATACGTTTGTATGGAAAAATCACCGCCGGGTATCCTCTTAATATGGTGACATTCACATACGTTTACTAATCCTTTCCATGTAATTCCACGCTTTGTGGAATGCTATATTCGTGCCGTTCGCGTTCCACAGAATGCGCAGGTCGGTGTCTATGAATATAATGCGGAAGTGGAATCGTAGAGATGAAAGATTTTTGCGGTACAACTTTCAGGAACTGTTCCATGATATATATTTTCAACGTGTTTGTTTTTTGGGTGGCGCTTACGTCTTGTCAAGCTCGATCTCATGCCGACGCTATTAGAGCAGAGTGCTTCAAGTGACTCGTTGCTAAAGCGCTGTATTTGATAAGCCATTTTATTAAATGCAAAAAAGCAAGAAGAAAGCGAGACGAAGGGAAAAAAGACGAAAGAAGGATTATTTCGAAACTTGTCGACATTAACTTGTGACGCAATAAATTAATGTAGTTTTTTAGGACAAATAACTTACTTTACATCACTTTATTTATATAAACAATATCCACATGTTTCGTGAACAATGTTCACATCATCAGGAGTCAGTGTACATTTACTCGTGATGATGTGAAAATTTTTCGCGAAGTGATTGATGATGTAAACTAAGTTATTTGTATTTTTATAAGAAAAACTATCTTTTTAACTTTTAAAGGTTATTCCCATCAATGTAATATATCATTGAAGAAGAAGATAACAATAATAATCTAATTTTTCTGCCAAAAATATGGAAAAAAAACATTAGTCGAAGATAACATTGTTAATTCTGAAATTTGAAATATGAAGTTGACAATTACGACAGTCTCATAATAGATCGCAGTAGCCCAATTGGTAGAGGTGTATGTCCCGGTAAGACATAAGGTTCTGGGTTCGAGTCCCAGTTGCGACCGTTATCTTTTATTATTTTTCTGTGTCTTGTTCATTTTCATATTTAAAAAAATTTGATTATTCTTGTTGTCTTCTTCTTCAATGATATAAGTTATTTGTCTTTTTAATAAAACAACTAATGCCATCACAAAGTGAAAAGCTTTCAGAAGTAGTTTTTTTCAAAAAATTCAACAATATAGTTTATTTTGCAGCAAAATTTGAAAAGTACTTGTGGTAGAACTACAGCAAAGGTACTAGGTATCATACAAAATATTACCGGATTGCAAATTATTGTTGCAGAGAAAAAAAATCTATGATCGTAAAAATGTCTTAACAAAATAAACGTTTAAAAAAATCAGAAATATTTTAGTTTGCAAGATTAAAATAATAGAAAAACTGAGATATTTTCGTCACAAAACACTTTCTCGGATTTTTAAAATTTTTTATGCACCGGACTTTTAGATCCGGGTTTAGTTTTTCCCATTATATAAATATAACTAATACAAAAAAATAAAATAACAACATGCTAACCTACCAGACTATTAAATGGGAAAATAATTCACCGACTCCAGATATTTTCATATCAGAGGGTTCGGCTCGGTGGAATTCCTAATTTGACCGATAAATCCTACTGATCCCTCAATATAAATATTTAAACAATCTTTCGTAATCCTACATGTATTTAAAATGACTGATTTTTGCATTTTATATACAAATTCTTTGACAAATCTAATAAGCCTAAATTTTTAATGATTTTAATTTAACTAAAATTAAAATTCTGAAAACTGTCTTTACTAGATTATATATTGATCTATTTTGCTGTATGATTATATGATTTGAAATTTGTGTTGTACAATACAATATTTCGTTTGAAAATTATGTAATATAATAATATAATAAACAAATCTGCGATGACCAACGGTATATCCTTAGTATATTAAAAATTAACTTAGTTTTTCAAAATTTAAAAACTGCGTTTACCAGATAAAATAACAATCTTTCAAAATCAACTTATGTTTATTTTTTAAAAAAGAGTTGATACGTCTAGAATTTGATTTAAAAGGGACTAGTTCCGCTTTTCTCTGGTAATTCCCTCTTAAGATGATCTTCTCTAGTCTTAGAGTATGTTTAATATTCATTTTTACGGAACCTCACAAGCTAAATAAAAAAAATATATTTAAAAAAATAATTCTTATCAAGTGCTATCAAAACAATTTGATAATGCAAAGTTTGGAAGGAAAAATGGCTACCGAAGGCAAAGCTGTTACGCTTAATAATAATTACACAGCATAACTTATTTGCAAATAATCTGTTTTATATAAATTAAATATATAATAATATTACACCCGCCTCGGAACAGACTTTGTCTAGTGAGGTGGGTAAAAGAAAAGAAAACTATATAAATAAATTAAAAATAACCACTAATTAAAAAAAATAAATAAAGAAGAAACTTTCTGCTACAACACATAAATACTTGTCACACTTAAACATAACCACGTAAACACCTCAGCACAGGTTCTCCTAGTGAGGTGTTCACGAAACATACAACATTACCCAACCACAGTTTCAGCCTCTCAAACCTACCGTACACACAACATAATAAAAAGTTCAAAAATTATATTATTATGCATAAATATTAATAATTATGTGAACACTGTAATATTATATAGAAATAAAAAAAGAGGGAAAAAATTAAAATTAAATAAACGCCCGGCACTTAAACTGGCTGAATTATTGAACAATAAAAGAAAACTTAAAATTAAAATGGATTTCTAGCTTCATAACAATCACATTATATATTTTGATTTAATACTGTTTCATTTCAATTGCTACACGATCTATCACCGCGGAAACATTATTTATATGTATCAATTCTCACTGCCAAAATCTTTTATTTTTTTCACACAAATTAATTTACCGTTACTGCACAAAATATTACCCCAAAGCTCCAGAGAAGCTCTTTAGCGTAGCCCGCTGATACTTACTAGAGAACCACAGATACAATAAAATACTAGAGATACATATTACCATTCTTTGTACCTACACTGCTCTATGGAATGTGTTTGTTTGTACGAGTTGTGATTAATGGCAGACTAAATTATTTTTGCTCCAGATACACTGGTTTCTCTCACGCAACTTTTAAAATAAAAATGATCCGTTTTGTGGAAATTATTTAGAGAGTTGTCTGTGGTATTAAATGGAGCAAAACTCTTTAGAATTTAGACTCTTCCAAGAGAAACGGACATCATCTTTCCAAGCAGGTAATGCTTTCAAAAGGGCCCTAAAGGTAATATAATCTATTTTTTGTGTAGTTGGATATTACCCCAGATTCAGTTTACACTGTTTTTCATGTTGATGTGATATTAAATTTGATGGATTTAACAAATATGGCTTATTATTATGAAAAAAAAACAACTATAAAAATGTGGATTTGCGGTTAGGAGAATTAGCAGACGGTAATATATTCGTACAGACTCCCTTGAGCCGCTCCCACCCATCAAGTAAGTTAATACATAATTGAACATTGATGAGAAGTTCCTAATGCACTATTATACGCAAAATTTATTTCATATAGTTTATTTTGCCCTTTTGACTACTTAATTATTTATTAGCTAGTTTTGCGGGTTGTTTGTAAAATTTAATTTTTATTAAAAAAATTAAGGCTTTTCAAATAGGTTTGCCACACCACCACGCAAAGTTAACCATTTCCAACTACATGTACCCTACCCCCTGCGGACCGCGAACGAATTAAATTTGGATTAATTGGAACTTCAATTAAAAATGTTGATCATCGCTGCTGTAGTGGTCAATAAAACATAATTACAGGGTCTTGAGGACTTTTGTTTTTAAAAAACTTTTTCTTCAAAATCAAACAATTTTTTTTCTTCCACATGTCGTACTGGTAAATAAGCCAAGTAACCAACCAACCTCTCACATCATCCCTAACTTCCCAATAACTACTAATTTGTTATATTTTTGTAGAAAAAAAAACTCTCAAATGTCACCGGAGACCATAATTTCATTTACATTTTTTACTCGAAATAATGTCAGGAATCACTGGTTAAAGTAAGTCAAGTACGTACCTTAACACCCTGTATATTATGGGCGTGCCTAGAGAGGAGACTTTTTTCTGAATTTTATAGTTATAGTTCAGAGAATGTAGATAAATTAAAGTTATGTTGGCGATTTATTTTTTACTAGGCTAGCTGTGTGGTTTCTCACAAGTAATTTATCGGTAAAAGTTAGCTGCAGTTAAATTATTAATTAACTTATTAGAAGAGTTATTAGGAGAGTATTACGGTTTCAATATAAATGTGTAGGTAAAACGTAAGCACAACTTACAGTGAGCTAATCAGCCCTTTTAGAAGTCAATCATAAAATGATGTTATATTTTAGAGACGTCGGGTTTAATGTTTTGCATAACGACTTTTACTTGGAAACAACATTGGAATATGGGCTATGACTTTGGCTACAGTTACAGTCACAGTAAAACCAAAGTAATTTGCTTATATGATCTGAAGTTATTGGCCATTCCGATGGCGTGGACCACCGTGATTTCCCCAGAAATTATTTACGACCCACGCATTTCTTACAAGCCCTACTTAGGTAAGATGTATTATTTTTATACTTTTGAAATTAGCTAGTGATGTTTGCCCTGAAGAAGGAACGGTTGTTCCGAAACCGGTCGGCGTGTAACTAAATAAATCAGTGGTTGTAACTAAGATATATTGTTTCATTTAATTATGTATTATTTTTTCATAATATGAAGCAGATGATTTGTGACATTATATAGATGTTTACTAAGTTATTGTTTTATTTTAAATTAAAACATATAGTTATCCCAAAATATTACTGTGATTAACTGATTTTTTAAAGTATTTTCTAATTCCATTGTTTTCTTTATAATTTTGCAATAATCTAGTTATCAAACAAACGATTTGCATATAAAAAGTATTTTTTCCATCTAAAATAAAAATTACGGTAGGTAGAGTCGCCTAAAGCCTAAAATATGTTTTTACCGCCGGTGTTTCCCAATCTATGGGTTTGGAATTTTGCATTTCTTTGCTGTTTCGGAAATTATTTGTAGTTTTTGCTTTATTTGAAGCTCTATTTTGAGCTGCTGGAAAGTTTGGAGTTTTTTTGAAGTTCTCTAAGAATCGCACTATTGTAAGAAGACCACCATTCAGAATTGAAATGTTGCTTGAATGGTTTTAGCCGTGTTTGGTGACTAGATCTGAATAGTCAGTCACTTCCTCACCTACCTCTTTGCCATTTCCTTTCCCGCCTCAAAAAAATTGGGGATGCCATAGTCTCACTGGCTCCATGCTGTTGGGAGCAGTTGGGACTATGTGGTTAGTTTAAAAAAAATCATAATATTTAAAAAATTACATATTTAATAAAAAATAAATTTATTATTATTATATTTTTTTTATTGACAAAAAATAAATGATAAATTTATTTTTTATCAGTAAATATAATTGTTTCAAAGTATGATACATATATAGTGTAATTTAGTATACCTGACCGACTTCTAAAAATAGGGTATTCGTAAATAAATTTGGCTCTCAAAAGAAATATAAATCGTTGTACTGCTGATATATGGCTCTTCTGACCAATGAGTTTGCCGACCACTGGTGTAGAACAAAAGTGTAGGACACATAAAAAAGATTTATGTTATAAAATTGGTGAAAAATCTTAAAAGTATGTAGGCGAATAATAAATTGAGTGTGAGATATATCTGATGATTCATGATATTTAATAGAAGCGACGATAAAACCCAGATTCATGAGATTGTACCTATAAAAAACATAATAATTTGTCGAGTTTATACCCCGAGTTTGCTAATCTATGATACAATATTATAATACTTATCTGAATTATGTGTATTATATAGGGTGTTAAGGGATGTACTTGACTTACTTTAACCAGTGATTCCTGATATTCTTTGAAGTAAAAAATGAAAACGAAATTTTGGTCTCCAGTGACATTTAAGAAGTTTTTTTTTGTCCTTCAAAAACATTAAAAAAAACAGTAGGTATTGGGAAGTTAGGGGCGGGGTGAGGGGTTGGTTGGTTATTTGGCTTAGTGACCAGTGACGACATGTGTAACTATTTTTTTTCGTTAGATTTTGAAACAAAAGTTTTGGAAAAAAGAGACATCTAAAAAGTCACCGGAGACCAAAATTTCATTTATATTTTTTACTCCAAATAGTCAGGAATCACTGGTTAAAGTAAGTCAAATACGGTCCTTAGCAACCTGTATAAATACATTTAATTAGATAACATATTCAGGGGTGATCAAAATAACGCAAGGTCTAGACAATATTTGAGGATCTTGGCCGTTTAGGCATTCCTAATAAGTAATAAGCTTTGTTTTTGAAGAGTGTAATTTTATAATGTGTAATTTATTTAATGTTTAAATATTCTTTTAATTAAAATTACTATACTAATAAAATTATTTTGATTCATTTTATAGTAAATTTAAGTACTTATAACAAATGTACATATAAAAAAAACAACAGTCTAGAAATTGTCATACAAGCCAACTACGGGACGTAAGTGGTTCCATTCATTATTTGGAGTAAAAATGTAAATAGAATTTTTGTACGTCTCTTAACATACTGTCTATCTGTTCAAGAAATACAAAAAAAATCCCATTAATTCCTTGAGTTTTCCACTAAAGCCTCTCCAACGAAGAGCTCTGGCGGCATAACATTTTTTTGCAACCATTCTATCTTTGAAATCTATAAATGATCAACAGTAAGATTCATTAATTCGTGAGCTTTGGGTTTTCTTTTTAAAACCAATGAACCGACTGTTGTAAAAAATGCCATAATATTGAATTAAAGCAGAGATGTGAACTTGAAAAACTCGTAATTTGAGAAACTTGAAGTTGTAAGTTTGATGCAAAATGAACAATTTTATATTAGATACGTTTTTAGATTTTCACGGCCAAAAGCATTTTCGTTGTTTGTTTTTGAGGTGTTATGCCGTGTTGCGCTACCTCCTTCTTTAGGCGACGTTTCGGACAGCGTTTCAGTGTCCATCATCAGGGCAGATCCGGCAGATACACATCGTCGGATCTGCCCTGATGATGGACACCGCAACGCTTTCCGAAACGTCGGCTAAAGAAGGAGGTAGCGCAAAACGGCATAACACCCCAAAAACAAACAACGAAAAAAAATATATATATATTATAATATTTACACATTCTTTGGGACTGTTGCGAGTTATAGATGCTATCTAATTCAGTAAACTCTAGTTCATAACTCATTTTCGCTAAAAAGTGGAGATACAATGTCTGCTTTGCTTTCAAACATTGATATTTAGGGTCACATATTTTCGATTGTTCAATAAGGTAAAAAAAAATCGGAAAAGGAGTTTTGATATTTAGGGTCACATATTTTCGATTGTTCAATAAGGTAAAAAAAATCGGAAAAGCAGTTTTGATATTTAGGGTCACATATTTTCGATTGTTCAATAAGGTAAAAAAAATCGGAAAAGGAGTTTTGATATTTAGGGTCACATATTTTCTATTGTTCAATAAGGTAAAAAAAATCGGAAAAGCAGTTTTGATATTTAGGGTCACATATTTTTGATTGTTCAATAAGGTAAAAAAAATCGGAAAAGCAGTTTTGATATTTAGGGTCACATATTTTCGATTGTTCAATAAGGTAAAAAAAATCGGAAAAGGAGTTTTGATATTTAGGGTCACATATTTTCTATTGTTCAATAAGGTAAAAAAAATCGGAAAAGCAGTTTTGATATTTAGGGTCACATATTTTTGATTGTTCAATAAGGTAAAAAAAATCGGAAAAGCAGTTTTGATATTTAGGGTCACATATTTTCGATTGTTCAATAAGGTAAAAAAAATCGGAAAAGGAGTTTTGATATTTAGGGTCACATATTTTCTATTGTTCAATAAGGTAAAAAAACATCGGAAAATTAGTTGTGAAACTAGGTAGTAACTTCTAGTCCTAGCAATTGCCACCCACACATAATTTACAATACCTTGGTTTGTTTGTTTTCCTTTATTTGAAAAGAAAATTAATTAAAAGCGTCAATTTTTATAAATTGATTTGAGTCACTTCTGTACCGGGTGGTCCCTAATTGAAAAGAAAAACTGCGTGTTGCCTGTTTCTGACTGATTTGAATTAATCGACGGCGTCAAAAAGATATTTGAGAGGTAGGAACACGTTTACTGGGAGCACTAAAGGAATTTAATTAAACCGATAGAAGCGTATCGTGGGCGTGTCTGTGTGCCAGAAATAAGCTAAATTTTATTTTATTTCGGTCGGTAAAGTTTGAAATATCAAATTCTTCATTTTCATGTATAAAATTCTTTCTTGAACAGATAATTAATTCCATTGTCCTTTTTATGTTTCACAAAAACGATTCGAAATAACGTGCCGTTCTCTAGTAGTAAGTCAACATCAACTGTGAAAGGGTGTTCTACTCGTGTCCATCGAGTCGCATATGTGCACAGTGCACAGGGGATCAATGCTGTTAGCTCCTTCGAGCAGGATCCATTGAAATAGGTAGGTACCCGTAGAACAGACTAAGCAAGGATGCCTACATTGCGTAAGTACATTAGAGATGGCAATCTGTCTTTGCAAATCAGCCGGATCGCCCTCCATATACACGGAGAAAAATGTTATTCGAAAATACGATCATTTTAATAGTAAAAACGGTTAAAAACGGGACTGAAGTTCTTACGAACAAAGTAACAGTGTTTCAATGTTTATTGGTGGGAAAATGTAAGAATAATTTGTTGGTATACGTACGAAATTAAGTATACCAAGAAATTATTTTTACATGTTCCCGCCAATAAACATTGAAACCATGTTAATTTGTTCGTAAGAACTTCAGTCTCGTTTTTAACCGTTTTTACTATTAAAATGATCGTTTTTTCGAATAACATTTTTCTCCGTGTACAGTTTACACAATATGTACCAGTTTAACAAAAATGTTAGTGATCTAATCAGTAATTGTGTGGGTTAGTAAAAGTGTTTTGTGAACACCTCACTAGAAGAACCGGTGCTGAGGTGTTCGCAAGTTTGAGATAAAGCGTTATTTTGCCGTCATAAGTTAAAACACAGTATCGTCCTTGAAATTCTCAAGGAGGATACTGTGATTTTACCCGTGGCGGCAGTATTTTATTTGTATTAGGTTAGTTGAGCTTTCGTTTTGGAGTAAATCAAGTCAAAAGTTGGAAATTTTAAGGTCGAGTTTGAAAACAAATGGTCAATATCAGCGGTTTATTGTATCTTAAAATGCGCTGAAACGTCGAGGCGGCTCCAAAAGATTTTTTTTTAATTTTAGTTGCGGAAAAAAAAATTATAAAAGAAGATATAAATGGTCAAATCGAATTTTTGTTGTTGAGTTTTCTATGTGATGTATAAATTCATCAGTTTCTCGCTTGTAATACAGTTTTCGGACACCGTAAATATTTTTTTTAATGTAATATAATACATATGGGTTACGTACCTTATCAGAAAAGAGGAGCCCGTGTGCATGTGTATCATATTTCTGTGAATTTTTCTGTTCAGTGATTTGGACGGACGTTCTAGACAGATATGTCAGATGTCAAATACAATCAAGAATTAAATAATGCTCTAAGAAATGAATCCCGTTTGCTAAAAATATCAAGAAATGAATTCTTTCAATTTTATTAACAAAACTCGTATGTTTTCTACATCTAGAATTGTTTGATAAATCTCGTGTGGAGTTATGATGCCAATCCTGCTGTGTGACAGTGAGGCATGGAGGTGGCAGGGGAAGGTCGATAATATAATTAATATTGTAAAAATAAGATCCCTGTCAGCATGTAAAATAAAGCAAGGTCGGTGGTTGTTAGATGGTTTGAACATAATATTATAAAGGTTGTAAGTTGTAACAGTACTCGAAGGATTGGAGTAAAAAAAAGGTAGATGTTATTTTGCTGTCCGATGACATTTATTTCTAAATAAAAACAAAAAAATGTTCCCATGATACGTTGTCACTGATTACACTGTTAAGGTGCTAGTCTTTACGCAAGATGCGACATGTTTAGGTAAATGCTCGTTCATAACTCTGTCCTGCTCGCAAGAAGCTCACACATACTACAATACTGAACAGAAGCACGCACACACACGACTAAACGTAATACTGTTCCCGCATATCACGTGTATCGTGCGTGACCCCCGCAGTCCCCGCGGATTCACATAGCGTCTAGCAGCAATATCATCTACCTACCACCTATTCGGAATTCGGAAGTGCGTGTATAATATTATTATTATTTGTTAAAGGTAGCGACATACTCGCAGCTCACATCAAAAAGTTATTTATAACACAATAGCGCTCGCCATACAATCCCATGAGACCCGCCAGACGTAAAAAGATGATGCGCTGTGATCGCGGTTTGAATCTTCGCTAATCGGAATTATTTTTCGTATTCGCTACAGTGGCGGTATCAGAAAAGTTATGTGACCCCCTCTCTACCGTAAACAGGAGAGGGGGTCATTTATAATACACGGAGCATGCACGGAGCTGTCAAGTTAACATATCCAGTACAAAGAAATGATATTCTCTCGACCGCTTCCGATTTCAACTGACCCCTTCTCCTGCCGTAGGAAGGAATATTTTATAACGTAGTGTGTCGGTAGAAAAGATACTTATAACGCAGTATCTTTTTGATGTGAACTTCGCGTTTGTCGCCCGCTTAATCGTAGAATTTGATCTCGCCTGACTTGTGATTCCTCAATCACAATGATATGCTAATATAATCAATTTGTACCTACACGTTCGGCAATAACTAGGTAAGTAATAATCAAAAACTATTTCACTACGAATCCAAACATCCACAAAAAAAACTATATTTGGAAACAAAACTGTTAACATTAAGAAAACTATACGAATACAATATATGTCTCCTAACATACAAAATAAATAATAAACTCATACATACAAACACAGAATTCATTAAAACGTCCCCAGTACACAAATATTTTACACGACAACACGATAACATACATTTAAACACCATTCATACTAACTACGGTAAGCAATCCATCAGTTATGAGGGGGGCAATTTATATAATTGCCTTCCATATGATATTAAAAACAAAAAAAGTGTGTGTAAATTAAAAAAAAAAAAAACATTTTTATTCACGAACAACAATATAGTGAAAGTGAATAATATTGTATGATAATATTGTACGATAATATTGTATGATAATATATTGTATGATGTATGATGATATAATGTAATTTAATCTAGTGTAATGTTATGTAATTTAATTCAAATTATAGTTAAGTAAGTGAAAATGTTATTTTTTTTTTCTGGTATAAAAACTTATAAAAAAAAAAATAATTCATGTATTGTTTATTATAATTTTAGGCGTTATTCAAAACTACCTATATACCTATATGTTATTATTATTTTAGGTATGTTATTCATTTTGGAAGGCGGGTACAGATACCTTCGCCCCGGGGAACCATTTATTGGATAACCAACACCTCTGCCATAGTTCACCCGAAGTGGTTTACCTTAGCGGCGGATGCATCGCGGCGGATGAAATGGTCCCAATTTTCACGTTTCCGCTTATATCTCGAAAACGGTTTGTCGCGGGGTAATTTTTTTTTTTCAAATAATTTAAGCTCATAAAATTATTTACAACTTTTATTCTATGCGCGATTTTCGAATTCCCAGCCGTTTTTGAGTTAACGTTCCCTAAAAGTACATATTTTCGAAAGAATCATTTTACCTCACATTTTTCATCAAACATTCCTTCTTCGACAACAGGCACGCTTGGCAGTAGAGGCACGCTGCACAATAGGTCATCAATGTTTTTCGGCATCCACATTTGACAATTACACAATCCTTGGTGCAGCGGCAAAATATCATTTTTAGAAGGACCTCCGGTGCTGGTGGATCTTCTGTTGCAATTGGCACCAGGGTGTCTCCTACATGTTTCCAGCCTACGAGTGGGCTATAGAGCCGTAAAAAGTCATACAAGTTTGCACAAACAAGCATATTGCACTACTAGTTTTGTGTTTTCTTGATTATCTCTTTTCCAGTGCATTTTCGAGAAAAATTAAAATTACCAATTTTGTAGAGCATAACATTTTGTAAAAGACATGTAGTATATGTATTATGTTTTTTCATCTTATTAGGTATCGAGGTTCTAATCCATCAAAATCAGGACAAAAATTGAAAAAGAGAAAGAGGGTTTTACTCGGTTTACATTCTGTTGGTATTTTCAAAATGGCAGCTCGAGCACAGGTGCGCCAAGGTCGAACACTAGGATTTTACAACAGGCGATCAGTTTATAAAACATATTTAAAAAAAAAATTAACTACCAGAATAGTTACGATTGCGACCCCCATATTTGCGCTAATTGTCTGAGGGGGTTTCTCTCCATCCTCCTAATAGCTTATCCATACTATAATATAATGTTTGTTTTCAATTTACGATTGACGGTTTATTTATTTATCAAGTCGGAGTTTATTGTTCGGTACTCGAACCTATTAATATTGGCTATATATTGGATAAGTTGGCCGAGTTTTCTAACTATTTCAAGTATTTTATTTTTAATAATATTCGTTATAGTATGGATAAGCTATTAGGGGAATGGTGAGAAACCCCCTGATTCTTGTAAGGAGTTAATATTATTTTTTTTAAAAAACGACAAAAATGAAAACATAATCCGTGTTGTATGCGGTATATATTGTGATTTTTATGTTTTGTGATGTAAAATGACCGTATACAGAAAAAAACTTTCAGATCTTAAAGATATTACAAAATATTATAACTGACTACATCTACATTATTTGTGGGAATGTTTTTAGTTTGAGAAAGGACAAAAAAAGTTTTTTTTATTTTTATATTTATTTGTGAAAATTGTAATTACAACATTATAAATATATATTTTTTAATATCTTATATTAAATTACTACTCTTCCATTTAAAGCATTTGCTTTGCTTGAAAATAATCATTTGATTGCAAATTTGTTGCCCATCACTTACAGAAAAGTTTCCGCGAAACATGTTATTAGGTATTAGGTATATCAGAGGAAGCTTGTTTAGATTTTAGAGTCCTAAAATATTTCACCTTATTTTTTGTGTTTAACTCAGCAATATTTATGTAGTTTGTAAGTAACATTATGTGTTCACAGGAATTAGTTTGAGTAATATTGTAAAACAGTCGTATGAAAAAATATATTATATTTATTGCGTATTGTGAAAATGTATTATCTACAATACATTATTATGAAATTAAATAGAACTCACGAATAAAAAGAAAGATCAATCCCATCACTATTATTTTGTAAAAATAGTCTTACCATCACTATTATCGAAAACGATGGCTTCACCCCCCCGACCATGCACTCCTTGCCACGACCCGTCAAACGTGAGAATGAGACGACTGCAGTAAACTCTCAAATTTACCTACAGAAATCGCTCGAAAAGGGGTTTATGGAGAATACACTTTTCTACACCGAAACTTTCACGAAATTGAAATTTTAAAAAAAAATATATTTTTTAGAAAGAAGAAGCTACGTCGGTAGCTTTTTATAATTTTATAATTCTTTATGAGAGTTGAGTTAGCAGCACTTATTCCTTAAATAATATTTTTTGATAAATCTTACATGTTTGACAGTGAATGTTTACGTTAATACGAAACGCATCGAAAATTCGAAAACATACCGACATAGTTTTCACCTTCTAGAAGGAAGTACAAAAAAAATATATTGATTTTGTGCAATTTTCGATGTAGAAAAGTGTTTTTTCCCGGGCGTCCTTTTTGTATGGGCCGAAAAGCGAAGTCTATCATCTTAAGCCTGGCGACAAGATCATGTGATACGCGTTGTCTCTCCCCTGATACCGCACTGCTAGCACGAGACGCAGTGCGTATCACGTGACCCGTGCTGGCTGCATCCGACTACTCATTGCGACTCGATGGGAATACATTTTTTGTTTTTAATTGGAAAAAAATATCATCGCGATATGAAAATGACGTGTACATTTTTTATTCAAAATGTGGTCAGGAATGACTGGTCAAAATACTTCGGGTACATACTGTTACACGTTGTATAGCGGGTGGCTGAAAATTTCAAGAACGATCTATCAAATAATCTAATATTTATGTGCGTTTATGTTAATAAAAGATATAACAGGTGAATATTTATAAGATGATGCATGAACATGTACATTAAACATAGTAATAGGCATTTTACACGATACTCTTTTTCATACCGATTCCCATTTGGGTTCTATATCGGGATCCATATGAAACATCTTTGCTTTATACTTTATGCGATAATCATTTTCTTGCTGACAATTTCACATCGATAGTTAGAGAAGAAAAAATATTTTGGAACGGTACTAATCGTCGAAAATTGCAGCACCTTGAACAAAACCATAAATCAAATGAAAGCATATTATATCATTGTCTTTTCCGTTGCCACCAAAAATACTGGCTAAATCACAATATCGAACAGAAAGACTTTTTATCAATACATGCTTTAAACATAAAACTTGATAAAAATGCAACATTTACACATAATTTATTACATAAAACAATGATAGACGAGAGATAATGTCAAACAATGTCCGCCAACTTAAACTGTATGAAAATCGGTACTAAAATAGAACAACACAAAGAAGGCTTACAAATGGACGAAAAAAAACATGGTGTAAAAATGCAACATTTCCACATAATTTATTACATAATACAATGACAGCCGAGAGATGATCTCAAATAATGTCCGCCAACTTAAACTGTATGAAAATCGGTATCAAAATAGAACAATACAAAGAAGGCTTACAAATGGACGAAAAAAAAAACATCGTGTAAAATGCCTTTATTTATTGTTATTGTGTTTAATTCGTAGACCTCCATTTATTTTTATTTTGATTTAAATGAAATTTAAACTTAATTTTAATTTTTATTTTAACTTAACTTAATTTTTGCTGAACTTAATAATAAACATTATTAAATTAAATTTAAATTAAATAAAAAAAATAAAAATAAGTGTAAAATGCCCTTAAGGAGTGTGAATCAAGGAATGTGAAATGTATGAAAACGAAAAAGACAGAATATACTAGAACGATGACGTCATGCACCACCTCTCCCAGGTACTACTATAAACCCCTACTATGAAATGGTTTGATAGTTAGTAACTTATATTACAATCTTAAATCAATAATGTAACAGTAAACTATTATAATTCACATTTTCGTTACCCTTTGTGACATTTTAATCAATGAACGCACCTGAAAACACAACAGGTCTAAAAGAATAGATGCTTGAATATCCCTGCCCACGCTCTATAAAGTGCCCGAATGAGCCAGTAAAGACACACATTAATTGAAGGTTACGTGAAACAAAAGGCCCAGGAATAATGGAAGTCAGGGGTCCCCAACATTTGGACTGGAAATGAAGATAAGCATAGTGTTGCTAGATCAAAACATGTTTTGGTGAAGGAATTGATGCATTATTATAATTTTAATATAGTTGTGATCTGTTTATCTTTCTTATATAAAACTAGCCTAGACCCGTAAAACATCACAGCAATTGTATGTATTGAGTATTGTGTCGTCCTATTTGCAATATTTCACTTCAATTTCTACCTGTAATTTCATACTTAGATTCCTCTCCATTCCTTTCCATCGTTTAAAAAGTTCCAATGTTTAAATTCAACGTCAAAATATGGGTAGATAAGTATACAAGAAGATGAGGAGATCATAAAAAATGTGAAGTAACTCAAACATAACCTACAGTCAACAAATATGAAGATGTAGAAATCAACAAACATACACGGAGAAAAATGTTATTCTAAAATACGATCATTTTATTCGTAAAATGGTTAAAAACGGGGCTGAAGTTCTTACAAACAAATTAACAGTGTTTCAATGTTTATTGGCATGAAAATGTAAGAATAATTTGTTGGTATTCGTACGAAATTACATATACCAACAAATATTCTTACATGTTACCGCCAATAAATATTGAAACCCTGTTAATTAGTTCGTAAGAACCTCAGTCCCGTTTTTAACCGTTTTTTTACGAATAAAATGATCGTATTTTAGAATATCATTTTTCTCCGTGTATTCAATAAACATTCCGCCTCGAGACAGGCATCTCTAGTGAGAAGGACTGAATATAATACTGCACTTCGTTTTTTAAATTGACACTAATAAAAAATAAAAAAATAAACTATAAAAATGAAGTAAAGTAAAAGTATCGGTTATTTCTGTTTCCATCTAGGAGATTTCCAAGTAGGCTAAAATTGCGCCGGAGGCTATTTCCTAGAATTAAAACCTGGAACAGCAGACAGCTTCGGTCTAAGATCGCTGGAGTATGCAATGTATTATTACCTATCACATATTACGAGTCACGTTCATGAAATTATTATTACGATACTAGCGTCATGGATGCGGAATTCTTAATTCTCCCCGGGCCATTACGTGCGTTAATAATATCTTATCTGATTGGGTGAAGAGCGCAAAATTTAATGCATGGTGATTGCTCAAAACCGAGGACACTGCAACCAAGAACCAACCTTACACTCAATTAATTCCCAGTACTTCCCAAGATCGAGCTATTCGTATTACGGTATTTATACCCGTTTGATGGGATGCCGTAAAGGATGGCTCATTAAAACGCATTCAATTCCAATATAAATATTGACAAGTTCCATTTCTTACGCTGCCTTGTGTTTCTAAAAGATGTTTAGAACTCGATTACCTAATTTTATGATGATGTACCATCCAGTTCTGTATTTTTATTTCGTGCAGAAAAAAAAAAATTTTAGTTTGTTGTTTTAGTAGTCGTAATAATTTTGGAGGCAGGTACGGGTACCGCCCCCGGGAACCATTTATTGGATAACCAACATCCCTGTCATAGGTCATCCCACGTGGTCCACTTAGTGACTTAGCAGAGGTGCCCGGGTTCAAGGTATACGGTTTGTATATGTCTTGGCAGCGTTTGCTTTTGCCCATCTACTGCGTGGCGGGCCAGATCAGGAGAGTCTGATTGAAGGAGACCTCTCCAGCTGGACTCTCTCAACCCATCGCCGTGGATGGTTTTCATTTGGATGGTTTCATATGTATGTCATTCCTAGACACATTGACCGTATGTCATACCTACTCACCCCTCATATTTTTTTCCTTCCCAGAATTTCGTCCCCTTCCTTCCCCCTAAAATGACCCTCCACACAGCATCCCCAAAGATGACACATGCCCTAAGGGAGTTTTTTCATCAGGGCCTTTTTCACAACCAAAATTACTTTTGGATACCTACATTACTTAAATTGATTATTGAGTGACATAAAAATAAGATTGTAGTTACGATTTACGATTAGGTAGGATTTTCGGTAAAAAAAGAGATCAGACGTTAGATTCCCGGTGCGACCGTTACTTTATATATTTTTTCTGTGTCGTGTTCTTTTTCATGTTTCGTTTAGATTTATTAGTGTTAGATATCTTATTTATCAATGGTACATTACATTGATGGGTTTTAACCTTCAAAAGGTATACGATTAAAAATTACATCCACGTTTGTTTAAGTTTCCTTCATTGCAGAGCAGTAATCAAAATGTGAAACAATATAGTTTTCAAAATGAGATCTGTAGTGTTTCCATTTAGTTTATTTCTTACAGCCGTTGTTCCCAACTTTCCGATCGAGCAAGCTGAGCCTCCGATCAGCTAACTGATTTGTTTATAAATAACGCTCGATTCGCCTGTTGGCCGGAGATTTGCGCTGGGAAGAACGTATTTGTGCATTTGAGGAGTGTTGAGCCAAAATTTCGGCTCAACAGTTGATCAATATGATTGGGAACAATGGCCGTAAGTCTTCTAAGAATTTCAGATCGCTTACGTACTCTCAAACATCTATGATGTAAGTATCAACACCATAAATCAAGCAATGATGGAATAAAACCATAAATAATCATTACCAACACTAAACTTATTGACAAGTTAGCATTACATAACCTCTTACGATGCCCTATGTAGGTATGTAGTTACTTTTTAGTCATGTTAAACTCGTGTCACAGTTTGATCATATGGATATATTTACTAGTGCTGTAAGCATTAATGACACTACTAAACACTCAGCAAGCTAACACAGCTGGTGTACTGTTTAAGGTGATAATTTGTCAATGGAAATGGTGTCACATACAAAAATAAATAGACTATTTATATGCGGGTAACCCTCGTTTGAAGGAAAACAATTTAAAACGAGTTCATATGTATGTTTGTACACAAATGCTTTAAAGTTTACACACTCAGTTCGGAGATGAAAAATATTATTTAGCTTTTTTCTTTAATTTAAAACAATTTAAAACGAGTAATATACGAGTTTGTACACAAATGGTTTAAAGTTTACACACTCAGTTCAAAGATGAAAAATATTATAGATATAGCTTTTTTCTTCAATTTAAAACAATTTAAAATGCGTTATATACTAGTTTGTACATGAATGGTTTAAAGTTTACACACTCAGTTCGGAGATGAAAAATATTATATAGCTTTTTTCTTCAATTTAAAACGAGTTATATACGAGTTTGTACACAAATGGTTTAAAGTTTATACACTCAGTTCGGAGATGAGAAATATTATATAACTTTTTTCTTCTCTATTTACTTTTTTTCCTAAAAAACTTTCATTTGTTTCCTAAAAAACTTTCGAAAGTATGGTGTCATGTCAATTTCGTAATGTATTTTTTTCCGATCTTAAAATCGTCGTTGCTGCCAATACTCATTTAAATGCCAAATAATTTGACAAGACGTCGTACTGCTTTTTTTCCAAAAAAATTCTTGTTTTTACATTAACCCCACACAAGGAACCCGAGGAAAATAACTTGCATCAGCTCTTATGTCGTCTTTCGGGATACCGTGTGGAGAGTTTTTTTAAGGAAAGAAAGGAGTTGAAGTACTGGGAAGGAAAAAAGGATGAGAGTTGGGTAGGAATTTTGGGGGCAGTGTGTCCAGGACGTATGACTCTATCCCTACCATTTCGGTGCAAGGTTATGGGTTGAGTAAGACCAGCTGGAGAGGTCAAAGGGTCTCCCACAACCAGTCTCTGTCGGTCCAACCTGCCACGCAGTAGGTGATTTGGCCAAAATAATCCGCCGCCAAGACCTAGACAAACCCCCACGAAGGTTTCTACATATATTGATGAGCTCTGGCGTTATGAAATTAGTGTAAAAATTTTGCGATAACTGGCGCGCGATTTGTTTTGAAAAATGGTTGTAATTCATGGAATTTAGCGACAGGAAACGATAGGGGGGAAGGCGGGGAAGGTGGAAGGGAAATGGGTGAAGGGGTGGGGGGGGTTTGCGAGATTGGGGAAGAGTGGCGGGGGAAGGCGGGGAAGGGCTCACGGGAGGGGAAGGGGACGAATGGTATACGTTTAGGACACGCAAGGATAAAAAATTTCTTTATTTAAATGGTATTGCAGCGCATGCCGGAAAATCGCTAGTTATGTAATAAAAATATACATTATAAGTAGGTTATTTACTTATAATTTATTTACATTTAAAATGTTATTAACCCAAAGTATAACATTTTAACGCTAGACATCTAATGTGGTAAATAAAAAAAATCTTTCCAAATAATCCTAAGTAAATTTCCACCAGAACTTCTGCGAATCACTTGGCCTATTGGAGCTTTTGCTCTGACGTAAAATATCAATGACAAATAAAAGAGATGAATAATTCTCCCGCCATTATTGACTTAACCGAAAGCTTTTAATAGCGACGGGATCAGTTACCTCGTCATCAATCACTTGGGATTCACCACTTATAATCGAGTGCTTTATCGAACACGTTTGCAGGAAAAAATAGATGGCGTTCTATTTTTGAAAAATATGCGGAAATTCGTGACGTAATGCTTTGGTAATGGATGTGCCAAATATGATCGAAAAGTACAAATATGATCGAAACTATGCATATGGTTAGGCATTATAATATGTTTTTTGTTTGCTCGAAAAAATTAATAATATATTTTTTATATTACACAAATGGTTGTTTGACAGTCTTTATGGATGATGGGACACTAATATAATGTATTGTTAGAATTACACTGACGTTGTAGTCATAGAAACTGTCTCTTGGAAAATATCGTCATGGAAACTGTTTATATTTTTTTTTTTAAATATGTTTATTCAGTTTTAATTTTACAATATTTTATTTTACAAATCTTACGAAACTGATCAGTCAGTTTGATTGTATATATGAAAAAACATCCTCTCCATTTTTTGGGGGTTGGAGCATACTTGCTTTTTGATTGTGAATTATATTTCCGTTGTGTAAAGTTGACTACGGAACTATTGCGGATCTCAATATTATCAAGAATTGTGCTGGTGATCTGAACGTGAATTGGAATTACAGGGGGGCCTCCTATATTTACAGAGAACGACATACAATATTGGTGTTCCTGTTTTTCCATTGAAATTGTAACAGATAGCCATTTTTGTTATATATTATTGTACGCGCAAATAGATTCATAATCATGTTTTTTAGTATTACGCTCAGAGAGATCTGAGGCTATTTACACGCCCCAGGCTCGCATATTATAATAAACTTTCGAACAAATGCGTAATACCTAAATGACATTGAATAATTGTATAGGGACCCGAAGAGTAGCGAATAGAGTTTCCAATATTTTTCGTACAATTTATAAAATATGGGACCAATAGTATTGATAACAATAAATGGTATTATGGAATGTATGTTAATTAAAGTTTATTCTACAAAGGGATGGAATATTATAATGTGCTGAAGGAAAACATAAATGTTGTTATATTGTTAAAATTAAAAAATATTGTCAGAACCACATAACGAAAATTAAAATATACTAGTATGTTAAGTTATAATTAGTAATTCATAAACTTAAATTTACAAGTAACTACAATAAAATAAATTAAATTGATTTTTTCAAAGATGCATAGCTCAGGATAAAAATGACATTGTGGTTGTTGGTTCCTTTGATCTGAAAAAAAGAATTAGACAGTTAAGGTTGTGCTAGTTTGATAATGCTAGAGCTAAAAAAAAAAGATAAACACCATTGTTGTGGTGTAAAAAAACAAAAGCAGCAAATTTAATCTCACTGAAAATGGCGATGATTTCTTTGAGAGTTTATTGTTGAATTGGCAATTCCGTGTACAAGAACTATAATCACAACACATTCGCACATCCAATAGAAAAGTGGCGTAAGTCAAAATTTTCCATTTTACGTTTTATCTCTGAAAAGTAAAGTGATTGTGATTATCTATGCCCAACGAAAACCGTATTTAAGACCCATTGACCAGCGGCTG
This sequence comes from Limnephilus auricula, assembly GCA_951813805.1. Lineage (NCBI taxonomy): Eukaryota > Metazoa > Arthropoda > Insecta > Trichoptera > Limnephilidae > Limnephilus > Limnephilus auricula. Next base: position 38,667,017 of record OX638389.1, on the reverse strand, counting down.
AGAACTTAAGTTCCAAAATGCTTGCAACTCTACAGGGAGGTTCCGATGAGAAAGATCGATTATTCCCCGTATAAAATTTTTTAAACTAAAAATTTAATATCGATTTATTTCATTAAAAACTTGCTTTAATATATACCTACATTCAAGTAAGCAATAAAAATGCTCGAAACGCATGATGATAAATTATTAAATATCGTGTACTTCTGGTAAGTATTTATGATTTTTCAATAATATCTAAACAAAACAAGAGTGTAAAAAAAATCTGAAATATTTTAGTTTGTAAGGCATTAAATAAATGGAAAAACTGCGGTATTTTTGTCACAAACCACGTTCTCGGATTTATTTTTTAATCATTTGAATTTAACTAAAATTAAAATTCTGAAAAGGATCTTTACTAGATTATTTATTGATTTATTTTGCTTTATGCTTTATATGATTTGAAATTTGTGTTGTATAATACAGTATTTCGTTTGAAAATTTAACAAATCTGCCAACGACCAACGGTTTAGCATTATTAAAAATAAACTTAGTTTTTCAAAATTTTAAAAGTGCGTTTACCAGATAAAATAACAATCTTTCAAAATCAACTTATGTTTTTTTTTTAGTCAATACGTCTAAAATTTGATTTATAAAGGACAAATTTCCGGTATTGTCTGGTTATACCTCTTAAGTTAGATCACTCCATCTCCGCAAGATACCTCAAATATCTCATTGACGGTACCGCTTGTTCATTTTATTTTCGCTCTCCTTTAAATTAACATTTTGTCGTTGTGTGTTTATGTCATTAAAAAAAGTAGACATATTTTTTAACCTCTGCAATAATTGTTTTATGAGGTTAAACTTAATTTTTTTTAAATAAATACACATCATCGAATATAACACATTCTCCGAAGTTTGCTTGTCAGCATTATTCATTCATCCAAAATTTCTGTGAACATAAAAACTAAAACGGTGATCCGTTTCAGAATGTTATGTTTTCGAGATGAATGGTGTTTAGTGTATGGGTTTAGTTTACGTTCAGAAGTTTACGACTTTGCATTAGGAGCTTTAAAAACCGACTAATGTTTGATGGCTTCAAGAGCAAAGCTAATAAAACACAAACTTGATTATATACAAAAAATACAATAGGAATAACTCTAAGAAAAAAGCAAGACTTTGTGAATGAAGTCGTAGTATTTTTGTTCAATAGAAATTTATTATTAGATGGAATTCTTGAAAGCACTCGTTAATTATTTTTGCAAAAAAGCTTTATTTCGCGTTACTGAGAACTTTTATGAGCAATTTCTCGGTTTACAATTTGGAAGGCGGGTTTGGGTATCGCCTCCCCAGAAACCATTTAATGGAAAACCAAAAGGTCACCCAAAGTGATTCGCTACGTTTGTTGACTTAGCAAGGGTGTTCAGGTTAATGGGATGAAGCTTGTCCGGGTCTTGGCGGTGGATGCATCTGACCATTAACTGCGTGGAAGGCTGGGTCGAGAGAGACGGGTTGAAGGAGACATTTTGACCTCTAGAGCCAGAAACATCGCCTTACATCGCAGTGGGAGGTATGCATTCATACGTCCGTCACTCCTGGAAACATTGACACCCAGATTCCTACCCACTCCTGATACTTTTTTGCTTCCCAGATTTTCATATCCTTACTTTCCTCAAAATATCCCAACACAGCATCCCCAAAGGTGACGTAGGCCCCGAGGGAAATTATCTTCCTCAGAGCCTCCTATGTGGAGCTAATGTAAAAAAAGTAATCGATATAATATAATAATATGAGCTTTTAGCGGGCTTAATGTCAAATAAACATCTACAAAACTACAACTTTGCAGGAGACTCAACACCTGCAACAAGTCTCCTGTAAAGGTGAATTTCTCTGGATAACTTTGTTTCCCTTCAAACTCTAGTTTTATACATTTAATTAATACTTTGTAGGTGAGGAAGCTGAGATATCCCAAAAGACCCAAGAGATCCCTGGTGTTGGAGAGTCCCATACTATATAGGAGAGCATCCGTTTGACATGTCTCTCGACTATTCCAACGCCGGTAGTTCATTCGGGGTTGTTAAAAAGACATTTAATGATTTGATAACGGAATTCCGAAAATTTGGAAATGAACATTGGGTTTCCGGATGACACTAACGCTGTAACTATCAAGTCCACTGATGGTCATGACACGCTTACCCTTAATCCAATATCATAAAACTAACCGCTTATCAGAAAGTAGCGAATAAAATCTCTCATCTTGAGTGGTTTAGCGGTTTTTATAACTTTTAAATGTTAGAAATGTCACGACAACGCTTTTTGGTAGGTACATTTGTTTTATAAGTTATGCAGGTACATTCATAGAAACCAAGGAGATACACTAGCGGTCATTCAAATTGTCCTCCAAAGTATTTTCTGAATTTCATTGGTCTTTAATTTAAAAAAAATTGTTATTTTCTTAAAGTATTGTAAAAACATTATAGGTATTAAGATTTTTATTGGTATTTCGGCAGAAAGCAGTCACTTTGTGGTTTGAAATTTTATTAATACCGGTTGGTTTCGCTTAACACAAGCATCATCAGGGGGCAAATTAAAATAATCAAATAAATACAAAATACACACAATCACAACATTTATAAAAACGTTACAAATACATTATTCTAGACAACATAATAAATTGTACACAAATACTATTAAGACTAAAAGTGCATGGCAAGAGAAGCATTGGCCACGAGGGTATACAAATATATAATCTCCTTCCAGACAGCATAAAAACGGAGAAGAATATTCTTTTTTATTCATAATATATTTATATTTAAAGCTAAGAGTATATTGTCCTCCACGCTAGGAGTTCACCTATGATGTAGAGGACATTTTTCAATTGTAAATTATAATTTGTACATAGTAACGCAAACAGTGGGCTAAGTTACAATATATAAAAAGAGAAACAATAAAATGTAAAATCGCATTCTACTTAGTTTCAACAAAATAAATATAAATATCTTTTAAAAAAAAACTGTTTAATCTTAAGTTGTTAGAGCAAAATTAAAAATCACCACTTTGTAGTTTATGTAAGAAAGTGAAATGTTATATTTCTTATAACTTAACAAATAAATAAAAAAAATGAAAATTACAAAAATATTGTGTCAGCTTATACATATAGATAGAGACAAAACATAACATGTTATCTCACACAATGTATTTTTTTATTAGTTTAATTTGAAACCTGATGATTAAGCAAAACCACTCGGTATTAATAAATTAAATATAACTTCGTGGTTAAAAACAAAATAAATGTTTTATTTAATTATTTGTGTTAAGTTCGCTCTATATTTCACCCTGCTAATTACTGATAGCTCGCCTTACAATGTGGTTCTCGGTAATATATTTAATGATTATTTAACAAATCAGGAAGATCCCGACACCAAAATGCCATAAACATCATAAAAAAAACCCAGGAATCGCAAACCCAGCAAGTTTGTGGGGTATATCCTAATACATCCTTCATGCTATCAAATTTCCAACTACATCAAATTTTATGGTAGAAGAAGTCGGGGACGTTCGAGGAAAACATGATAATAGAAGAGTATGTATGAGATGATGTTCGAATTTCAATGAGGCAAAGAGTGTGTTGTTTGGCGATCCCCCCTTCTGCCTACCCCCCATGGGAAACGGCATGACGGTTAGTTAGTAAAAATTTTACACATCGTGCATAATATTTACATTGTAAGATTCTTTTGCTGAGAGCTCCGTTTTACCATCAATTAATAATCCATTGTCGTGTATATATGTAGATAAATCATTGAGGTTTTCATTTTATCTGTAGAGTGACCAAATAATGAAAGATATAATAAAAATAAAACACTTTTTAGTTTTAAAAACCACGATATTTATTAATTTACTTTACCGACCGGTTTCGCTTTACTCAAGCATCTTCAGGGTACAAATTAATACTGAGTATTTAAAAAAAAGTGTTTTATATTTATTAATTACTAGCTGACTGGGCAAACTTCGTACCGCCTCAGAATCAATAAATGCTGTGTTTAATTTATTAGATGTTCGAATTGATTCAAATTATGTCGACCAACGCACATTATTTGAAAAGCCGTTCCGTACAAAATACATGAAATTTTTTATTTTCTTCATAATTATTTTTCCCGTCATTTTTCAGATGTTTTAATGGTTATTCTGTTAATCAGGACGGAGACAAATCCAACAAACCAATGATCATAAAAACCGGTCCAGCCGTTCTTGAGTTATAAATGGTGTAACTAACAAGACTTTGTTTTATATATTAAGATGTCAAACCACAAAGTGATTGCTTTCTACAATAATAATGAATTTTTTTTTTAAATTTTATTCTTATGTTTTGAGAGGACCGTTTTTCTGCCCGCCAGTGTATTTGTGTTTGATATCTTTGTAAACGGTTCGAGATAAACCGACATTCTTCTTCCATCGAGCGGTTTCGGAATCCCGATGTAATTATTTCATTAATGTAATTTGCTTTGGTTGGATGCTTCGATCATCAATGGCCCCCCTTCATAGCTGCGGAGTACCTATCTCTTTCTGTACCATTTACCAAACCACATGAGACAATTATCTTTGTTGTTTGTTCCTCAATGGATACTAAATGATTCTAAGATGCTCACATTACGCAATTTAAGTATCTGCGAACCTCAATAGATCAATTGTATCTTAATGATTACGTTGGTATCTTTTACTATGAGAGGTTGACTGCCATTGTGCCCTCGGGTATGGGTTATTTGCATAATTGGGAACCATTTGCTGAATAATCAACACCTCTGCCACAAGTTACCACAAGCGTTTCGCTATGTTTGGGACTTATACTATCTACACACCATGCTGCGAACAGCAGCTTTTGGCAGCTGGCTAAAAATCGAAGGTTGGAGGATGTCTCCCGTCTCTTTTTTTCCCATGCGAACCCGTAACACTCTGTTTCACGTTGACTGCAAATTGGAAGAAACCGTCTGCCGTTAGTACCAACCGATGAAAAGAGATGGTGATATTGAATTTGTTGTGTTAATAAAAGAGACAGAAGACAACGTGAAACAGAATGTTACGGGTTCGCACGAGGAAAAGGGAGACAGGAGACAATAGCCAGATGCTAACAGCCGGCTGTTCGCAGCACCGTGTGTAGAGCCCATTAGCGGGGGTGCCCAGGTTCATGGGGTGAGGTTTGTCTAGGTCTTGATGGCAGATGAGTCTGCCCACCAACTTCGTAGCAGGCGGGTTCGTTGCCTTTTGATCTCTCCAGCACGAATTTTTCGAAACACCATCTTGCGCTGCAGTGGGAGGGATGGATTCATACGTCGTCATTCCTGGACCCACTCACCCCCAGATACCTAGGCATCTCCACACAGCAGCCCCAAAGATGAAATAGGACCTGAGGGAAATCGTTTTAGAGCCTCCTGTGTGGAGATAAAATAAATTAAATAACATAAAATAAAATATTAAAACCTGTAAATTATAAAATACAATATATTTTTGAGTTACTGCCACACTAACTTTAAATAACCGGTAAAATTTATATTCGAGTAATACAATAATCTAAATTCAAAAAAATATTGTGAATATTTAAACATATGCATAAATTATGCACGGAGAAAAATGTTATTCTAAAATACGATCATTTTATTCGTAAAAACGGTTAAAAACGGGACTGAAGTTTTTACGAACAAATTTACAATGTTTCAATGTTTATGGCGGGAACATGTAAGAATAATTTGTTGGTATACGTAATTTCGTATACGTATATCAACAAATTATTCTTACATGTCCCGCCAATAAACATTGAAACACTGTTAATTTGTTCGTAAGAACTTCAGTCCCGTTTTTAACCGTTTTTACGAATAAAATGATCGTATTTTAGAATAACATTTTTCTCCGTGTGATTACTCATTATTTATATTACCTAAAAAGACCGAACTAATTTAGCTTTGTATGAACTATGAGAATGAGTACGTACCTATAAATACGTGAACTAGTAGGTCATATTCGTGTTCGACAAAAACATAAAAAATATAATCCAATCACCAAGCGATGACGTTTTCGAAACGTTGAGTCAATTCAATTTATTTTAACTCTCAAAACACAAGTAAAGTCATAACAACTTTTTACAACAGTGTCGATTAGTTTCACTTATAATGGTCGAGTAGTTAGTTACTCATGGTTTTATCCCAGATATTTGCATACAGCTTTATATTGTTTGAAACCTTAAATATCCGGCTGACTTATTCAAAGCACTTCTCAGTAAATCAATCAAGATGACTTGCACACCGTTGATAAAGAAAAAAATACGGGAATGAGATCACAATTGAATGATATCATAAAAATGTCATAGCCTGTTTGTAATAAATTGGGCCTAGGTGAGACAGAAAGATGTAATTTGTCTATAATGTGCAGTTACGGAGTCTTGGATTTGGCCGACTTGGAAAATGGCACCTGTTCAATTATTTTTTTATTGCCTCAATTGTGGGTTTTAAACCTAAATATCTTAATTTTGTGATTGAGATTTTAAAATTTAACTGCACGCAATAAACGACGATTCGCTATGAAACAATCTAATTTTTTTATATTTTTTTGCAACTTGTAAATTTTTATTTTTAAATTTTTAATTTAATGAGTTAAACCTCAAATTATAATATTTTAATTAATGAAGATAATATTAGCGAAAGTCAATCGAAAATCCGAAACAGAAAAATCAGAAAAAGATACGGATACATTTGGGACTCGATTTCGGATTCTGTTTCGGATTTTCGATTGACTTTCGCTAAATTTAAAAAATAAATTAAAATTTAAAAATAAACTAAATTTCTTCATTAATTAAAATATTATAATTTGAGGTTTAACTCATTAAGTTAAAAATAAAAATATTTAATCCTAGACTTGCAGAAAAAGTCAATAGATGTCGCATATTAATAAAAAGTGATAAAATTTATCCTGACACTATCTAGATGGCATTTAGTTCGAGTTGAATCTTGCAATCATACATAAAGATAGCAGCCAATAAAATGCGTTAAGAAAATGAAAATAATGTTGGTGGTTCTCAGTCGAAGTATGATACAGTTAAAAAATGACCGAATCGGATAGGGATACGTTGGCGCAGTGGATAGCGCGTTGGCCCGGATTGCCAGAGGTCCTGGGTTCGAGTCCCAGATGTATCCGTATATTTTTTTGTTTCGGATTTTCGATTGACTTTCGCTAATATTTTCTTTACTAATTAAAATATTATGTTTTATGTTTTTATTAAAAAAGGGACAATTGAATAAAAAATAAATAATTATTAACATATTCTTCATTCATTACACAAGTCGTCAAACTTTTCCTCAAATTCCTGTCCCAAAGGTGTAGCTATAACATTCACGTGGGTTCAAATAGATAAAATGCCAAATGGTGGAGTTACAACAGAACGTAGCTAAACTCTGTCAATTAACATTAATTAAAAATATTTCCGTTAATTTTTACAGGTAGGTACCGACAACCAATTATTGTACAATAATGCCTTTTACATGGGTTCACACAGATAAAATGCCAAATGGTGGAGTTACAACAGAACGTAGCTAAACTCTGTCAATTAACATTAATTAAAAATTATTTCAGTTAATTTTTACAGGTAGGTACCGACAACCAATTATTATACAATAATGCCTTGTTTACAGGTAGGTACCGACAACCAATTATTATACAATAATGCCATTTACATGGGTTCACATAGATAAAATGCCAAATGGTGGAGTTACAACAGAACGTAGCTAAACTCTGTCAATTAACATTAATTAAAAAATATTTCCCTTAATTTTTACAGGTAGGTACCGACAACCAAATATTATACTATAATGCCTTGTTCTTGAAGTGTAATTTGAAACTCATGCAAGCAATGTTTTGCATTGCTAGCAATCTAGACTCACCTAACAACTGATGTATTAGAGGTATACGTGACTATTCATTTAGAAATGATAATATTATAATAAACGCAAGGCGAATAAAATCTTCATCTGTTTCAACTCGTGCCGCTTTTTCTTTATCTTTAGTGCAGTGTTTAGAAAACGTACGTTTTAAATATAAATAGTTTAATTAAATATTATTATTATTAAGACATATTTGCGTTTCAATGATATGATTTTTATTCCACAGAGGTTGTGCGATGTTTGCAATACACATTATGCTTAGACAACCCAATATAATATCGCACATCTCATAGAAAAGGGTCGTAAGTCATAAATTTCTGTTTTATAACATTTTATTTTTATCTCTGAATTAAGTAGAGTGATTGTAATTATCTATGCCCCCCGAAAACATGACTCATCTCTTCAAGATGTCGCTAGTGACATTCATTTGTTTTCGCTCTCCTGAAAAATAGACTTTCTTGACTTACGACACTTTTCTACGGGATGTGCGATATATATATTTTTAATAAAATATTTTAAATACGGGGTGTTTAGGTACGTGCTTGACTTACTTGGGATTAACCAGTGATTCCTTACATTATTCGGAAAAATGTAAGTAAATGAAACTTTGGTCTCCAGTGAGTTTTTTTTTGTTTTTTCAACTAAAAACATTAAAATTCACTAAATATTGGACAGTTAGGGTCGGGTGAGGTGTTAAGCGGTTACTCTGCTGCAGTGGCGGTTCGTGGTCTTTTTAAAGGGGGGTTCAGAAATTCAAGAGAAGAATGATATATTGTCTAATCAAAATTTACTCTTGTCACACAAATTAAATAAAGTTAGTGGGGGGGGGGGGGGGGGGGGGTACCTAAATAGGTACTATTGTTTTTAAATAACTTGACACTCCTCGACACAATTATTAAACAACCAAAATGGTTTTAGAGGATTTAAATTGTTTAATGGTTTTTACAACACTCAATGTCACTCATTAGCGTTATTTTTTGTATATAACACTGTATTCCGTCATTGTGTGAAAAAATTAGGACAGAATATTCGCGACAACCGATAAACGCAACCACTTTCAATTTGAAAGCCGAAACAATACTAGGAAAGCTCAACACAAAATTCCATAACTAGCGACGTTGTTTGCCGAAACTTTAGTAAATGTACTCGTAACTAAGGGATATAAAGACTTATCTATAAAAAAAAATACGAAAACAGAAGTCAAAATCGGTCCACTTCAATAGTAGATTTACAAATGCCATTAGTAAACGGTTGGAGAAATGCAGAAACAAGAAAATAAAAAATGTACAAAAATGACTACAAAGTTAAATACCATAATATATAACATTTAACTTGCATCCGTCGGTGCAAAAGTCGACCGTCAGCCGGTCATCCTGCGACAATCTCGGGCTTCGTTTCGGCGAGACTCGTCAAAGCTCGGAGGTCACGTGACATCTTGACTCGTGAGCAGCGCACCAAGCTGCGTAGTTTTTTCCATTCTACCGTCACAGCGATTCGTATCGGCTATGATTTTTCGTATGGACAAATGTGTGCGGATCGCAACGCGCACAAAATGGGAATAGATAGGTACCGTATTTATCGGTGGCGCGAGTTTTAAAGACGGAATTTTAATGTCGAGCTATCTGTGAAGCGCTTATATTACTATTCAACAAGATTGTTTTATTTTATCATCTTTTTTATGGGAGTTCACCGCACAACCGCACTTTAGAGAAAACCGCCACTGCTCTGCTGAATGACCTGTGAGGAAATGTGGAAAAAATTGTTAAAAAAAAATGACAAAAAAAAGGTACCGGAGGCCAAAATTTCATTAACATTTTTAACTCCAAATAATGTCAGAAATCACTGGTTGAAGTACGTCCCTTAACACCTTGTATAATAGATACATAATACGATTCAATTTGTTTATTTTATAAAGCAGATACAAAGTCTTTTTCTCACAAACAATTAGCTCTTCTGTATGACGTGAAATTTGCAAAAGTCTTCTGTATGTAGGACAACTTTTTTCAGCTTTAAAACTCATTTTCATCATGAGTTTTGAAATATCCATTTATTTTACATTGTGTCCAGCGGTCGCCAGTTAGATTCTCGTCGGAAAACAAAAATAATTGCACATAATATGAATTTAAATACGCATTTAGACATTTTCGAACGGCGTTCACGAAGTTGGTTGGTTCATAGATAAAAATGATTTTTTAAAACAATTTCAGCTAATTAAAAAAATACGAAATAAATTGAAGCTGCACAGAGGACAAAATTGGTCAAACAATAGCACCAAAGTCAATTGAAGTTAATTTTTAAACAGCTACACAGTTTGGTCCATTCATTTACATATACCTATATATATACATTAAAATATTGGTATAAACATTACTCTTGTCTAAAAATAAATTGGTAGAACATTTACGTACAATAAGCTAATATCGAATTCAGTGTTTGCATTAAGAAGGTGATTTTCGTATATTAACAATAGAAACGTTAGTTGGGTACCTGCTTAGGTAATAGGTTATACTATTCGATTCTATGATTATCGTCGAGAAAAATTGTGATCAGTTAAAAATTAAGAGTTGATAAAAATATACATGTATACATGACGTACTTCATTTACTTTAACCAGTGATTATTTAGAGTTGTGGTTCCCAAAATCTTTTGGCCTATGGACCATTTTTCATAGTCAAAATTTGCCCGTGGACCCCGGGATGCGTGATCCCGCCAAAATTCCCAAGCAATAAAACCATCCATTCCGGAGGGAGGGGGGGGGGGACTAGAGAATTTCAGGAATCATACACTTAACGGACCCCCAGGCACCCGGTGTACACCATCCATTCTGGGAGGGGGAGGAGAATTTCAGGTTATGAATTTTATATTTTAATTAAGACGTAAAATTCGCAAATAATTTGTGCATCGATATTTATAATAACTTCCATATTAATAAAAATCACTTTGGGAACCACTGGCCTACATTTATAGGTATAGCTAAGACATAAATTTTGTTCTTTACTTTCTAAATCAGATAAAAAACTTGTGAACCCCCATTTTGTTATCATGACAACGTAGACCCCCATCGAGTCTCCCGTGGACCCCTGGGGGTCCACCTGGACCACTTTGGGAATCACTGATTTAGAGTAAAGGATGTAAATGAAATTTTGGTGATATTTTTTATGTTTTTATCTATTATATATTTTTATAATCCCTAAACAATCAAATTTAGATCAAAACGATACGTTTTATAATAATTTATAAACATTATCCGATGACTCAAAAATAACAAAGTTTATTTTATTAAAACATTGAGGTCACAGTTAATTCAAATACTAGCTTAAAACAATTTCACATCATGTGTTATAACAATATAAAATGGTTTTAGTAAATATCAATATTTTAAATACAAGGTGTTAAGATGATACCCGGTGGTGCAGAAATAGATTTTACTAAAATATTGCTGTCACTGTTGCTCTTACTCCACCGGTTATTGAGCGAAAGGGACAATGCACTGACACCTAACTAAAATGGAGGTTTTGTATTCCCCACTTTTCTCCTCCAAAAGTGGACTGATTTTCAATTTTTTTTTACCACTACATAAGAAAAAACTATTCTATGTCTGTACGTTTTGCTTTTTTTAAAAAAACATTGTCTGGTTTGTATACTGAACATCTTTTGACGGCGTTTAAACCAGTAAATTTTATTGATTTTTGGAAGGTCATAACTTCTATAAAAAGTAACTTATCAAAAAAAACAAAAAGTACCGACACGCTAGTAGTTGATATCTATTTTATGCAAAAACAATATTTTCTCTAGGGTTAAAATCCAGAGAGATAAATAGGGAATACGTTTGTATGGAAAAATCACCGCCGGGTATCCTCTTAAGGTACGTCCTTGACTTACTTTAACCACTGATTCCTGACATTATTTGGAGTAAAAAATGTTAATGAAATTTTAACCTCCGGTAACTTTTTTTATCATTTTTTTTCCGCATGCCGTCACAGGTCATTCAGCAGAGCGACCGCTCAACTCCTCACCCGACCCTAACTGTCCAATATATAGTGATTTTTAATGTTTTTAGTTGAAAAAAAAAACAACAAATCTCACTGGAGACCAAAGTTTAATTTACTTACTTTTTTTCCGAATAATGTCAGGAATCACTGGTTAATCCCAAGTAAGTCAAGCACGTACCTAAACACCCTGTATTTAAAATATTTAACAATTTTTTTTAATATTTTTTTTTTACAAAAACATTAAAAAAATCGTAGGTGTTGGACAGTTGGGGGCTGGTAAAATGGTGGCGCAGTTACTCGGCTGAGTGAGCAGTGACGTCATGTTAAAGAAAAAAAAAGTTGGGTTATAAAAATAATAAAAATGTGATCAAATAAGTCACCGGAGACCAAAATTTCATTAACATTTTTTACTCCAAATAATGTCAGGAAAAACTGGTTAAAGTAAATCAAGTACGTACCTTAACATCCTGTATACATAGTGTAAGGGTAAGTAGGTACCCGACGGATTAACCAGCGATTCCTGAGCATACTTGGATTAAAAAACGTAGATGTCATTTTACTTTTCGGTAATATTTATTTTCAATTAAAAACAAAACAAATGTCTTTCTATCTATGGATAATTGATTAGGTGCTAGAAGACAATCTGATACGAGAACGATTTTTTATTTTTTGTATGAATACTGCAGTGTCGTTGAATGACACGTTGTTTAAGTTGTTTTTTAAATATGCCGCACGGAGAAAATTGTTATTCGAAAAAACGATCATTTTAATAGAAACGAGGGACTGACGTTCTTACGAACAAATTAACAGTGTTTCGATGTTTATTGGCGGGAAAATGTAATTTCGTACGTATACCAACAAATTATTCTTACATGTTCCCGCCAATAAACATTGAAACCCTGTTAATTTGTTCGTAAGAACTTCAGTCCCGTTTTTAACCGTTTTTGCTATTAAAATTATCGTATTTTCGAATAACATTTTTCTCCGTGCGTTAGGCTTATAGCTTATGTCAAGTTCCGACAGATCTCCAGCGGCAAGAGTAGTTACACCCGGCTAGTAAACCCTGTCGACCATAGCTCAAGCTCTCAGAGTCAAATCCTAGACAGTTATAGTCGAACGTCAGACCCAGAAGTATAAAATATTGTAAACCCGTAAATATAATTAATAAACCGTAAGGAAAATTATTATTAAACAAAGCTGAATACGAACAAAGACATGATGTATCAAAATCATTACTATATAACTCTGTAAATTTATTATCTGTTCGTGCTGTATTGTGGTTCAAAATTGCGAATCAGCATACATCTCAATCTGAGTATAATAAAATAGTGGTACATGTTCATAATACAAGACTAACTGCAAACGATGGACTTGTTATTCCCAGGGGTGCTAGCATAGTCCATCGATAAGGATCGGTAGGATAATTGTCGGTAACTTCTCATCGTTCCCTAGACCAACTGCAGATCGCTAACGAGTAGGTGACAGTTCACAATGACTATGTGTCCCTAATATATTCGATATCAACTGTTGTTTGTACGTTAGTGATCTGCATTTGTCCTAGGGAACGAAGAGAAGTTACCGACAATTATCCTACCGATCCTTATCGATGGACTATGCTAGCACCCCAGATACCTAAATAAATACGATCAAAGAACTCTAGAATACCTCGTACCAATAATTTACAACATGTTACCCAATTCAATAAAAAACTGTGAATTGACTTTCAGAAGAAAATGTATGCTAAAAAAATGGTTATGTGAAAGAATTTTTTTGTACTAACCTCCGTATTTCTAATTTTCGTTTTTAATGTTTTTTCCATTATTACAATCTTTTTTCTTTTTCTTTCTTTCGTTTTTCCTCTGCTCTTTATTTTTATATATGTAAAAATATGTGGATGAATGTATATATATAATGTAATAATGTGTATATTTTATGTACATGTTTAAATTTTCTAAAATGTAATTATTAAAAGAACCCGTTGTCAAACTGATATAAATCAGTTTAACGGGACTTAATGTAAAATTATGTAAAAAAAATAATGTTAAAAAAAAAAATATTAAAAAAAAACCAGTTGGTAGCAAGGACTGTAGATGAGGCAAACAAAACAAATACAAATATTCAAAATATGAACTTTGTTTTAATTGGGACGCAGGTTGGGCATGTCTGATTCATACAAAGCGCGTTTTGCTACGTATTGTTCATGTATTACACAGGTATCAGATTTACTCGACCTGATAAACCATTATGTGGCGAGGTGTAAAACTAATATGGCGCGTGTGATTTTCACGATTGATGTAATGTGACGGCTATCTCATTATCCTATATTAAAAGTACCTGCGGAAGAAAATGACTGACGGTTTTAATATCGAATTCCGATGGGTAATTAGAATTTTTGATTTTGCTAAGGACGTGGGCTGTATTTATTTTGATAAAAAATAATGTGCTATATTTAAACATGTACTTTTACATTGTTATTTTATTCACATTTCTTATATTAATGTGACGTAGCCTATGAGTTACGTAACCTGGTATAAGACTAGATTAGAATTCTAGACAAATCAGTTTCAATTTTGAAAATGGCAAATAAATTCATTTTCTGTTAAAATATTATATTATAGGTAGGTACTTTGTCGCTTGTTTGAATTATTCTAACAAACGGTTTCAATTTTGAAAATTACACTTAAATTCAAAGCAAATCCGAGTTTATAGAACCGGAGTTACACAGACAAAAACACAACCGAAATTATTATTTTTATGTGAAAGCAGGAAGAAGTCGGGGACGCCCGAGGAAGGCACTCTCAAGGGCATCAATAGTAGGTGTAACATGCAACATCGAACATAATGTAAGTATGAAAGTGAATGAAGCAAGGAGTGTGTGCGAAAACAATGTTTACCTACAATGAAAATACGAGAAATGTACTTAACGTCATGATAAACACAGAATCCAACAAAAGATTTCCGTGAGATGTTTTTATTTCATCAGAACTCATGCAAAGTGCATACACCTGCTTAAACAAACAAAGAAAAAATGCAACAGTATTATGGTTTGCTTTACCCAAGATTTTGCTGTTAAAAGAAAATAATTAGATGAAATTTTCTTGAAAAGTAATATTATGTCCTAGTTTTCGACCAGTTTCCGTAAGGACCCTCGTTTCATATTTAGGTGAAAAGGGACGTATTCCGCTTTGGTACCAATTTTCCTCAAGTTTAAGATGGCGGACAATATTTAAAACTAGCAGTGAAAAACCCGCTTTTCGGGCAGTTTAAGAGGTTAGACTTTACGCCATACGCCGAAAGTTTAGGTATTTATTGTTCCTAACTCTGTCCCACTCAGATGAAGCTCACACATACAACTGCACACAACAATACTGAATAGCTCGCACGCTCGCACACTCGACTAACACGTGATACAGTGTCCCCGGTCCCCGCATAATATCATATTCTCATTTCGAGCGCCTTGCTGCAAATCATCTAGGTAGGTACCTACCATTCGGAATTCGGAAGTGTGTATAATTATTAATTATTATTTGTTATTCGTAGTATTTAGATCTCGCCTGACTTGTGATACCTCAATCACATTGATAGGATAATATAATCAATTAGTGAATGTTCGGCAATAACTAGATAAGTGATAATTCATGTAGGTATTGTTTATCATAATTTCCTGCGCTATTTAAAACTATAAAT
Organism: Limnephilus auricula; assembly: GCA_951813805.1. Lineage (NCBI taxonomy): Eukaryota > Metazoa > Arthropoda > Insecta > Trichoptera > Limnephilidae > Limnephilus > Limnephilus auricula. The sequence continues at coordinate 38,651,437 of OX638389.1, read as the reverse complement.
GTTATTATTATATTATGTTATTCATTTTGGTCGGCGGGTATAGGTACCGCCGCCCCGGGAACCATTTATTGGATAACCAACACCTCTGCCAAAGGCACCCCTTTAAGTTTTAGTCACCCTCTACGTTTGGTGACTTAGCCGGGGTGCCCGGGGACATGTGGTTAGGTTTGTCCGGGTCTTGGCGGCGGATGCGTCTGCCCACCAATTACGTAACAGGCCATATCAGGAGAGACTGGTTGAGGGAAATCTTTTGATCTCTCCGTTGGTCTCTCCCAGAACATCCCATTGCACCGCATTGGGATTTCCATGTTTGTTATTCCTGGAGAAACCGACCCCCAGATTCCTACCCACCCCTCATACCCTTTTCCTTCCCAGAACTCGCTCTCCTTCCTTTCCTTAAAATACCCTGTGCACAGCATCCCCAAAGATGACATAGGCCCTGAGGGAAATTATTTTCCTCAGGGCCTCCTGTGTGGAGCTAATGTAAAAAAAAATATAACTACATTGTGGTGGCTAAGGTGGTGATTGGTGATGATTTGCCCATTTGGTCGGCGGGTAATCGTAATAAATCACCGACATTGGTCTTTGTAGGCCAGTTCAAAAAAACAGACGAAATCTCAACAAAATCTTGTTTTTCTAAAATATCTCAAACAGTGCAAATTTTGCCCCCAGTAGCTGTGGCAAATACGTGGAACCTAAAATTTGCTACAATTATTTTAAATTTATTATTATCTTCTATCTCTCAAAAGTACTGATATGTAATAATCCAGTCAAGGAAGGAGGTGTGGAGTGCGTGAGCAGGTACCTAAGTGATTCCTTCATAAACTTGATAAGGGTGCTTAGGGTGTGAACATACCAAAAGTCCTGACGTCTAGGTGTCGAGCTAGGAGGGAAAGGGGGGGGGGATGGTCCCAATATTCGGGTTTCCGCTTATATCTCGAAAACGGTGGTCCGCGGGTAATTTTTTTTTCCATTACATGAATGCTCATAAAATTATCTTCAACTTTTATTCTATGTGTGATTTTCAAATTCCCAGCCGTTTTTGAGTTATACGCTCCCAAAAAATTGTATAGAATTAAATTCCCTTTCAGAATATATATATATATTTTTTTTTTTTAATAATTCAAAAAAGATACATAAATTACAAATACATTTTATACACTAATTAATTATATAATATATATGTTTGATGTACCCCCATAAAAAAGCAGGGCTTGTGTGTATGGGGGGAGGGGTGTTATTATATAGTTTTTATTTATTTGTTATGATTTAGTTCAGGTTTTGAGTGTGCTTTTTAAGGCGAGTTTTAAATTTTTTTAAATTGGTATTCATGTTTCTAATATTTTCTGGCAATGAATTAAAGAATTTTACTCCGAGATATTTATGATTTAATTGTAATATTGTTTTTTTACATTTTGGAGTAATTTATATATATATATATACATATGCAAATTAATCTCCAACCAGTCAACATTTACAGCAATTTTAAGTTTATTTATAATTTTAATTTTAAGTGTTGTCAATTTCAGAAAAAAACTTTTTTTTTTTTTTGAGATAATATATTACAAAATTATACATAATATTTATAATACATTATTCCCATTGAGTTTAATAAAACTCATTTCGGGAAGGACAACATTATACAATTATGAAAATTATTTTTACAAAAGAACACGAATTTAAAGGGCATTAAAAGGAAAATACACAGATGTTAAAACAGACTAGGCACACTTGATACAGTTAGTTGAATATTTCATAAATACATTTAGAAAGATATACAACAGTTAAATAAAAATTGTTAAATATGTCACTGGTTAATAAAGCTGCTAAAGATATTTAACTTACTATTGACACACAAATTTTGTTCGTTCGCCTAAAAATTTGTTTGACCACACTTCCAGTTATTAAATAAAGTAGACAAAAATCATGTTACTTGAAAATTTTTATATTATAGTTTATAATGAAAAGTCTCATGATAATTTTATTCTATTTCGTTACACACCAAATTATACACCAAATTATAAACCTCACTGTTCTCAGTAACATCATGTGACACTCTGAACTTTATATGGATTAACGTTTTCATCCTCTTTGGACGTCTGGCAAGGTCCTGGCAATGGTTGTTCATTCATAGCATCTTCATCCTCAGTAATGTCGTCTTCATCGTCGTCCTCGGCAACAGGCACGCAGTTGAGGCATTTCCCTTGGCAGCGGGGGCAGGCTGCATAACAGTTCATCAATGCTTTTCGGCATCCACATTTCTAAATTACAAAATCCTTGGTGCAGCGGCAAAATATCATTTTCAGAAGGACCTTCTGGTGGATCTTCTGTTGTAATTGGCACCGGAGTGGCTCCAATATGTTTCCTTCCTATGACTGGACTATAAAGCCGTAAAAAAACTTACCAGTTTGCACAAACAAGCATATTGCACTACTGGTTTTTTGTTTTCTTAATTATCTCTTTTCCAGTGCATTTTCGAGAAAAATTATGATCACCAATTTTGTAGAACATAAAATTTCACAAAAGACTTAGGTATATGTTTTATGTTTTTTCGTCTCTATCAGGTATCGAGGTTCAAATCCGCTAAAATCAGGTCAAAAAACAGTGTTTTACTTGGTTTACATTCCGTTAGTTTTTCAAAATGGTAGCTCGAGCACAAGTGCGCCAAGGTCGAATACTAGGATTTTAAAACAGGCGATCAGTTTATAAAACTTATTATAAAAAAATTAACTACCAGAATTGCGACCCCCTCATTTGCGCTAATTGTCTGAGGGGGTTTCTCACCATTTTCCTAATAGCTTATCCATACTATAAAGTTTGTTTTCGATTTAAGATTGACGGTATATTTATTTATTAAGTCGATGTTTATTGTTCGGTACTCGAACCTATGAATATTGGATATTGGATGTTGGATAAGTGGGCCGAGTTTTCTAACTATTGCAAGTATTTTATTTTTAATAAAATCCCTTATCCACTGGAGGAACAGTGCAATTAAAATATTTTTTATCGGATTGCTAAGGGAAATTTTTCCGCCCACATAAAAAAATCATACCTCCGAATTTGAATATGGAGACATACAAACTGATTTTTTTTATTTTTATTTTTTTATTTATTTACTTTTTTATACATATACATTATTTATTGAATGTTTTGGCTACCCAACTAGGAAGAATCCCGTTTTAGGGCAGTCAAATTAGGATGATATATGGAACACAGATACTTAAATAATATAATAATAATAATAATAAAAAGTCCTATATAAATGTGTTGGATAAAATAACGTTGTTTTTTTAACAAAATTATTTAAATAATAAAAAAATTAAAAAAATATAAAATAAAATAAAAAATAATAAAAGTTTTATCTACTTAAAAACAAAGGATTAAAACAAAATAGCTAATTGCTGTTTGCATTGCAAATTATGGTCTTACATACATATTTTGTATTAATAAAAACTGGAAAAAGAAAAAAAAAAGAATAAAATAAGATAACTTGCATGAATATGACTGTTGTTTGTTTATCAAAGTTATTGAAAAAGTAATCTTATAAAAGGTATATATATATAGTTAATAACAGGTATTTAAATATATCACAATAAAGGTAACTGGTGTTTGAATTGCCTTCTATGTAGCCAATGAATTCCCCTTTCTTTTGTTTATTATCACATATTTGTAGGATTTATAAAAACATATAATTAAATCTTTAACCTTAAAACATTTTAAAGAATCTAGAGAATATTTATTTTGTTATATTTTGAATGTACATTATATTATATAGTCGTTTTAATAAAATAAAAAAAATTGAAAATTTGACACATTTTGCCAACAAAGCTATCCGAGGTTTTGGAAAGTGTGCCATAATGAGGCAAAAAGCGCTCGAGTGGTTAAAGTATGGATAAGCTATTAGGGGGATGGTGAGAAACCCTGTAAGGAGTTAATATTATTTATTTAAAAAAAACGACAGTAATGAAAACATAATCCCTGTTGTATGCGATATATTTTATATTTTGTGATGTAAAATGACCGTACACAACAAAAAATTTCAGATTTCAAAGATGTAATAAAATATTATAACTGACTACATCTACATTTTTTGTGGGAATGTTTTTAGTTTGAGGAAGGACAAAAAAAGTTTGAAAAAAATCGTTAAAAAGATTGCAAATTTGTTGCCCATCTCTTAAAGAAAAGTTTCCGCCGAACATGTTATTCGGTGATCGAGGAAGCTTGTTTTTAAAATATTTCACATTATTCTTTGTGTTTAACTAAGCATTATTTATGTGGTTTTTTTTTTAAAGAAAGACTAACATTTTAGAGTTACGAATAACCCAACAACATTTGAAAATCTCCTACTACCATCACACTAAGCGAAAGATATTGCTTGTGTTAATTTGAGTAATATTGTAAACAGTTTTATGAAAAAAATATTATATTTATTACCTATTGTAAAAAATGTATTATCTAAAATACATTATTATGAAATTAAATAGAACTCATGAATAAAAAGAAAAATCAATCCCATCACTATTATTATGTAAAATGGTCTTACCATCACTATTATCCAAAACGATGGCTCCACCCCCCCCCCGACCATGCACTCCTTGCCACGACCCGTCAAATGTGCGAATGAGACGACTGCCGTAAACTCTCAAATTTACCTACAGAAATCGCTTGAAAACAGGTTTATGGAGAATACACTTTTCTACACCGAAACTTTCACGAAATTGAAATTTAAAAAAAAATATATTTTCTAAAAAGAAGAAGCTACGTCGGTATGTTTTCATAATTTTGTTATTCTATATGAGAGTTGAGTTAGCAGAACTTTTTCCTAAAATAATATTTTTTGATAAATTATATATGTTTGACAGTGAATGTTTACGTTAATACGAAACGCATCGAAAATTCAAAAAGCTACCGACATAGCTTTTACTTTCTAGAAGGCAGTGTAAAAAAAATATATTCATTTTGTGCAATTTTCGATGTAGAAAAGTGTTTTTTCCCGGGCGTCCTTTTTGTATGGGCCGAAAAGCGAAGTCTATCGTCTTAAGTGTTGGTGACTATTTATAAGGCATCACCCTATTGAAAAACTAACTACTATTAACATTAAACACAGCATACTTATATTTAATAGGTAGATATATAATAGTAGACATTCTAACATGATGATCGTGAATAATGAGAGGACCACTCTTCACCCCAACATAAATCTTCTTATTATTGAATGAAAGCGAAAAATGTTTCTTCTTCTTCATACGTTTTTTCCTTAAATATGATTAGTATTATAGGTGGCGCCACTTCCGTTTGCAAATCGCATGTGAGCGAGTGATAAGTGTGCATACTACGGCAGCAGCTCCGTGGAAAAGGGCACGTTCACGGACGGGTCAGAACGGTTTCCATACAGTGTGACGTTGGAGATTTACTCGGAGTCGGGTTCCTTAATTTGAACCGCATGGACATTACCGTATTAATATACTTCGATCTTACGTATGTCATTATTTTACATAACTATATTATTTGGAAATGTTGCAAGTTTATTTCTTGTCATATTTAAAATCTTAATAAAAATATGTTTATTACAGATGCTATCGTTAAAGTGAATTTTGCGTGTATTTTTGATGATTTGTTGCAAGGGCAAATGATTGATTTTATATCATCTTATGTGATCTATGGTTAAGATATTGCAATTTTTTGACGATTTGCCGTAGTCGATTTCAATAAATTGGTTATAATATGTATGCCTCCTAATATATTATGATTTTATTTAATAACCAACTCATTAATTCCATTTTTTAGTAAGCCTGCTGAGCTGTCTAACCGTTTTTCGTAGTTTGTATCGAATGACGAACATACTATGTTAAAGAACTTAACACAAAAAATAACAAAAATACTACGTTTAATCCTTTGTCAGAATTATTCAGTATTCCACTAGCGATTTTGGGTACACATAGCATTAGATCAGTGATGATCAACCTTTTTAGCTGGACGGCCAATTCTTCCACTTTCAATTTGTTCGCGGACCGCAGGGAATAGTATGCCTGCAGCTTGACATTGTTAAATTTGCAGTTGGTGGTGTAGCAAACCTATTTGTGTTTTCGAAAACAGTAATTTTTGAATAAAACAATTATGGAACGCAAAAAACAAGGCGCCGCGGGTAAGAATTTTATGTTTCCAAGCCAAACCAATAAAACCTGTCGAATTTTATCATTCGGAAATATTACGCCCATCGTTCACGTAGCTACTTACAAGCGACGCTACCGCTACCTGTCATACTATTTTGCTAGTGTAGCGCCTAGCGGCGTTTTCAAACACTAATAATGGTATAGAAAATACAGACGAGTGGCGATCGCGTCGCTTGAACGTAGCTCCATGGAAGAACGGCGTAAAAGAACATTTGAATAGACTACCAACATGCAACTTTGGGCAAATGTGGATTTATAATCGCTAGGAAAGTTAAATAATGTTTTCCACAGAAAACTTTTGATATTTTATAAAACGGAAAACTTAAAACGGTAAAATTTTTCTGTTCCTAAGACTTAAATCTTATTTTTTTTGGGCAGCTGATTCAAAACTTTGAAGAAAGACTGAAGTTTTTTGCTTAAACCTTTTCCCAAGCCGATCAGAAACAGTTGAATATATTCATTATTGCATTTATTTTCAATTTCATTTAGCCAAGTGAGTGTAGCTCGAAAAGGTTCACGGGTCACATGTATCGGATCACGGGTTGCCCATCACTGCTCTAGATGAATACGTTGGAGGAGCCAAGTGAATGTTAATTACCAGGTGTTTTACAGGTGAACACAGGTGATTCAACATTCATGATTATTTAATAATCATCGCCCAAATATAATTCAGTATCTGTTCGTTCGGAATAACTGTGCGTGCAGTTTTTATCAGATGGGTAGGAATAACTCACAATAAGCAAACTACAAAATAATGTATTTGAGCTTTAATTAGCCACGTAATTTGTACAGGGTGTTAAGGGACATACTTCACTTAATTTAAAGTAAGTTAAATACACCCCTTAACACTCTGTAAAACCCCACCAAAGTCTATATTCTATATGTCTATATGTTTTGTACTTTCAAAATACGTAGAAGGTCTACTAAACACTTTATTCCAATAATTTGCGAAACAGTAAGTGGCGTAGTAGTTTTTTTTTTTTATAGAGAATATCTCACAAGAGTCCCAACTGCTCCCGTCTGGAGCCAGTGAGACTATGGCATCCCCAATTGGGGTATGTTGTGAGGCTGAAGGTAAGTGGGGAAGGGAAGGAGATAGGGAATATGAAGGTGGGGAAGTACCTGGCTATTCAGATCTAGTCACTAAACCCGGCTAAAGCCATTATTAAGCAACGTTTCAATTCTTAATGGTGGTCTTACACCAGGGCGATACTGAGAGTATCTTCCACTCTGGAACGTGCCGCAAATATAACATATATTATTTTTATTAATTAATTGTGAAATAACACAAATTAATGAAATAAAATTTATTTGCGCACGCCGAGTTTCGAACCCGCGACCTTCCGAATGGAAGTCAAGTGTCTTACCACTCGACCACGGACGTACTAAGGGACATACTTGACTTAATTTAACCAGTGATTCCTCAGAGTGAGGAATCACTGCTTAAAGTAAGTTAAATTCGCCCCTTAACACCCCGTATAACACCACCAAAGTCTATATATATAAGTTTATTCCAATAATTTGTGAACCAGTAACTTGCATAGTAGTTATAGCTGATAAAATAAATTAAGTTATATTCTGAAAAAATATATACATATTGTGAAAATTGAATTTGATATTTGCATGATTCCCTTTTGGTGTACAAGGTACAAAGCTTATGTCTCACTTCACTTATATATATATATTTTTTTTTTAATACAAAATATTGGTTTATGAAAAATCGGATACAAAAAGACTTATCGAAAATCTGACTGAAAGTCTCTGCACGCCACTGGTAGATAAATTTCTCAATAGTCACTAATTATCACGAATTATAAACACATCTGAAAGTATTATCATAAAACAAAACCCAATACTTTACAGTTTCAGAATAATCCCAAGGGCAGTAAGTATTATTCCCCTGTTTGTACAGTTTACAAAACATTCTTAGGCATCGTTTCAAATTATTTGTTTTAATCTCAATGTCTGAAATTCTTGTAAAATTTTAGGTCTTGTTCAATGTATTACCAATATTCTCAAATAGTTAATTATGTATACCATAAATATAATAACGACGAGGAAGTAAATAAAAATTATATTCTCAATTTATTGCAACTGTCAATGAATCTATTCGTTTAAGATACGTTTTTAGATTTTCACGGCCAAAAGCATTTTCGTTGTTTGTTTTTGGGGTGTTATGCCGTGTTGTGCTACCTCCTTCTTTAGCCGACGTTTCGGACAGCGTTGCAGTGTCCATCATCAGGGCAGATCCGGCAGATCCGTCGATGTGAATTTGTAGTGTTAAGTGTGTGCTTATTTAGTTGGAAGCGATACCGTGCCGTTAGCCTTATTTCAGAAGAAAGTGAACTACTTTGAAAGGGAAATTTGGTGAAAGCGCAGTATTTACGTTAGCCTGGGGCCCGTCCACGGAGAAATGTAACGAAATTTCCAAACGAAAGTAGTGTCATCTTGTGGCGAATTCTAGAAATAGAAAAAAAAAACCAATCTGAAGCGAATGTAGCCAATATCAAGGTATAAACAAATGGTTTTATACTTTTGTATTGAATTATTATATGTTATTAAAGTATACTTAGACATGGTTTTTTGCGATTAGCTTTGGTGTAGCCGTCAATTACCGGATACCAAGAGCTGTTGAGCTTAGCTCCGTCGTCTCTAAAAAAATCCAATTAATATTAATAGAGACGACGGAGCTAAGCTCAACAGCTCTTGGTATCCGGTAATTGACGGCTACACCAAAGCTAATCGCAAAAAACCATGTCTAAGTATACTTTAATAACATATAATAATTCAATACAAAAGTATAAAACCATTTGTTTATACCTTGATATTGGCTACATTCGCTTCAGATTGGTTTTTTTTTTCTATTTCTAGAATTCGCCACAAGATGACACTACTTTCGTTTGGAAATTTCGTTACATTTCTCCGTGGACGGGCCCCAGGCTAACGTAAATACTGCGCTTTCACCAAATTTCCCTTTCAAAGTAGTTCACTTTCTTCTGAAATAAGGCTAACGGCACGGTATCGCTTCCAACTAAATAAGCACACACTTAACCCTCCCGGTGCTGTCAGGGGTTCTCAGAATTTCTAAATTTACTATTCTCCATGTAGAATTTTAAATACAGACTTCAAAGTTTTGGTAATTTTTGTATTCCTACAAAACCTATAAACACATAATCTGCCATTTAAAAAAAAAGAAAAAAGTACTACATTATAGCACAAAAAAATATTTTGTAAATATTTAGGTATCATTCCTTGCCGCAAATGATTTTTCTTGTTCGCTGGAACCATATTCACAACAAAATGAACTGCCAAAATGCTCCATCTCTCTCTCGCATTAGTTCGCATATGGATATGGGTCCGCCGTTCTACTCGCACATCGGCTATTCACGGCATCTCGTTCTCTCATACTGTATCGAAAGCTGCGTAAGGGTGTTAGGACGTAATGTCCTTACACCATCACATAAGCCGGCGCCGGTCTCGGTGACCCGACCAGCTGCTTATCCACAGTGCGTTTCGAAACATTGCTGCGGACGGTAAAAATATAATTCGAAAAGTAAAAAGTTTAAAGTGCAGTTTTCGTGATAAATCTTTTTGTTTTGTGATTTTGCTGCTGTCAATAACTGTCTCTATCATGACGAAAAGGGGTGTAAACCATGAAGAACTATTAAAAATTCTCGAAAATCTCAGTGACTTTTGTGAAAGTGATGATGATCTGGATTTTGAAGCAATAGATAGTGAAGATGACACGGAAGACCACGTTGAAATCCCGGAGGAGTCAGATTCTGACGAAGACATCGAAGATTCAACTACAGCTGCGGCTAATGAAGTTTTAATGACCTCAAAATCAGGCATGCAGTGGAGTTCAGTGCCACCACCGCTGTCGAGAAATAGAGCGCACAATATTTTAAGTGCTAATCCTGGCATTCAAAATGAGGGGAAAAATATAGCAACTATTCGAGAGGCTTTTTGTTTATTTATGAACGATAATATTATAAAAAAAGTGTGTGAGGAAACTAATCGCTTTATATGTAAAAAAAATCCAAACAGTGAAGATCAAGTAGTTAAAAACGAGGAAATCTACGCTTTTATGGGAATTCTCCTAGTGGCCGGCAGAAACCGGGGACGAAAACAAAACTTACAAGAGTTGTGGACAACGAATGAACTTTTTCGGCAGCATTTTTACTCCGCAGCAATGGCAAGATGCAGGTTTCACTTTATATATAGCAGTATACGGTTTGATGACAAAGAGACACGGACCAGCAGAATGGAAGTATCCAAAAATAAATTGGAAGCAATAAAGGATGTGGTTGAACTCTTCGTACCAGCTTGCAGAAATAATTATTCACCCAGTTGCAATATAACTGTCGATGAGCGATTAGCCACATTTCGCGGCCATTGTCCTTTCCGGGTTTACATGAAAAGTAAGCCCGGACGTTACGGAATAAAAATTTGGGTAGCTTCCGATTCCAAAAATGCTTACATATTAAATATGCAAATTTATACGGGCATGATTAACAATAAAAGGGAAGTTAACCAGGGTTACCGAGTGGTTACCGATATGGTGAGACCTTTTTTTGGATCCTGGAGAGGAATTACTACTGACAATTTCTTCACTTCGATACCACTGGCAAATCATTTATTTGAGAATCAATTAACACTCACAGGAACAATAAGAAAAAATAAGACAGAAATCCCACCAGAAATGGCAGCCAATAAAAATAGGGAAGAGTTGTCAACAATATTTGGATTTACAGATAAAATGACATTATTGTCGTATGTTCCAAAAAAAAAACAATGCTGTAACGCTCCTTACGACCCAATTTAACCATGGAGATATAGAGCCCGGCATCAAAAAAAGGCCCGATATTATACTACACTATAACAAAACAAAGGGAGGAGTCGACACCGGTGACAAAATGACCCAAGAATATTCGTGTGTTAGGACAACCAGGCGTTGGCCATTTAGAATATTTATGGAGTTAGTTGACATTGCTGCGTTGAATGCATACATTTTGTGGATTGAGCGGTTTCCCGAATGGAGATCCAACGATCGAAGTCGTCGCAAAGAATTTATTCGCCAGTTAAGCATTGAGTTGGCAAAGCCCAATGTCGATTTGAGGTCAAATAACCCCAAATATCACAAGAATTTACAAAATTCCATAAATATTTTTAAGAAGGCTTGCTTTCCCGAAGAAAATACGGCGTCTTCTTCTAATTTTAGCTTCAATCCAGGACTAGATCTGTCCAACACAAGCGGATCTTCTGCAAAAGCAAAAAGATGCCTATTTTGTAACCGCACAAAAGACCGAAAAACTAAAATTTCTTGTAGTGAGTGTAACAAACCAGTATGCCCATTACACAGAATGCAAAACATTTCTTGGCAATGTCCTGAATGTCAACGTGATGAACAAATTTAATAAATTTCCTTTTGATGCCTTGTTTTACACTATTTTTTTTATTTTTAAATATTATGATACACCTTTGTATGCATTTCGCCGTTATATTTTATACTAAAAAGAAATTTAAAATGTTTTCATAATTACTTAAAATATATTGAACTACTTTTATTGTAAAATACTATATTAGTTGGGTTACTTCGTTTAAAATTTATTAGATAATTTATCAATGAGTTTATTATGTGAAAGGTTGGCGATAGACAATTATATGTTTATTGTTAGAATTTCCCACCATACTTGGAAGGGTATTCCGAGTAATTGGTAATTAGTGGAAGTAGGGTATTTTTAAACCATCTGTAACAATTAACGATAGGATTATGCAAAATATATAATGACATTTGGGAAATAACCCAATAATGGTTTATTCTATTGTAAATCAGGAATTATTATTTTCTAGGTATTCATGGATTCTTAGGAGCATTATTTGTGGGTACTTAAATAATATATTGATTTTTGCACGTTATATGTTTACTGCCTTCTCAGAACTTTAAATGATTATTGCTGTACAACATGAAATTCCCATTTTTCCCCTTTCATGTAAGGGGCAATGTGGGGGTCATTTTAAAATGTTTACCTCAAAACGGGGTTCAAAATTAATGCTTTTAGGTTTTTAAATTCTCAATTGTTCCATTTATATAACAGTTTTAAAAATAATTAGAGTGAACATTCTTCAAGCAGTTTCTGGTACTTTTATATTGGTAATTTTATATTGTATTCTTTAACTTTTAATAAATGTTTTCCTTTTTTTTCACACAACTGTATTTGTAATTGTATTTTATAGTATTTGATTATTTGATTTGGTGTTATGTTTTACTTTTGCCCTTCTTGGACGTGGTAAATAACTGTGTAGGGAGATGTTTGAAATACATAATAAATCTGTAATTCTATTATTGTATGGTGAATTTAAATAATTTATTAAGTTTTTATGTGATTGTTGTAATATCGAAAAAATGGTTTGTATTTGTCATTGTTTGTGAAGTTTTGCTTGTAATAATATTTTTTTATAAGTATTTCTTTGTTTTCAAATGTATGTAAAGCAATAATTACATCTCAAATAAAAAATAATTTTTTAAATAAATCATTTGTTTTTGTGATTTTTCTCTTTTTCCATTTTGTTATTTTGCAACCACCCTGTTACAAGACACTCTGTCAGCCGTCGACCGCGCCGTCCTGTCAGCAGGTACCAAAGTACCGACTATGAAGCAAGTCATAATAACCAAATGACGTCGCAGCCGCAGGCCGCGTACGTTGATGAATGAATTTAATCTATTTTTATATGAACTTAACTATTATTATGATAATTATTTATCAACACGTGTAAGCCCACGTGTAAGCCCACGTGTAAGCCATAAGAGTTATTTGCCATAAAATGTATGAATAAATGGCATTGAAATGATAAAATCCGTGGGGTTGTAGCGCTACCCCTCATGGTACCCATAGTTTTGTTTTGCATCTTGGCATGTCGAGGGTTAACACTACAAATTCACATCGACGGATCTGCCGGATCTGCCCTGATGATGGACACTGCAACGCTGTCCGAAACGTCGGCTAAAGAAGGAGGTAGCACAACACGGCATAACACCCCAAAAACAAACAACGAAAACTATTCGTTTAAATCTGGGAGGTTTAAATCTATTAAAAAACACAATTTGATCCCTTTATTGAATAACCAACAACCCTGCCATAGGTTACCCCAAACTACGTTTAGTGACTAAGCAAGGTTGCCCGGGTTCATGAAGTGAGGTTTGTCTAGGTCTTGGTGAGAGATGAGATCTTTTTACCTCTCCAGCCGGACTCTCTCGGCCCATCGCCTTACACCATAGTGGGAGGGATGGATTCACACATCCGTCATTCCTGGACACATGGATCCCAAGATTCCTACACACCCCTCACACCTATATCCTTCCCAGAACTTTCTCTCCTTCCTTTCCCAAAAACACCCAGCATTAAAATGACATAGGCCCCGAGGGGGAAGCAAATGTAAAAAAAAAGATAATTATATATACCAGAAAAAAGACAGATAGATAAAGACGAGGAAATGAAATGTACCTTCTCAATGTACTGTAAACCTCAATGAATCTATACGAATAAATCTGTGAATCTATATTTTTGTCTACTCCTGTGTCTAGATTTTCACAATTCTTCAAAGTGAATGAAAATTGGGTATGATGTACCCCGGAAATAGGCTGTATTTTGTATGCTGTAGGCTCTAGGGCTGAAGGCTCGAATGGAAGTGTTGGTAATGTAGGCCTAAATGTGAGGCTGACATTTCCTTAAAGGTTGGAGGGAAACATTTGGTGGTTGTTGGCCTAAATCAGGCTGAAAAGGTTGAGTGATAAAAGTTATGCCGAAAATAAGTCTACATTGAAAAAACTAAATGAGCTTACTTGGGTAGATAAGACCCTCTAGTAAAAACGAACAAAATAATGTAAAGTATAATTTTTTTAAAGAATTTCAGTAATAAATATACTTTAGTAAAAGTTGGTATCCTAAATACTGAATATGTTACGGAATTAATCAATATTATTTTATTCATAATGTGAAAAGTTTATCGGCCTTTAATTAACGTGTTTTAGATTTTACACTACTAATAAACAACCATTAATAAATTGTTAATATTGCTTTATAGCTTTGAATTAGACGAATGTCGTTAATTATAAAGCGAAATATTTATATTTCTTTAACTGTAATAAATAATTAAAAAAATTATATAAAAATATGGACAATTTGCTCATCCAGTTCTATGTGCATATTACGTAAAAAAACTTTTATATTAAGTGCTTGTATTGTATTATACGAACGTACAACTAGTTTCCAAGAATCGAGATATCCTAAAAAGTATACAGAAACGGGAGTCTCCTGACAGCTGTCAAGCAATGGCTGAAATAATGCAAAACACATTAAAAATTATTTCACTTACGGAAAATAAAAAAAGTTGACAGGAACGCGGCTATCTTCATTTTTCAGAAGTGGCAGCTCCGGTGGAGTGAGCGGCTAAAACGAATCTCCGAAGAATTTAGGCAACGCACTCATTACACGGATCCAGAAATAAAAGCTTTAAAACTTGTACAACGAAATGTTAAACAACCTGCCGGTGTTCTTGATCACACAACACTAGCGGAAATTTCGGAACCGGCTTAAAGCACGGTTGTATTGTTTCAACGCGAACCTTAAAACACGGTTAAATGTATCTTAAAACGCGGAGAAAAGTATTTTATCCGCGCGAATCCCAAAACACGGCGAAATGTCTTTTATCGGCACGAATCTTAAAACACGGTGAAATGTATTTTATCGGCCCGAATCTTTAAACTCGGTGAAATGTCTTTTATCAGAGCGAATCACAAAACACGGTGAAATGTCTTTTATCGGCGCGAATCTTAAAACACGGTGAAATGTCTTTTATCGGCGCGAATCTTAAAACACGGTGAAATGTCTTTTATCGGCGCGAATCTTAAAACACGGTGAAATGTCTTTTATCGGCGCGAATCTTAAAACAAGGTGAAATGTTTTTTTATCGGCGCTAATCTTAAAGCACGGTGAACTGTCTGCTTTCGGCGCCAATCTCAAAAGTTTGAAGTGTCGAGAAGGTATTTTAGAACGCGGAACGCGCGCAACTGTCAAAAAGTATTTATGTCTGGATAACGCACTACTTCGAGAGTAAAAATAACTTTATCAGAGCCGTTAGGTGTTGTAATTGATTGTTGTTTTATACACGTTGGGCCGCAAATACGCGGCGAGACGTTAGACTGTCGCCGGCCCGTAATGGCTGAGTATTGGAGTGAGACTGAGGTTTGGATTTGGATTGAAGTTGCGAGTGAAGTTTAGTTTTCCTGTGCCGCGGAGTTCTGCTAGGAAAATGCCAAAACTTGCGCCGCGCGGGCGGACTAGCGCAGAGTACGGGCAGAGTGTGGGAGGTTAGGAGATAACGGGTGCTATTCCCCCAGAAATGCATCGATAACTACCCTTTTATGATGTTACTTACTTTATGGGTTACCGGGATGATAACAGTTAATTCACATTTTATCTATGTTAGATAACTATGAACATTAAAAACTACAACATGATGCCTGCATTTGCAATGTTTTAAAGAATTACTTTATGGGTTACCGGGATGATAACAATTAATTCACATTATATCTATGTTAGATAACTATGTACATTAAAAACTACAACATGATGACTGTATTTGCAATATTTTAAAGAATTACTTTATGGGTTACCGGGATGATAACAATTAATTCACATTTTATCTATGTTAGATAACTATACATTAAAGATGTACTGTACATTAAAAACTACAACATGATGCCTGTATTTGCAATATTTTAAAGAATTACTTTATGGGTTACCGGGATGATAACAATTAATTCACATTATATCTATGTTAGATAACTATGTACATTAAAAACTACAACATAATGCCTGTATTTGCAATATTTTAAAGAATTACTTTATGGGTTACCGGGATGATAACAATTAATTCACATTATATCTATGTTAGATAACTATGTACATTAAAAACTACAACATAATGCCTGTATTTGCAATATTTTAAAGAATTTTTAAGGTGTTGTTAAGATGAAACCCGGTGGTGGAGAAATTTGAAAAATAGATTTTAGTAAATTGTTGCTGTCACTGTTGTTCTTACTCCATCGGATATTGAGCGAAAGGGACAATGCACCCCGGGCTACTAATTAATACCTAACTAAAATCGAGGTTTTGTATTCCCCACTTTTCTCCTCCAAAAATGGACTGATTTTCAATTTTTTTTACCAACTACACAAGAAAAAACTATTATATATCTGTACGTTTTGCTTTTTTTTAAAAAACATTGTCTAATTTGTATACTGAACGTTTTTTGACGGCGTTTAAACCAGTCAATTTTATTGATTTTTGGAAGGTCATAACTTCTATAAAAGTACCGACACGCTAGTAGTTGATATTTATTTATGTAAAAACAATTTTTTCTCTAGGGTTAAAATCCAGAGAGATAAATAGGGAATACGTTTGCATGGAATAATCACCGCCGGGTATCGCCTTAAGTTACATAGTTTTTGCGATCCTGAATCATATAATTGTAAATTAATAAAATTTACAATTGAAGGAATACTTACTTTTGATTTGATTTCATTATTTATTTTTGCATTATTTATTTTGACTATATTTTATACTTGAATCGATTTTATTTTGAATTTAAATTGATTTTATTTTGAATTTAATTATTATATTTTATTTGGATTGATTTTATTAATTATATTAGCTTTTGAATTCCAATTTACATTATTTATATATTTTTATTTATTTCTATTTCTATGTCTTTTTTTATTATTTATATTGTGTATGTTGATTTTGAGATTTGGTTTGATTATTTTTTTATGTAATTTAATTTATTTGTATTTATTTTCTGTCTTTTATTGGAGGCACTGCTGAAAACCAGCTGCATTCCAGGAGAAATTCTGAATTGCAGCTGAGCTGTGACCTTTTCGTCAATAGACCAATGTTTAATCAAAAATGTCTATATATGTAAAAAAAATCTATTGATGAATAAACGATTTTATTATTATTATTATTATATTGCTATTATTTATTTAGTTGTTGTTAATCCTCTACATTTAGTATAATACTCCAATTACTAATGTATACCAACAAATCAATTATAATGCAGACAAACTTGTAGTGAAATAAACAAAAATGTTCATGTTTTCTGGGTTATTATTAGAATTTTTTAAAATATTGTACTAATGTACCGAACCGTTATGCTTCCGGGTGTTATTTTATAGCGTATTTAATATGAAAAAGATGATACCTGATATGCTCCTGACGATCCGAAGCCAGTGGGACTATGTCTACCATAATTGGGATATGCGAAGTCGAAGGTAGTGAGAATGGGAAGGATATAAACAAGATTAAGGTTAGGAAGTATTCGACTCTTTATTATAGCTAGATTTATGTAAACAAATTAACTTTATTATACAGTTATTCCTGAGGAAGTGAATTTCGTCTACAAAACATTGTTTATCTGATTGATTGTTTATCAAACAAAGTGAAAACCATTTAAAAGATTTTTTCTTCGAAAATACCAAAGTTTTAAAATGATTTTTACATGCGTTCACAATATATAAGGTTTTTTTAAAAAGGCGTAGCTTTAAATGCAGAGATGGTTATTACGTTTTTGGTTTTTGCTGCCGATATCTGTGGTACTTGCGGAGATGATTATTACGTTTTTGGTTTTTGCTGCCGATATATGTGGTACATGCAGAGATGATTATTACGTTTTTGGTTTTTGCTGCCGATATCTGTGGTACATGCGGAGATGATTATTACGTTTTTCGTTTTTGCTGCCGACATCTGTGGTACATGCAGATATGATTATTACGTTTTTGGTTTTTGCTGCCGATATCTGTGGTACATGCAGATATGATTATTACGTTTTTGGTTTTTGCTGCCGATATATGTGGTACATGCAGAGATGATTATTACGTTTTTGGTTTTTGCTGCCAATATCTGTGGTATATGATAGTAGGTTTACAAAAAATTCAAAGACAATAGGTAGGAGGTACCTACCATGAAAACATGAATGCATACTATGTGGTTGGTTTATTTTTTTAAACTCTTTTTACTTTTTTTGTTAGTTTATTTATAAATGCTTACCCTTTTTACCACTATGCGTGTGGTCTTACCACTTTTTAATTTTTTTAAATTTATTTGTCACAGAAACTCATCACATCAATAACAAGTTAACAAAATAATATCTTATATATATATACACACGACCAGAAACAAACCTACATTGTGTTTGTTTTTCTTTTTATTTATCTTTCATTCATGGGTGAGTTCAATTCTTCTGCTAGCCTAAGTCCATCACCATTGCACAAGTAACATTTTTCACCTATAAAGATGATTTTTCTAATATTATCGGTTATTATCAGTAGCCTGGGAATTTTTGTCTTTACGCAAAAAAAAACTTTTACTATTCAGGCCAAATAAATTAATTGGTCTATTTATTAAGCACAGCTAAGTGCTATTTTTATCTCCAGGACTTGAGCCAAAAGTCTTTTTCATCCATTCCTGCCTTTTAAAATAGTTACTTACCCCTACCTCGAAACAAAAATACGCAAAATAATTACTAATTAAAAGAAGTTTTATTCCTCTCTGAAAAATAACTTTAAGAATGTTTCATGGGTTTTTCTAAAAATTATTTTAACAAAGTTTGAATTATTATGCGCTGAATTAAACAATAAATTTATAGCTCCTAGTATCTAACTTTATGATTGAATGTGTACATAGACAAAAAAAGATGATCAATATTTTTCTTACTAAGTACACAATTAAATCCTAAATGTAATTAGGTACTTCATAACGGTATTTTGTGTTCTTTCTTTAGGCATGACTTGAAGTTTGACTTCAGCGAGTTTTTTTTTACGAGAAGCAAACTTCTCTCAATTAGTACAAGTATCAGCGGTGCCGAGTTCAATTCTATCAGTTCTAATGAACTCTAATTACAGCACTGATCAGGCAAGGTCAGCAGGCCTCTTGTCTGTTCTGAGCTCCTGGTACATATTTTATAACTGTTCAACAGAAAATTAGCAAAAACTCTCGAACGGTGGGTTATGTCAACATGAAATTTGCACAGCATTTTCTGTCTGGAATTTCTAGGTCAACACTATTATTTTGAATTCGCAATGTTATTTTAATCATGAGGAATAGAGATTTTATATATAAAATTTCATGCATAGCTGTTCAAAATGAAACCAAGACGCCAGTTTTGATTTTTTAGAAGAAAAAATATATATCATTGAAGAAGAAGATAACACTAATAATCCAATTTTTTAAAATATGAAAATGAACAAGACACAGAAAAATAATAAAAGATAATGGTCGCAACTGGGACTCGAACCCAGAACCTTACGTCTTACCGGGACATACACCTCTAACAATTGGGCCACTGCGATCTATTATGAGACTGTCGTAATTGTAACCTTGGATAGAAAAATGGAGTGCAGTTTTCATACAGACAGTACCTACATTACAAATATAAAAATTTGAGCAATATGTATTTTACCAAACTGTTGCAGTCACTGTCGCTCTTACTCCCCCGAATATTGAGCGGAAGGGACAATTCCACTTCAAGCTGATACTTAAATAAAATCATTAAATTCATGGTTTTGTATTTCCCATTTCTACGGGGACTGGGAAACTGGGACATATATTTTTTTTAATTAAATTTTTGAGAAGAAAATATTCTGTCTGTAAGTTTTGCCGTTTTATAAAATACAATATGTAGTTTACATAAACTTCTGTTTGGCGTTAAAACCAGGCATTTTTAACGATTTTTTGAAGGGTCCTAACTTCTATAAGAAGAAACGTATGAAACAAAAACTAAACGTACCGACACGATGGTGGTCGATATCCATATTATATTAAAAAAACTATTGCAGTAGTGCAAAATCCAGAGAGAAAATTGGGGAATACGTTTGTATGGAAAAAACGCCGCCCAGTTTCTTTTTAACGCAATCATGCCACTGTCCAACTATAAAAAAAAAGTTTCTAATGAATGTCATAGACAATTTATATTAAATGCTGAACTCAAAATATCTCATGACCCGAAGAATTTCTGGTCCTATGTTAAAAGTAAGAGAAATAGTTCAGGGTTACCCAATAAGATGAAACTATTGAATGTAACTGCTACCAATCCTTTAACTATATGTAACATGTTTTCAAAACACTTCGCCTCCACTTATAATTATAATGTAACTCCCAAGGCATCAACTAATAATAATCCCCGAGCAGACAATAGTATAAACATTTCCTCTATTTCCGTTTGCAAGGAACAAATAGAAAAAATAATTAATAATATCTCTTGGTCATTGGGCGAAGGATATGATAAAATACCATCTTACTTTATAAAAATGTGCATTAAGGAAATATCATTGCCTCTAGTACTGCTCTTTCAATCATCTTTGAAAGAAGGCGTCTTCCCAGATCGATGGAAACGCGCTCTTATTACGCCAGTATTCAAATCCGGATCTAAGAACGACGTTCAGAACTATCGTCCTATATCAAAATTGCCGATCTTTAGCAAGATTTTTGAAAAAATTGTTCATGAGCAACTGTATGACTGTGTTCAGTCAGTAATAACTGAAAATCAACACGGCTTTATGAAAAAAAGATCAACTGTGTCCAATCTTGCAGTATTTACTGAATTTGTTTCAAAATCAATGGATAAACGAATACAAGTGGATACAATATATACAGATTTCTCCAAAGCTTTCGACAAAATTGACCATAGTCTACTTTTATCAAAACTATTAGCTTTGGGAATACATGGTGATTTGTACCGATGGTTAGTCTCCTATCTTGACGGACGCTCCCAGTTAATAGCAGTGAATGGTTTTAATTCTGAAATTGTCAATGTCCCTTCAGGTGTCCCCCAAGGGTCTCACCTGGGACCGTTGCTTTTCACCATATTTATCAATGACATTGTAAAATGCTTTAAGCATGGTAAAGTTTTACTCTTTGCTGATGATTTGAAAATATTTATTTCTATCAACTCTATTACTGATTGCTATAAACTTCAAGAAGATCTTAATAGACTTAATAATTATTGTACTGTCAACTATCTACACATGAATACAGCCAAATGTTATGTAATAACCTTTACAAAAAACAAAAAAACCATCGAACATGATTATTGTATTACTAACAGTCAAGTACTTAAAAAACTCAATCAAATTCGAGACCTCGGTGTTCTCATTGACAACAAACTTTCATTTAAGGCACATGTTGATATGATTGTTAAGAAATCCTTGGGCATGTTAGGATTTCTTTTCCGCATTGGAAAGGAGTTCACCAATATCCAAACCCTCAAAATATTATACTACTCCTATGTTCGTAGTCATCTTGAGTATGCTTCTCCTATATGGAGTCCTCTGTATAATATATACACAAAGCGCATAGAAGCTGTCCAAAGAAAATTTATACATCACCTGAACTTCAAGAGACATGTGCGTTATTATGACATGGACAGTTCTATAAAACACTATGGACTCAAAACTCTAAAAAGTAGGAGAGACATTACGGATATGACTTACTTACACAAAATCTTGAATGATCATATTGACTGTCCAGCACTTTTGTCATCAATTAATATTAGAGTCCCGAGTAAGAAAACTAGGGACAAGTCATTGTTTCATGTCGAAATTGCTTCAACTAGTCTCAGGCAAAATTCTTTCTTATTGAGAACTTGCAATCATTATAACAAAAAATGTATCGATGCTGATATCTTATCGTGTACTTTAAGCTCTTTCAAACATATAGTTAATGGAGCTTTATAATAACCAATTCATTACTAAATACTCGTAGATTAATTAATTGTAACCAAACAAAAAAATTGATACCATACTTTTTCATGTATTTTTTGTATTTAAATTTAAAAAGAATGTAATACGTATATGTCTATACGCGTACAATATATTTTACAATTTTCTTTTCTGTAAGTACTATCATTAAACTTTTATTTTACAAAGTGCTAAAAAAAAAAAAAAAAAAATTGTTAATAATTAATAATTATTGACTTTTTTATTTATTATTTGGGCATGATGTGAACATTTGTTATTGGATTGTAACTTAACTATTATACTATATTGTTTTCTTTAATGCATGTAAAGTTATTAATCTGTAAATGTTCCTAATAAAATAAAATAAAATAAAATAACAAACTATAGAAGCATAAAATATCTTTTTAACGCAATCATGCCACTGTCCACCTATAACAAACTATAGAAGCATAAAATATCTTTTTAACGCAATCATGCCACTGTCCAACTATAACAAACTATAGAAGCATAAAATATCTTTTTAACGCAACCATGCCACTGTCCAACTATAACAAACTATAGAAGCATAAAATATATTTTTAACGCAACCATGCCACTGTCCAACTATAACAAACTATAGAAGCATAAAATATCTTTTTAACGCAACCATGCCACTGTCCAACTATAACAAACTATAGAAGCATAAAATATCTTTTTAACGCAATCATGCCACTGTCCAACTATAACAAACTATAGAAGCATAAAATATCTTTTTAACGCAATCATGCCACTGTCCAACTATAACAAACTATAGAAGCATAAAATATCTTTTTAACGCAATCATGCCACTGTCCAACTATAACAAACTATAGAAGCATAAAATATCTTTTTAACGCAATCATGCCACTGTCCAACTATAACAAACTATAGAAGCATAAAATATCCTGTCAACGCAATCATGCCACTGTCCAACTATAACAAACTATAGAAGCATAAAATATCTTTTTAACGCAATCATGCCACTGTCCAACTATAACAATCTATAGAAGCATACAATATCTTTTTAACGCAATCATGCCACTGTCCAACTATAACAAACTATAGAAGCATAAAATATCTTTTTAACGCAATCATGCCACTGTCCAACTATAACAAACTATAGAAGCATAAAATATCTTTTTAACGCAATCATGCCACTGTCCAACTATAACAAACTATAGAAGCATAAAATATCTTGGCATTGAAATCGATGAAAATTTTCGATGGGACTCTTACATAAATAACATTACAAAGAAACTCACAAAGCTCATGTACTACTTTAGAAACAAAAATTATCAAAAAAGTCTACTGTGCTCTTTGCCAATGACATATAGAATATGGGATTATTGGATGGGGATCTTTCTCAAACACCCACATGAAGCTACTCGTTAAAGTACAAAAATTAATAATAAAAATAATACTGAACGAACTCTACCAAAGGAAAAATTTGATACTAATGTTTTCAGTATTATGAAACTCTACTAAACAAAAATTATCAAAAAAGTCTACTATGCTCTTTGCCAATGACATATAGAATATGGGATTATTGGATGGGAATCTTTCTCAAACACCCACACGAAGCTACTCGTTAAAGTACAAAAATTAATAATAAAAATAATACTGAAAGAACTCCACCAAAGCAAAAATTTGATACTAATGTTTTCAGTATGATGAAACTCTACTAAAAAATGCACTACTCAAATTTAAACCTACACTAGGATGATAAAAATCCTCAAATTTACTGAACATCCTATAATTTTATACATCTTTTGAATAGAAAAACCATAAATTTATAGTATCATACAATGCCCTTCCAAATAAAATTAAAAACACCACGGAGATAAAAAGTTTAAAAAAGAAATAAAAATATGGCTAACTAAACACGAAGATGAGAAAATCATTCAAATTATGAAGTAACACCAATACAACCTACAGTCAACAAACATAAAGATTTTTTATTTTTATTTATTCTCTATTTTGTGGAAATTAATATACAAAGAAGAGAAAATCATGATACTGTGAATAAAATAGTTTAATTTATATTTTTTTAAATAGTCATTAATAAAAAAAAGAAATAAAAAAAAACTAATTAACCTAAAATAATTGACCTTTAGCCTATTACGTCGGGTAAAAGTAGTCGGATGGGTGCCAACTTGCGTTGGTATAAATTGTTATTAGCGCATGCTGCTTTCGATTAGCAGAAAGGCTCAAATTAAAAAGGTAGTAATTACCTGATGGGAAAAAATCAGATAACAATGACGAGGCTTTTAATAAATTAAGAAGAATACCAATAAAGTACCATCGGTGAGTGCAAAGTAGTCTTGAATAAATCTAAATAATTCTTGAATATATAAACTTCAATAAATTATGCGTCTAAATAATAAGTCGTGTATATATGTGTAGTGTATCTAAAAGCTTCCTGCTTGTAGTCATAGATGGCAGTGCTAAGAGTTGTCCTTAGATTCCGCCAGATGGCAGGTAGGTCAATACCTGTGGTACCTAACGAAGAGAGGGTCAAACAGCTCTGGGAGAGCGTTCACTGGAACACTCGATTAGATTCCATTTAGCTGGCTTATAGTTAGGTCGATCAACGAGATCTACATTGTAAACCGCGAAGTGCATAATAAACGCAGATAAAACAAAGTATCTATTATTCCTAAAAGTAATATCCATCCAAAGTATTGGAGAATCTGTATTAGTGTCTGTAGTAAATAACAGAACGTTACAATATGTAAGTCTAAAAAAATTAGAAAATATATCTTAGAATGTTGTATTTCATCATCTTTTCATTATATTGTGGATATAATGATAATATGTTGTTACTAGAGACCTGAATATTTCGCGTAACTTTTTTCGAAATTAGCATTACTTCAATGTTGATTTTTTGTGCAATGTGGTGTTATAGCAAAAGCGGTGGTATTGTGCACCAAAGGTGATTTTATGTTAACGTTTTGATATTTTCTTGTGAAAATTGCAAATTTCACGTTATCGCCAACGCAAAATTTTCTAGTTATTGTTATTACACGTCACAGTACATGAATAAAACAGAATCGGATAAAACAGAACAGTGGCAAAACAGAAACGATGAAACAATACGTTAGGTTAATTTAGGTTAATTACTTTTCTTCAATGATCTGTTTTGTCACATTTTGTTTTATCGTGGTTTTTTAAAATATGAGCTTTTTCACCATCTAGAAAAAAGGTACCTACATAGTAAGTTGTTTTGTCTGGAAATGATGGCGGACGAAAAACATAATCAAAGGCGATCCGCTTACTGAAGAGACTGGAACCAAACTAAAACTGGCTTCTTGCTATGGTTTCCAACCAAACTTTCTACTCAATTTTACGATTTAAATCATTATCTCAACTTGTTTAACTATAGTCGAAGAACAATCAGCTGTCCTGTCACGCAACTTGCATGTCGAGTCGCGAGTCACTGCCTGCGTTGCCATGGACAACGGGTTTTTAAGAAGTTGTGTAGTGTGCGGACCATCATATTTACATACAGAGGAGTTTTTTTTTCAGTTGCCCCGTGAGCGGAGAGAGTAATACTTAAAAACAAAACTAAATTTTAAAAGATTATTCTATGAATCCGACATTACATTACTTTGGTTTACATGACAAAAAAACAAATGAGGCAGAAATGTTATTGTATATGTTAACGGAAATGTATGTAATCCGTCATTGTATTCAATTTCTAGGAAATGTATGTAGTTCCTAAAATCGCCCGGAAATGTGTAAAATAAATTATATCAGACACATATCCTAGAAAATCTATACATTTCCTAAATAGCAATCGGAAATGTAAAATATTTAATTATAATATAACTATAAAGAGGCATTTTCTTTTGTATAACAAATCATGTTACACAAACTTAGCGTAGCCGCTAAACTACTTGAAAACTGGGATTTTTTTCTTGCCTTGACGTGAGTAGGCGCTATAAAGGTGGCACTTTTTTTTTAAATCACAAACCATGTTAATTACTTAAATAACAAACTGATTACTTACCAAATGAAAGTTTAACTTTATAAGAATATAACAACTAAAACAACGTGTTTTATTACAATTTTTTTATTTTATTACATTCTTTTTGTACATTTCCTAATACGATATTGGAATTATATACAATTCCTAGGAAATGTATACATTTCCCAGGATATATATGTATTAAATAATTTTTAAAACAATATTTTATACATCTCCTAAATAGCTTCGGAATTGTATGCATTTCCTAGGGGTTGTACATAAATCCAAGATTTAATACATTTCCGGTAACATATATATTTAATTCGATGAGATTTGAACCCGCGTCATCTGAACCCTCAATCGGATCACGAATAAAGGTTAAACATTTCTTCACACATTCATTTATTAGTTCTCAATTAGACATGGGTACCGCCGCCCCGGGATCCATTTATTTGGTAATCAACACCCCTGCAATAAGTCGGATGTCCGGGTTCATGTTTTAAGTTTTTTTCTAGGTTTTGGTAGAACATCCGTGGCGGGTCGGATCGGGGGAGACTGTTCAGGGATACATTTTACCTCTCTAGCAGGACTCTCTCGACCCATCGCCTTGTACCGCAGCGGGAGGGATGGATTCATATGTCCGTCACTCCTAGACACATTCCTCAGATCACCCCTAATACTATCTTTACCAGAACTTCCCTTCCCTAAAATACCCTTCACACAGCATTCCCGAAGATGACATAGGCCCGAGGGATTTTTTTTTCCTCGTGGCCTCCTGTTTAAAGCTAATGCGAAAAAAATCATTGAGTTTTAACATCGCGTCACTTTGTGACCGGAATAAAACAAAGAACGTTTGTATAAAAACAATGTCTAGGTACCTATAGGTAAGCATTTCAATAATGGTGATAATTTTAGATGGTACCGAATCACGCCAATGTCTTCACACTCCAGGAACACTCTTGGCCCCCTTCCAATCGAGAGAATAATAAATCAATTTTTCACTTGATACGAAAACCCACGACATTGACGGGGATAATAACACAGGCGTGGACGTTCGTTCGTTGAGAATTTTGACATATTATCGTTGCATTCACAATATATAGACAAAGTTTATTTAATTACACCATTCGATTCAATTTTTTTTTCTCCATCAAACACAGTATATCCCATATCAATATTTTATTTCGGAGAATGCTAAAAGTCCCATGGACCGACATGATCATCAACACAGAAAATCTCAGGTTGGCTAAAAATTTCTGCAGTTCTTGAATTTTACTAATTTGAGCAAATGGAGTACTGCTTACATTACTGAGTAAAAGTCAGGAAAATTTCATATCTGGTCACATACTTCGAGGAGAGACATATCACTTGCTCCAATTAATATCAAAAACAAGATAGAGGGTCGCCGAGGGCCTGGTAGAAGACAAATGCCTTGACTGCGAAATGTACGAGAGTGGACCGGTATTAGAAGTGTGGAGGAGCTATTCCGGATAGCGCAAGATAGAGATATATTTATCAGGGTTATCGCCAACGTCGGAGGGACCTGATAGGGCACACGAAGAAGAAGAATGGTATATAAATAATATGAAGAAATATATAAAAATATGAAATAAAAATAATTAAAAAAAGTTTTTTTATGTGCTTAAATTGAAAATACAAAAATTTACGTTTTTACACAAATTAGTGGTAAAAAAAAAAAATTTCTACCCCCAAATTTTTTTTAAAAAACATATTTAAAATAAAATTATTTTAAATGTTTTAACTCAGTAGGCAGAGCAAGAATATTTTCTAATAATTATAATCTCACAAAAAAGCAAAATTTCCTCCCGGTATCGTGCAAAATTAAACTAATACAGCCTTACTAAAAAAAAACACTCCGCGGCCGTTAAACGGTGCACGTTGTGTAAAGTCTGTACATTTCGTTTTTCAAATTCTTACTAAACAAAATATATGGTTTTGATCTGACAACGTCGCCATTTTACCAGCCTTACTAATAAACTTTCTGAAAAATTTGTACAATGGTCAAACAACCATGTATGAAGAATCCTTACTAATTAAGAACTGAAAAAAAATTGTTCATGGAAAGATATGTACATTGCTTACACGGCCAATGAGGGTAGTTTATCTGTTGTATATATTTGTTCCATTTGTAATTTTCAACGAATTTCGAATTTTTTTTTAATGTCCTATATATTTATTATTTTTTGAGATGTCGTAAAAACAAATACCATCTTAGAACCAAAATTTAATTACCTGTAAGATTTTTATATCTAAAATATACTTAAATGTTTAAAAACTGCTTTAAGCTTCAAACATCAAGTTGAAAAAAAAAACTCACTTACCCCAAACACTTTCTATTAAAACATTGAAATATTTATAAAAATTCAAAATTCAAAAAACACAGTCCTTTTATTTAATGATTTTGAAATAAAACTGTCACCTCACATTTTAATCCTTCACACAATAAAAAAATATAAAAAAATCTTAAAATTCGCTTTTCATTCCCAAAAATTTACATTAAAAAAACTCACGTTTGAATACATTGCTTGCACATCTTAAGACATTCATTTCTTTGATACGTTTACTAAAATATGTATTATACATTTTAGTCACCAAAAAACATCACTTTCAAGAATTTATAATAAAATAAATATCTTAAAATGCAAATTATTTCTGAATATAACCTACAGAACCATTTTCTGACAGCTCAATTTAGAACACACGATTTTTGCGTCACAATTTGACTTAAACTAACGAAAAATAACACAAATTAATAGTAAATATATTGATTACATGAATATAAGTGCGAATTAGTCATAAAGATTGAAATCATTAACGAAAACATAATATTAATCACACACACATTCGCGACCGACTTTCCTCTGCATTCGCGCTATTTTTTTCAGCGGGAAAGCAATGCGCAGGCGCATCAATCACACCACCTAGCGGATTATTATGAAAACTCCAATTTAAATAAGTAAAACACGGCGTTGCCAAATCTAAAGATTCACAAAAACACCGTTTAACGGCCGCGGAGTGTTTTTATTTTAGTAAGGCTGTTAATGACTAATATTATCATCTTTTTAAATGAATTTTTTACATACTTTTGAAACTAGCTATTACTTTGTGGTTATCCATTATAATTAAATGAAATAATATAACTTTGTTAGAACCACTGATTTATTTAATTACCGCTGACCGGTTTCGGAACAACCGCCCCTTCTCCAGGGAAAACATATAATATATGATACATATAACATATTATAATATATGTTACATATAACATATTATAATATTTGTTACATATAACATATAACTTTTTATAATAATCTCGCGTCACAATTTTCGTCCAAGGATGAAATTTGGCTTGTGTAATTTGGTCCAACTTAAGAGATAGGATATTTTTTATCGCGATTATTGACCTCTATGTTTATTATTGCGAATTAAATGTTTTTTATGGGACAATTATTTTTAATTATATGTAAGTTCCATAAGTTTCTAACAGATGGCGATGTGAGTTAATTTATTGACATAACACTTGGTTATCTAGGTTAGGTAACCATCCAGTAGATGGCGTTGTGTTTCATTAGCCACAGCTACGAGTGGGCGGGTCAGCTAGTATATAATATATGTTTGTCCTGAGGAAAGAACGGTTATTCCGAAACCGGTCGGAGTTAATTATATAAATCAGCAGTTCTAACAAAGTTATATTGTTTCAATTAATGAAGATAATATTAGCGAAAGTCAATCGAAAATCCGGAACAGAAAAAGATACGGATACATCCGGGACTCGAATCCAGGACCTCTGGCAATCCCGGCCAACGCGCTATCCACTGCGCCAACGTATCCCTATCCGATTCTGTCATTTTGAACTGTATCATACTTCGACTGAGAACCACCAACATTATTTTCATTTTCTTAACGCATAATTTTATTGTCTGCTATCTTAACTTAAGTATATTGACTTATCTATCTCATCTTAATTTGAGGTTTAACTCATTAAGTTAAAAAGTTAAAAATAAAAATATTATATTGTTTCATTTAAAATTTATTGTATTATTTCCGAAACGTTGGAAACCCGTTGACGAGAACTCTGCAAAAGAAGAAGCGAATCATTGAAAAATGATTCTGAAATCATTAGCACTAGAAACTAATGGAATAAATGTATAGGGTGTAATGGAAGTAGATTTAAAAAAAAATCCTTAAAAATTAATTACTTTAAAATCCAGAGTGCGCCCCTGTCACTTGACATTAAATTTCCGCAATTGGAAAATACGATAAAAAAAGTTTCATTTGATTTATTTTGTCTGTTTAACTTCTACAAATTAATTAGGCACATATTTATTTACAAGTTAGTTTGATTTATTAAGCGCATAAGCATAGAATGATGAAATGAAAATTCCTTAATTTCTATCAAGGAAAATGATATAACTAAGTAAGTATTCACCTGAAGTTTCCCGCAGCGGATGGATCGCCACACTTATTTGCTTTATTTCCATTCTTTATTCACATTCATACATCATCTCATACAGTAGGTACCCTTCTATTATTCTGACAACTGACTTGACTCGGCTTATGTAATTAATTCACCTGATCGTGCCACTTCTCCATACTCGAATTAGTCTATCATTCACATTCGCGTTATATTAAAACGTGTAACCTGAAAATAAAATAAAAATTATAAAACTGACATCATTTTTCTATGAAAACGAAAGCCAAAAGTGGATTACTGGGAAGTTTTAACTGATTAAATTAGGTATAATAAAAATAATATTTTGAATCATTACATCTCGGAAACGTATACGTTCATGCTTATATTTGTAATAAAATATTGTAGAAATGTTATACTATAATATTATACTCTCATCCACTCGAGCGCTTTTTGCCACATTATGGCACTATTTCCAAAACGTCGGATTGCTTTTTTGCCAAAATGTGGCAAATTTTCAAAATTTTTTTTTTATTAAAACGACTGTATATTGTACATTCAAAATATAACAAAATAAATATTCTCTAGATTCTTTAAATGTTTTAAGGTTAAAGATTTAATTATAGTTTTTTTATAAATCCTATAAATATGTGATAATAGACAAAAGATAGGGGAATTCATTGGCTACACAGAACTATAAGCAGTTTGTATGTCTCCATATTCAAATTCGGAGGTATGATTTTTTTAATGTGGGCGGAAAAATTTCCTTTAGCAATCCGAGAAAAAATATTTTAATTGCTCTGTCGCTCCAGTGGGTGTGTTTTTATATACATAATAATTTTGTGTAACAGTAATCCTGAAGTAAAGCAATATGCAAGTATTTAAAATATTTAGAACCCACGCAGAAGAATAGTATTATGCTAACTTTGTTTATTATTACAGAAGTATGTTATTATAGCCGTCTCATAACTAAATTCTGTGTAGTTGAACATATTATTATATAAGAAACCCGATACCGTGTTTGCTGTTTACTTCGTGCAAAAACAAGTGCTGTAGCACACCGTTTTTACGCTTGCCACTACACCATCTCTTTCCCCCGTACAACGCCACCCTGCTCACCCAAATCTAGGCGAACCAGGCTGCGCAGACGCCTTCTGCGCATTTCCTACCCTCGAGTCGCCCCATAAACCACGCCCCGCCACAAGGAATGGCCTATATAAAGAGCTAATAATTCAACCAGTTCGTCTGCAGCTCGCCCTTGGCTAGTACACTCTCTTAGTTGCGCCTCGTCCTTTGGCACGACCCTCTATGGAGTATTCTACTTCCATAAGCAAAGCACCAACCAGACCCCGACTGCTGCCTTAGTTGCGCTTCGTCCTATGGTACGACCCTCTAAGCAGAACACACTCGCCGCCGCCCGTTACCATAACGGCACGAGTCAGTTTTGTTGTTCCCAAAGACTAATCAACAAGGTTCCCTCCGATCCCTTGCTCAGTTAATTATTATTGTGATTTGATACATTGTGACTATTTTTACTATATGTGATCTGTGAACTTACCTTCAATAAAGAACATTTTACCAACAAATGTGTTACCGTGCCTATTAATAATAATTCTGCTGAATAGTTTTCAACAAATAACTTTGTGAAATAAAATGCTAACTTATTTTTTGTAACGAAAGCTCACATAACACTTCATTGGAAGGCATACTAATTTATAATATGGTCTCACTCTGTTATTACTTTTTTCTTCAAAGTTTTTTAGTAAAGTAGTCTAGGATTCATACTATCCCCCTTGTCACTGTCGTTATGGTCGCCCTACGAATACATCTCCTTTTTCTGATAAGTCGTCACAGGTACCTTGTACATATTTGGTTTACAGTAGAACGTTATAGTTTCCAACTATACACATGCTACCCAACTGTAATGAAGACCCATCGACCAGTGGATGTGAATTCCATAATTCCATCCGATGAGAAAGATCGATTATTCCCCGTATCAAATTTTTTAAACAAAAAATTTAATATCGATTTATTTCATTCAAAACTTGCGTAAATATATACCTACATTCAAGTAATTAATAAAAATGCTCAAAACGTATGAAGATAAATTATTAAATATCGTGTACTTCTTGTAAGTATTTTTTTAAATCATAAGAATTTATGAATTTTCAAAAATGTCTAAACAAAATAAGTGTGAAAAAAAAAATCTGAAATATTTTAGTTTGTAAGACCTGAAATAAATAGAAAATCTGAGGTATTTTCGTCACAAAACGATTTAAATTGAACTAAAATTTAATTTCTGAAAAGTGTCTTTACTAGATTATGAATTGATTTATTTTGCTGTATGGTTATATGATTTGAAATTTGTGTTGTATAATGCAATATTTCGTTTGAAAATCTAACAAACCTGCCGCGGACCAACGGTATAACCTTAGTATATTAAAAAAACTTTGTTTTTCAAAATTTAAGAAGTGCGTTTACCAGATAAAATAACAATCTTTCAAAATAAATTTATTATTTAATTACTTTAATTTAAGTTTTTTTGTAAAAAAGAGTCAATACTCAATACGTCTAGAATTTTATTTAAAAAGGACAAATTTCCAGTACTGTCTGGTTGTATATATATATATATATATTTAAAAAATTTATTTGAAATACAAAGGTACATATATTTACAAAAAAAAATCATGGGTCTTAAAAGCTAATTACAATAAAATAGTTTGTTAACGAATATACCCAATTCAATAAAGAAAACATTTCTCGCGTTTGAATTGGGGAGTAGTGCCATTACAGTATTAGGTAAAAGAAAAAAGAAGGAAAATTTTGAAGTAAACTTATATAAGATGTTAACAAGTATAGATAATGGTATTGACTAACATATCAGTTACTAAATTGAATATACAGAATAGATAAATAAAAGTAAGAATATAGATGTAGTGAAATAAAATAATATTATTACATTTCAATTTATAGGCAGGTATTATACAATTAACAAAGGTGGTAGGTACATGGATTTGATTCTAGCAGTTATGTAGAGGAGCTGATAATGCTGTAAAAGTAGTACATAATATTGAGTTGTGACAATAACCCTTTGATTGCCTTTCAATGTTGATGGAATATTTTTGGAGGATATGTTGAAAAAGGAAAATATATTTATTTATTTATTTTTTCTTAATTAATTATGATATTAAATAATTAATTATATACTAAAGTACGTAATATTATAATTAAACACTTGATCAATTATTACTAATAGATTACATGTAATCAGAAGATATGTGAAAATTCATTCTATCAAATTTAAAACTTATAATAATTAGTGTTGTGTTGATCTAGTAGTTGTATGGTTTGTGATTTAAAGGCATTATAATTTATTTCTGATTTTATTTTATATGGGAGGGCGTTAAAAAAATTTATACATTGATAAATATAATGGTGTTGATAAGCACTTGTTTTCAATTTAGGGATTTCTAAGTTGCCACGTGATCTTGGCCGGTTACTTATTTTTGTGAATGTTATTGAAGCATTGAAATGATCTTTGTGAATTTGTAACAGTGAGTTCTTTTTGAAGATTTAATTTAGACTGAGAACTTTAAAAGAGTTAAATAACTGTGTTGTTGGAAATATATACCCTCTTAAGTTTCTTAACTATATTCTGTGCTTCTTTTTTTTTTTTTTTTACGCACCAGATTTTCAGGTCCGGGTTTAGTTTTTCCCATAGGAAAAACTAAACCCTTTCATACACTTTTCCATATAAATGATCATCTAGTAAATCCACGTTATGCAAGTGTATTGTATAAGTATAATTAATACAAAACAATACAAGAACAACACGTTAATCTACCAAACTATTAAATGGGAATATAATTCACCGTCTCCAGATATTTTCATATCAGAGGGTTCGGCTCTGTGGAATTCCTAATTTGACCGATAAATCCTACTGATCCCTCAATATAAATATTTAAAAAATCTTTCGTAATTCTACATGTATTTAAAATGACTGATTTTTGCATTTTTATATACAAATTCTTTGACAAATCTAATATGCCTGAATTTTTAATAAGAGAGCTAGGTATAATGCCAGTAGCCGAAATAACAAAAGGTAATATTTTTATAGTCTGAGAATGCCAAATTCTTTTAATTTCATTTCCTAAATCTGTATACTTTCTTATTTTTTCAAAACAGATTTTTGAATATTACAGGAATTTGGAATAGCTACATCAATGATATAAGTTATTTTTTTAATTTTGTCATGTAAAACTATATCAGGTCTATTATGACCAATTGGTCTGTCTGTTAGTATAGTTTTATCATAGTAAATTTTAAAGAAATTATTTTCTAAAAATGAATTTGGTTCGTATTCATAATATGGTACTATATTATGACAGTCAATCAAGTTATGTTTAATTACCAAACTTTGGTGAATTATTTTTAAAACCTGATTGTGCCTAAATGTATACTCAGACGGCACTAATATAGAACATCCTGATATAATGTGTTCTATAGTTTCCGGAAAAGCCATACATTTTCTACATAAATCATCAATTTGATTTGGATCTTTGATAATATGCTTCCTATAATTTTTGGTATTAATGACTCTATCTTGAATTGCAAGCATAAATCCTTCTATGTCTGCGCTCAACTCTTCAATACTCAACCATTTGTTTGACGAAAGTTTGTCAACATACGTTTGGTTGAGATAATTGAAGTGTTTTGCGTGAATAATTTTATTTGACCAGGAATCTAATAATTCCTGGTTGGTATTTATAAAAATGTTGGCATTCTCGTCGTATAAATTTAAAGGTGAAATATTTCTGTCTGCCTTGCAAATTATTTTATGCAGCTCTGAGCTATTAGCTTTTCTATGGAAAAAATTTCTTAACATTTCTACCTGATTTTGTTTTAAAGAAGTTATTTTGACTATACCTCTACCTCCTAAATTTCTAGGTAAATTAATTCGTTCTATAGCTGAATTTGGATGATGACAATTAAACTTTGTTAACGTAGTTATAATTAATCGTTCTAAGCTATCTAAATCTGTATTAGACCATTTAATTATACCAAATGAGTACGTTAATATAGGTATTGCCCAACTATTTATTGCCTTTACCAAATTTTTAGCAGATAGATTGCATTTTAAAATTTTTCTTATCCTAGTTTGAAATTTAATCCTAATATCATTTTTAATACTAGTATGATCTAATCTATTCGATTGCGGGTATCCTAAGTATTTATAAACCTCATCCCCTTTCATACTTTTAATTTTGAAATTTCTAAATATACCCTCATCTCCATCTATAATTTTGCCTTTCTCTATATGGATCGTTCTACATTTATCTAAACCAAAAGTCATTTTAATATCATCTGAAAAAATTTTAACTACCTTAATCATTTTCTCTAAATTTGATTCAGAATTTGAAAATAATTTTATATCATCCATATATAATAGATGCGAAATTGTACTACTCTCTCCTGTATTTCCCTTAATTTTTATTCCAAACTTGCTTTTTATTAACATTTTGGATAGAGGATTTAATGCTAAGCAAAACCAAAGAGGACTCAACGAGTCTCCTTGAAAAATTCCTCTTTTTATTGAAATGCCCGGTACTACTATTTTCTTACCTTTTAAATTGATAAATAAATCTTTATTCCAAAAAGATATAATATTTTCTAAAAAGCTAATAATCATTGGATTAATTTTATATATATTTAATACTTTAATAAGCCACGAGTGCGGGACACTATCAAAAGCCTTTTGGTAATCTATATAGCAAGTATGTAAATTACATTTTTTATTTTGAATCTGTTTTAGAATTACAGAATCAATAACTAATTGTTCTTTACATCCCATATGTTTTCTGCGACAACCTTTTTGTTGTTCAGATATATATATATATATATTATTATTGGTTTATATTTATTATTATATGTGTTATTAAGTTTATGTGTATTTTTAAATTCCATAAATCGATACAGGAATGCCCTAATGAGATGTGCAGCTTATGTTTTTACGTAATACATTATTTTTTAATAAAAAAATAAACTAAATACGTATTATTTTTATCAGTATTATAATACTATTTTGGTTATACATTTTACAGTGACAATATCTCAGAAGTAGGTACTAAACCAGCACTAATGACACTATTTATTTATTGTTTCTTTACATGGTATGTATCATTTTTTACAATTCCATTTTTAATCCCACAACGAAAATTCTATATTGGGGTTAATACTCGTAATTTTAAAAAGTAATAAACACAACACAAAATATTATAGGTATTGAAAGAACAATATTGTCACCGCAATATTTCTCACAGTTATTGGGTACATAGGTAGGTACTAAGCTGAATGAAGTTAATACATAATAAAGTGTTGAAATTAAATTTGATTTAATATTTGATGCTATCAATTTAAAAAAGGAATAAGATAAAGGAAAAAATATAATGTATACAGAATGTTAAGGGATGTACTTGACTTACTTTAACCGGTGTTTCCTGGCATTATTTGGATTAACCCCTAAAAAAATTGGCGTATTTTGTCAGAGGCTAAAAATATTCCCGCTTTGCAATAAAATCCAAATAAATGGAACATTTGTTAACGTATTCGAAAACTAAAAACTGTTTTCGAAAGGTGATGAAATAGGCTTTCCAATTTCTATATTAAAAATTACTATTTTTTTTTTAAATATAAATTTTTTTTGCAAAACTTTAAAAAGTTTTAAAAATGGCTCACTTTACTATTTTTTCTAACTAAAATTACTGATAATGAAAAAACATAAAACACATACTTATTTCATTAGATAAATGAATTATAAACCTTACTGTCACCCCACTTTTTTTTCGTTTCATGTAAAAAAAATTCTTAAAAAATTCACAAAGTTCCATAATTTTTTTTCAAATTGCTATCGGAAACTTTGGTTTCAGAAAGGGGTAAATTTTAATTTTTTTGTGGTTTTCTTTTAGATTTGAATATATAGTTTGTTGTATTCTCTTTCCAATACCGTTTAGATCACATTTCTGACTATGATAGTAAGGGAAAAACAACCATTTCTGTGAGACCTATGTGAGCTGGGACAAATATGGTCTCCTGTGATTAAACGGGTTAACAAAAATTATCGACATTTTGGTCTCCGGTGACTAATTGATATTTTTTTCTACTTTTTTTGTTGTTTAAAATTAAACAAAACAATTCTTCCACATGTCATCACTTGTCACTCAGCCGAGTAACCGCCCAAGGGAGAGGGCTCCCCCCCCCCTAACTTTTCAATACCTAATGATTTTTTATTGTTTTTTATTGAACAAAAAAGCCCAAAAAATGCCACCGGAGAT
Organism: Limnephilus auricula; assembly: GCA_951813805.1. NCBI lineage: Eukaryota > Metazoa > Arthropoda > Insecta > Trichoptera > Limnephilidae > Limnephilus > Limnephilus auricula. The sequence goes on along the minus strand of OX638389.1, from coordinate 38,613,726 downwards.
CTAAATTTAATTTACACTTTTTACTCCAAATAATGTCAGGAAGCACTGGTTAAACTAAGTCAAGTACGTTCCTTAACACCCTGTATATAACATGCATTATGGTAATAATTTAAAAGGATAAAAATGAAAAATTGTAGGAAGGTACCTATCTACATACATGGTGTGTTCTCAATGACAGAAGAATTGGCAAATGATACAGCTTTTAAATTGGGATGAATCAAGAATCGTGACGGCACAGCTCTGTCGTGACTCAGAACAAATGACCGAAGCTAATGCTAAAAATTACATGTCAATCATAATACATAAATTATGTAGGTACCCTCTAGATGTACGCATTATAGACAATATATATCTTATTATTCACATAGCGGCCTAGCCCAGAAAATAAAATAATTATCTAGCATTTCGTAATCTAGATTATCGACACAATCAAAGGCGTGCCGTGAAATTTACGGGCTCCCAGCCAACATTTAAAAATAATTAAATACATTTCTTAAAAACTACCGATGTGAGTCCATTTAAAAAGTTTTTTAAGTAGAGTTTTTTAAGCTGAGTGGGCTGGACAGGACGGAGATGGGGAAGAAGAAGGTTTCACCTGACTATGCAGACCTGAAGGCCTAGTCTCTATCTTTCGGTTTCACAAACAAGCACGTTTGCCGTTTAACCTTTCTTGACGGTGCTGTCAACTAAGCGGTCACAGTATATATTTACTGAAATATCTTTGTAAATATACTAAACATAGAGTTAATATTTTGGGTATTCCTCCACAATACATTTGTGTATTGGATTAAATAAATACAACATATAAATATTTCCTGAGCGTACAGCACCGGAGAGCGAGGAAGTTTTTAGCACGGTAAGGGGAAGGTTAATAAGGATTCGTAACGTAAGTACGGACGTTGTGAGAGATAGAGACTAGGCCCCCTGGTCACAAAACGAACTTAGCATAAAAACCTTTTTGTATTCTTGAAACCCTAAATTATGTAAACAAAAATATCTTTGTATTATTAAAAGCTGTTTGTTTCATGAGCGATTGACCAGCGGTTGAGAATGAAAGATAAAAAATGCTTGCAACTGTACAGGGAGGTTCCAATGAGAAAGATCGGTTATTCCCCGTATCATTTTTTTTTAATTAAAAATTTAATATAGATTTATTTCATTCAAAACTTGCTTTAAAATATACTTACATTCAAGTAAGCAATAAAAATGCTCAAAACGTACGAAGATAAATTATTAAATATCGTGTACTTCTTGTAAGTATTTTTTGATCAAAAATATTTATAATTTTTCAATAATGTCTAAACAAAATATGTGTAAAAAAAATTGAAATATTTTCGTTTTTAAGACCAATAACTCAGGTACGGGACATACGTCATTCCTATGTCTACCTACGTTAAATTATCATGAAAACAAGCTTATGTGTCCAAGCGGTTATAAATAGAAAAACTGAGGTGTTTTTGTCACAAAACACGTTCTCGGATTTAATTTTTAATTACTTTAATTTAACTAAAATTAAATATCTGAAAACTGCGTCTACTAGATAATGTATTTTGTTATATGATCATATGATTTGAAATTTGTGTTGTTTAATAGAATATATCGTTTGAAAATTGAACAAATCTGCCAACAACGAACGGTATAACCTTAGGACCAGTTGTTTCGGAAAATTGCACGTTTGAATTTCCCTCAAATCGACATTCACCGAAAAATTGGGTTGTTTCAACCTCCGTCAGAAGAAATTTCATCGAAAATTCCATTGGACCAGTTGTTTCGGTATTCCCTTCAAATTTGAATTTCCTTCAAATCGTCATTCACCGAAAAATTGGGTTGTTTCAACTTCCGTCAGCAGTAAATAGCAACAAATAACGTTCGATAAATTTGAAAATTTTATTCAAGTGTTCCCCGCCGAATCACAATTTTGACGTCTGCGCATGCGCCTCCCATTATTTCGCTAACCGTCCGGACTCGGCTGATCACATTCACATCACATTTCTATAGTATTTTCACTGCTGACGGAAGTTGAAACAACCCAATTTTTCGGTGAATGACGATTTGAAGGAAATTCAAATTTGAAGGGAATACCGAAACAACTGGTCCAATGGAATTTTCGATGAAATTTCTTCTGACGGAGGTTGAAACAACCCAATTTTTCGGTGAATGTCGATTTGAGGGAAATTCAAACGTGAAATTTTCCGAAACAACTGGTCCTTAGTATATTAAAAATACATTTAGTTTTTCGAAATTTTAAAACTCCGTGTACCAGATAAAATAACAATCTTTCAAAATCAATTTATGTTTTTGTAATTTGATTTGAAAAGGGCTAGTTTCCGGTATTCTCTGGTATTCTCTTAATAAATACATTTCAAATACGTTTCGACACTGAATGGTAGTCTTACGCCAAGGATATACATATACATTTTTATGCAATATTTCACCACGGAACATGAGTGGCTCAGTGTACAAATGCTTTGGTTTCCCACCCAGTACAATTGGTACAATTTCCTTGCTAGTAAATTCCCCCATCTTGCACAAGCAACATATTCTGCTTATATTGATGGTAGTAGGTGTAATTCAAATGATGTAAGGTCTTTTACATTAATTTATTAAATTTTTTAAAAATTAAAAAAAAAAAATACAAACATTTCCGGTTTACAAACCGGACGAAAATCTCCTATTTTTTATTTTAAATCACTACACCTCTTTTTTCAAACCTCAGCCACTGACCTCAGATTTCAAAACACAGCCACTGACCGGTCAAATTAATTTTTAATTCATAACACATGAAATTTAACCTTTAAAAAATAGTCTAGAAAATACTGAATAACTAATAATAAGATAGTATTTAATGACAAATTAAAACACTTTATTTTTACCACGATAATCTTTATTTTAACACATCGACATGTTTCGAGAACGATGTTCTCTTCCTCAGGACATAAAATGTACTAAAACTAAATAATCAAGTATACAAAGCTATGCGTGGGTAGAAATGAAAGTAGTGTGTGTCACAATTTGACTTAAACTAACGAAAACAACACAAATTAATAGTAAATATATTGAGTACATGAATATAAATGCGAATTAGTCATAAGGATTGAAAACATTAACTAAAACATCATCTTAATCACACACACACATTCGCGATCGACTTTTTTTCGTAGAGTTCGCATTCGCAGCTATTTTTTTTCAGCGGGAAAGCAATGCGCAGGCGCATCAATCACACCACCTGGCGGATTATTATGAAAAACTCCAATTTAAACAAGTAAAATACAGCGTTGCCAAATCTAAAGATTCACAAAAACACCGTTTAACGGCCGCGGAGTGTTTTTTATTTTAGTAAGGCTGACAAAGTGTTTTAATTTGTCATTAATAAAATGGTGCCACAAGAAGAAGATAGTATTTATCCCAGGACTCCAGGACAAGATATTTTGAGTTGTATCGGTAATGTATTCACGCAGCGATACTTTTAGGATTATTTTAGCTTTGTATTGCAACGCATTGACAATGAGATGATGTATTCCATTGTGGAGATTAAAGTGATATTACAATGTAACTCGAGAGCAGGCTGGAATGCAAACACACCTTGTGACGAAAACAGAATATGAATAAGAGATAATTTTACAATGCATAGCAGTATACACCGTAACAAAACCACTGTTCATGAGAACAATCATTACACGAATACAGAATACACAACTCTTAGGCTGGGTATATGCTCAATGCTAAAACAATTTATTGGATAACCACCATCTATGCCACGACTCACACCAAGATGTTCGTTACGTTTGATGATTACGGGTTAGTTAGTTACGGGTTCATGGAGTGAGGTTATTCCGGGTCTTGGCGGCGGATGATAGCAGGCCAGATCGGGAGAGACTGGTTGAGGGACACCTTTTGGCTTTTCCTGCGGGGCTATCGGAATATCACTCTGTACCGCAGTGGGAGGGATAGAATCCTGGACATACCGACCCCCAGATTCCTTCTCACCCCTCATATGTTTTTCCTTCCCAGAACATACTCTCCTTCCTTTCCTAAAAAGACCCTCCACGCATCATCCCCAAATATGATATAGGCCCTTAGGGAAATTATTTTCTTCATGGCCTCTTGTAAAAAAAAGACGCAGCTTAGTGCAGAGCAGGGCAATGTATGTATGAACGTGCTATACACGTTATATATATGTGCTATACGTGCTATACGCGCTATACACGTGCTATACGCGACAACGAATCAAATTCATTTTTAGAAAATGAATTTTATAAAATAAATTATGTTAAACTATACTAACAGACAGAAAAATTAGTCATAATAGACCCGACATAGTTTTACATGACAAAATTTAAAAAAAAACTTATATCATTGATGTAGCTTTTCCAAATTGTAATATTGAAAAATCTGTTTCGATCTGTTTCTGAAAAATAAGAAAATATACAGATTTAGGAAATAAGATTAAAAGAATTTGGAATTCTACGATTATAAAAATATTACCATTTATTATTTCGGCTACTGGCATTATACCTAGCTCTCTCATTAAAAATTTAGGCGTATTAGATTTGTCAAAGAATTTATACATAAAAAAGCAAAAATCAGTCATTTAAAAATACATGTAGGATTACGAAATATTTAAAAAATATTTATATTGAGGGATCAGTAAGATTTATCGGTCCAGTTAGGAGTTCTACCGAGCCGAACCCTCTGATATGATAATATCTGGAGTCGGTGAATTATTTTCCCATTTGGTCTCTGGTGGGTTGACGTGTTGTTCTGGTATTGTTTTGTATTTATTATACTTAAATAGTTCAATTTATATTTATTATACTTAAATAGTACAATGACGTAGCATGGATTGACTAGATGATCATTTGTGGAAAAGTGTGTGGAAGGGTTAAGTTTTTCCCGTGGGGAAGATTTAACCCGGTCACAAAAGTCAGAAGAAATAAAAAAAGAGGTTTAACTCATTAAGTTTAAAAAAAAGTTAAAAATTATAATAATAATGTTCTTTATTCCGGGATGTTGGGAGGTGAGTGCAATCCCACACATCCCACAGAGAGTATAAGTACATGTTATTATATTATCGAAGGAAGCAAACACTTTGTGGCTTGACATTATACCAAATGAAACAAATACCTTAGTTTTAAACCACTTTATATTTATTTTTATATTTGTCGACCGGTTTCGATTGGACTCAATCTTCATCAGGACAATAAAATAAACTTAAATAAACTCAAATAAACTTAGTTTATTTTATTGTCCTGATGAAGATTGAGTCCAATCGAAACCGGTCGACAAATATAAAAATAAATATAAAGTGGTTTAAAACTAAGGTATTTGTTTCATTTGGTACATGTTATTATATTGACAAAATAGGAATTTTATAAATAATAGTAAATATGAAACTAAAAATAAAAATAGAATTTAAAAAAATTGAGTGCGTTCAACCTTTACGCGCGGTTGAAGTAAAACTTTGACTAAAAACTAAAAAATTTTTTTTAGGCGTCGGAACATGATTAGGTTGTTGATTTTTTCGTTTATATTTATTTATAGATTTTTCCTGCGATTCAGCCATTTGAATTCTAAATTCTAAACAACACGATTTTATTGTCACACTTCTGTCACTTTTTACTTCAATAGCTATAGAATTCACAAGAATCAGAGGGAAAAAAGGGTCAATATTCATCGTAAAATATAATACAAATCAAAAGGTTCAACTAAAATCTTTAGTTAAATCGTATAATAATCAACAAAACATAACAAAAACCCCTTTGGACTCTCATTACACATTAGTAAACAAAAATAAACGGGTGAAGTTTGACGTTTTGTTATTCGTTGCTAGGCTTCACACTCATGGTTGCCATACCTACGATGTTAATATGATGAAATATTATACGAACGTTATTTCCGTTATAAAATGTTATTTCCATCCAAAAATATTTTAGTTACCCGTCGTAATGCCCTTAAAGAATTCTTACTTCAATAAATATGAAATGAATAGTATGTGTTTTCTAAATGATTCTTTCAAAATCATGTACGTTTCGAGTCAAAAATTTTCAAACATTTTCAATCTAGATATAAAAACATTATTCTTTAGAAATGTCAATGTTTATTTCAAATACAATTATCTCAAAGATAATTTCATCTTATTTCTAAAAAGTCATTCCTTTTCATGACAAATAAGAAATACTATCAATAAGAAATAAATCAGAAACTTCACCTGGGAATTAAAACTGAAGGAATAAATTGATGACGCAGTAATTTATTGAACAATGTTTACAACCACTCGCCAATACTTCCCTGTTCATATTCCATCCAATCACACGAGTTAAGATGATAGACTTCGCTTTTCGGCTCATACAAAAAGGACGCCCGGGAAAAAACACTTTTCAGAATTAAAACTGAAGGGATAAATTGATGAAGCAGCAATTTATTGAACAATGTTTACAACCACTCGCCAATACTTCCCTGTTCATATTCCATCCAATCACACGAGTTAAGATGATAGACTTCGCTTTTCGGCTCATACAAAAAGGACGCCCGGGAAAAAACACTTTTCAGAATTAAAACTGAAGGAATAAATTGATGACGCAGCAATTTATTGAACAATGTTTACAACCACTCGCCAATACTTCCCTGTTCATATTCCATCCAATCACACGAGTTAAGATGATAGACTTCGCTTTTCGGCTCATACAAAAAGGACGCCCGGGAAAAAACACTTTTCAGAATTAAAACTGAAGGGATAAATTGATGAAGCAGCAATTTATTGAACAATGTTTACAACCACTCGCCAATACTTCCCTGTTCATATTCCATCCAATCACACGAGTTAAGATGATAGACTTCGCTTTTCGGCTCATACAAAAAGGACGCCCGGGAAAAAACACTTTTCAGAATTAAAACTGAAGGGATAAATTGATGAAGCAGCAATTTATTGAACAATGTTTACAACCACTCGCCAATACTTCCCTGTTCATATTCCATCCAATCACACGAGTTAAGATGATAGACTTCGCTTTTCGGCTCATACAAAAAGGACGCCCGGGAAAAAACACTTTTCAGAATTAAAACTGAAGGGATAAATTGATGAAGCAGCAATTTATTGAACAATGTTTACAACCACTCGCCAATACTTCCCTGTTCATATTCCATCCAATCACACGAGTTAAGATGATAGACTTCGCTTTTCGGCTCATACAAAAAGGACGCCCGGGAAAAAACACTTTTCTAATTCGAAAATTGCACAAAATGAATATATTTTTTTTATACTGCCTTCTAGAGGGTGAAAGCTATGTCGGTATGTTTTCGAATTTTCGATGCGTTTCGTATTAACGTAAACTGTCAAACATGTACGATTTATCAAAAAATATTATTTAAGGAAAAAGTGCTGCTAACTCAACTCTCATAAAGAATTATAAAATTATAAAAAGCTACCGACGTAGCTTCTTCTTTCTAAAAAAATATATATTTTTTAAAATTTTGAATTCCGTGAAAGTTTCGGTGTAGAAAAGTGTATTCTCCATAAACCCCTTTTCGAGCGATTTCTTTAGGTAAATTTGAGCGTTGTCTCATTCGCACATTTCGCATTCGCATGTATTGTAAGTGTGCGTGAGCTTATTGTGAGCGGGACAGAATGACAGACGCGGGTGTTCCGCGTGTGGTTCAAAGTCTAGCCTCTTAATATCGCTCGTTTTCCGCATACAAATATTATAAATCCTCACCGACAAAAGAAAAAGATTACCATCGCGAAATACATCGTTGCTTACTAAAATCTTTTAGCTTAATTTATTTATTTATTTATTAAATGCATTTTGTACATTGTATAGATAGTTTGTTATTTCATCCGCCATGCTATGGATGTCCCTGTGTTATGGCGGGTGAAGTTTACAGATAATATAACTATGAATTTGTGACAATGAAGTTTACAGATAAAATAATATTTGATAATAATGAAGTATACAGATAATGAAACAATGAATTTATGATAACGAAGTTTACTGATAATAAAATAATTGATGATAATGAAGTTTACGGATAATATAATAATTGATGATAATGAAGTTTACAGTTAATGCAGCAATGAATTTATGATAATTAAGTTTACATATAATATAATGATTTATGAAAATGAAGTTTACAGATAATATAATGAGTTTATGACAATGAAGTGTACAGATAAAATAATAATTGATAGTAATGAAGTTTACAGATAATATATAACATTGAATTTATGTTAACGAAATTTACAGATAATATAATAATATTGATAGTTTAATATAATTGATGAAGTTTACGGATAATATAACAATGAATTTATGGAAATTTAGGTTACAGATAAATAATAATTTATTTATAAATTACAATTAAATTATAATTTAAATAATACTAAATTATACAAATTAAATTAAATTACAAATAATATACATCGAGGTTTCTAAATATTTTAATAATAATAAATTATAATAATAGCTTAATTAGAGTTATACATTATTTAAAAATTATCATTCTTGTATTATTTTTCATGCAAATCTGAAGGATTTTAATTCATGTATTGAGGTCGGTTCCTGCACAAGTTCAAGAAGATAAATGATTACTTTATATTTCTGCCCTTACTTGAAGCATTAGGTACTTACTTTTAATTTATTTTTAATAATAATAAGTTATACGGCCTATAATAAATATAGGCCGTATAACTTTAAAATGAATAAAGAAATAATATAAATATATAGATATAAGAATATTTTCCTTGTGATTTGGATTTTTTGTTCAATTAAAACACAATTGAGTTTCTCTGTGAAGAAAGAATGGTTTATTTTGTTAATCTAAATAATAATAATCTTAATCTCACAAGATTAACATAAAGAAATGTATTAAGGTAATAAAACATTACCTGTGAAGAAAGAAACGACATTTAATGTTATTAATTGTAATTCCTTAATCTCAATCACAATAGTAATTAATCTTCTCAATTTGTTCTGTCAGCTCATAGACTCTTTTTACTATTGTTTTAATAATTCATTTTCAAATTAAGAATAAAATATTGAGTCGACTATTAAGTAGGTACTGGGCGCATATCCAGTGACAGTCTACAATACATATAACCACAATGGCGAGACAAGCTCGGCATTGTTTTAAATCAAAGAAAATTATATTTTTCTTTATATCTCCCCCCTTAGGGAAGACAATAGACTATAACCTATTATGTATCCTCTTCGTGGTTCATTAATGCATATTTATTTTGACCTCTTGATTTGTTCTTTAAACATACTGCACAACTTTCGCAGGTTCTCTTTATATTGTTTGTCATGTTTTCTGCTGTGTACCACGAGCTTATCATTTTTTGCATTTGTTTAATTCCTATGTGACCTAGGTCTGCATGAACATTTTTGATAAATACTATGCTGATTTTTTCTGATAGAATTATTTTTTCTCTTTTTCTAACTTTCTTGTAATAAACATTATTCTTCGATATCAATTTATCTCTTCTGCACTGTATCTTCTCATTTTTGACCTGATCTTTTAAGATATCTTCTAATTTTATTAAGTTGATAACTTTTAATTGCTCATCTTGGTTCTCATCTGGTTCTAAGACTGGGTTTCTGCTTAGACAATCAGCTTCAATATTGAATTTTCCTGGAGAATATTTAATTTGAAAATCATATTGTGATAGGTAGTATGTTAGATCTCCTAATTCTTCATCAGTTCTTGATTTTATATTCATATTCTCCAATGGCTTGTAATCTGAAAAGACAGTAAATTTCTTACCTATCAATAGATGTTGCCAATATTGAATACATTCTTTGATAGCTAGGCATTCCAGATATATAGCCTTCTTCCTTTTTTGAACTTCATTCAATTTCTTTGAGAAGTAAGCTACTGGTTTTTCCTCATTGTTTTCTTGTGGCTGTTTTAGGATAGCTCCCACTCCTAGTATACTAGCATCTGTATATATATGTATAGGCAAGTTCGGGTCAAATATGGTTAATATTGGTTGAGAACATAAAATTTGTTTCATTTCATCAAATGATTCTTGGCATGCCTTAGTCCAGTTAAAGGTTTGACCTTTTCTCAAAAGATTATGCAACGGATCCAATTTCATTGCTATTTTTGGCACATATTTATGGTAAAAGTTTATTTTTCCCAAAAATTGTCGCACGTTTTTCTGCGTTTTTGGGGTCGGAAAGTTTCTTATTGATATCAAGTTATCTTTCAGAGGTCTAACGGAATTATTTTGTATAATGTGACCCAAATATTTAACTGAATCGGCTGCAAACATGCATTTTGTAAACTTTAGTCTTAAGCCTTCACTTTTAATTGCTTGAAACAGCTGTGTTAGATGTCTGACATGTTCTGAGAAAGTTTTTGAAAAAACCAGGATGTCATCTATGTAATTTACTGTGAAATCTCCGAGTTTATGTTTCCGTATTATGTTACACATAATTCTCTGAAATATAGCTGGTGATGTTTTTAAGCCGAATGGTAAACATGACCACTGGTAATGACCTTCTTGAGTGACGAATGCAGTTTTGTGTCTGTCTGTGACTCGCAGAGGAATTGACCAAAATGCTGAGTTCAAATCTAGTGTTGAGAAAAACTTACAATCTCTTGTTTTTACCATCAGGTCTTCAATAAGTGGGAACGGCTGTGACTGAGGGACAACAAGTTTATTTAACTCTCGAAAATCTATGCACAATCTAGATTTTTTATTTTCATCTTATTTATAAGCTAATGTAACTGGAGCTGCAAAAGGACTATATGATTCTTCTATTATCTTTTTTTCTAATAATTTTTCAATCTGTTTTTCAATCTCTTTTTTATCTTCGATTGTGCAACGATACGGTCTTTTGCTGCAATATTTTTCTACTAATAAATCAATGTGTGCTTCATAATCTTTTACCATTCCAATGTCATATTTGTCCTTTGCAAATACAGATTTATTCTTCACTATTAAGTCATCAATCACTGCTTGTTGTTCATAATCTAGATGATTTATATTAGCTATGAAGTTTATTTCGGTAAAATTTTCATTGAAGTTTATCAAATTATTAGATTTGGTTTGATTAGGAACTAATTCATTTATTTGTGTTGGAGCTTTCTGACTGATTTCTAATTTTTCATTTTGAATTAAGCCAAATTTTTGTATGCAATCAAGTCCAATTAAAAAATCATAATCAAAATTTTCCTTGTCAATTACAAAGACATCCATATTTTTTTCAACGTTAAAAATAGTTACATCCAGTGATATCATACCAATTGCCTTTTTAACGCCATTAATTGTTTTTAAGTTAGTATTGTTCGAATAACATAGTTTTTCATTGTTTATCTTTAATATCCTTGAGTTTATTAATGACACATTAGAGCCCGAGTCATAGATTACAAATATTTCAACATGTTTATTTAATACTAACTTTACTTTAATTAATGGCGGCGCTATTAGTTTTTTTGGTCCTCACATTGCAGTTCGCATTCTAATTCTGAATTATTAATGTTATTTTATATTTTAAATATTATTTTTTCTCTTATCATTTTTTTTTCATTATTATTATTCTTTCCTTTAAACCAACATAAATCTTCTGAGTGATAGCGCACTCCTTTGTTTAATTTTTCACAAACGCTACATTTTTCTTTCAACGGCTTAGTGTCATTCTTCTTTCTTATAAACGTTTTCTTCGAAACCAAATGTTCTAATTTGCCAAGTTCATTAAACAAGTCTTTTGTTTCTATAACCTCATCCTTGTTGATTCTATCTGTTATATAATCTGGTAAACCGACAGCAATTATATCGATTAAAGTCCCCTGATCAATTGTTTTTCTTACTTCAAGTAAAAGTCTTTCTTTTTTAACTGCATATTCTAATAATGATCCTGATTGATACTTGAATGATAAAGCATACCTGCTAGCAATCCAAACTTTATCACCATAGGTTTGTATAAAGTTTGATTTCCAATCTAACCACTCTGATCGTAAACCAAGCTTGATCATCATTGACGAATACCAATCTGTGCATGATTTGTCCATAAATAATCTGAAGATTTCAATTTTTTCTTCATCTTTAGTTATGTCAAACCTTTCACATTCTTTTTCAAATACTTCCATCCAGTGACATGCACTTATATTTTTTCCATGAAATTTTTCAAGTACAAACCTGTCAGCCAACTTTTTCATGCTTTGTTTTTCTTTTTTCTGCTGATTTTCAACTAATTTTTCCAAAATTTTCACTATAGGGTCTTCTGAACTCCTTTGATTGGCAATAAACAACTGTTCTTGGGTAATTTCCTCTAGAAATTGGTCCTGAAAAATCATGTTTTTATCCGCATCCACGTATGTTTGTGAAATATCTTCTGCCATTTTTATCCATACACTTCTTTTTTGGTGTCTTTTTTTTAATGTATTTTTTACTGTAATATAAGCCTTAGAGGTGTAGATAGATTTGTGGAGTGATGCTGCTTGACATTCTTCAGGAATCAGGAAAACTTTGTCATCTTGTGTAACAATTGAGGTTATGGCAATAAAATTGGACTTTCCGTCTGTTGTTGGTTTTAACTGAAATTCAAATTTCAACTTTTCCATTTTTGACAATAAATGTCGTTTTATAAGAATATTTTCCTTGTGATTTGGATTTTTTGTTCAATTAAAACACAATTGAGTTTCTCTGTGAAGAAATAATGGTTTATTTTGTTAATCTAAATAATAATAATCTTAATCTCACAAGATTAACATAAAGAAATGTATTAAGGTAATAAAACATTACCTGTGAAGAAAGAAACGACATTTAATGTTATTAATTGTAATTCCTAAGGCGCTCCGCCAACTGAGGCAACTGAAAACCAACTAAAACCGGCTGTTTTCTCTGTCTTGATTGGTCAAAAAGCTTGTTTAACCATAGATGAAGTACAATCAGCTGACAGCTCGCAACCTAGCAACGGCCGCCCAGGGTAATCAGCCGTGACAGTCGCAAGATGGTCGCAAGTCACCGCTTGCGTTACCATTGACAACGGGGTTTTGTGTGATTGTGTAGTGTGCGGGCCATCACATTGTCATACAAAGACAGTTGGCAGTTGAGAGTTTTCAGTTGCCTGAGTGGGCGGAGGCGCTTAATCTCAATCACAATAGTAATTAATCTTCTCAATTTGTTCTGTCAGCTCATAGACTCTTTTTACTATTATTTTAATAATTCATTTTCAAATTAAGAATAAAATATTGAGTCGACTATTAAGTAGGTACTGGGCGCATATCCAGTGACAGTCTACAATACATATAACCACAATGGCGAGACAAGCTCGGCATTGTTTTAAATCAAAGAAAATTATATTTTTCTTTATATAGATTTAAAATATTGATAGACAGGTATAGACAGAAAAAAACATGAAATAAAAATACAAGCAGCAAAAATTTAAACAGTGAGAAATAATAACAATAAAGTTACGATAAAAAAAAACATAAATGATATAAAAATACAAGCAACAAAATTTTTAATGTACCTTAATCAAAGGTTTACAAAATTTCAACATTTAACACGTTAATAACACCTAAGTATTGGTTTCGTATACTACGAAACCGTTGTATCGGCGAATGAGCAGGAATTCGGAATTGTCCAATTTGGATTTTAATATTTTAGATAAGAAATTTAATATTTTAGAAAAATTATATTTCCCACTAAAGATTTTTACATTTAATACTTTTTGTATGTATTTTTTTTAAAATTTATTTTAGTTTTACATTCAACAATTTTGCTAAGGTAACTTCGTTAATCGTATTTTCGAAAAAAAAATAGATATTGCGACATCTAGAAAACACATTCCTTTTATATTTAAAATATTTTTTAAATACCTTTCGATTCCAATCTCCCTCTAATTTATTTCAAGTAAAAAAAGAACTATCTTACTAATATTATAAACGTGAAAGTTTGTATGGATGTATGTATGTATTTTGTTCCTCTTTAAATCGAAATTTAATGAATGGATTTTAATGAAACTTTACAATAATATAGCTCATACATCAGAATAACATATAGGCTATAATTTATGAAGCTATTTATTTTAAATATATTGAAAATAATAATTATAATTTAATAGAAAACGTAAAAATTTGAGAATGACATTTTGCAAAACAATGATTGTTAAATCAAAATTCTGTTTTGGAAAATATTTAAATTACTGAATTTATTTGAAGTACTCGCCTAATACTTTGAATCGAATCAAGAATTATACATATTTTAAATAAATAGGTTAAATATTTTGGTACAAACGTGGATGGGACCTAGGAAAAGACAATAGATTACTCGAAGTACTAATCCTACGCAGACGAAGTCACGGGCAGAAGCTTGTAGATAATAATTAATACGTTAAATTTTTAACATTTTACCAGATGTTTAAAATCTTAGCCTAGGATATAAAATTATTCTGCACTTCTGTCAAATTCGCTTCCTTTGACCGGTAGCGGATGTCCGTCAGTATTGAAAACCCAATCATCCAATGATATCAGTGAGTCGTGGGAGTAAAGCAAGTAGAGATACTGAAAGATAATATAAGTATGAAAAGAAGGAAAAAGACAGGATTCTTCATGGGCGTTTATTTAGATAAGATACGAAGCGAAAAAACTCCACTTTTTGACATCATAAAATAGAACAAGACACACAAAAATAAAAAAGGTAACAACTCGTATTCCTCCTCGGCCATTGGGACCTAAATTCTTAATGATATTTTTCATGTTTCGTTTAGATTTATTCTACAATGATATATTACATTGGTGGAAATAACCTGCAAAAGTTATTCCAATAAAAATTGATTTATGCTGACATCGAATGTGATGGGAGTTCTCAGGTAGTTGCAGGCAATTAAGTAATTATAAGCCGAATTATTTTTAAAAATTTTCATTGAGCGCGGAAAATTTTGACGGCCGGCATAGTCCAGCGGTAGGGCGTTAGACTCCCATTCCGAAGGCCGCGGGTTCGAACCCGGCGTGCGAAAATAAATTTTATTTAATTGATTTGTGTTATTTCACAATTAACTATTTCAAAATAATATATAGTATATTAGCGGCACGTTCCAGAGTGAAAGATACTCTTAGTATCGCCCTGGTGTAAGATCACCATTCAGAATTGAAACGTTGCTTGAAATGGCTTTAGCCGTGTTTAGTGACTATATCTGAATGTCCAGGTACTTCCCCACTTTCATCTTCCTGGTCTCCTTCCCTTCCCCACTTACCTTCAGCCTCATAACATACCCCAATTGGGGATGCCATAGTCTCACTGGCTCCAGACGGGAGCAATTGGGACTCTTGTGAGGTATTTACTATTAAAAAAAAATATATTATTTTGATTGAAAAATATATATGCACATTTTTTTAAGAGTATAAAAGTAAATAAAAAATTTATATATATATGTAATAAAATAGATTACCTTCAATGTTTCACCTAAAAAATACCTTTGCTGTATATCATCTTTGGGCGAGTCCAAAAGGAACACATTCTTAATTCCCGTGTAGCCGCCATCTACACGGCAGTTCTGCTCAATGGCCTAGAAATCAAAATAAACCTGTATACAACTTTTAATGCATTAATAAAAAGAGAAAAAAAAACACAATAAAGGTTGTAAGTGGGGCCATAGGATTTTGCGTATTATAAATAACATCTTTTGACAAATCAGTGCTTCCCAAACCCACTTTCAATATTTCTGGTCCTTGGTCAGTCTCCATAAGATGAAGTAGCTCTCGATGGTTTCTGGTCAAAGAATATATAATTTTACAATGCAAGACGTCTTTAGACAAACCTGCAGCTCTTCCCAGCCCCACTCTTTGTACTTCGGATCCTTGGTGAGTCTCCACAAGATGAAGTAGCTCTCGATGTTTTGACATCTTAAAATATATGATTTGTCATCTTTACGTGATTGCTCGGCATCCTCATTAAATCTGCAATATGAAATGTAATACGAGATCTGCTCAACAGATAGCGATATTATCTAAAAGTATTAAAGGCATTAGAGAGAGCGCTCCTCTGAAACCTTCACTAAATTTATTAAATAACTTTCTTATTCATTTGAATGTTATTTATGAAGATATTAAATTAACCATGGAAATCGAAGAAAACGATTGTCTCCCATTTCTCGATATTTTAGTTTAAAAGAAACATAACGGCAGCCTCGGCCGTACCGTATATCAAAAACCCATTCTTAAAATATATTTAGAAACTTTTCACCGATAGATGGCGTTATTTTCAATATTGTCAAATAAACCCGTTTTAACGCGTTATGCTTTTTAATATTGAGATAAATTATTAGTTCGCGAATGTACAAAAAATATATTAATCTGTATAAATTATTTTTCGTGCATATACTTTTACAATTTTAGAGAACGGCGGAAAAACAATCAATTTTATTGTAAAACCAACACGTACAAAAGACAGAAAATTTTATTAGCAAATCAAAAGAAATGTGCATAAATCGTGCATTTCGAATTTTGAATGTAATAAACACAAGGTCCAAAAGAGACGGATGATAAAAGGATTGTTGAATTCACTAAATTAAAACATCGCTCGGGGAGATTGATTGATTTATAAAAAGCGCGGGCCTGATAACAAGGGCTTATGACGCTGTTGCTGGCGCTAGCTGGACCCTTTTTAAAGACCGCACGACTAACTACGCCATTTACGATCTTCGGACAATCGGGCTTCGCAAGCGATGCAGGTGTACATTCCTTCTTATTATCTCGGTGTTTTATTTGCATCTGAGATATATTTTGTGATAGTCAAAAAGTAAACATCTGTTCGTGTAGAAATCTACGCGGCGTTTACCAAAACCAAGGAAGTGGCTAGGATTGACAGACGGAGAAACAAATTTGTCGTGTGTTCAAGTTTGGGTAGGTGCATGGATCTCATAAAACATAATACTATGACGGGACAATACTTTTTATGGTGTCCACCCGCCTACAATGTGCATACGAAGTCGCTTGTTCACATAAAAAAAACTTTTTGTATTTAAAAAAAAAAAATCTTTCTAGAAACAATAAACGTGACATGTTAATAATAGGGTAGAAAGATGAGGACTGAATATAAATTTTTTTATCGAACATACATCTTATATGTGGTGTCCGGAAACTAGTGCTAAAATAAACTGGTGAATCTACATCACATAGGTCACAGAGAACCCAAAAAACTTTTTTCGATCTGAGCACTTCGATTTTATTTTAACTTCGCAACTTTTCGGCAAGTAAACATTTAGAGCCTTGCCTACGCTTGGTGTACGAACACAAATTACGCGGTTTCGGCTTTCTGGTGTGCTAGCACGGTCGCTCGATATGAAGTTACCGACCGATTGTCGGTAACTTCTCATCGTTCCCTAGGACAACTTTTTATTTTTTTTTTTTATTTTTTTTATAGAGAATACCTCACAAGAGTCCCAACTGCTCCCGTCTGGAGCCAGTGAGACTATGGCATCCCCAATTGGGGTATGTTGTGAGGCTGAAGGAAAGTGGGGAAGGGAAGGAGATGGGGAAGAGGAGGGTAGGAAAGTACCTGGCTATTCAGATCTAGTCACTAAACACGGCTAAAGCCATTATTAAGCAACGTCTCAATTCTGAATGGTGGTCTTACACCAGGGCGATACTGACAGTATCTTCCACTCTGGAACGTGCCGCAAATGTAGTATATATTATTTTTATTAATTAATTGTGAAATAACACAAATTAATCAAATAAAATTTATTTGCGCACGCCGGGTTCGAACCCGCAACCTTCCGATTGGGAGTCAAGTGTTGTTACCACTCGACCACGGACGGTCGTTGCAGATCTCAAACGTTCAAACGATTGATATCGAATATATTAAGGACACTTAGTCATTGTGAACTGTCACCTATTCGTTTGCGATCTGCAGTTGTCGTAGGGAACGATGAGAAGTTACCGATAGTTATCCTATCGATCGTTATAGAGCAAGCGTGCTAGGGCCTCTGGTTAGTCAGCGCTTGGGTATTTGACTACTAATATAATTTTTGAGCAACTTTATGAACTATCCTATACCCAAGATGATTGAACAAGAAGAAGCATAATACATTAGTTGATATAATATATATATGAAATAAGGTAAATGCACGTGGGATATATAACTGGCAACATAACGATACTTGAAGAAATGAGATTCTTGAGGTGTCTGTGTGCTAAATCCATATAGATTATTATACAAGTGTCAAATAGGTGTTTGTACATTGTATCAGGAAATAATTATTATGGGGAAAGGATGCAAGGCTTTAGCCTTGTATTCTGAGATTCCACCTAATTTTTTTCATAGAATCTATGAAAAATATCGATGAGAACCGGCTTTCTATACGACAGAAACCCAAAGTGACCTGCGAAATCTATCTAAATTTATTGGTTATGTGATACTAACATTATATTATCATGCTCTTGAGGTAATTTTTCACAAAAACGGCGCAATCAAGTGAATCAATTATTTGAGAACGGTCAATTGGAATAATATAATAGTAAATATGAGACGATGTATGAATGTAAATAATCGCTTTCTTCACATTCACTTTTAACTGTTCGAGTGGTGATCCATCCTTCATCCATAATTACTAAAAATTACATAATAAGTATCCAGAAAATTTTTGTGAAAAATTTCGTAATATACCTATACCTGAATAATTCGCCATGGTGCCGTTTGAACACGTTTTTTTACATTAGCTCCACACAGGAGGCCCTGAGGAAAAATATCCTATGGAAAAAGGACTATGTCATCTTTGAAGATGCTGTGTGGAGGGTCTTTTAAAGGAAAGGAAGGAGAGGAAGTCCTGGGAAGGAAATAGGTTTGAGGGGTGGGTAGGAACCTGGGGATTAATATGTCTAGGAGTGATGGACGTGTGAAGCCATCTCTCCCACTGCGGTGCAAGGCGATGGGTCGAGAGGGTTCGGCTGGAGTGATCAAAAGGTCTCCCTCAACCAGTCTCTCCCTATCCGGCTGCCACGCAGTTGGTAGGCAGACGCATCCGTCACCAAGTCCCGGACAAACCTAACCCCATGAACCCGGGCACCCCTGCTAAGTCACCAAACGTAGCGAACCACTTGGGGTGACCTGTGGTAGAAGTGTTGGTTGTACAATAAATGATTCCCGGGGCGGCGGTACCCATATTTGCCTCCCAAATTAAACGCTTTACACTCTAGGATTTACTTTCTTCCCGGAATATATGTGATTTTTATTTTTGATTATATTTTTGATTTCTTGTTGGCACAAAAAAGGTCACTTCAATTGTTTACATTTTTTAGGTAGATTTTAAAACCTCTCAAATTGGTGGCAGGTGGCAGTCAGATAATGTTATGTGAGAGTATGTAGGTAGCTACGCAGCTCGATCTATACATTTTATTGTTTAGTACATCAAAATAACTAGGCGAGCCTATCTATAGTGATAGTTACATTTTCAAGAAAGCTCTAAATCATCAATGTCGTCCTTCTTATCATCATACCGTAAATTTTGCCCTTTTTTCTTAAAGCCTCTGTCGCAAATATTCCCTGCGCTCAGTGATACTGGAACATTTATAAAAAAGCAAAAATAGTATCAGAATAACAAATCATTCCATGAAGCTTGAGATTTTTACTACAACTAACTACATAGGTACTTCAACACCGTAGGAATGTGCTGAAAACGTTCTGGGAAATATATATCGGAACTGCTTACACAGAAGTATATCTCATTCTAATATATGGATAGGTCTGGAGTAGCGTGTAACTAACACTTACAGAAATTCGATGAAAAATAATTACTTTTAAAAATGTAATTACTTCGTTATTATGAGTGATATAACAGTATAATTTGCGTTCGCTAGTATCTCATTGTTAGTATTATTTTTCAGCACTAGAATAAATAAAATATTATCTGTAGATTTCGAATGGGGCATGCAAACAGATTGTATGAGAATTGCCGCTTACGTTTCACCTTAAACGCCAACTCAAATCACAACCCATCTCAGTTGTCATCAGTTATAAATACCTTGGTTACCCGATTAAAATGACTAGCGGACAAATATCATATTCATGAAGAACTGGATCTTTTTAGTAACGCTCCACGGTGTTCCGTTTCATATAGCTAGACGGAAAAAAGTCACTTTGTAATTTTTGAAAAATGACGTCATGAGGGTATTAACAGGTAGTTAGTATGACAAATACATTTTTAATTACGGTAATTAATGCACGGGTTGACTCATACCAGAGCTCCAAAGTTAGGTAAATTAGATAATGAATTATGAGTTGCTTTCATTTGCATTTCGTCGCGCGAGCTGTAAGGTTGTTTATGTGTTTAAAGTGTTTTGTTTCGGTTCTAAAAAAATGGAGGCTACTTTGGAAGGTATGTAGTATGTTTTTATTGTAAAATTTTAATATAAAACATATTAGTTTTTTTTTAAATAATGTTTAACTTAAGTGTTTTTTTGTGGTTTAAAAATATTTATTTTCTAACTACTCGAGAATTTATTTCGGATAATATATCAATAAGGTCGCGTAATTTTTTTTTTTAGATAGAACAATTAATATTCTATTTAAATCCGTTTCGATATTTTTGCTCATTAATGCTCACCAATCATATTTTGTCATTTCACATGCACCCCATACCAGATTTCCAGGCAGGAGTTGTTCGATACATGGAGGAGTTTTCCCAAAAAAGAAAGGTTTCATGGAATATACAATCATATTTTAAGTAAATTTGAACTTCAAAATCTCAGTGCAAGTAGTGAAAAAAAATTGAAAAGCCAAATACAGTTAATAACTTTGAATATAAGTAAAAAGTGGATCGCAGCCTCTCGGATTCTCGAAAGATTTGTTGTTAAATTTTGTGAGTGGCTTCAAGGTAGTGAAAACGTTTTCATAATTGAAGATTTACGTGATAATTCTCAATTGGACAGAAATCAGCCATCTACATCTACTGGAAGGCCCGCAAAGGATTTTGTGGCATGCAGTGATCGGAGTAAAAGAATGAAAGTGTGTGATTTAGTGAGTACGAGGACATCTGTCGAACTTTCGTTTGCAGCCCAGATGTCGGTTCGAGCATCTGGAAAACGTACCGTTGCCGATCTCTTGAAGGAAATTTCGGAAGCTTCTTCTGATGAAGTGGCAAAAGTATGGACGGAACGTCGACAATTAAAGGAACAGCGCACATTAACCATCGAATAAGCGCTAAGTGTATATGTAGATTGCAAACTAACTTCGCACTCATACAAAGTCATTCGTAGAAATGCCATAAAAGCCGGCCATTCCCTGTATCCGTCATTTTACAGCTTAAGGAAAGCAAAAGAAGCATGTGGCCCGAGCGAGGAATTCATTACAATTAGCGAAACTCGTGCAGAAATTCAATTACAGGCGATATTGAATCACACTGTGGAACGTTTACTTAACGTTCAATCGCAAATTATAAAAAAAAGAGTTCCTTCGGGTTATATTCTAACCATCATTTGCAAGTGGGGTGGAGATGGAAGCTCAGGTCATAGTACTTATAAACAGAAGTTTAACACAGAGCACGCTACTGATGAATTTTTATTTCTTATGTCATTCGTTCCCATTCAACTGAGACTGAATGATGACCCGAATGCAGTAATTTGGCAAAATCCAAGCCCTTCCTCGACTACTAATTGCCGTCCTATTAAATTTATTTTCGCTAAAGAGACCGACACTCTCACAAAATCTGAAATGGACAAGGTACAAGAAGAAGTAGACAAATTGATAAATTTTAGAATTAACATTGAAGGTGTAGATTTGAACGTACAATTTAAAATGTTATTAACTATGGTAGACGGCAAAATTTGCAATGTTATGACTGGAAACAAGTCGACTATGTCGTGTTATATTTGTGGTGCCAAACCCAGTGAAATGAACAATATGGTTGTCAACAGAGTTCCACGACAAGAATTTTATTCCTTCGGCTTATCTACACTGCACGCCTGGATAAAAACTTTTGAATGTTTTTTGCATATCGCTTACCGAATGCAACTCAAATGCTGGCAAGTCAGAGGGGATGCAAATAAACTAATTTTAAGTACTAGAAAAAAAGAATTACAGGAACGGTTTAAAAGTGAAATGGGATTAGTTGTAGATAAGCCAAAACCTGGTTTTGGCAACACAAATGATAATAACACGGCAAGGCGGTTTTTTCGGGAGCACGAAAAGAGTGCCGAGATAACGGGTGTAGATGCGGGGCTCATCAAGAGGTTTTGCATAATTTTGAGTACAATAGCTTCTGGGTATAGCATTAACATAGAAAAATTTGAACAGTATGTGCATGATACTAAGGAGTTATATCTGAACCTGTATGATTGGTATACTATGCCACCAACTGTTCATAAACTATTACACCATTCTTTTGATGTGATTAGTTCGTGCATTGTACCAATTGGGCAGCTGTCAGAAGAGGCGCAAGAGGCGCGAAATAAAGACTGTAGAAGATTTAGGCAATTGCACACCAGAAAAATTGACCGGACATCGATAAATAGAGATATGTTAACCATGTTATTAATTACATCAGATCCAATAATAAATAGTCATAGAGAGGTTCCAAGAAAAAAATCAGGCTCGCTTCCCTCAGATGTGTTAAATTTAATTGTTCCACCCAATTCCGAGTCAAGAACACAATGTTTGCGATTTGATTATTCTGATAGTTCTGATGACTACTCTGAACACTCTGAACCTAACTCAGATAGCATCTAGTTTCGATAAGTATTCTGTTTAGGTATTTTATTTTTTCACAAATCTATTAGTCCTGTTCTTTGCCTTATAAAAAAATTAAACATTTATGTACCCGTAATTCATTTCTCTAGCTTTGTTTCTTTACTTTAAGTTCTTGTACATCTTTTGAATAATTTTTTTTTCTGACTGTACTTTCTACAATTAGTGCTTGTTTTATTAAGTTCTGTTGCTAAATATTAATACAATAGTTTTCCTAGTTAAGACGATAGACTTCGCTTTTCGGCCCATACAAAAAGGACGCCCGGGAAAAAACACTTTTCTACATCGAAAATTGCACAAAATGAATATATTTTTTTTACACTGCCTTCTAGAGGGTGAAAACTATGTGGGTATGTTTTCGAATTTTCGATGCGTTTCGTATTAACGTTAATATTCACTGTCAAACATGTACGATTTATCAAAAAATATTATTTAAGGAAAAAGTGCTGCTAACTCAACTCTTATAAAGAATTATAAAATTATAAAAAGCTACCGACGTAGCTTCTTATTTCTAAAAAATATATATTTTTTAAAATTTCAATTTCGTGAAAGTTTCGGTGTAGAAAAGTGTATTCTTCATAAACCCCTTTTCGAGCGATTTCTGTAGGTAAATTTGAGCGTTGTCTCATTCGCACATTTCGCATTCGCATGTATTGTAAGTGTGCGTGAGCTTATTGTGAGCGGGACAGAATGATAGACGTGGGTGTTCCGCGTGTCGTTCAAAGTCTAGCCTCTTAAGTAATAATTGTTTTGTTTATTTTTTACCAATATCTATACTTTCAATTATTTCGTGATTTGTATTATATTTTCTGACTGTCCTTTTACCAAAAAATTATTATCCTCAAAATACACATTTTTTTACTGTTTAAAGTTGTTTTCATTATAAACATTTAAATACCCTATTAATATTGGATTAATTATTTAAAAGATTTTTTTCTTTTTTTAATTATTTATTTAAGAAAAAAAAAATATATTAATCACTTTTAACTCAAATTTTCAAAACATTCGGATTAAATACTCTCCAAAAGAGGCTTCTAAATACTTTATTATTGTCTACGAGTTTTTTCCGTCTAACTTGTATGAAACGAAACACTGTGCGCTCTTCAAGCAAACGGCTTCTCCAAGTATTTAATAGATAAACCCATAAATAAACCCAAAAAACAAATCCTGAAACGGAAGAAGAACAGCTCCTTTCTATAGCAATTCTTCCATACATCAAAGGCTTAACAATCAAATCAGTCGAATCCTCAAAAGCAATAAAATAAAATAAAACCATTTATAAATCGGAAAATAAAATCTCTTCTCTATTAAGAACTCCGAAAGACCACATTACACTTGAGTCCAATGATATTTAAAAAATACCATGTGGAGCATGTGAAAGGTGTATATTGGATGGTGCAATAGAAAAATATCGTCTAGAATCGCAGAACATAAAGTAGATGTTACTAATAAACGCTTAACTTCATCCATGGTCCAACACGTCCTCAATGAGAGTCATAAAATAGACTTTAATAATACCAAAACAATAGCTAGCATTTATAATGAAACAAATAGAATTTACCGCGAAGCTATAGAAATTCATAAACATAAAAATAATATGAATACCAGAAATGACTCAATCAGAATTCCCAATACCTGGAAAGTTATAATTGATCAAAATTCCCCCAAAACGGCATTTCCAAAATCCTCAGAAGTACCTTCAATTAGTTCAATAGGTCTCTACACGCAAATCGCCTACCCCCTTCACCGTCAAATCACCTTCTACCCGTGTTCTTCGTTCTCGACATAAGATTTGATAAGCACTTACTTAGGTCTTGACTTCTGGACTGAACAGACACGCGTAAGCGATCAATTTGATACAAAACTTAAGACATAAGGCCTCTGAAGATGGACAGTGAGATCTGTCCGAAACGTCAGGAGTTAAAAAGTCCTTCTAAGGACTACGTTACGCGGGTAAACCGAGAAAATTATTCTTCATATGTATATATATATACACACACACACCCATTCTACTTACAAATAATACCCAACTCTCAGATGGCTTCGGCAATCATCGTAACCATTCGTACCTATGACACGAACGGCGATAGTATGTACTCTTTTGATATCATACTTAACTGCCATCTGTTGGGATATAGCAAAATTTTGTATTTCTAACAATGCTGTCGATATTGAAAGAAAATGAAACTACATGATTAACTATGGCGGTTATTGAAACGTTCAAAAAATTATTTGGAAAATATAAATACAAAAGTAACTAGGGAAAAGAGAATGTTTTTGATCGTTTTTCTAAAGTATCGTAAGTAACTGGTAATAAGAGAGTAGTGACACAGAAGTATGTAGTAGCACAACTTCTAGTAAGTAATAAAATAACTACTTGACAGAATAAGATGAGAAATGTGTTTTGCTGTTTAATTTTTTTCGATTCCGGAGATTTGAGATTCGGGTTGTAAGTAAGGCAGAAATAACAATTTTCAACCGATTTTCTCAGAGATATTAAGTTGAAAAGTGAGGTTAATCATGTTATGAAGAAGTGAGGTTAATCATGTGGAGAACTCATGATGATTTATATGTATTTATATTAAGATATTATTTTGCTCAAATTACGATGAAAACAGATTCCACAGGTCAAAATAGTTCCAAATAGTCCGATACAAGAAAAGGTTTTTGCACATTCGATAAATTTTTCTCGGTTCACATTTATCTATTTTTAAGACACAACTAACTTTTCTCCTTGGCGTTCTAATGAACACAAAGGTACAATATAAGTAAAAAAGGTAAAAAAAAAATAAAAATAATAATAAATGTATATATATATATATATTGATACATCTTAAAAAATTTATTATAATTATTAATTAATTTAATTTTTTAAAATTTAATTTTCAAAAAAATAACTTATATCATTGATCTATTCCAAATTCCTGTAATATTAAAAAATCTGTTTCTGAAATTTAGATTTTATTCAGATTTAGGAAATGAAATTAAAAGAATTTGGCATTCTCAGACTATAAAAATATTACTATTTGTTATTTCGGCTACTGGCATTATACCTAGCTCTCTCATTAAAATTTAGGCATATTAAATTTGTCAAAGAATTTGTAGATAAGAATGCAAAAATCAGTAATTTTAAATACATGTAGGATTACGAACGATTTTTTAAATATTTATATTGAGGGATCAGTAGGATTTATCGGTCCAGTTAACCCTCTGATATGATAATATCTGGAGTCGGTGAATTATTTTCCCATTTGGTCGCTGGTGGGTTGACTTGTTGTTTGTGTATTATTTTGTATTAATTATACTTATATAATACACTTGCGTAGCGTGGATTTACTAGATGATCATTTTTATGGAAAAGTGAGTGAAAGGGTTTAGTTTTTCCTATGGGGAAAGCTAAATCCGGACCTAAAAGTCTGGTGCGTAAACTACAATTAATAATAAACTTTTGAAAAAAAATTTGGCCACCACCTCACCAACAGGTGATTAGAGCATTCCAGATTACCTGCAACTATTACCTAAATGTGGAAGGTCCCAACTTTGTAGGTGTTTTGTCGTAACTTTCACGACAAGTATTCGTCAATTTTTTTGCCAGATCCATGTACTTTTGGGTTAGAGAGTTATTCAATGTAGCAGAGGCGAGTGCAAATAGTCCACCTACAAAATTATATAATAACAATGGTGATCGTCATTAATTTTTTAAAAGTGTATCTTTAAATATCGAAAAAACTTTTATTAGAAAAACCCTTTCTTCAATAGACATCATTAAATTTGATCTTCCGCAAAGTAACAGTATAAGTAAATTAATGGTTGCAGCCACCCCACTTTCTAACTAACTAACTAACCGTCACACTGTTTCTCGTTTTCTCAACACCCTGTTTTCCCACATACCACCTGCTTCATTCACGTTCATACTCTTATGTTATTCTGACGCTTGGCGTGACCCGGCTCAAGTATTTGCTTTACTTGATCGTGCTATGTCTTCTTTGGTCATGGCGCGACTTAAATTCTCCTTACTGAGCGTTCCTTTCTCAATCTTGTTCAGTACGCTTTCTTCAGCCTTGTATTAGATATGTCTGGATTTTCGCATAGTTCACACAGTTTCTACAGCGTTCAGTCTACTCTCATCCTTCCTTTGCCAGTTCCATGACTCATGCCATACATCACGGTTGGTATCAATAGTTATCAAAACTCCATTGTGAGCTGTCGCTTTTTTTTTGTTCAAATAATATCATACACAAATTTAGGTCTTGCCTGAAAAACATGCCAACTGTTCCATCTTGGGGGCGATCTGAGGCGTGCTTCCAATTTCATCTTGGCAGTAATACCCAGCAAAGGTCAGTCCATTGTATTCTTTTATCAACTTGTCAATAATATTGCCTATTGCTTCATCGAACATCTGACGAGAATCTGCCTCGTTTTCTTTATTTAGCAACCACGTCTTCAGAAGGTATTCGTAGAAAGAATCTCCGAAAGCCCCAAGTGATGTTCCGAAACCTGTTAATATAATAATTCAGTTACGGCCTTACTAAAAAAAAAACACTCCGCGGCCGTTAAACGGTGTTTTTGTGAATTTTTACATGTGGCAACGCTGGAAATTTTACTTGTAAATTGGAGTTTTCATAATAATCCGCTAGGGAGTGTGATTGATGCGCCTGCGCATTGCTTTACCGCTGAATAAAAATAGCCGCGAATGCAGAATAAAGTCGGTCGCGATTTTGTATGTGATTAATATGATGTTTTCGTTAATGATTTCAATATGTATGACTAATTCGCACTAATATTCATGTAATCAATATATTTACTATTAATTTGTGTTGTTTTTCGTTAGTTTAAGTCAAATTGTGGCACTAAAATCGTCTGTTCTAAATTAAGCTGTCAGAAAATGGTTCATAGGCTATGTTCAGAAATAATTTGCATTTTAAGATCTTTATTTTATTATAAATTCTTGAAAGTGATGTTTTTTGGTGACTAAAATGTCTAATACATATTTTAGTAAACGTATCAAAGAAATTAATGCCTTAAGATGTGCAAGCAATGTATTCAAACGAGAGTTTTTTTATTGTAAATTTTTGGAAATGAAAAGCGAATTTCAAGATTTTTTAATATTTTTTTATTGTTTGAAGGAGTAAAAAGTGAGGTGACAGATTTATTTTAAAATCATTAAATAAAAGGACTGTGTTTTTTGAATTTTGAATTTTTCCAAATATTTCAATGTTTTAATAGAAAGTGTTTGGGGTAAGTGAGTTTTTTTTTTCAACTTGATGTTTGAAACTTAAAATACTACAGTTTTTAAACATTTAAATATATTTTAGATATGAAAATCTTAAAGGTAATTAAATTTTCGTTCTAAAATGGTATTTGTTTTTACGACCTCTCAAAAAATAATAAATATATAGGACATTAAAAAAAAATTCGAAATTCGTTGAAAATTACAAATGGAACAAATATATACAACAGATAAACTACCCTCCTTGGCCGTGTAAGCAATGTACATATCTTTCCATGAACAATTTTTTGTCAGTTCTTAATTAGTAAGGATTCTTCATACATGGTTGTTTGACCATTGTACAAATTTTTCAAAAAGTTTATTAGTAAGGCTGGTAAAATGGCGACGTTGTCAGATCAAAACCATATATTTTGTTTAGTGAGAATTTGAAAAACGAAATGTACAGACTTTACACAACGTGCTACAGAAACACCGTTTAACGGCCGCGGAGTGGTTTTTTTTAGTAAGGCTGTTAGTGTATAGTCAAATTGGCATTATAATAATCCAGAATAACATAAAGAGGATAAATATTTGAAAGTAATATTTAGTAGCCAAGGAAACTGCGCGAGTCGAAAAGTTTGGGCAAGTTTCAATAAATAAAAAAAAAATCAGTCACTAAACCTGCCTCATTTCCACACAAGCAAAACGCTATCGTAATCATATAAATATGTATTTTATTAATATTACTAGCTGATACCCGGTATGTGTTGCAATACTAATTAAATAAATACATTGTTTCTCTCTTCGTGTCATTTTCCATTCGTCCCCGTTCCCCTTCCGACTCCTCTTCATCTTCCGCTCCCATGACCCCTTCTCCTCCCGTGTTCCCTTTTTCCTTTCCCGCGTTCTCCCTCCCCTCTCCCGCTCTCCCCTTTCTCGTGAACCTCCCCCCCCTCATGCATTCCGCTTCCACCTTATTGACCTTTCCTCTCCCTCGTCCCCCCCTCACTCGAAGCCCCCTTCTTAATTCCACAACCGACCCTCCCGCGTAACCTTCCCCCAGCCTTTTTTCCCTACACATAAATTACAAAAAATTCACCCATTTTTCCAACAACTTGCGTGACCTATTTAATTTTTTATGAAAATTTCATAATGCCAGAGCTCATCAGTATATATATAAATATAGAAGTATTTACGGGCATGTTCACAACAATTTAAAAAAAATTAATAGCAATCGGATGAAATTTTGATCCCAATCGTATGAATAGTATAGGAATTTATTTTTATAACGCCAGAGCTCACTATTCTATAACCATCCCGGGTATGCGCAGTACGCACATCATATTCCCAAAGTTTCATCGCAATCGGATGAACGGTAAGCGGCCGCGCATAAGGTACCAACAACAAACAAACAAACATTAATCAATTCACTCATATCCGTAATTAGAGATATATGAAGATCTAATAAATATTTTAAATAATAAACTAAATAATGTACCAATATCGCTAAAAATAAATATGCCTAAAATAAATACACCAATTGGACATGCTGACATAATATGAAGATATGCAGTGGAAGCAGAATTAAAATTGAAGGTGAAATTATTAAAAATGTTCTGACACGAAATCCTTTGGAGTTATATTAGATTCCAAACTAACTTTTATAGAGCATGCTGAATAAAAGTACGCAAAAGAGAATTGGGAAGAATATCTCTTTTTTTGGAAGAATTCGATTAAAAAATCCTCAGAAAAAACTATAATCAACGGCATCGCCAACGGGAAGGTCACCAGAACCAGAACCGAAACCAAAACTCTTGAGGTGGTGTTCCCTAAAAAGGCAACATAATTTTGGTTTAATTATCTGTTATGTTCTGCTTATTTGTGTCGTGGCTCACTAGCCCACGATGTCTTCTAATTAATAACAACGTAAGTTCGTTTACTGTTTATTGCGAATGATCGTAAAGACAATGGTATTGTACGTAACGTCTGATCACAGGTATGCTCTATTTTGGTCTGGCCGGCCGCGACGCGCTCCGACCGCGACTGCTTGCCAATGCGCTCATTCGGGAATCTTCGGCTGTACCGATCATCTCCGAATGAACGTGGACCATTAAATAGGTACACTCTTATAGCTATACACTACATTATCTAAATATTATTAAAGGATATGCTCACCGGTAACATAACACCCTTCCATTTTCCCTGAAATTGGATCAACTAAGTTGGTATAGAGACCATTGGGTTTAAATGCATCTTTCAGTGTCTTGCGTATTTTTTCGACCTTGTTCCTGTAAATGGGATTGCCAGTCAAGTCGCTCAAGTACCCAAACTCAAGGTGTAGTGTCCCAACATCAGCCAAAAGGCTCCTGTTTTTGGCCCAAGCATAGTTGACACTATTCTAAAAATAAATATTTTGATATTAATAATTATTGTGAAAAGTTACAACCCATAAAGTTAAATCAAACCTTCAAGTCATATCCGAAGATATAAACAACTGAAAAAATTAGTCATTCTTTTGGACAGATTGGTATTCCATATTGCTAGAGTCAGAAATTTTAGGTTCTGGTTTACGCAAATATTTGCATGAAAAGAATAATGCGAAATTCGGAATTTTCGGCCAAATAATGCGTCCTTTACGTCCTTTAAAACCAAAATTATTTAAAAAAATCATACCATTCATGAATCTTAATCTGTTTTTAATATATAGTAATAAGCCATGTTCTAAAGTTTCTGGTAATTGCTTGGTTTCGGTTTCCTCCTTATTGTATTTTTATGTTTTTAATGTCCACTCAGAATGATTCTTATTTCTGAACCTGCTTTATACCATATTTTAGTTTTAATATTCTTGTTTTGTCCTGTTTTGTAATAGCACCTTCACTGTCTATTAATATTGTCCTGTGCTATAACAGCACTGTTATTGTTAATTTTTGTTCTCTTTCCGTTTCTTTGTATACTCGTTTACTGTATATTCTTTATTTCATATTATTTTATCAATATTTTTTAAAGTCTCGTAAGGAGCATTGTAGGATTATTTTAAAGTTTATTATATTTAAGCGCACTTGGAGTGAAATAACACAAAACTGCGCTATACAAATGTTACTTTATTATTAGTGATATTCGTTTTTAGATTTGAAAATAAAATAACGGTTAAATTTTACCATGAGCAATAATGACACGTCGCAGTTAAAAACAAGCATAATAAATACCAAAAATATTTTTTAAAAATAACAACAAAATATCGCGTTAGAACGTAGGTACAATGACATCAAAAAGTATAAAATTAATAAAAACTCTTGTAGGTCATAAACGTAAGAGATACAAGTAAATACGTAGAAGTAGACTTAGGAGCAGTTGTTTCAAATAATGAAAATATTCTTTTAATTCACTTCAAACTAGATTGGCAATCACGTCTTCCATCATTTCAAATACCAAATGGGTTGTTTCAACTCCGATCACACTCCAATCCACGTTGAAAATTTCACTGAGTGTTCCCCGCCGAATTAGGCATTTATTCCGCAGAATTATTTATTTCGAAGACCGAGATATTTTTATGATGGCAACACTTATAAAATTTCTATGCCGTCAGAATTTTACCGCTATTTTGTTTCGTTGCGGTGGGTAATATTTTTCTACGATATAAAACGTAAATGATTGAGAATGAGTGTTGTTTTTATTCGTATTCAGTCAATTACATACATAGTAAAGTTAATATGGTAACTTTCAATCGTATTATTTGTATATTATTTAATTTTAGACCGATTTTCCGGAATGTGACCACTTCAGAGATGTATCTAACCTGAAAGCAACGTGGGAAAAGTGCTAAAGAAAACATAAAAATATATCGAAAATGAATTCAACGTGCCCATATTTACAAGCTACGTTTAACAACATAAAACGTCGTACATTAGAGGTTACTTGTATTATTAATAATGAGTATTTTTTAAGTCCGAATTCCGATAATTGCGTATCTACTAAAGTTTATTTGGTATCCTACAATCGTATAACTATATTTGCAACTAACATTATTAACAATGAATGATGGACATCTCATTTATTGTTATTATTTGATATAATATTAAGTTTGTCTGTTTTACTTATCAGGTACCAACGGATGAAGTAAAATATGTTATAATATTGATACTTGTTTTAGCAGCATTGCAGTATGGGAGAGAAATATATAATGGAGGATTGCAACTGAAATTATGACAAGTCTGTGTTTTGGATAAAGGCTATCTCCAAACAGAAACCAACTTATCTCATGCGAAAGATATGGGTACAAAGGAGCAATAATCACGAACAGATAATTTTAACATTGTTCTTAAGTCGCCAATTAAACATACAAGTGAAATGAATAAACAATTTTTTTTACCCACATACAACTGTGTACAAATACTGACTTATATATACGTGTACTTATTCTTATAACTTTTATGACGAGGAAGTTTTACGTGCATAAATAAACATTTGAATAAAGATATATATTGAGCACAAAAGGATTTTTATTATAAAATACTATTAATTTCGTATCTTGTACGAAATCGGGAGTTCCTCAGTTGTATCCATGTACATGAACCTATAGCTCCATGCAGCTCCGTGGTTTCAAGGTAAATAATCAGTAAAATAATTTGACGGGGATATGTCAATCATAAAAAAGAGGTTTCTTATATATTGTAGATTCATAATGTAAGTATTACAGTTGACAATTATTGTGATACCATCGGTCAATAAGAGAAAACTTTTATTTTGTTCAATGTTTTCGCCAGTTTTTACGTCATTTTCAATCTCTGAAACTGACGATTTTCGACAACTATATACTTTGAGAGGATATCTAACTTCTTATACAGAATTACTTTGATAGGATATCTAACTTCTGAAGTTTTAACCATTGTGCATTCTTTACGTTATGTACAAAAATTGTCCAGCCATATTTAGTTAAAAATATTAGACATTCCCGCCACGACCTGTCAGATCACAATATTGACGTCTGCGCATGCGCCTCCCTTTATTTCAAGCTTAATGGTTCGAACTCGGCTGATCACATTAAGGTGATGTCCAATCACATTTGTATGGAATTTTCGTTGAAATTTCGTCTGACGGAGGTTGAAACAACCCAATTTTGCGGTGATTGACGATTTGAAGGAAAATCTAACGTCAAATTTTCCGACACAACTGGTCCTTAGATGTTAAATTAATATTGATTTAAAAAATATTATAGTATAGCCTTCTTCTGTTCATATTTGCAGTTATATAGTTCCTCCACCTCTGCGTATCTATTACTAACCTCATGTAATCTAGGTACAAGCGAGTGTTTCAGATGCTCAGTCTTCGAATTGTTACAAAATAAATCAGGACTGTCTATACTATACCATCATTTACAATTTTGAACAAACAAATTAATGGAATGGGCCAAATGAGTAGGTAATTATAATTAGTGGCATGAATTGAACCTTACCCCAGTGCTCGGATTTATGATTGTATGGGGCAGTCCGGTGGGTGTCGAGAAGGCTGGGAGCAGCTTGTCCGCCACGTGCTGCGCTTTGTCTCTGAACATGGTGTCTCCCGTCAGGGCGAAACAGCTCAGGAGGCCACCAATGCAATTGACCGTGGTCGCAAATACAGATAAAGTAGTGTTCTACAAATTATATAATAATATTCACAAATAATGTACAATAATATTAACACCTTACAGACATAAAACGCAGGTGAAGAGTATAATATTTGTTGAAAGTTTAGCAAAACATATCGACCTCCTCTGTCAATTCATTGTCTACTCTGAAAAGATAAATCAATAGAAGTTTATAGGAGGTCTTTTGGTGTGACCAACGTTAGGTCAATTGGTAGTTAGTACTTAGTCTTTCAAACACCAAAAATTATTTTTTGAAAAAACACGTTTTGAGTTTCATTGGTCTACCTCTCTGCCTGAGGCCCAAAAGTCGAAACGTCTTATATTATTGGATGATATCAGTTTTCTTTGAAATCTGGATTTTCTTCAGGACTTTCGGTTTGCAGTCAAATGCTTAACAAACAACAACAAAAAACTCCCAAATACGGAAACGGAATTACGACGCAAATCCCTTCCGCTTAAATGGATAGAATTGTGAGAGGATCAAGTGCTCCGATTGTACAGACGTACCTACACCTACAAATATATTCTTATTACAAATATATACTTACTACTCCGTCTAATGTGAAATTTTTTGAAATCCATTCTCTCCCTTCCTCGAACTCTTTGTTCATCCCCATAATGTAGAGTGTATCCATAGCAACGAGGATTGTTGTTCCCAGGTTGATAGTGGTGGGGTGGAAATAAGAATCATCACTGGGAGGATGGGCCACCTTTGAAACAGGTTTCAGCTCAATCTTACCCCAGGCATACCGTTTGTAGTTATCCCAGGCGTGTTTCATCATCTAAAAGATGTTTCATTATTATAAGTATGAACAAAATCACCACTACGGGATGTCCGGGGGTAAAGTGCATTAACTTCGGGTGGTGATTCTACATGATGGTACGAGGATTATACTTGGTCGAAGGAAGGGTAGATACGAGTAAAAAAGATAAATAACTTTTTTCGAAATTCCAACTTTTTTCCCCATACAAAAAGACGTACCTATTAAAAATCCTTAGTGTAAGGTACGTACTTAACCGATAAATTTGCTATGAGACAGCCGCGCGCATTGTGATGACGTTGTTTTTGATTGGCGCGTATCGTAACAGCGAAGTGTTGGCCGCACACAACGTACTAATTTTATCTATTTACCAAAAAAGTACCCCTAAAAGTTATTTAAAAAAAAAAAAATCTTTTTTACTTACACGTGTACTATTTATTTTAAAAATAGACAAAACTTTGTTTACATCACTATTATTTATACACAATCTTGAACGATGTTCACATCATCAGGATTAAATGTAGGTACACTAAACTTAAAAATTAAATATAGATCACATGTGGAAGGAAGGGGTATAAGGAGTGGGAAGGGGTAAGAGTGGGGGAAGTGTATTAAAATTAGGGATTTTAAAGTCATTAGTAGGGAAAGACCGGTTAAGTGGGAAAATGTTCAAAAGAGGGTTTATAATAAGCGGCAAATTTTTATAAACTCTCTTTTGAAACTTTTCCCAATTATGACTCTAAAATCTCTAATTTTAATTAACTTTCCCACTCTTATCCCTTCCCCTTCCTTCTACCCCTTCCTCCAATATGTGATCTAAATTTAATTTTTAAGTTAAGTGTGCATTTAATCCTGATGATGTGAACATCGTTCACGAAGCATGTTGATTGTTTATAAATAAAAGTGATGTAAAGAAAGTTATTTGCCTTTTTATTAAATTTTTTTTTTTTGTTTCAAACCATACCAATATTATGAATTATGAGTTTAATACTTATTATCGCTGGGGACTCGCATGAAGATTCACTCTTAAATTAAAACCAGACACACTTCGTAGAAAACCATTGAAAGTGCAGTAAAATTCTAGTTGCAAGAAAAACTATGTGTGACTATAATATAGGCTTCTAGTTGCAAAATTTGTGTATAATTTCTACCCCCCTCCACAGTGGTTCCACCAAACAAACCCCACCCCGTTATTTTATTATCTGGCTACGGCCTTGTATACAATCACCTCAGTTAATGCACTTTACCCCCGAACATTCTGTATAACCCATGACCATGTTTATTTTATGTAAAACTTTGAGCATATTCTTATTCGTAAGCTTTTGTAAAGTCACTTCATGAAAATTCTCCAGTCCT
Source organism: Limnephilus auricula (assembly GCA_951813805.1). Lineage (NCBI taxonomy): Eukaryota > Metazoa > Arthropoda > Insecta > Trichoptera > Limnephilidae > Limnephilus > Limnephilus auricula. Next base: position 38,578,090 of record OX638389.1, on the reverse strand, counting down.
AAAGAATTTAAAATTTCTCAAGTCTTTCAAAATAAACGTTAACTCAACTTTGGCATTAATCTTCGTATAAATGAATACCAACAGTGATGGGCTAGCAAATGTAAAATCATGCAATGTCCAGTGTTTTCAATATAATGTCCTCCGCGTGCAAAATGGTATCTTCTCCAAGCATAAACTTACTAATTAAAGTGTGTTTATCGGAGGTGACCGGCCAGGTAAGTATGTTCTGTATCTATTTGTAAATAATAAACTTAGATAGAGCGTAAGAATTCATAAAAAAAATACAAAACAAAACAAAAAATGTAGAGCGCCCTTGAGGTGATTTCTCACAAAAACGGCGCTATACAAATTATCCAATTATTATTATTATTATATTTTGTATGTATTTGGTGTATATGTATATGCAGGATGTATCGGCACGTACCCGACAAACTTTAACCGTATTTGACGTTATTTGAAGTAAATAATGTAAATAAAATTTTGGAATCCGCTGACATTTTTGATGTTTTTTTTTCTACAAAAACATAAATAGTAGTAGATTTTGGACAGTTGAGGGCGGGAAGAGGTCGGGCGGTTACTCGGCTGAGTGACCATTGACGACATGCAGTTGATATTTTTTGTTGGGTTTAAAAAAAAAAAAAATTGGAAAAAAAGGCGTCATCGAAAGTCACCGGAGACCAAAATTTCATTTACATTTTATACTCCGAATAATGTCAGGAATCGCTGGTTAAAGTTTGTCGGGTACGTACCGATACACCCTCTGTGTGCTTCAAAGACGTATGAAAAACATTTTTTTTTCGAATTTTCTATGGGGCACCCTTTCATACGTTTTGAAATGTCTAAAAAAATAACATGTTGTTTTTAGTTTTTTTATTTATTTAATCTCAGGGTTTTATTTATTGAGGCATTTTAAGTAGGTACATAGTATCTATGTCCTAATACAATCCTTATATATATATAATTAAAGTAATACATTTACAAAATATCAATCACATATTTACGTTATTCAATTTTAAACGTTTTTATGTTTTCTTCTAATTTTATTTCTTCTGGTAATTCTCCAAATATCTTCAACGTAAAAAAAATTTCAAAATGTAGACACAAGATTAAAATAAATAAAATTATTATATGTTACACACATGCTTGTAGGCGCCAATTTATATCACGATTGTAAATTCAGTCTAAGAAAAAAAAAACGTTATTACTCAAAGACTTTATTCGCGATACTATCTAACACTAAACATACTTCCAATTGTTTATAATACTGGGGGTTCGGGAGAGGATTGTATTTAACCTATCTGTGTCTTATTTAATTCTGTATGCGGTAACACGTTTTGACTGAAGCCTTGCCATCATTATGCCCTAAGCGTCGCGCGTCGCGTATTTTCAAAACTTCGATGAATGGTAGCGACCCATAAAAAAATGAAAAATTAAAAATATATGGGTAATTAAAAAAAGGATTTACAAGGGTGCCCCGATAAAAAAATTTACCTTTTACTGTTTGAAGCAGCTTAGATACCTACATATATTTATACGATGTATTCTGATGGACAGCAAAATAAAACTGGTTAATCAGCTAAATTTGTAATCAACTCAATACATCACAACTCATAAACTCTAACAGCCTTACTAAAAAAAAACACTCCGCGGCCGTAAAACGGTGTTTCTGTAGCACGTTGTGTAAAGTCTGTACATTTCGTTTTTCAAATTCTTACTAAACAAAATATATGGTTTTGATCTGACAACGTCGTATTTTACCAGCCTTACTAATAAACTTTCTGAAAAATTTTTACAATGGTCAAACAACCATGTATGAAGAATCCTTACTAATTAAAAACTGACAAAAAATTGTTCATGGAAAGATATGTACATTGCTTACACGGCCAAGGAGGGTAGTTTATCTGTTTTATATATTTGTTCCATTTGTAATTTTCAACGAATTTCGATTTTTTTTTTAAATGTCCTATATATTTATTATTTTTTGAGATGCCGTAAAAACAAATACCATTTTAGAACCAAAATTTAATTACCTTTAAGATGTTCATATCTAAAATATACTTAAGTGTTTAAAAACTGTAGTATTTTAAGCTTCAAACATCAAGTTGAAAAATAAACTCACTTACCCCAAACACTTTCTATTAAAACATTGAAATATTTGGAAAAATTCAAAATGAAAAAAACACAGTCCTTTTATTTAATGATTTTGAAATAAAACTGTCACCTCACTATTTACTCCTTCACAATATAAAAAAATATAAAAAATTCTTGAAATTCACTTTTTACTCCCAAAAATTTACAATAAAAAAACTCATGTTTGAATACATTGCTTGCACATCTTAAGACATTAATTTCTTTGATACGTTTACTAAAATATGTATTAGACATTTTAGTCACCAAAAAACATCACTTTCAAGAATTTATAATAAAATAGAGATCTTAAAATGCAAATTATTTCTGAATATAACCTATAGAACCATTTTCTGACAGTTCAATTAAAAACACACGATTTTTGTGTCACAATTTGACTTAAACTAACGAAAAACAGCACAAATTAATAGTAAATATATTGAGTACATGAATATAAGTGCGAATTAGTCATAAAGATTGAAATCATTAACGAAAACTTCATCTTAATCACGCACACATTCGTGACCGACTTTTTTCCGCATTCGCGGCTATTTTTCTTCAGCGGGAAAGCAATGCGCAGGCGCATCAATCACACCACCTAGCGGATTATTATGAAAACTCCAATTTAAACAAGTTAAATACGGCGTTGCCAAATCTAAAGATTCACAAAAACACCGTTTAATGGCCGCGGAGTGTTTTTTTTTTAGTAAGGCTGTAAGTAATTAATTTCGGGTGAAACTTAAACATCGACATTGACGGAATATGTAGGCCTGAACAAAATCTGTAAATAATAAGCTCCGACACACATTGATCCTCGTCCTCTGTGATGATTTATAAATCATGTTGTTAGTTGGTTCATTCGAATCATCACTAAATTATAAATTTAAACCATCAAACAGGAAATTGATTTCGACTTCTGTGTAAGGTTTTAATTTTTGTGTTTTATGTTTAAAAAGAGGATCTCCGCGAGAAAGGCGATTGATTTCGACATTGCAACAACATAAGCATCGACATTGCAACAACAGAGTGGAAGATACTCTCAGTATCGCCCTGGTGTAAGACCACCATTCAGAATTGAAACGTTGCTTAATAATGGCTTTAGCCGTGTTTAGTGACTAGATCTGAATAGCCAGGTACTTTCCCACCTTCCTCATCCCCATCTCCTTCCCTTACCCACATACCTTCAGCCTCACAACATACTCCAATTGGGGATGCCATAGTCTCACTGGCTCCAGAAGGGAGCAGTTGGGACTCTTGTGAAGTTTCTCTATAAAAAAAAAAAAAAAATAAAGAAAAGTTTTGGTAGAGGTCTTGTCGCTCCGACCGCTGCGAGCGACAGCGGCGGCGGTAGCTATAACGGTAGCAATAGCGGTAGATATAGTGGTAGATATAGCGGGAGGTGGCAGTCCTTTTCCAGGAAGCAGCGGGGACAGGTAGAAGTGAAAGCAAAGACGAAAAGTTATATCAGCTGGCGAAGTGGTAGTTTTAGGCAGAAAGAGCAGAAGGTGTGAACTACATCCGGTGGTTGTAGCGTAGTGATTTACAAATATTGGTGGTCTTATTTTACTTCTGCATACCATTGTTATAAAAATAATCAAAGGATTTTTTTAATACGGTTAGAAAGAGACGCATTGGCCACGAGGGTGTACAAATTATAATCTCCTTCCAGACAGCCTAAAAACGGAGAAGATTTTTTATTTTATTATTTGAAATACTTAAGAATAAAAACATATGGTTCTTAAAAACTAATTACATTATATTACAATAAAGTAGTTTCTTATTTACCCAAATCAGAGAAAAAAATTCTCGTATTTGAATTGGAGGAATATAAATATCTTTAAAAAAACTGTTTAATCTTAAAACTGTTTAAGTTGATATAGCAAAATTAAATTAAATTTGACTACTTTGTACTTAAGTTAAGAAAGCGTAATGTTATACAGGATGTGTAGCATCGTACTTGAGTTACTTTAACCAGTGATTCCTGACATTATTTGGAGTAAAAAATGTGAATGAAATTTTTTTTTTCAAAAACTTTTCTGCAAAATCAAATTAAAAAAAAAAAATCTTCCACATGTTGTCACTGATTTCTAAGCCAAGTAATCAACCAACCCCTCACCCCGCCTCTAACTTCCCAATACCTACTGATTTTTATGTTTATGTAGAAAAAAAAATGTTCAAAAATGTCACCGGAGACAAAAATTTTATTTACATTTTTTACTTAAAATAATGCCAGGAATCACTGGTTAAAGTAAGTCAAGTACGAAGCTTAATACCCTGTATTTCTTTTAACTTAATAAATAATGAAAAAAAGTTGCCTTGCGTTTTTGATATTTTTGGTAGTTTTAATATAATACCTACTCTTGGGTTTTACGTAATCAATAACGAATCAACCCGAGTTTTAAATTGGATCTGTAAAAAAAAAAATTAAAAATATTATTTTCGCTAAACAAAAAATAATGACAAATGAATAAGTACATTAATCGAGTAACCTCTTTGACTTTATTTCTCCTTTCCTTGTCCTGGTCCGACATCAGATCCTCCCGGTCGTATCTTCTCAGCTGGTACTTACGTACAACGTATTCCACATTATCAATCAGAAGGAAAGATCCCCAGCGAGAAGCTTCTAAGGGCAGGGTCAGGGAAACCAGTAAACCCGCCATGACCAAGTACAACGATAACACCTATTCAAAATATTTAAATTAAAAAAAACATCAATGCGTAAAACAATAGCTGTAGAATTACAAACAAACAAAACAGATCGTAATGCTGGAGCGATTTTGGCAAATATGTGTATGTCGCATTTTAAATGCCTCCGATTGCTTTTCGGATCAAAAAGGCAATATGTCTTGATTCGGCAAATTTTATTTTTCAATATTTGTAGCTACCACGTTTGTTATTTTGGTTTTAAAACGAAGCTATTGAAATGCTTTATCTATTATGACTAGACATCGGATTATATGCATTTGCATATTTGCATATGCAAATGCATATAACTTTCTAATTATATCATATTTTAGCCTTTTTTCCCAATCGTGCATATTTCGTCGATTTCGTTGATCAATTTGACAGTTCTAAGGCTGAAGCTAGCATTTGAAGACCCACCCATTAAACATAATATCGCCCTCATCTCAACACATTTCCACAAGTTACCAGATGCCATAGAATAATTAGAAACAAAAAAACTTCCTCTATTTAAATCAAAAGAAATACTGGAAACAATGATCGAACTTGCCAACGCCCTTCCTAATTTAATATCAGAAAAGATTCGTAAAAAGTTAGACGCTATTTTGCTTAAAAACCCGAGTCTTGAAGACATGAAGAACGTTGCCTACATCAACGGCACAGGTCCATACCCTGCCTAAACAGGTATATCCAGAAATGGCGTCAAATTTAAAATTTTGTTCAGTGACGTCAGTTGACTGTCGTTTTATAACTATAAATTAATACTGGGTGGAAAACGTCACAAATTTGCTATCGAAAATTTGGAAAAATATGTTGTCACAAAAATTATGCATAATTTTAAGAATGTTTCGCTGTTTTTGTACCGTCTTTAATTAAAATACATAAAAATAAAAACGGTTTTTCGATTTTGCATTGTGCATATTTTGGGCATATCAAGAGTTTTTAGTGCATATTTCGGCCTTTTTTAGTGCATATTTGCATGCATATTTTGGCACTTTGTTAGTGCATATAATCCGATGTCTAATTATGACCAGAGATGTCGCAAATCCGAACTTCGTAGACTATTTTAGAACGATGTTAAAAAATATTTTTTTCGCGTAGAGTTTTTGATCAACTGTTTACGGTTAAAATTCCTTATCCATTGATATGTACCTTTCATTATCAAGTATACCACAAACAACATACAGAAATTGAAAATATTCTATGTCTACTCGAATAAGTAAGTATCTCTCACGGCAGTTTCAAAGTAACACGCAGGATCCGCACGGTTATAAACTTTACGTTTTTTTTATAAATCCTACAAATATGAGATAAACGGTAAAATACAGGTTAATTCATTGGCTATTTAGAATTTTAATAAGTTTTTTATGTCTCCATGTTAAAATTCGAAGCTATGATTTTTTTAATGTTGCCAAAAAATTAAAAATATGATCGTCTGGAAATCGCAAATAAATTTTATTTAATTAATTTGTGTTATTTCACAATGAATTAATAAAAGTAGTATATACTTTATTTGCGGCACGTTCCAGAGTGGAAGATACTCTCAGTATCGCCCCGGTGTAAGACCACCATTCAGAATTGAAAGGTTGCTTAATAATGGCTTTAGCCATGTTTAGTGACTAGATCTGAATAGCCAGGTACTTCCCCAACTTCCTCTTTTCCATCTCCTTCCCTTCCCCACTTACCTGCAGCCTCACAACATACCCCATTAGGGGATGCCATAGTCTTACTGGCTCCAGACGGGAGCAGTTAAGACTCTTGTGAGGTATTCTCTATTAAAAAAAAAAGCTCCACAAAGCAGGCCCTGAGGCAAATAATTTCCCTCGGGGCCTATGTCACCTTTGAGGATGCAGTGTGGATGGTGTTTTTAGGGAAGGGAAGGAGAGTTCTGGGATGGTAAAAGGTATGAAGGATGGATAGGAATCTGGGGTTTAATATGTTCACATAATCCACCGCCAAGACCTAGACAAACCTCACCCCATGAACCCGGGCACCCCTTCTAAATCACCAAACGTAGCGAACCACTTGGGGTGACCTATGGCAAAGGTGTATGTTTACAAAGTTATTGTTTTATTTAAATTAAACTTATTTATTTCGCTTGGTCGCTCCGGTGGATACACAGGTAGGTACTTTCACGAACTGTACGCGAGCGAGCGAGGTATTACGAAAGTATCATTTTGGGAGGGAGTGGGAAAATAACCATAGAAATATGTCTGTGTCGTACGTTCGTCAATACCGAAAAACGGTATGTAATGACGTGATCATCATATGCTTTTTGCACATTGGAAAATCATTAAATAAAAAAATAAAACATTACTTTTTTTTATCACCAGGTTTACAGGAACATAAATGATCATATAAATGATCATCTAGTAAATCCACGTTATGCAAGTGTATTATATAAGTATAATTAATACAAAACAATACAAGAACAACACGTTAATCTACCAAACTATTAAATGGGAATATAATTCACCGTCTCCAGATATTTTCATATCAGAGGGTTCGGCTCTGTGGAATTCCTAATTTGACCGATAAATCCTACTGATCCCTCAATATAAATATTTAAAAAATCTTTCGTAATTCTACATGTATTTAAAATGACTGATTTTTGCATTTTTATATACAAATTCTTTGACAAATCTAATATGCCTAAATTTTTAATAAGAGAGCTAGGTATAATGCCAGTAGCCGAAATAACAAAAGGTAATATTTTTATAGTCTGAGAACGCCAAATTCTTTTAATTTCATTTCCTAAATCTGTATACTTTCTTATTTTTTCAGAAACAGATTTTTGAATATTACAGGAATTTGGAATAGCTACATCAATAATATATGTTCTTTTTTAATTTTGTCATGTAAAACTATATCAGGTCTATTATGACCAATTGGTCTGTCTGTTAGTATAGTTTTATCATAGTAAATTTTAAAGAAATTATTTTCTAAAAATGAATTTGGTTCGTATTCATAATATGGTACTATATTATGACATTCAATCAAGTTATGTTTAATTACCAAACTTTGGTGAATTATTTTTAAAACCTGATTGTGCCTAAATGTATACTCAGACGGCGCTAATATAGAACATCCTGATATAATGTGTTCTATAGTTTCCGGAAAAGCCATACATTTTCTACATAAATCATCAATTTGATTTTGAACTTTGATAATATGCTTCCTATAATTTTTGGTATTAATTACTCTATCTTGAATAGCAAGCATAAATCCTTCATGGTTTATAATAATATTTATATTCGTTTATAATAACATTATTACGCGATATTAATATTTTTTTATAAACTTTTGCTGTTGTTGAAATGAGAAAATTAGAAAATATTTGGAGAAATGAATAATTACGAAATAAGTTTCTCACCATTGTGTTCTAATAAAAAAACTTATTTGCAATTAAAATGTGAAAACAACTATTTATGTCCATGTAACCAGTACCAACGTACACTTATAACTAATGGTACTGTGGATGAAATAAGATACGATCTGATGACCTATATCAGGTCAGGGCAAACCGCGGTCAGCCAGATAATTAGCTGAACGTATTTAATACAATTTATTGATTCAACCATCCTACCTCTTTCTTAAGACAATTTTTAATATTTCTTGTAAAATTTATATGACAATTTATTTGTATTCTCTCGACTAATTATTATTCTAATTATTTCCCTAGATTTTGAGGCAAAATTTCCCCAGAATTTCCCCAGATTTCGTAGGTACTACCTTGGCAAATCAAAACCCACGTCGGGGAGGGGGGGGGGGGGGGGGGGGGCAGCGGTTGTCGGATGTTATTACATTGTAAACAGTCAAATTTGGGCTTTTTTATTGGGATTTTTTGAAGCTTCTTCCGCATCCGAAGGGTTCCTCCTTGTTTCAGAAGTTGAAGGTGTATCCATCGTAGCCTGTATTTGTCTGCGTTTTACTAAACGCACAATAATATAAGTTGTGTTGAACACCAAATATATTGGAAATTAGCTTAAAAATTTGGAACTTAGTAGCTGAACATTGAACTTATGCCTAATGTTGTTACACTAATCCTGTTGTTTGCTGATTGTGTAACACTAATCCTGTTATATGTTTATTAATTGGAAAGACATCGGATCTTAGTGGATGTGCTTAAAATACTGTGCCTTTCCAAATAAAAACACTTTTTGCTAATTAGAAACGGAATTCCTCATGAAAATCACTTTGCACAATGAAAATCAACCACAATTACCGACACTGAAAAAATGTCTAAAAACGTAACTTGAAACCTAAATTCTTATTTTTTTTTGGAAGTCCCCATTTATCTTTTTAAATGCATAATATCATTTTTAGTTATCAGTGTTAAAAACAACATTGCTAGATTTATGCAACAATACGTAAGATTGATCGGAATTCCAAAAATAATAATTAGCGACAAGCAATTACCAGTAATATTTTCATACGTAAAAATTTTTTTGCCAGAGTTCAAAATTTCCCTAGATTTTGTGCTGATTTCCCTTTTCCCTAAAAAATATTTTTCTCCCCTAGATCTAGGGAAATTTCCCCAGACATACCATCACTGGGCCGTGAAGGTACTGGAACGCACAATTTGTATTTCGAAATACTGACTGAGATATTTCATGCACTGGCTATGAGATGAAGAGAGAAAGAAAATGTGCGCTCGCACTGCTCTCTCTTGCTCCTACAGTGTAATACAGCCCTTTCGTAACGCTCTCGCCAAGAATTCGCCAGCTTACCCCTCAAGTCAAGCGCGTGTAAAGAAGTTTTACTTCAAAAATCTAATTTAATTATTTACATTATTAGGGATTTTATATAAAATAAGTTTTAACAAATTACATTTAAATTATGTAACGTAATAATAAAAATTTTATCATAATACATTTTTAGAAAATGAATTTTATAAAATATATTATGATAAAACTATACTAACAGACAGAACAATTAGACACAATAAATCCGATATAGTTTTACATGACAAAATTTAAAAAAAATAACTTATATCATTGATGTAGCTATTCCAAATTTCTGTAATATTGAAAAATCTGTTTCTGAAAAAATAAGAAAATATATCGATTTAGGAAATGAGATTGAAACAATTTGACATTCTCAGACATTATTATTATTTCGGGCACTGGCGTTATACCTAGCTCTCTCAAAGTATTTATATATAAAAATGCAAAAATCAGTCATTTTAAATACATGTAGGATTACGAAAGATTTTTTAAATATTTATATTGAGGAATCAGTAGGATTTATCGGTCCAATTAGGAGTTCCGCCGAGCCGAACCCTCTGAAATGAAAATATCTGGAGTCGGTGAATTATTTTCCCATTTCTCTGGTAGGTTAATATGTTGTTCTTGTATTGTTTTGTACTAATTATACTTATATAATACACTTGCATAGCGTGGATTTACTAGATGATCATTTGTGTGTAAGGGTTAAGTTTTTCCTGTGGGGAAAATTAAACCCGGACATAAAGTCTAATGGAAAAAAACATACTTATATCGACCCAGTATTAATACCTGCCTAGAGAAAATGGCAAAAATTAATAAAAGAAAAATTAGGGTGTAAATTATTGAAATTTTAAATTCATAATCATTCAATAAATCATAAAAACATATTATAGATTTATAAAAATATTAGGGAAACGAAATGTTAGAAATTTTAGATTGGAATAAATGAAAATGTTAACAGAATTTTATTTAGATATGAAATTAAACAATTTTTTTCACTTTGTTCCACTTGTTTATTTACACCAGGACCGGTTTCGTCCTACTACGGACATTTTCAGACTGGTGGATTAAACAAGTGGAACAAAGTGAAAAAAATTGTTTAATTTCATATCTAATACAATGGAATTCCACCATGAATTAATAGTTAAAAAACTAGACTCATTAGAATTTTATTTATTTCCAAACCTATGTATGTAGCCTTTGGACGGGGGAATAAATGAAATAAATGGCTGGGGAATGGCGTATAAATCTTGTGAAGCCGAATACGAAAAAGCCTCGTATTATGATTTAATATTAGGAAATTTATTAGCTTTGTACATCCATTGAGCCATTAACTAATTTATATAAAAGAGCCAAATGGCTCACTTTTTTTTTTTACAATAGCTCCACACAAGAGGCCCTGAAGAAAATAATTCTCGTCAGGGCCTACAACATCTTTCTGGATGCTGTGTAGAGGTTTCTTTTTAGGAAAGGAAGGAGAGGATGTTCTGGGAAAGAAAAAGGTATAAAGGGTGGGTAGGAATCTGGGGGTCGGTGTGTCCAGGAGTGACGTACGGATGATTCCATCACTCCCACCGCGGTGAAAGGTTATAATATCCGAGAGAGCCCTGCTATAGAAGTCAAAAGTCTCCCTCTACCAATCTCTCCCGATCTGGCCTGCTACGCAATTAGTGTGCAGACGCATCCGCCGCTAAGACCCGGAAAAAATGCTCCCCTACGAACCCGGGCACCCCTTCTAAGTCACCAAACGTAGAAAACCACTTGGGGTGACCTATGGCAGAGGTGTTGATTATCCAATAAATAATTCCCGGGGCGGCGGTACCCATACCCGCCTACCAATGGTTCTTCTGCAAGATAAGTCGGTTAAATCAAGCGATTTCCTTAAAATGTCATAATCAATTTGTTCAATTGTTTGCAAGAATAGTTTTGAAAATGATGAATTTTACGCATGAAATTGATGAATCTCAAAAATTTGTGTTGAATTCTCAAAATTTTTATTTGTCGCGTTTCATAGTATGGGGACCAAATAGATAAATTGTATTCAAACTACTTCTTACTAAGGTAGTGAAGAGAATCTTAAAAGAATAGAGCAACGTAAAATCTTTTACTGTTCTTAGAAAAAATCCAAAACATTTTATAGGCTTATTTGTTACTCAATAATGTGTGGGACAAATGTTCATTTTTCATTAAAAAAGATACGTAGAAGTTCCAAATCTTTGATGTCAGACATCTTTTTAAGGGGAATATTGTTGATAGACATAATAGAGACAATATTGCATTTTAGTTTTAGTGATATTTTAATGATATAAATTCACACTTTTCAATATTTAGAAAGAGTTCATTATAATGGTTAAATTCCTGTCTATTGAAGAATATTACAAACATCGATGGGGTTAATAGTTTTGTAAATCTTTAGGTCATCAGCAAACAAGACAATATTTACTGCTTTCAATAATGTTGCAATTTCGTTGATAAATAATAAAAATAAACCTGGTCCCAAGCGAGAAACCTTTGGAAATCCACTGGAAGCATCAAATTGATTTGAAATGTATTTTAAAATTTTGACTGAGATTTTTCTCAATGACAAGTAACTTTTGAACCAGTTTAATATTCGGCCAGACATACCGAGAACTTTTGGTTTACGAATTAAATGTTTATATGGTACCTTATCCACTCGAGCGATTTTTGCCACATTATGGCAATATTTCCAATGTTTGGGTAAGGTTATGTTTGATATGTAGTTATAATGTTTATAATGAAGTTAAAGTGATTAGTAGTTATAATGTTTATAATAAAGTTAAAGTTAGAAAAAAAGTACATACATGAAATAAAAATACAAGCAACAAAAATTTAAAATAAAGTGAGAAAATAATAAAAATTACACAAATGTAATAACTTTATCAAGAATAAGGAAAAGATTGATTTTTCTTAGTTAATGTTTATTAAATTTCAAATAAAAAAATACAGAAATACAGCTCTTTACAGCTCTTTTTTCTCGTTAACAACTGACAACTACCAGTGAAAAAAAAAACAAAAACAAACAAACAACTGCACTCAGGTCAGACGTTCTAATTTTAAAAACGATTTAATTAAGAGTTATCGGCGGGTACCCATTTTCCCGATACTACATAAATGATAATATAAAAATACAAGCAACAAAAATTTAAAAGTACGGTGATCAGAGGTTTACAAAATTTATTAAAACATTTATTTTTTTAATAAATATTGTCAGTTTGATAATGACTTCAAAGCACGAAATAGCTGTAAAGCATAATAATAATTACGAAGCAGAACTTGTTTATAATAAACTGTTTTAATACATTAAATAATAATATTATTTCCTATGGGGAAAATTAAACCCGGACCTAAAAGTCTGGTGCGTATAAAAGAAATAAAAATCACAATATAGTTCTACAAAATAAACTTAATAACAATAAATAACATTAAACATGTTAATAACACCTAATTATTGGTTTCGCATAGTACGAAACCGCTGTATTGGGGAATAAGCGAGTTGCAGGAGTTCGGAACTGTCCAATTTGGATTTGAATTGTTTTGGATAAGAAATATTTATATTTTATAATAAAAATTTTTGTATTAAATAATTTTGTACTTTTTACATTTTAGTTTTCCATTCTAACATTTATTATTGCTGCGCGGTAGCAATTTAGAATAATAATGGTAGATTCAGACTGGGTCGACGTACGTGCCCATCGCTACGCCTAACAATATCTGGACTGCTTAGCAACCATAGATTTTCAATGAAAATTTATGTTTACAACTGAAAACTCTCAACTGCCAACTGTCTTTGTATGACAATGTGATGGCCCGCACACTACACAATCACACAAAACCCCGTTGTCAATGGTAACGCAAGCGGTGACTTGCGACCATCTTGCGACTGTCACGGCTGATTGCCCTGGGCGGCCGTTGCTAGTTGCTAGCTGTCAGCTGATTGTTCTTCTTCTATGGTTAAACAAGCTTTTTGACCAATCAAGACAGAGAAAACAGCCGGTTTTAGTTGGTTTTCAGTTGCCTCAGTGGGCGGAGCGCCTTAGAATCACATTGGCCACACGCATCGCGACGTGCGATGTCTGTGGCCATTTTCATAGAAAATGTATGAGTTGCTAAGCATTGTTTGAGTAGCGATGAGTACGTACGTCGTCCAGTCTGAACCTACCATAATATGTTGACAATTTTGTTAAGGTAGATATTCTTCGTAAATCCTGTTTTTGAAAAAAATTGTAGATAGTGCAACATTTATAAAACACATTCCTTTTATATTTTATTTTTAAATATCTTTCAATTCCGTTCTCCCTCTTAATGAGACGCACAATATCGATTTAAAAAAAAAATAATAAAAATATTTATTAAGTAAAAAAATGCTTATTTATTTCAAGTAAAAAAAGAAAATTACTATTTTATATTTTATAATCAAATAATCTGGTTAAATTTTTAACATTTTACCAGATGTTCAAAATTTTAACTTAGGATATAAAATTATTCTTCACTTCTGTAAAATTGGCTTCCTTTGACCGGTAGCGGATGTCCGTCAGTATTGAAAACCCAATCGTCCAATGATATCAGTGAGTCGTGGGAGTAAAGCAAGTAGAGATACTGAAAAATAAAATAAGTATGAAAAGAAGGAAAAAGACAGGATTCTTAATGGGCGTTGATGTATTTATTTAGATGAGATACGAAGTGAAAAAACTGGTTCCACTTTTTGAAAAAACATGCCCCGTGAAGGTTTCTATATTGGTAAGTTCTGGATTAATGAAATTTGCAAAAAAAATTGCAATAGGGTACGCGTTTGGAAGTAGTTTGAAAACGAGTTTGAAAAATGAGTGTATTTTATTGAGTTTAGTGGCAAGGAAAAAAGCAGGATGGGGAGGGAATTCGGGAGGGGCGGAGGGGAATGAAGGAGGGGTGGTTTGCAAGAGGGAGGACGAGGGAGGGGGAAGGCGGAGAAGGTGGAAGGGGAATTCGTGAGGGGAGGTTCGCGAGAAGGGGGACAGCGGTAGTGGGAAGGGGGAACGCGGAGAAGGTGAAAAGGGAACACGGGACGGGAAGGGGGCGAGGGTGGGGAAGTGGTGGCGGAAGGGGTACTGGGACGAATGGGAAAGGACACGCAACGCAAGCTGGGAATCAGCTAATGATTTATAAATGTCGAATGTGATGGGAGTTCCCAAGCAGTTGCAGGCAATTAAGTAATTAAACAACGAATTATTAAAAAAATTATCCATTGAGCGAGTAAAATTTAGGTTTATTTAAAAATATATTTGCACAATTTTTTTAAAGTATGTAAATAAACAATAAATATATAATAAAATAAATTACCTTCAATGTTTCACCTAAAAAGTACCTTGGCTGTATGTCATCTTTCTGCGAGTCCAAAAGGAACACATTCTTAATTCCCGTGTAGCCGCCATCTACACGGCAGTTCTTTTCAATGGCCTAGAAATAAATAAATCTGGATACATCTTTTAATTTAACATTAAGGGCCAGTAGTACCCGCCCAAAAAGAATAAGAAGGAGAGATACGACAATACGAACGTCGGAGCGAGCGCGCCAATATTAAAAACTCAAAAATCCGAGGGAAAATGTTTAATAAAACACGACTCGTTTACAATAGAGCAAAAATCTCTCTTCAACACCTTAAAAAGCATTTAAAGAATCACTGTGAATTTGTTCATACTATCTTGTAAAATAACAGAAACAAACGTGTAAATAATAATTTTTGGAGCGTACTTTGGGATTTTTTTCTATCGAGGGAATTTTATATAATTAACGTTTCGGCTTTACGAGTCTTCAGATATTATCTTTAAAAATAACATATATTTTTTTAAGAACTTAGAAACTTAAAGTGTTCAGGGGACATATGTTATAAATATGTCCCCTGAACACAGTCTCTTGGTCAGTGGTTAAGTGGGCATAGCGTTTGGGTCCCACCCAGGCGTTCCGTGTTCGATTCCTCGGCTGGCTATGTCCCCCATCACAACACAAGCAACATCTTCCGCTTAGTGTGGTGGTAGTAGGAGATTTTCAAATGTTGTTGGGTTATTCGTAACCCGGGAATGTTTGTCTTTCTTTATAAAAAAAAAAATGGTGGAAAATCGGAATTCCGGCCCTTAATAAAAAGAAAATAGAAGTACTAAATAAGATTAGCTCCTCACAGGAGGCCCCATAATTTCCCTCAGATGCTGTGTGGAGGGTATTTTTAAAGAAAGAAAGGAGAGGAAGTTCTGGGAAGGAAACATTATGAGGGTTGGATAGGAATCTGGGGTTCAGTGTGTCCAGACCATCCGCCTAGACAAACCTCACCCCATGAACCCGGGTACCCCTGCAAAGTCATCAAACGTAGCGAACCACTTGGGGTGACCTACGGCAGAGGTGTTGGTTATCCAAATAACTCAAATGTGCTATAAATGGTTTCTATTCAAATCTTCACGGAAGACGCATTTGAAAGCGTGTGCGTTTTATCTATTGAGTGCATACAAGCATAAAATAAACTCTCACCCATCTTACTAATATTATAAACGCGAAAGTTTGTATGGATGTATGTATGTTTGTTACTCTTTCACGTAAAAACCACTGAATTGACTTTAATGAAACTTTACAATAATATAGCTCATACACCAGAATAACATATAGGCTATAATTTATACCCAAAGCTTGCTATTTTCCACGTATTACAAATAATAATTATTGTTTAATATAAAATGTCAAAATTTGAGAATGACAATTTGAAAAACAATGATTCTTCTTCTTCTTCCTTGCACTGTCCCAACTCATTGCCTAGGTAGGCTGTTGGGGTCGGCTCTCCTCGTTCTCAGGTTGTAGCTTCTTCGGTTCTGGGTATCGCTCTCTTCCAGGCCGTTTCTACTTAGAATTTTAGAGCATTGAGTCATCCAGGAGTTCTTTGGTCTTCCTCTGGATGACTGTCGATGAAGCTCCATAGACATTGCCTGCTTCACTGTGTGGTCTGGTGGTCTCCGTTTTATGTGACCATACCATCTCAACTGTCGTTCCTCTAGCTTATTGTTTATGTCTGTGACACCCAGGCTACCACGAATGCGTGAACTTTTAATTTTATCTTTTAGTGACACTCCTGCCGACCATCTAAGCATTCGCATTTCTGCTGATTCAAGCTGCCTGGTGTAGGAGTTGTACATGGTCCAGCATTCGGAGCCATACATTATCGCGGGTCTAACAATAGTCTGGTATACCTTTCCTTTTAGTTTTATAGGCATTTTTGTGTCACACAGGATTCCTGTTACGGATCTAAATTTACTCCATCCCACACCTATTCTGTGGTTAACATCTGCTGCACATCCTCCATCTTTGTGGATGAGTGAGCCGAGATACTTAAATGTGTCACAGTTAGCTAATGTTACTCCATCCAGTTGTATCGAAGGAGTTACAGCATTTGTGTTTTCAAATGGCAAGTACAAATATTCGGTCTTTTTCCTGCTAATTTTTAGGCCATTATCCTCTAGGATTTTTCTCCACCTTTCCAGGCTATTTTGTAAGTCACAATGATTATCTGCTATCAGTACTACATCATCTGCAAAAAGCATAGTCTTGAGAATATTGTTGTTCATTTCTTGGATTGTTAGATAATTCATGACCATTATGAATAGCAGTGGGCTGAGGACAGATCCTTGGTGTACCCCCACTTTAATTGGAAATGTTGGTGATGTCCCAGATGTGCATCTTACTTGTGTTTCTACGTTTGTATACATATCTTGTATGGAGAGCACATATCTTTCTGGTACGTTATGAGATGATTGTAAAAGCAAAATTCTATTTTAGAAAATATTTAAATTAGTGAATTTTTTGAAGTACTCACCCTTGAATCGAATCAAGAATTATAGATATTTTAAATAAATAGGTTAAGAATTTTGGTATAAACATAGATGGGACCTACGAAAAGAAAATAGACTAATCAAAGCACTAATCCTGCGCAGACGAAGTTGCGGGCAGAAGCTAGTTGTTTTATAAAGGAACATTTTAGGGAAAAAAAAAACTATCATAATTCTCAACTCGAAAACCAAGAACCAAATCTAAAATTTTATATTATTAGTTTATCTATGTTAACCGACATCTATGCACTCTGCGTTAAAACTCATTTATTTATTTATTTATTTATTTATTTATTTACACATATACGGCACAACATGTGCCATTAACATAATTGACATAACATATAAATAGTACAACAACATGAAGAATAACTAAAAGTATAAATGTAAGTTAAATATAAGGAAAAAAAATGTTAACAGTAAGTAGTAAGGTAATAAGTAGTAGGAAATGGGTAAAATATAAATGTAAAGTGAAAAATATGGTACAAAGTATAAGTATAAAGTACAAGCTTTAAATTATTAAGCAAAGATAAAAAAGTTAAAAGTTAAAAGTGAGAATCAGAATATTATCTGCGCAAGTATCAAAAGATTTTAAGTGGCGCTATAGGATTTAACATATTAGTAATAAAATCTGCAGTGCTTCCCAAACCCACTCCCAAAACTTCTGGTTCTTAGTGAGTCTCCATGAAATGAAGTAGCTCTCGATGGTTTCTAGAGGAAGAATATAATGTATTATAATGAATGATGTCTTTAGACAAACTTGCAGAGCTTCCCAGCCCCAGAATGTGTACTCCCGGTCCTTGGTGAGTCTTCACCAGATAGAGTAGCTAAGGATGGTTTCTACTGGAAGAATGTAATATTATTAAAATTAATAATGCCTTTAGACAAACCTGCAGCTCATCCCAACCCCACTCTCTGTACTTCTGGTCCTTGGTGAGTCTCCACAAGATGAAGTAGCTCTCGATGTTTTGACATCTTAAAATATACGAATTATCACTAAGTGTAGGTGATTGCCCGGCATCCTCATCATCCTCATCCTCCCCATTATACGTGAAGTCAACCCTAGAATGAAAACTGTTTATATGATAGTAAAATAATGATTTAATTTAATAAGTAAAAAAAGAGAGTATCAAGTTACAATACAGGGGAACCCCCCATGACGAGTACCTCCCTTAACGAGTATTTCGCATAACGAGCAAAACCGAGTGTGAAAAAGATGCTTCCTTAACGAGCGACATTTCGCATAACGAGCTGGGACTTCCGCGCCACTGCGTCATCTCTGGTTAGCAATTATTCCACTAGCACGTTTGCGTCGCATGTGACCACACATTTTTTCAAACATTTTTTGTGTTCAGACTTTTTGTGTAAATTTATTTTAAAAAATGCCTTTCCAGAACAAAAATAGTTGCAGTCGGAACATGAATGGTCAACTATGAGTAAACTTGTGAATTATTAAAGAATCCATTCGAAATGATGAATAATTGAAATCCGAACATACAATATGTTTTTCTCCACTGTTAGATAGATTGTGTGATTTTAAGCGATAACTTGTAGAACATGAATAGTTATTTGAATAAAAGTTAATCACATAAACAAAAAGAGTATTTTTTTTGGCGTGGAACCTGTTATCGTATTTTACATTGATCTTTGGAGGCAATTGCGGGTCTCCTATGGTGAGGAGAAGAATGGAGTTGGAAGAGGAGCTATCGTTGAGCCGTGATAACTCCGCGCGTGCTGGTCGGAATAATAACACTGTATGATGATTGATGATGATGATGTGTATTTATAATATTTACAAAATGTACAGTATTTTACATATGCACCGTATTTACAAATTGCGTAAGATTATTCCGAGGACTGCAGATGTGCTTCGCGGCGGCCCGTTGCCGACCCAATGTGTGTTGACTTAAAAACTGATTAAGAACGACTGACTGACTTGGCTTGCTCGAGTCCTTATATAGGTCGACACGAAGGTACACGGAAGGTAGGTCAAACATGCACACGCGAGAAGTTTCTCGATATTGCGGCGCAGCGCTGTGTGTTATGTGTCGCAGATCCGAGCTCTTTCCAGAAGGTGGTCAGTATAATAATTCAGGTAGTAGGTAGACGCGCAGTAAACATTGCGAGTGGCTACCTAAGTAGATAGCGTATGCAGTGCGATATAGGCACAGCTACGTGAGTAGGTGGCATATCAATCGCCACAGATCTATAAGGGAAAAATTGTTTCGCTTATAATAAGTGTTCACTTAAAGAGTTAGATAATCGAACGTATTATAATCGTTTTAAGAGGATTCACTGAATTATGATAGTACAGTGGAACTTCTCATAACGAGCACCTCCCATAACGAGTTATTCTCATAACGAGCAAAACAGATTATGAAACTATGCTCCCTGAGAGACATTTCGCAAAACGAATGACGCAAGGGGAAGACCCATCTTCACGGCACTCACTTGTAAATCTGGACTTCCGCGCAGTGCGTCAGTCTCTGGAGTGTCGCATGTTTCCAAACTTGTGTTCAGACATTATTTGTAATTTTTTTTAATTATTTGTAAAATTCCGGAATGCGAAAAATGTTTTTCTATACTGTGACTCAGCATGTGGATTTTTAAATTTATAAAGATAAAACAAAAATAGTTGCAGTTGGAATATAAAAACGGTTTATTTCCACTTTTTTGTAATTTTTTTTTTAAAATATATTTTATTTAATTATAAAATTTTACATCTTATAGCTAATATTTTCTATTCTGAGACTCCATAATATTATTTACTACCTACTTATTAAAATTTGGACTTCACAACATTGAGACACAATCCACGAAAAACTGCAAGATAGCATGTGGATTTTAAATTGTGCTTATCTGTAGTCGGAACATAAAAAAGGTTTGTCTCTACTGTCAGTCAGCTTGTGTACTTTAAATTTGTTTTTCGAGAATATAAATAGTTGCAGTCAGAACACGAATAAGATTTTTCTCCACTTTGAGAAAACATGTCGGTTTTAAAAGACTCTATTCTAGAACATGAATAATTGCAATAGGAACATACATACGGTTTTCCACTATGCATCAGCGAGTTTCGCCAAATGTCCCTTTGTAGTACACGAATAGTTGCAACGGAACATGAACAAGGTTTTAATTCAGCTTGGGTCGGTTTGTCGACTTTTAAATGCTATTTTTCAACAGGGGCACCTGGGGTGGGCCGCCCCCTCCCCCCCCCCTGGCTACGCTACTGCTCATCCTCATTAAATCTGCAATGCAAAATGTAATACGAGATCTGCTCAACAGATGATGATATTATCTAAAAGTCATATAAAAAGATATTAAAAAAAAGAAGTGTGAGGGCACCCGCAGACGAGAGACTTGAATCGCGGCGACTTGTTCGAAAATTATTCCAAAATTCATACAAATTCAAAGAAAGTTTCCCAACTAAAAATGTACCGTAATGGCTTTTTATGCTATCAACTGTCTCAACAACTGAAGGCTCTCATTAGGGCGAAATATTAGTCCCATACTGAGCACAAGCACAGAAACCAGTCTCTTTTTGGTGAAACACTGCCACAAACTTTGAATATATATATTTATTAAATCAAAAGTGGATACATCAAACATGGAAGCAGCCTATAGGAAACAAAAACATAAAAATGGACCTATTGTTTTCACGTTGACTACGAATCAAGACCGGGACCAATTACTAACTGACCTAAGAGCTTTTCACAAACAAGCTTCCAGTCCCGAGGAGAAGCTCAACACTCTAAACATGGGTATTACTGGACCGAGCTTGCCAGTCTACGTTGCGGAACAACTGACATTTCGTGCTAATCACTTATGGTACCTGGCCCGCCAAGTTGCAAAGGAAAAAAAATATGCGTGGATTAAAGTGGACAGATATATGTACGAAGAGATATCGGAACACCAGCGATTCTTGTTTCGAATGCGGCCAAACTGGCACAACTCTCACCAAATTCATCAAAGTAAAATTTATAAAATGGTCATGTGTAAATAAATTTATTATTGAATCGTATTATTGTATTATTGCTCTTGCTTTGAGATATCACCAATGATGTACTAGTAGAATTAAGAACACTGAATCAGGTATTAGTTTTACTACATTGAAATATCAAAATCCTTTTCTACGGTAAAACAGTAAAAACTCTTTACACAATTTATTTTCTAGATTGCTGGCAAATTATTTCTCCAACTTCAATTCTTCATACCGCCACCAAAACCCAACGAAATTATAACACTCTATTATCTATATTCTATATTACATCAAATCATCGAATATCTGAGGATATGTATTGATTATTGGAAATGTAATTCTCTGAACCGAACGCGCCCCCCCGAATGTACAAACCTCTCGAATTCTCAACTGTTTCTCAATTCTCGTTCAATTCAAATAATTTTCAATGGATGATTTCATATCTAGACAAATTTAAAATACCTACAACATCCAATAATACGAATGTGCAAGCATAGACACATCAAATGATTCCCCCCCCCCCAAATTTAACGGTTTATTCATGCTACACCAAAATATTCGAAGTATTTTCCAAAACTTTGATGAATTTTAATTTATAGGCCAATATCCCTGCTGAGTGCAATCTCAAAATTTATAGAAGAAATCTTTAAAAATAGATTAAGTAATTACGTAGAGAGCCGAAAACTTTTAAGCAAAAATCAGTTTTTTTTCGTTGTTTGTTTTTGGGGTGTAAAAACGTACCAAAAATCAGTTTGGCTTTCGGCCGGGGAGAGGAACGGACGATGCTATAGCGCAACTTACAGAACATATTTTTGGAAATATACATCGCAGAAAGAAAAGCATTGCACTGTTCTTAGACTTAGCCAAGGCTTTCGATACATTTTCTCAAAAAATACTCCTCAAAAGAGTACAAAATATTGGTGTTGTAGGTATGCCTTACGAATGGTTAAAGAGTTACTTAACGGGTAGAAGCCAGCAACTCAAAATAGGCAATACAGTGAGTAACTCACTAGACACCAACTTTGGTGTACCACAGGGAAGCACACTGGGACCTCTTCTATTTATAATTTACATCAATGAGTTATGCAATCTACCAATAGGTGGAAAAATTATTACGTTCGCGGACGATACGGTAGCTATATTTGAAGGAGAGGATTGGGCTGAAACTCATAAACATGCTGAAGGTGGAATCAATGCGATAAAACACTGGCTTGACAAAAATCTACTAACACTAAATATAGCAAAAACTAAATACATAAGATTCAGCTCAACCATAAAGGGGCGACCTAGTACATCCTACACAATAAAAACTCATAAGACTAATTGTATTTCCTATAATATGGACTTTAACTGCAACTGTGAAGCTTTGGAATGTGTGAACAACATCAAATATCTAGGTGTTATCATAGACAATCATCTTAAGTGGAAATATCACATCGACAATCTTTCAAGTAGGGTAAGAAAATTGATATACATTTTCTTTGCATTGCGAAACATAATTAAACAAAAAGACCTAAGAAAAATATATTTCGGACTGTGCAACCCCATCTTAACGTATGGTTGTATTGGCTGGAGAGCGTCAGGAAGAACGATTTTATATCCGCTTGTAAAGGCCCAGAAATCCATAATTAGAGTCATTATGCGTAAACCCTACAGGTTCTCAAGCGACAAACTCTACAAAAAATTTAACGTTCTTGATGTTCTTCAAAGCTTCACAAAAAAAAATTATTATCCATGTACATAAAAATATAGAAAATTTTAATAAAATTGATCACAAATACAATACAAGAAGTCACAACAGAAAGGATCTCTTCGTCACAGGGAGCAATACGGCAAAGTATCAAAAGACGTATGCGTATCTGAGACCGAAATTATACAATAAAATCCCCCCAGACTTAAATATTAAAAATTGCAAAATGTCCTGCATTGGTTCAATAATAACTAAATGGTTGATTGGCTTGGGTTGGGAGGAGTCTGAAAAACTATTATATAATGTGACTTAAAACGATACATGGTTACCTATGAATGGCACATTTAGTAAAAACTTAGTTTAGATTTATTTCATTCAAAACTTGCTTTGATATATACCTACATTCAGGTAAGCAATAAAAATGTTAAAAACGCACCATGATAAATTATTATTAAATATCGTGTGCTTTTTGTAAGTATTTATAATTTTTCAATAATGTGTAAACACAATAAGTGTTTAAAAAAAATTAGAAATATTTTAATTTGTAAGACCTTAAATAAATAGAAAAACTGAGGTATTTTTTTCACAAAACACTTTCTAGGATTTTTTTAATGATATTTATTTAACAAAAATTAAAATTATGAAAACTGTGTTGACTAGATTATGTATTGATTTATTTTTTTGTATGATTATATGATTTGAAATTTGTGTTGTTTAATAGAATCTATCGTTTGAAAATTGAACAAATCTGCCAACGACCAACGGTATAACCTTGGTATATTAAAAATACACTTGGTTTTTCAAAATTTTAAAACTGCGTGTACCAGATAAAATAACAATCTTTCAAAATCAATTTATGTTTTTTTGTAAAAAATAGTGAATACGTCTAGAATTTGATTTAAAAGGGACTAATTTCCGGTATTCTCTGGTAATACCCTCTTAATAACAAAGTGCAACTGTTGAACTCTATCAAAAATATTTTAAAGAAATCATCAACACGAAGACTGCTTCCTCTATTTCCTATTCTCACTAATAATAATTATACTTGTTTTTCTTCTTACTGAATACATAGATGTTTATATATTTTATTTACAATAACTCAGGTGCGGGACATACGTCATTCCTATGTCTACCTACGTTAAATTGTCGTGAAAACAAGCTTATGTGCCCAAGCGGTTAACTGTACATACGAGTATGTGAAACACGTGACTGAAATAATTGAACATATGTATATGAAATGTAAACTCTTCTTCCATCCACAAGCAAATGCTTTTAATGGAAGATCAGTATGAATTGACTTGTACCATTCTTAAGTGAATAAATAAATAAAATAAACAAATATATATATATATACCATCCTGTTCCACTTACAAATAATTCCCAACTCTCAGAGTCTCAGATGGCTTTGGCAATCATCGTAACCATTAACGTAATCAACCTAAGACACGAACGACGATAGTAGGTACTCTTTTGATATCATACTTAACTGCCATCTGTTGGGATGTAGCAAAACTTTGTATTACTAACTATGCTGTCAACATTTATTGAAGGAAACTGAAACTACATGAATAAATATGGCGGTTACTGAAACTAGATAATAAATATTTGTGTCAAGAAATGATAACTATAGTATCGTATGTAAATGGTAGTAAGTAAGTAATGACACAAAATATGTAGTTGCTCATATTACATGCACTAACAAAGTGCCAAAATATGCATGCAAATATGCACTAAAAAAGGACGAAATATGCACTAAAAACCCTTGAAATGCCCACAATATGCATAATGCAAAATCAAAAAACCATTTTTATTTCCATATATTTTAATTAAAGACGGTACAAAATCAGCGAAATATTCTTAAAATCATGCATAGTTTTTGTGACCATATACAATTAAGCATTTTTCCAAAATTTCGGTCGCAAATTTGTGACGTTTGTCACCCAGTATTAATTAACTCTCTACGGCAAACTGTCGTCATTTGTCAAAATTAAAAATTTGGTATACTTCTGGAGATACCTGTTTAGGCAGGATATGGACCTGTACCGTTGATGTAGGCATTAATGTTCTTCATGTCTTCAAGACACTTTTTACGAATCTTTTCTAATATTGAATTACCTAGGAAGAGCGTTGGTGAGTACGATAATTATTTCTAGTATTTCTATTGATTTAAATAGAGGAAGATTTTTTGTTTCTAATTTTTTAATGGCATCCGGTAACTTGTGGAAATGTGTTGATATGAGGGCGATATTCTTCGGATGCGTAATCAATTGCTAGCTTGCTTGACTGAATTGCAAAGGCCTCAGAACTGTCAAATTGACCAACGAAATATGCACTATTGGGAAAAAAGGCTAAAATATGCATTAACGCCGTAATTAGAGAGTTATATGCATTTACATATGCAAATGCATATAATCCGATGTCTACACATAAGTAGTAACTAGTAACACAAACTGCTAGTAAGTAATAAAATAACACATACTTGTAACAGAATAAGACGAGAAATGCGTTTTGCTGTTTAATTCTTTTCGATTAGTTTCACATTCGGGTTGTAAGTAAGACAGAAATAACCATTTTCAACCGATTTTCTCAGAGATATTAAGTTGAAAAGTGAGGTTAATCAAGTTTTGAAAGCGGAGAAACTCTTGCTGATTTATGTGTATTTCTATTAAAATATAATTTTGCTTCAAATTACGATTAAAACAGATTCCATTGGCATCAAATAGTCCGATATAACAAAACGTTTATTGCAAATACGATAATTTTTTATCGGTTCACGAATATCTATTTTTAAGACACATTTAACACTTTTTCCTTGGAAACCTAAGTCATGGCGTTCTCACGAACACAAAGGCACAATATAATATTGAGACATTTGGCTGCCACCTCACCAACGGTTGATTAGAGCATTCCAGATTACCTGCAACTATTACCTAAATATGGAAGGTCCCAACTTCGTAGGTGTTTTGTCGTAACTTTCATGACAAGTATTCGTCAATTTTTTTGCCAGATCCATGTACTTTTGGGTTAGAGAGGTATTCAATGTAGCAGAGGCAAGTGCAAATAGTCCACCTAAAAAATTATTTTATAACATTGGTGATCTTAATTAATCTTTAAAAAATGTATCTTTAAATCTCAAAGTACATTTAAAAAAATCCATTTCTTTAATAGACATCATTATATTTGATCTTTCGCAAAGAAATTGAATAAGTAAATCAATAGTTGCAGCCACGCCATTTTCTAACGAACTAACTAACCATCACACTGTTTCTGGTTTTCTCAACACCCTGTTTTCGCACATACCACCGGCTTCATTCAAGTTCATACACTTATGTTATTCTGACGCTTGGCGTGACCAGGATTAAGTATTTACTTTACTTGATCGTGCTATGTCTTATTTGGTCATGGCGCGACTTTTATTCTCCTTACACTCCTTTCTCCGTTCATCGGCTCCAAGTGTCTAAACCATCTGAGCGTTCCTTTCTCAATCTTGTTCAGTACGCTTTCTTCAGCCTTGTATTATGTCTGGATTTTCGCATAGCTCACTCAGTTTTATCAGGAACCTAACTTCTACAGCGTTCAGTCTACTTTCATCCTTCCTTTGCCAGTTCCGTGACTCACTGCCATACATCACGGTTGGTATCAATAGTTATCAAAACTCCATTGTGAGCTGTCGCTTTTTTTGTTCAAATAATATCATACACAGATTAAGGGCTTGCCTGAAAAACATGCCAACTGTTCCATCTTGGGGGCGATCCCAAATAAAAGATTAAGTATGCTTATAATTTTATCTTGGCAGTAATAATATCCAGCAAAGGTCAGCCCATTGTGTTCTTTTATCAGCTTGTCAATAATATTGCTCATTGCTTCATCGAACATCTGACGAGACTCTGCCTCGTTCTCTTTATTTAGCAACCACGTCTTCAGAAGGTATTCATAGAAAGAATCTCCTAAAGCCCCAAGTGATGTTCCGAATTCTGGAAATATAATGATTCAGTTAGTGTATAGTCAAAGTGGCATTTTGGTATGCCAGAATAATACAGAGAGCACAAATATTTGAAAGTAATATATAGCTGTTAAGGAAACTGCGCAAGTAGAAAAGTTTGGGCAAGTTTGAATAAATAAAAATAATTAATCACTAAATCTGCCTCATTTCCACACAAGTAAAATACTTTCGTATTCATACAAACATGTATTTTATTATTATTATTATAGTCCTTTTGCCGATGTAACACTAATGTACATACTTAGAGATAACTATGAAACTCTGAAGAACTAATACATATTTTTAATGATGAACTAAATAATGTACCAACATCGCTAAAAATAAAAAAAACCTAAAATAAATATAGAATAGAGCAATTGTGTTACATTTGGACATGCTGACATAAAAAGACATGCAGTGAAGGCAGAATTAAAATTGATGGTAAAATTATTGAAAATGTTCTGACATAAAAACCTTTGGAGTTATATTAGATTCTAAACTAACCTAAAGAGCATTCTAAGTGCAGGTAGGCAAAAGAGAATTGGAAAGAATATCTCTTTTTGAGAAAAATTCGATAAAAAAATCCACAGAAAAACTATAATCAACGGCAACGGCAAGGGAACGGTACTGTGACCGTCACAAGAATCAGAACCGAAACCAAAACTGTAAGTAAGCCAGATGTGGTGTTCTTCAAAAAAGCAGCATAATTTTTGTTTAATTATCTAAATATTGTTAACGGATATGCTTACTGATCTCATCCATCTTATAACATGTATTCATTTCTCCTGAAATTGGATCAACTGCGTTGTTATAGAGATCATTGGGTTTATATGTATCTTTCAGTGTCTTGCGTATTTTTTCGACCTTGTTCCTGTAAATGGGATTGCCAGTCAAGTCGCTCAAGTACCCAAACTCAAGGTGTAGCGACCCAACATCAGCCAAAAAGCTCATGTTTTTGGCCCAATCATAGTTGACACCATTCTAAAAATAAATATTTTGGTTTTAATAATTATTGTGAAAAGTTACAACCGAAAAAGTTAAATTAAACCTTCATGTCATGGCCGAAGATATAAACAGCTGAAAAAATGAGTCATTCTTTGGGACAGATTGGTAGGTATTCTATACTGCTAGAGTCTGAAAATGTAGGTTTTGCGTTTACGCGAATATTTAAATGAAATTCATCATTTTACGCGAAATAACCATTTTTTTTTTAAATTTTCACAAGAATAATGTAAAATTCGCGATTTTACGTACGTTTCAAGCGAATTTTTGGTCCAAATATAAAATAAGTAAGTATATAAAGCAGCCAACTTTACCTCGAAAACTCCGCCTGCTGTCATTGACGTTAGATCGTACAAATACATCAAAAAGTACAAAATTAATAAAAACACTTGAAGGATTAAAAGCAAGAGATACAAGTGCTTACATAGAAGTAGACTTAGATTTTAAATTGATTCAAAAAATATAATAGTATAGCCCTCGTGTGCTTATATTTGCAGTTATACAGGGTGTCCGGGGGTAAAGTGCTTTCTACGTGATGGTAGGAGTAAAAAAGATTTACAACTTTTTTCGAAAATCCAACTTTTTTTCCCCATACAAAAAGACATAGCTATTAAAAATCCTTAGTGTACGGTACAAACTTACCCGATAAATTTGCTGTGTATCAGCCGGGCGCGATTGTGGCGACGTTGGTTTTGATTGGCCTGTATGCGTATTTCCAAAACGTATACAGGGTAAACGTATACTGAAATGGGAAAGGGTCTATTGTGCAAAATCATCTTACAAAACCTATACTGTTTCAGACACCAAAGTGCTTCTTTGTATCTCCAAGTATGCTTGGTGTTTCAGGTTTCAGTGACAGTGATGAACATAATTATTTCCATTTGCTTTGTCAGATATTTAATTTTTTATTATTGTGTATTTAATATATTAAAGTCAAATAAAATACATAGCTTGCATTATATTCTAAAAGTTAATATAGCAACAGCACATTTTGATTCATAATTTAAACGAGCAAAATTATTAAAATTCCTATTTAGAACGCTTCTCCGCAGAGGTAGTCAGTCAGAGAGGATAGACTGCCAAACAACTCTATCACACTGCATGCTTCAATCTGTGATGAAACACGTTAATCAAATGTATTTCTCTTGAATTTATTATAATTATTTTTATTGACTGTTCGTTCATGTTTACCAATTTTATTCAAAAGATTTGCAGTCGATTTTATTCATTCCTTATCCATTTTGTACATTATATAATCTGGTAGACCCGTAACAAATAAGACGAATCAATGTCTGTGGGTCAATATTTTTGTTTATCTCTAATAACAATCTTTATTTTTTATGGCATATTTAACTTGTGACCAACGTTTGTTTCCGTATGTTTCACAAAAAAATGTTTTCCATATTGCCCATCCTGCGTTTACTGTACATTTTATTAAGATACTAGTATACCAATCTAGGCACTGTTTTTCAAGTAAATACTTTAAAGCCTCAATTTTTTCAGCCTCCTTTAATATCTTGAAATGTGTACATTAATTCTCAAAATCATTGATCCGTTGGTTTACATTTGATGTTTTTTCTGAAAACTTCTCGAGTAAAAACCTTTCTGCTATTTTTCTAAGATTTTTATTTTCAGTGCCCTTACTAGTATTATTGTCAGAAAATTTCGTTTCATAGGTAGATTCGTCCAGGTATTGGTCACCAAATTGTAAATTCCCACCTTCATCTAAGTAAATTTTCCTCGATTCTTGGGTTAATGGAATCCATAGTTTCCGTGTTTGATGTCTTTTTTTAGACAATTCTTAATATTGGTAAAAACATCCGTAGTAGTTATGGCGGTGTGTTTGCTTGCAATTTTCAAATCATCAGGAATATCAAATACATGTCTATCGGGTGTCTCGATTGATGTTATGCAGATCACATTGGTTTTTCCATCCGATGCTGCTAATACTGTAAATGTAAATCGTAAATTTTCCATTTCTTTTCACTAAAAGTGTCGTTTTATAAGACTGTTTGTTGTCTTTAGGTTTTATATGACAAATAAAACAATGTGTTAATCTGGAGTACAAAGAAACGACAATTAAAGTTTATTTGTCATATAGAGGTTGTTTTTATAATGTTTTAAAAATATCAGCCACGTAACTTAGTGTAACCAAAGTAATGACCATAAATAAACCATTCCCGTTATGACATTTGAAAAAAACAATAGAATAAAATAAAATTCATAATTCAAATATAAAGGAATCCTAGATATTTCTAGGTAGGTACTTAAATACTAGGTAGGTACTATTATTCCTTTACAAAATCCAAGTGGTTTAAGTGGTTCAATATCTCAAAAGAAAACGGAAAACAATTAAGGTCAAAACTCCAAAACTGGATGCTAGAAAATCTTCAAAATGAAGATACACTAAAACCCAACTGAAATGTGGAAAGCATTTGAACAGGTATGTTTACAAGAAGCCAAACAAGATCTGGGAGTCTCCAAAGGTAAACTGAAAATAAAAAAGGAATCATGGTGGTGGACAAATGAAATGCAAAAATGTGTAAAAGAGAAGAAAACTGCTTTCAGAAATTGGTCAAACTGTAAGTGCGGTAGTAAGATAGAGCAACTCCGGTTAGTGTATAAGCAAGTCAAAAAGACAGCAAAGAAACGAGTTGCCTCTGCACAACATGAGGCATTGAACGAGCTGTTTCACGATCTAGAAACACCTAATGGAGTGCAAAGAATATACAAAATCACAGCATACAGGAAAGAAAGGGAACACCCAAATACATAGAAGATACTGACGGTGAGATGGTCACAGACGAAATCAAAATATGAGAAAGATGGAAAGATTATTATTCTACATTACTGAACGAAAAATTTTCAAGAACAACTCATGTGTCAGAGCAACCAGTGCTGGGGCCAGTTGAAGAAATCACCCCAACAGAAGTTAAAGTAGCCATATCATAAATAAAAAGGGGAAAGCAGTGGGGCCAGACAATATTCCAGCCGAATTACGGAAAGTGTGTGGGGAAGTGGGACATAAATGGTTGATGCGTGTTTTGTGTAGTTTTTTAAAAGAAGGACCTTGAAATGTGTATGTTATGTGTTTGAACCACTGCACAAGTAGAAGGTAAGCACACAAGGAAAAGGAGAGAATTACTCACTGCGGGACTTGTACTTTCTTCTCTGCGGCGGTCAATAGCGAAAAAATGCGGATGCGATAAATAATGTTGATGTTCACAGGTTGATGGTCGATTATGGACTGATGTGGGTAACAGGAAAGTGACAGGTTTATAGGGAAGGGTAGGAAGGAAATGTGACAATACTAGCTACAAGTACAGCAGTTCATGTATGTGTATAGTTTTGTATAGATGTATGTATGTAAGTGTAGCTGTGTAAATGCCCAACCATGCCCCCCGCCTGGAAGGGGATGAACGAATCCACTTCCATAAACCTTAAGAGTGTAGTACTAATCACTTTATAAACAAAATTTAAAAATTGGTGAAAGTTAAAGCTAAAAGAAGGGCCATAGATGCAATATCTGATGGCCAAGTCAACGGACTATGTTATTGCGAAGGTAAAGGGCAAAGTTTAACCACTGCCCTGCGGTATGTACCGGTGTTTGTTTTAACGTCGGCAACGCGAATCACTCCGTCTACACCGGGATAAACATTGACTATTATGCCGATGGGCCATTGAAGAGGCGCGATGTTGTCACACTTGATGATTACGACAGTGCCTGTAGTTACCGGATTGGCGCTCGTGTTCCATTTTTGACGAGATTGTAAAGTATTTAGGTACTCCATGCGCCAACGATTCCAGAAAGTCTGGACGAGATGATCCACGATATGCTTCCGTTGCAACAAGTTTACTGACTCGTTGGTTAAGTCAGCAGCGGGTAGAGATTTTAACGGAGTAAGAGTTAAAAAATGTGCAGGAGTAAGAGGCAACGGAGCTGAGACATCAGTAACACTCAGTACGGACAGCGGACGTGAGTTTAGAAGTGCTTCTATTTGAGAAAGCACCGTTTGCATCTCTTCATACGTGAGTAGACACGTACCCACTATTTTATTCAAGTAACTCTTCACACACTTTATATTACTTTCCCAGATTCCACCAAAGTGTGGAGATTGAGGAGGATTCATTTTCCATTCGATGCGGTTTTCCCATAGATTATCTGAGAGTTCATTCTTAAAATTTGGTGACTCTATAAGTTCGAATAGAGATCTTAACTGGGACTTAGCGCCCACAAAGTTCGTTCCGTTATCAGAGTACATAACGCTCACAGGACCACGACGTGATAAAAAGCGTTTGAAAGCATTAAGGAAGACTTCAGTGGAAAGATCTGAAGCGAGTTCGATATGAACAGCACGGGTCACCAAGCAAATAAAAAGGCAAATGTACGCCTTTTGACTTCGAACACCCCGACGTCTATAAGGGATTATTTGAAGCGGGCCCGCGTAGTCAACACCTGTGTGTAGAAAAGCTTTGGCTTCGCGGACGCGGCATGAGGGTAAATCTCCCATTATTGGGAATTGCGGTTTGGTATTAATCTTGAAGCACGTATTGCACTGATGTACGCGCTTCCTAACCAGATTACGCGAGGAAAGAATCCAGAACCTTTGTCTTAGCAAAGACATGAGTAAGGTAGGACCTGTATGTAAGTTCTTGATATGATAGTAATCTATTATTAAATTGACTACATGAGCACGTGGGGGTAAAAGAATAGGATGCCGACTGTCAAATTCTAATTCAGCGTTTTTCAACCTGCCTCCTACCCTTAGAATACCTTCATGAAGAAACGGATTCAATTTTGCAATAGCGCGCCGAAGTTTCTTCCCGTCAGTCATTGCCTTCATATCTTCGGAAAAATGTTCTTGCTGTACCGATTTTATAACAGCGAGTTCTGCAACGGCAGTATGACTTAATTCGAATGTTCGCGGTAGTTTCTTAATGAAACGAAAAATAAAAATTACAATTCGAATTAATTTCGGCCAAGAATTGACACGAGAAGCTAGTGCGCATAATAACGGTGGTGCAATCGTTTTGAGGCGGTTATTGTTTTGAACTGCCATCAAAATTTTTGTTTTCAGTTCGGGTGGTTCAGATACAGATTTTGAATCAAAACGTTGTAGAGGCCAATCACTTTTAGGTAACTGAGCAAATGCGGGGCCGTTAAACCATAATGGATGGTCTATTAGCTGAGCGGGGGTTAGACCGCGCGACAGGCAGTCAGCGGGATTGTCTTTACCTTTTATATGATGGAAGCATTCAGCCTGCAGATGATCTTGTATTTGTGATACGCGGTTGGCAACGAATGTCTGCCATCTAGCAGGTGGTGAATTTATCCATGCTAGCGCAACCGTGCTATCACAAAAGGCTAAAGTCGTATGAACTATCGAATTTGATGCGTAGGTGTTACTGACCGTACGCATTAATCGCGCAAGTACCAGCGCTCCACATAATTCTAGACGCGCAAGTGAAATCGTCTTCGCAGGAGCGACCTTGGATTTGGCGCATAATAAGCTAATTGTGATTTTATTAGTATTCGGACAGTAAACGTGTAAGTATACAACACCTTCAAATGCGCGTTCGCTTGCGTCAGAAAATCCGATGAGTGTTAATACACATTGGTATTCGATACCTAAAAAGCGAGGAATTCTAATAGATTGCAATAATGGCAATTCCTTTTCAAACTGGCGCCAAAGCGTGACCACGGTGTCAGGAGGAGTATCGTCCCAATCCAGGTTGTACTCCCATAGAGATTTATTTATAAGCTTAGCTAATAAAACAACCGGTGCGACGAAACCCATCAAATCCCAAAGACGAGCAATCGTCGATAGGATGTTTCGTTTGGTGCAAGTTTTTTCGTTAGCGTTTACAACAAATATAAAATTATCAGAAGCGGGTATCCAATGAAGCCCCAGTATTTTTAGGTTTTCATCGGGATTAAATTCCACATGTTCCTTGACACGACGATCTGAAGGAATTGTGGACAAAAAGTTTGGAGAATTACTAGAGAATTTTACAAGATCAAATCCTCCCGCGGCAAATAGTTGAATCAATTCCGTAGACAACTCGGTAGCTTCCTCGACCGACGAGCAACTGGTGACAAAATCGTCCATGTAGAATGAGCCTTTTTCCACCAGGTTTGCAGCAAGTGGGAAACGAGGTTGTTCATGCGACGCAAGTTGGCGCAATGTACGCATTGCCAAGAATGGACTACAAGACATGCCGAAAGTGACGCGATTAAATTCAAACAATTGCAAAGGGTCACTATCGTTAAATCTGTACAGCATGCGCTGAAAACGACGGCATTCTTCTTGCACTACAATTTGTAGATACATTTGTTTTATGTCAGCGGTTATAGCTATGGCAAATAATCGGAAATTGAGGATAATGCGAAACAAGTCACCTTGTAAATTCTTACCGGTGTGTAGAATATCATTAAGCGAGTAACCAGAATCGGATTTCATACTCGCGTCCAGCACCATGCGAATTTTAGTGGTCAGTTTATCCTCGCGAACTACGATATGATGCGGGATTACGTAATGCGGTAAATCAGAATTGTCGACCGGGGAAATGTAACCTTTCTGAAGGTATTCGCGCAATATTTTGTCATATTCTACTTTTATGGCGGGTTGGGATTTTAAGCGGCGTTCGAGAGATCGGTACCTCTGCTCGGCTGTCGGCAACGACGCGCCAAGGACAGATGGACTTTTTCGAAACGGCAACGCGACGATATAACGACCTGTCGTGTCACGAGAAGTGGTGAGCTTGAATTGGTCCTCACATTCTTGTTCATCAGGCGTTAAAAACTTCTCATCTGGAATATCTTCCAATTCAAAGAAGCGTGAAAGACGAAAATCCTCATTTTCAGCGAACGTACAAAATGATTGCGTGACGTAGTTACTTGGGGTTTCAATCATCGTCGGAGCAGTACCTAATATTAAATACCCTAAAGTAGTTTCAATAGCGAATGGCTGACCAGGGGAACCTGATATTTTGTTGGTATTTAAAATGCGAGCAAACATGTCACATCCCAAAATAATATCAATCTCACCAGGCGTACAGAAAGTTTTGTCTGCTAAGGGTAAATTGTCGAGATATGATAATGAGGCGCGGTTTATGTTAACGGTAGGCAGTTCATTAGTGATATTTTCTACCACGTACGGTTGAATAGTATACGAGTGAGCATCGTTATAATGGGAGAACAGTTTGAGACAAGTCATTCCCTTTGTTAGATTTCTTACGTCACCTATTCCCGTGACGTAAGTGCTGGGAGATGATTGTACCGTAAGATTCAAACGTGAACAGCATTTACGCGTAATAATGTCCCTTTGGAAGCCGCTATCGATTAGCGTACGGATAGATTGAACCTGTCCCTTAAGATCTCGAGTTAAACAGATGGCGGTTCCCAGAAGTACCGTAGAATTAGCACAAGAGTTTGTGTTTGTCACACACAGCGATACTGGATTCGGAGAATTTGAATTATTATTATCGGTACCTGCTTGTGACGCGGAAGACGGTATTGGGTCTGACTGTGGTTTTCGCATATCAGTTTGCTTGAAATGCAATAAGGTATGGTGATTAAGAGCGCATGATTTACACGTACTCTTTGATTTGCATGATTTCGTGTTGTGCCTAGTACTGAGGCAATTTACACAAACTTGCGTATTGGATGACTTAATGAAATTAAATCGATCGCGTGGTTCTAGACTAATAAATTTAGAACATTGATATAAAAGGTGCGATCCCTTTTGACAACAAAAACAAATGTCAATGGAGTGATTGTCACTTTTCTCGACATTCATAAATGTCTTTGCGGAATTTGTCCTTTGCGGTTTAGCAGAAATATTAATATTTGAACCGAGGCGGCTGGATGTTGCTGGCGTAACTTGCGCACGAGTAAGTATCCTTTGCTGTCCTCTTACGAATTCTATTAATTCTGAGCTCGACGGAAAGCTTTCATTGTCTCGAATAGAAGATTCGAAAGCTTTTACTGTCTCTATATCAAGGCGTTTAAGACCCAGATGTAGCATCATAAATTCTGCGAGATCCTTGATTTGCAACTGTTTCAGCGCGGCAATGTTTGTCGCATACGTATCTGCAAAATTTTCTAAGGAAGCGGGAGTGACCGAGTTAACCACAGGCATTTTCAATAACCGGTCAAAGTATGATTCTGCGAGTACGCGATGATCGTTATATTTATTACATAAAGCGTTCCAGATCACCTGGTAATTTGTACCAGTGGGTGTGATCGTCTTACAAATAGTCAATGCCTTTCCCGTTAACTTGGACATGAGATATTGCATCTTTTCAGTGTTGTCTAATGAACTATTTAAATGAATAACGGAGACATAGGTTTCATAAAACAGAGGCCAATTTTCCAAATTTCCGTCAAAACATGCAATTTCTAAAGGCGGTAATTTGATTTGACGGTGCGGTTTCTCTACTGAATTTGACAGCATGCTTGACTCGGTAAATTTAATGACACCGTACATATCCTTAAATGCGTTCAGTTGAGCGTACTCGGCGACCGCTTGAGGATTGATCTCAAGTTCACAATCGATCTTTTCGTCTAGAATGGTGATAAACTCCGAACGGATTCTCTCTACGGTGCCAGCGCCCGATAAAAATGCTTGACGATTTGTAGCGCTATCGGAAGATTTTTTAATTTTGTCAAAGACTGACTGTAATGTCGCAAAACTTGAAGCTAGTTTGGCATTTAAACGTTTTAAACGTCTGTCATCCCGTGACGACGAACCAGACGGTGCGGTAGCCATTTTCTTGTTCCGATTATTTATTAAATGTAACAAGAATACAGACCAAGAATATGCTTATAATATTTATAATAAAATAATTTAATTAATATTCAATTTGCGCGCAGTACTCAGTGGGGTTATCTTTGACCCCGACAACCGTGAGGGGTTAACAACACTGAATTAAATTTAAAATTAATGTTTGCGGAATAACAAATTTATTATTTCAATTGATCTATCCAGTACTAAGAGTAGATTAAACAAAATAACAAATTATTAGTAAAGACACGAGGTCTATGAACAATATACAATGCGGGTAGAAAAAATTTAAATTGCGGGTGAGCGTAATACACTCTGAAAGTTTATAAGAGATATTGAAATAAGAGTTATATATCTCCGGCTCGTTTTGGACCATGAATGATGCGTGTTTTGTGTAGTTTTTTAAAAGAAGGACCTTGAAATGTGTATGTTATGTGTTTGAACCACTGCACAAGTAGAAGGTAAGCACACAAGGAAAAGGAGAGAATTACTCACTGCGGGACTTGTACTTTCTTCTCTGCGGCGGTCAATAGCGAAAAAATGCGGATGCGATAAATAATGTTGATGTTCACAGGTTGATGGTCGATTATGGACTGATGTGGGTAACAGGAAAGTGACAGGTTTATAGGGAAGGGTAGGAAGGAAATGTGACAATACTAGCTACAAGTACAGCAGTTCATGTATGTGTATAGTTTTGTATAGATGTATGTATGTAAGTGTAGCTGTGTAAATGCCCAACCAATGGTTGTGCAACCTGTATAACAAAGTACTGACTGGAGAACCAATGCCAGAAAGCTTTAAGAAGAGTTATCTTCTTCCATTTTACAAAAATAAGGGAGACTCTAGAAAGTGCGACAATTATAGAGGGATAAAGCTTATGTCTCACACCATGAAAATTTATGAGAGGATTATAAACACACGAATCAGGAATATTATAAAAATACACGACGATCAATGCGGCTTTGTATCAGGGAAATCAACAATAAATGCTATTCAAACAGCCAGAATCATAGTTGAAAAATATCGAGATGCAAAAAAAGACTTACACATGGTATTTATAGACTTGGAAAAAGCATTTGACAGGGTACCCCGAAGCCTAATATGGGCGGCATTGAGATCTCAAACGTGCCAGAAAAATATGTGCTCTCCATAAAAGATATGTATACAAACGTAGAAACACAAGTAAGATGCACATCAGGGACATCACCAACATTTCCAATTAAAGTGGGGGTACACCAAGGATCTGTCCTCAGCCCACTGCTATTCATAATGGTCACGAATTATCTAACAATTCAAGAAATGAACAACAGTATTCTCAAGACTATGCTTTTTGCAGATGATGTAGTACTGATAGCAGATATTCATTGTGACTTACAGAATAGCCTGGAAAGATGGAGAAAAATCCTGAAGGATAATGGCCTAAAAATTTGCAGGAAAAAGACTTTTGTACTTGCCAATTGAAGACACGAACGCTGTAACTCCTTCGATGCATCTGGATGGAGTAACATTAGCCAACTGTGACACATTTAAATATCTGGGCTCACTCATTCACAGAGATGGAGGATGTGCAGCAGATGTTAACCATAGAATAGGTGTGGGATGGAGTAAATATAGATCCGTAATAGGAATCTTGGGTGACACAAAAATGCATATAAAACTAAAAGGAAAGGTATACCAGACTATTGTTAGACCCGCGATAATGTATGGCTCCGAATGCTGGACCTTGTACAACTCCTATACTAGGCGATTTGAATCAGCAGAAATACGAATGCTTAGATGGTCGGCAAGAGTGTCACTAAAAGATAAGATTGAAAGTTGATGCATTCGTGGTAGCCTGGGTGTCACGGACATAAACAGTAAGCTAGAGGAACCACAGTTGAGATGGTATGGTAACATAAAACGGAGACCACCAGACCACACAATGAAGCGGGCAATGTCTATGGATCTTCATCGACAGTCATCCAGAGGAAGACCAAAGAACTCCTGGATGACTCAATGTTCCAAAATCCTACGTAGAAACGGCCTGGATGAAAGCGATACCCAGAACCGAAGAAGCTACAACCTGAGAACGAGGAGAGCCGACCTTAAAAGCCTACCTAGGCAACGCGTTGGGAAAGTGCAAGGAAGAAGAAGATATATATATATAAAATCCTTATGTTGAATTGAGATGGCATTGATTCCAGATACACTTTGAATGAGTCCCTACTTAAAATAAATGGTTCCATGACTAATCGGGCTATGAGATCTCAGCGTCTGAATTCCCATAGTAAATTTATTCAGACACGATACTTCTTCACATGATAATTCATCACATTAACCTACTCTTCCATTCCCCCCCCCCCCTCTCCTAACCTAACAATTAACAGTTTTCCACGCTTCGAGACATAATGAATTATCGTGTGAGGAATTAACATCCGATGAAAATTTGTACTCAATATTCATACACTTAAAAAGTTACCACTGAGTAGACTGGTTACCAAAATATTTTATGTATTTGATAATCTTCAAGTTCATGCAGAATTACTCTTTTGTATTTATTTTATTAAAAATATCAATATTATTTCAGTTAATATAAAAATATTTAATATGAGAATTCTCTGTATATACAGGTGTCCGGGGGTAAAGTGCAGTAACTTCGGGAGGTGATTTTACGTGATAATACAAGTATAAAAGATAAATTACTTTTTTCGAAATTCCAACTTTAAGGGGTACTTTTTAGGTAAAACGATCAAATCAGTCCGTCGTATGCGGCCAGTACTAGGTACTATTTTAGGAAGTTACGATACGGGTGACTCACAACAATCCAACGTCGTGGGCGGGCTCACAGCAAATTTATCGGTTGTACCATTACGTTTGTACATTACACTAATGGTAGATTCAGACTGGGTCGACGTACGTATGCATCGCTACGCCATCGTTATGCGTAACTTGTATTGTTTTACAAGCACCTACGTCACTGCAGGCGTGCTGAGTGATACCAGCTCCCGAGTATTTCCCATAAAAGTGGGTAAAAAATATGTTTCGATTTTGCGGGATCTATAATTCGTTTAATTTTGAATTCATTTAAATATGATAGTTTTCTACATATAATGATGTAAATGAAAAGAAAATCATTGTTAAAAGATATATATTTTTATTTGATAATTTTTAACAAATATAGACACCGAAAATCATTAGAAACGGTTTTATTTAGTTATATAATAAAGATTTATTAAACAGTTTTTTAGAAAGAAATGTAATACTATAGATAATGTATTAAGGTATGTATTACATTATTAGGTAGGTAACATTTGATTTAGCTGGTTGCCAGACATCCTCTCCGCGGCTTTTTCTTATTATTTCTATCCACTTACTTCTTAATATAGGATAATTAGGTATTCTGAAAATATGTTTGAATAAAATTAAAAGTTTACTTGATACTTCACCAAACAGACCTCTCACATGTTTTGTAATTTTAATAGATAAACAAATTTCGTATTCATAAGTTTTTTAAATATAGTGTCAATGCGAAAAATTTACAAACACTTAAACACAAAGACAATCTTTCCCATTTATAATATTATTATATAATTATTAAAAACCTATTTTAAAATTAACAAAGCACTCACGGGAAAATTTAATTTAAAGAACAGGCAACCCTGTAAACATGGCGTCAAATGGCATTGTCCTAAGACCAAATTACACTATTAAAACTGAATTGTTTCTTTAACTAAATGGTTATTTAAAGGTAACTTACCGATGATAAGTAACATTTTTAGTTGTTTTCAATCGTCCTTTGTAATTCGTGCACATTGTTAGAGCGCAAATCATCATTTTCAAATGTCACACAACACGTGTTTACCGCACAACGATAGTGTCGCCACTGAGCGGACAGGACGAGCTTATGAGCCAACAGTTGGATGATATTTTTTTTGGCGTTTCGTCGCTCGAGCGCTCTATTTAGACATTATATAATGAAAGAGGAATACATTCATCATAATTAATTAAAATAAACTACGCGGAATGAGCAAATTTCCATGTGTACACGCCTTCTTCACTTACGTCGTTAAGATTCCCACATTATTTGTTAGGGCAAATTCGACAGTAGGTCCGTCCAGTACACCGGGATCGCAATCACATATTTGTGTACACGCCTTCTTCGCTTACGTCGTTAAGAATCTGAGTATATTTTAGCGTATTGTGTCGTCTTAATGGCATGAATTGAACCTTACTCCAGTGCTCGGATTTATGAGTGTATGTGGCAGTCCGGTGGGTGTCGAGAAGGCTGGGAGCAGCTTGTCCGCCACGTGCTGTGCTTTGTCTCTGAACATGGTGTCTCCCGTCAGGGCGAAACAGCTCAGGAGGCCACCAATGCACTGTACCGTTGTCTCAAACACAGATAAAGTAGTATTCTACAAATTACAATATAATTTATATAATAATATTCACAAAAAATTGTACAATAATATTAACATCTAACAATTTAGGAAATTTAATTAATGTTATTATGGGAATTACGCTTAGAACGGGATTGTTGATTCAATTCTTAAAAAGTTTAAAATAAAACTTTTTTGATGCGGATTCTAGTTAGAGAGCGACGTTTATTTACATTTGCAGCAGGAAATTCAAAAAATTCCAATCGAAAAAGTGCTATTAGTTAGATTTTAACGTTTAGAATGTGAGAAACAACAACACAACTATTGTCAGCATAAATGTCAGCACCTATTCCAAACGTCATTACTATGGATTTGAGCACATTTGTTGTTACGATTAGATTGTGAGGAATGAACCTCAAAATTATTTTTAATTTATTATGGTTCGCCTCCGTAACGTTCGATATAACGCCTCTCGTAACGCTCTCGCCAGTTTACCCCCAAGTCAAGCGTGCGTAAAGAAGTATTTACTTTAAAAAAACTCCTGAACACGGAAACGACGCAAATCCCTTCCGTTCAAATGGATAGAATTGTGAGAGGTCAAAGTGCCCCGGTTGTACAGACCAGGGGTGTTACGAATATTTAAATATCCGCAAATGTGGAATATTCGTATTAGTTCAGACATCTTCATCCGCATTCGCATCCGCATCAATTAATGCGGAGCTTTTACGAATGCGGATTCATATCTGCAACAAGTAACGACATGTAAAGAAAGTGGGCGGGGCCAGAGTGGCTCGTGCCTCGCGCCTCGAATTTCGTTACCTTTCTTACCGGAAGGCACACATTGGTGACATGATCTCACAGGTTTTGTTTGTTTTGTTTTAGTTGTCGACGTGATTCTCATTGTGAAGCAATTGCAGTGTTTGTTTACTGTGTTTATCCAAGTTTGTTGCGTGGTTGATGAATATTTCGATGTAAATAGTGAAAAATTTAAAAAAAAATGCCGCCACCAATAAAAAAGCAGTATCTGGACTTTATATTAGACAAAAATAATCCGGAGAAGTCCGAGTGTAATTACTATTTATCAAATATGATTCAAAATTTTTTTAATTTAATTATCAAACAAAGTTTTTCATTACAAAACTGTAAAATGCTAACAAGTAAGACTAAAAAATATTTTAGTTTTGTTCTCAAAATATGATTAAATAAAAAATATTAAATTTAAATCGATTTTCATTTATTTGTGTACTTAAAATGCAAATATCTTTAAAAAATCCGGAAATCCGGATCCGTGGATGTTAACCTCTAATAATCCGCATTTGCGGATATGCAAATTTTTTGCATCCGTAACAACACTGGTACAGACGTACACCTACAAATATATTCGTATTTAAGGACACTTACTACTCCGTCTAATGTGAAATTTTTGGAAATCCATTCTCTCCCTTCGTCAAACTCTTTGTTCATCCCCATAATGTAGAGTGTATCCATAGCAACCAGGATTGTTGTTCCCAGGTTGATAGTGGTGGGGTGGAAATAAGAATCGTTACTGGGGGGATGGGCCACCTTTGAAACAGGTTTTAGCTCAATCTTACCCCAGGCATACCGTTTGTAATTATCCCAGGCGTGTTTCATCATCTGAAAGTTGTTTTATCACTGTAAGCATGTACAGAATCACCATTATAACCTATGATGTTTATATTTTGTATTTCTTTGCTGTAAAATGTACATACAAGTTAAAAGAACCCACTGACAAACTACTTAAAAGTAGTTTATTGGGACTTTTTCTCTTTTTTTTGTTTTAGGTTTTATTTGATATATATTTTTTTTTTTTAAAAGAAAGACAAACATTCCTGGGTTACGAATAACCCAACAACATTTGAAAATCTTCTACTACCACCACACTAAGCGGAAGATGTTGTGATGCTTGTGTTGTGATGGAGGACTTAGCCAGCCGAGGAATCGAACACGGAACGCCTGGGTGGGACCCGAACGCGATTCCCACCCAACCATTATTATTTTGTTTTAAATGTTTCTTTAAATAAATAAAAAAATTTAAAAAAATAACATAGTTTTCTTCAGATTTTTTTATTTAATCTCAGGGCTTTAGGGGTGCTTTAGCTATGAAAATGTAGAGGTTTGGTATAAGAAGTTAGTATTTAAACTGAGTATTTTTTTTTATCATTTTTTTCAAAATGTAGTCACAAGATTAAAATCAATACAATTTTTATGTGTTACACATACGCTTGAGGAGGCATTTTATATTGCTATTGTAAATTCAGTCTAAGAACAAAAAGTACGTTATTACTAGACATCGGATTATATGCATTTGCATGTTTGCATATATAACTGTCTAATTACTGCGTTAACGCATATTTTAGCCTTTTTTCCAAATCGTGCATATTTCGTTGATTTCGTTGATCAATTTCACAGTTCTGAGGGCATTGCAATTCAGTAAAGCAAGGTAGTATTTGAAGACGCACCCATTAAACATAATATCGTCCCCATCTCAACACATTTCCACAAGTCACCAGATGCCATAGAATAATTGGAAACAAAAAACCTTCCTCTATCATTAGAAATACTGGAAACAATAATCGAACTTGCCAACGTCCTTCCTAATTTAATATCAGAAAGGATTCGTAAAAAGTAAGACACTATTTTGCTTAAAAACCCGAGTCTTGAAGTCTGCCTAAACAGGTATCTCCAGAAATGGGGTCAAATTTAAAATTTTGTCCATTGACGTCAGTTGACGGTCGTTTTTGGCGTACAATTTAATACTTGGTGGCAAACGTCACAAATTTGCGATCTAAAATTTGGAAAAATACTTAATTGTATATTGTCACAAAAACTATGCATAATTTTAAGAATATTTCGCTGTTTTTGTACCGTCTTTAATTAAAATATATAAAAATAAAAATTGTTTTCTAATTTTGCATTG
Organism: Limnephilus auricula; assembly: GCA_951813805.1. Classification (NCBI taxonomy): domain Eukaryota; kingdom Metazoa; phylum Arthropoda; class Insecta; order Trichoptera; family Limnephilidae; genus Limnephilus; species Limnephilus auricula. The sequence goes on along the minus strand of OX638389.1, from coordinate 38,533,963 downwards.
TGCATATTTTGGGCATATCAAGAGATTTTAGTGCATATTTCGTCCTTTTTTAGTGCATATTTGCATGCATATTTTGGCACTTTGTTATTGCATATAATCAGATGTCTAGTTATTACTGAAAGACTTTTAAAACACGTTTAAACATGCATCCAATTATCGAAGAAAGAAAACACTTTGTGGCTTGACATTATACCAAATGAAACAAATAACTTAGTTTTAAAGCACTTTATATTTATTTTTATATTTGTCTTGACAAATATAAAAATAAATATAAAGTGCTTTAAAACTAAGTTATTTGTTTCATTTGGTATGCATCCAATTGTTTGGGGGTCGGGAGAGGATTTAAACAATGATTCCAATTGTTTACAAAACTAGGGGGGTCGGGAGAGGATTGTGTTTAACCTATCTGTGACTTAATTCTGTATGCGGTTTAGACGGAAGCCTTGCCATCATTATGCCCTAAACGTCGCGTATTTTCGAAACTTCGATGAATGGTAGCAACCCCTAAAATTTATTAAAATTTAACAAAAAAAATGTGGGTAAATTTTTTTGGCTATTGAAAGCTTTTACAAGGATGATCCGATAAAAAAGATTAACCTTTTACTGTTTGCACCGGCCTATATATATATATATTTATATGATATATTCTGATGTACAGCAAAATAAAACTGGTCAACTAAATTTGTAATCAACTTAACACATCACACCACATAAAAATCTTAAGTACAGTCAACACAATTCATTTCGAATGAAACTTAAACTTCCGGTAGAAAAAATTTTTTTTTATGACATTCACTGGCGGAATAAGTAGGCCTGAACAAAATCTGTAAATAATAAGCGCCGACACACATTGATCCTCGTCCTCTGTGATGATTTAACCAAATAATAACCAAAAATGCGCGGAGTAAGAAGTCAAATATTTCTGGCGTTTATATTCCTCTTAAAGGATTTTTTTAAAAGTTACTTTGCGTTTTTGATATTTTTGATAGTTTATTCCGACTAGTGGGTTTTACATAATCAATAATGAATCAACCTGAGTTTTATATTGGATCTGAAAAAAAATTACAAATATTATTTTCGATAGACAAAAAAAATATATAAATGATTAAATTAATCAAGTAACCTCTTTGACTTTGTTTCTCCTTTCCTTGTCCTGGTCCGACATCAGATCTTCCCGGTCGTATTTTCTTAGCTGGTACTTACTTACAACGAATTCCACATTATCAATCAGAAGGAAAGACCCCCAGCGGGAAGCTTCTAAGGGAAGTGCCAGGGAAACCAGTAAGCCCGCCACGACCAAATAGAACGATAATACCTATCAAAAATGTTTAAATTAAAAACTAACTTACATCATCGCGTACATAGAAATGCGTAAAACAACAGCGGTCGAATTACAAACAAAACTGTAGGTAATGGGAAAATAACTATAAAAATCGTATGTGTCTGTGTCGTGCGTACGTCAATACCGAAAAACGGTACGTATGAAAAACGATTAAAAATTAAAAACGATGATCTATAAAATTATTTAAAAACAAATTGAATATTAACACATCGAAAAAAAAATTATGGCAATGGAAGAGACGCAGTAGTAAAAGAGGGAACGTGAAATGATATTTTTAATAAACTTTTTGTTGTTGAAATGAGAAAATTCGAAAATATTTAGATAAATGAATAAATACGATATCAGTATCTCACCATTGCGTTCTAATAAAAAAAAAACGGTTTTGCAAATAAAATGTGAAAACAACTATTGATGTCCGTGTAACTAGTATCAACGTACACTTATTACTACTGGTATACTACAGAGAAAATAAGATGATTGGTACTTATGCCTTGTTCTGACTGGAAGATTATTTTAGTCGAGTAGCGAATATATTACTAACTAAACGTGTCCGAACACCACAATTTTAGTAGAGTAGGCTAGTCAGCTCTTTAGTAGATTGAATCCATTTGGTTCTATTTTTTCGGCGAGTAGAGTCCCCCTCCACGCGTCCCTGCGCACTGACAATAGCCCAGTCAATGAAGGTTTTATGTCGGAACTAATTCCACGGAAGCTGAATTTTATTCCGATGATAATACCTTTAAACATGCTTATTTTCAAAAATCCCCGGATATCCCCTTTGTGCTTTCCTCCCCACCCCTCTTGAATATACTTTTCAAAGCCTTTCGGAATACGCTACTATCTCCTTAACCGCTGTATGAAATCATACAATTTATTTTTCTTTTAGTTGATAATTAGTTATTCTAAAAAATAATTTCTTGACAAATTTTTCGAGAAAAGCCACACATTCATTGCAATTTATTAATAAAGAAAAAATATCGTTTTTTTAAAAAGTGTTTCAAAAAAAATTTGCATATAGCTTTTTTTTGAGCTTGTTAGAGCCAAAGATGCTCCCACAAAACTTGTAGGCAAAATTTCTAGCTTTTAAATTACGTATATTATGATAGGTTTTAATTAATAATAGGGCACGTCGGCTGTTAAAAAAAAAGCGCGGCGCGCGGTGGCTCGGACGCGCGGCGGATCGCGGCGCGGCGGTAAAGTTGCAAAAAACCTAAGGTAGGTACTGATAAATTGATTTATTTGCTTTTTTATAATAAATTCATAATACATTTAAGGGTTTTTATTGTTATTTGCCAGTTTTGTTTCGGGGCGGAAAGGGGGGGGGGGGGGGAATATTTTCCCCTTCACAATGAAGCGCTTTCCATCACACGCCGTGTCCAGGATGGGTACATATTACGTTGTTTATTTGTTTACAACTAATTATAAAAAAATGCTAAGGTATGTAAAACAAACTAAAAATACATAAGACAGCGTTACGGACCTCCCTCCCACCGCATTAAAATATTCCTGAATTCTTAGTGGAAATTCTCACTTACATAATATGATATATTATATTTAATATCATGTACGCCTATCAAAACCGAATCACTGGAACAAAAAACAGTTAAAACTTCCTAATGATATATAAAATAATTGCTTAACTTTCAAACAAGTTTCTTAATATTTTCGTTAAATAACAACGGTTTGATAATTTTATTACGTATACGTGAATATTCGATATTATCTAGTTTAAAAATAGGTTAAAATGAATAAATCCTCCATTTCTTCATCATATTGGGGTGAATTCAGACATGATAATCCGTCACAGTGATGCAGAGCAGCTAAATCCAGGTTTTCTGCAGTTACAGTAATTTCCACAGTACACTGTCATTATCTGCATTACCTTTTTTAGAATAACTAATTAGCAACTAAAAGAAAAATAAATGGTCTGATTTGATACAGCGGTTAAGGAGATATTAGCGTATTCCAAAAGGTTTTTAAAAATATATTCAAGAGGGGGTGGGGAGGAAAGCACAAAGGGGGTATCCGGGGATTTTTGTAAATAAGCATTTTTAAAGGTTTTCTATCATCTGTGAAAAATTCAGCTTCCGGGGAATTAGTTCCGACATTGGGTGTTTTTTTTCCCTTCATTGACTGGGCTACAAGCGCAGTTTATTCGTAGAAGCAGACACGCGCAATATGTCGTTCCGTTAGAGAAAAAATGCTACTCGAAAATTCTTTATTTTTGAGTCTATTAATCTATTTTCGTGACCATAGTTTATTTATTTTCATCTCACTAATTTATTCTTCCACCACTTCTAAAATAAGCATTACAATCAGCTTAATTAGCGAATTTACTTTATTGCAGCTCTACTTGACATCAGTGCGTACACTTTTTGGTGAGTCAAGTAGCTAGTTACTCGCCACTCGACTTACTACTTGTCAGGTCAGAACAAGGCATTATTGATAATGCCGCAATCAGGGTTTAGCGATTTGATGACCTACATCAGGTCTGGGCAAACCGCGGCCCGCTCGTATTAACGTTAATTTAGTTCACAATCAACAGAAATCAATTTACAGAGGATTCGACCATCCTACCTCTTTCTTCAGACAATTTTTAATATTTCATCTAAAATTTACATGACAATTTATTTGCATTCTCTCGACCACCTCACGCGGCTGATGCCCAAATCATGGTAGTCGTATATGACATTTATATTATAATGTAATAACATGAATTATAAATGCAGAGGCAAACTTAAAAATAATGTAAAAAACACAAAATATATGCACCGACAAAAATAGGTAGGTTGACATTTAAATTAAAATTGTAAAAAAATTGAGTTTGAACTGTAATAATTGGATTTAGCACAATCACCCCATCCCACAATACCATATGTTGCTACGGATTAGAAAAGGGCAAAATAGACGTTTCTTGGAGTCTGAAAGTCTAAGATGCACCTGAAAGAGCAGAATATAAGGCAAAGCATAATTGGAATCTACAGGTGCTGAAACAAGCGCAAATAATTTTGATAATATTCTCTGCAATTATATAACAAGATCAACTGATATTAAAACTATAAAAATTAAAGTCAACAAATCAACTCCTTTAATAAAAATAACTAAGAAAAACTTTTACAAAAATGAAATTTACCTGGCTAAACAAAATGTAAAACATATTTGGAAAACAATAAATCAAATAAATAGTAGAAAAAACAAAAAAACTCCAATTAAAAAAATTCACATCGGAGAAAACTTTATTGACACCATAAAGGAACCGACAAAACGTGAACGCCTTTAATAAATATTTCGCTAACGTCGGACCAAATTTAGCTACACGGATCGAGGAAAATTATAAAATAGATAATTTCGAGAAGGACCGTCTTAAACAAAATAATCTGTCAATTTTCCAACCAGTAACAACAAATGACATAAAAAATGATTTTAAAGTTGGATCTGCACCAGGATTTGATGGAGTCACAGTGGAAATATTGAAAAGATACAATTAAGAATTACCAATACACATATTATAAATACTAGTTAGAATAATGGAATTTTCCCTTCCATTTATAAAAAATCTATTGTAACACCCGTTTTTAAATCAGGCAACCCTGAAAAAATATCAAATTATCGACCTATATCTCTTGTTTCAAACATTTATGAAAAAATCGTAAAACATCAAACAAAAAATTTATGAAAAAATCGTAAAAACGCAACTCATGTACTATATTGAAAATAATAATATACTTAGTTCTAGCCAATTTGGTTTTAGAGAGAAACTAGGCACTCATGATGCCATTGCTGAACTAACCTCAACAATATACAATGCATTGGATAAAAAAAAAACAAATGCCTTGGCATTTTCATTTATTTATGTAAGGCTTTTGATAGTATCTCCCATTCAAAACTAATTAATAAATTAAATTATATCGGTATTACTGGTAAGGTTAGGTATTGGCTACAAAGCTATCTAACTCAAAGAAGTCAAAAAGTAAAATTAAATAACTCACTAAGTGTAGATGAAACTTTAGAATTTGGAATTCCACAAGGGACCGTTATTGGACCAATATAATTTATAATTTACGTTAACCAAATGTTTAAATTATCACTTAATGGTAAACTTATATCTTTTGCTGATGACACTGCAATAATTATCGAAAAAGAGACATGGAACGATATTACCAATGCAACCAATCAAGACACGAAGGTTATAAAAAAATGGTTCGATAACAATTATTATCACTCATCACAGAAAAAACATATTATATACCATTCTCTCTACAAGAAGAAGTGCCAAATAACTTAATTAACAGAACAATTAATTCCAAAAATTGTGCAAATGACGGTACATGTAATACGGCCTGCGCTAAGCTAAATCATAAATCTAATATAAAATATCTTGGAATCTTAATAGAAAAAAAAATGTTAAATGGAAAAATCATATTAATCTCACTGTGGAAAGAATAAGAAAACTTATCTATGTTTTCTATAACATACGAAACATTGTAAAAAGAAAACTATCAAAATTGTCTACTAAGCATTAATTATTTAGTCCTTATTACAGTTCGGCATTATTGGATGGGGAGGGGCCTTTAAGGCTTCATTACAGCCCATAATTACAATTCAAAGAAAAATTATAAAAATCATCCTTAGGAAAACATACGACTTCCCTACTTTAGAGATATTTCGGGAATTCAATGTACCATCTATCACAGAAGTGTATAAGAGAAACGCCTTATATCAAATTTATAATGAATATTTTATCCAAAAACGCACCCCTCAGATAGCATAAGCAATAGATTCAAAACTAATGGCTTAATAACCATCCCTATGCTTAGAACGACCACGGCTCAGCATCACTACTTGTATTTAGGTGTGAGATGGTACAATATATTATTGTCCAAAAACAAAATTAGTGTAACCAAAACTTTGAAATATGAACAATTCAAAAATCAAACTATGTCCCTGAAAATGGATAAATATATATATATTGTATCCTTAATTTACCCTTAGTTTACGCTTTCTTAATCTGTACTATCAATGTTAAAAGCATATATATACTCATATACTGGTATTGTCTTTCAATAATATATTTTTTCCTAAATTGTATACCTATGTTAAATAATGTTTGTATTTATTTCATAAGTCTTTGATTATTGTTTACATATTTTTGGAACATTATTTTTTTGCATGTAAATACTCCTCCCATAAACACGAGCTCCTAGAGCTCAACTTATGAAGTAGTAGAATAATAATTAATAATTGTATAACTTTGCATAATGTAATCACTTGATATGTTAAAAAATTTTCTTGTAAGTAAATAAAAAATAAATAATAATTCAAAAAGCTTACGGAGTCTTTTTACTGCGTAATTGATTTGGGCCTCCTAGATCAGTGGAGGGTTAGGTGGGTTATAGCTGAGAAGATTAACGATAAGTATATTTTATTTTTATTTTTTAACTTAATGTTTTAACTGTTCAAGACAGTTTTAACGAAACTGAATCGAAAATCTGAAACAGAAAAATCAGAAAAAAATAGATTACCTCTGGGACACGAACCCGGGACCTTCGGCTTTCCGGGCCGCAACTCTAGCAACTGAGCTAATGTGTCCCTATCCGATTCGGTCATATTTAACTACTGAGAACTACCAACATTATCTTCATTTTCTTAACCCATATTTTTATTGGCTGCTATCTTTATGTAAGATTGCAAGATGCTATCTAGAAATTGTCTTGGATAAAATTATCCATTTTTGTTTAATAAGCCATTGAGTTTCGGTAATATTGTTTTCATTAATTAAAATATTACAATTTGAGGTTAAACTCATTAAATTCATTCATCCAAAAGTCAATAGATGTCACAGATTAAATAAAAATTGATTAATTTACCCAAGAAACTATCCACATGTAATTTAGTTCGAGTTGAATCTTGCAATCATACATAAAGATAGCAGCCAGTAAAATATGCATTAAGAAAATGAAGATAATAGTAGTTCTCAGTCGAAGTATGATACTGTTAAATATGACCGAATCGCATAGGAACAGATTAGCTAAATTGATAGAGTTGCGGCCCGGAAAGTCGAAGGTCCTGGGTTTGAGTCTCAGGTGTGACCGTTTATTTTTCTGATTTGTTTGTTTTTCAACCTAATTTGACTGTCCTAAAACGGGATCCCTCCTAGTTGGGCAGTCAAAACATTCAATAAATAATGTATAATCTTTTACTAAATAAAAAAATAAAAAATAAATATAGATTTACTTTTAGGGAAAATGCGAACAACGCTCTTCCACCAAAAAATCAAATTTCATTGCAAACATTAAAAAAATTATTGTGTTTAAATTTTTATGTTATTTTATGATACTAAATTTATTTTTGTACTAAAAAATAACGCTACAGCTTTGTTATTTAAAAGTAAGATAAGAGAAATATTATAATATTTAACCGTAAACATTACCCGTCATATCAAATTACTCCCCAGATTGTGGAAAAGTCATGACCTGGTATATCAAAGACAATACTATTACAAGGAAAAATAAACTATGAATACGTGTATGTGATTCGAGTACAAAATATCTAATTTATTTATTTACACCATTAGGGCTTTTGTATAAAATAAGTGATGCGTGTTTTGTGTAGTTTTTTAAAAGAAGGACCTTGAAATGTGTATATTATGTGTTTGAACCACTGCACAAGTAGAAGGTAAGCACACAAGGAAAAGGAGAGAATTACTCACTGCGGGACTTGTACTTTCTTCTCTGCGGCGGTCAATAGCGAAAAATGCGGATGCGGGTAAATAATGTTGATGTTCACAGGTTGATGGTCGATTATGGACTGATGTGGGTAACAGGAAAAAGTGACAGGTTTATAAGGAAGGGTAGGAAGGAAATGTGACAATACTAGCTACAAGTACAGCAGTTCATGTATGTGTATAGTTTTGTATAGATGTATGTATGTAAGTGTAGCTGTGTAAATGTAAATGCCCAACCATGCCCCCCGCCTGGAAGGGGATGAACGAATCCACTTCCATAAACCTTAAGAGTGTAGTACTAATCACTTTATAAACAAAATTTAAAAATTGGTGAAAGTTAAAGCTAAAAGAAGGGCCATAGATGCAATATCTGATGGCCAAGTCAACGGACTATGTTATTGCGAAGGTAAAGGGCAAAGTTTAACCACTACCCTGCGGTATGTACCGGTGTTTGTTTTAACGTCGGCAACGCGAATCACTCCGTCTACACCGGGATAAACATTGACTATTATGCCGATGGGCCATTGAAGAGGCGCGATGTTGTCACACTTGATGATTACGACAGTGCCTGTAGTTACCGGATTGGCGCTCGTGTTCCATTTTTGACGAGATTGTAAAGTATTTAGGTACTCCATGCGCCAACGATCCCAGAAAGTCTGGACGAGATGATCCACGATATGCTTCCGTTGCAACAAGTTTACTGACTTGTGGGTTAAGACAGCAGCGGGTAGAGATTTTAACGGAGTAAGAGTTAAAAAATGTGCAGGAGTAAGAGGCAACGGAGCTGAGACATCAGTAACACTCAGTACGGACAGCGGACGTGAGTTTAGAAGTGCTTCTATTTGAGAAAGCACCGTTTGCATCTCTTCATACGTGAGTAGACATGTACCCACTATTTTATTCAAGTAACTCTTCACACACTTTATATTACTTTCCCAGATTCCACCAAAGTGTGGCGATTGACAAGGATTCATTTTCCATTCGATGCGGTTTTCCCGTAGATTATCTGAGAGTTCATTCTTATAATTTGGTGACTCTATAAGTTCGAATAGAGATCTTAACTGGGAATTAGCGCCCACAAAGTTCGTTCCGTTATCAGAGTACATAACGCTCACAGGACCACGACGTGATAAAAAGCGTTTGAAAGCATTAAGGAAGACTTCAGTGGAAAGATCTGAAGCGAGTTCGATATGAAGAGCGCGGGTCACCAAGCAAATAAAAAGGCAAATGTACGCCTTTTGACTTCGAACACCCCGACGTCTATAAGGGATTATTTGAAGCGGGCCCGCGTAGTCAACACCTGTGTGTAGAAAAGCTTTGGCTTCGCGGACGCGGCATGAGGGTAAATCTCCCATTATTGGGAATTGCGGTTTGGGTTTAATCTTGAAGCACGTATTGAACCGATGCACGCGCTTCCTAACCAGATTACGCGAGGAAAGAATCCAGAACCTTTGTCTTAGCAAAGACATGAGTAAGGTAGGACCTGTATGTAAGTTCTTGATATGATAGTAATCTATTATTAAATCGACTACATGAGCACGTGGGGGTAAAAGAATAGGATGCCGACTGTCAAATTCTAATTCAGCGTTTTTCAACCTGCCTCCTACCCTTAGAATACCTTCATGAAGAAACGGATTCAATTTTGCAATAGCGCGCCGAAGTTTCTTCCCGTCAGTCATTGCCTTCATATCTTCGGAAAAATATTCTTGCTGTACCGATTTTATAACAGCGAGTTCTGCAACGGCAGTATGACTTAATTCGAATGTTCGCGGTAGTTTCTTAATGAAACGAAAAATAAAAATTACAATTCGAATTAATTTCGGCCAAGAATTGACACGAGAAGCTAGTGCGCATAATAACGGTGGTGCAATCGTTTTGAGGCGGTTATTGTTTTGAACTGCCATCAAAATTTTTGTTTTCAGTTCGGGTGGTTCAGATACAGATTTTGAATCAAAACGTTGTAGAGGCCAATCACTTTTAGGTAACTGAGCAAATGCGGGGCCGTTAAACCATAATGGATGGTCTATTAGCTGAGCGGGGGTTAGACCGCGCGACAGGCAGTCAGCGGGATTGTCTTTACCTTTTACATGATGGAAGCATTCAGCCTGCAGATGATCTTGTATTTGTGATACGCGGTTGGCAACGAATGTCTGCCATATAGCAGGTGGTGAATTTATCCATGCTAGCGCAACCGTGCTGTCACAAAAGGCTAAAGTCGTATGAACTATCGAATTTGATGCGTAGGTGTTACTGACCGTACGCATTAATCGCGCAAGTACCAGCGCTCCACATAATTCTAGACGCGCAAGTGAAATCGTCTTCGCAGGAGCGACCTTGGATTTGGCGCATAATAAGCTAATTGTGATTTTATTATTATTCGGACAGTAAACGTGTAAGTATACAACACCTCCAAATGCGCGTTCGCTTGCGTCATAAAATCCGATGAGTGTTAATACACATTGGTATTCGATACCTAAAAAGCGAGGAATTCTAATAGATTGCAATAATGGCAATTCCTTTTCAAACTGGCGCCAAAGCGTGACCACGGTGTCAGGAGGAGTATCGTCCCAATCCAGGTTGTACTCCCATAGAGATTTAATTATAAGCTTAGCTAATAAAACAACCGGTGCGACGAAACCCATCAAATCCCAAAGACGAGCAATCGTCGATAGGATGTTTCGTTTGGTGCAAGTTCTTTCGTTAGCGTTTACAACAAATATAAAATTATCAGAAGGGGGTATCCAATGAAGCCCCAGTATTTTTAGGTTTTCATCGGGATTAAATTCCACATGTACCTTGACACGACGATCTGAAGGAATTGTGGACAAAAAGTTTGGAGAATTACTAGAGAATTTTACAAGATCAAATCCTCCCGCCGCAAATAGTTGAATCAATTCCGTAGACAACTCGGTAGCTTCCTCGACCGACGAGCAACTGGTGACAAAATCGTCCATGTAGAATGAGCCTTTTTCTACCAGGTTTGCAGCAAGTGGGAAACGAGGTTGTTCATGCGACGCAAGTTGGCGCAATGTACGCATTGCCAAGAATGGACTACAAGACATGCCGAAAGTGACGCGATTAAATTCAAACAATTGCAAAGGGTCACTATCGTTAAATCTGTACAGCATGCGCTGAAAACGACGGCATTCTTCTTGCACTACAATTTGTAGATACATTTGTTTTATGTCAGCGGTTATAGCTATGGCAAATAATCGGAAATTGAGGATAATGCGAAACAAGTCATCTTGTAAATTCTTACCGGTGTGTAGAATATCATTAAGCGAGTAACCAGAATCGGATTTCATACTTGCGTCCAGCACCATGCGAATTTTAGTAGTCAGTTTATCTTCGCGAACTACGATATGATGCGGAATTACGTAATGCGGTAATTCAGAATTGTCGACCGGGGAAATGTACCCTTTCTGAAGGTATTCGCGCAATATTTTGTCATATTCTACTTTTATGGCGGGTTGGGATTTTAAGCGGCGTTCGAGAGATCGGTACCTCTGCTCGGCTGTCGGCAACGACGCGCCAAGGACAGATGGACTTTTTCGAAACGGCAACGCGACAATATAACGACCTGTCGTGTCACGAGAAGTGGTGAGCTTGAATTGGTTCTCACATTCTTGTTCATCAGGCGTTAAAAACTTCTCATCTGGAATATCTTCCAATTCAAAGAAGCGTGAAAGACAAAAATCCTCATTTTCAGCGAACGTACAAAATGATTGCGTGACGTAGTTACTTGGGGTTTCAATCATCGTCGGAGCAGTGCCTAAGATTAAATACCCTAAAGTAGTTTCAATAGCAAATGGCTGACCAGGGGAACCTGATATTTTGTTGGTCTTTAAAATGCGAGCAAACATGTCACATCCCAAAATAATATCAATCTCACCAGGCGTACAGAAAGTTTTGTCTGCTAAGGGTAAATTGTCGAGATATGATAATGAGGCGCGGTTTATGTTAACGGTAGGCAGTTCATTAGTGATATTTTCTACCACGTACGGTTGAATAGTATACGAGTGAGCATCGTTATAATGGGAGAACAGTTTGAGACAAGTCATTCCCTTTGTTAGATTTCTTACGTCACCTATTCCCGTGACGTAAGTGCTGGGAGATGATTGTACCGTAAGATTCAAACGTGAACAGCATTTACGCGTAATAATGTCCCTTTGGGAGCCGCTATCGATTAGCGCACGGATAGATTGAACCTGTCCCTTAAGATCTCGAGTTAAACAGATGGCGGTTCCCAGAAGTACCGTAGAATTAGCACAAGAGTTTGTGTTTGTCACACACAGCGATACTGGATTCGGAGAATTTGAATTATTATTATCGGTACCTGCTTGTGACGCGGAAGACGGTATTGGGTCTGATTGTGGTTTTCGCGTATCAGTTTGCTTGAAATGCAATAAGGTATGGTGATTAAGAGCGCATGATTTACACGTACTCTTTGATTTGCATGATTTCGTGTTGTGCCTAGTACTATGGCAATTTACACAATCTTGCGTATTGGATGACTTAATGAAATTAAATCGATTGCGTGGTTCTAGACTAATAAATTTAGAACATTGATATAAAAGGTGCGATCCCTTTTGACAACAAAAACAAATGTCAATGGAGTGATTGTCACTTTTCTCGACATTCATAAATGTCTTTGCGGAATTTGTCCTTTGCGGTTTAGCAGAAATATTAATATTTGAACCGAGGCGGCTGGATGTTGCTGGCGTAACTTGCGCACGAGTAAGTATCCTTTGCTGTCCTCTTACGAATTCTATTAATTCTGAGCTCGACGGAAAGCTTTCATTGTCTCGAATAGAAGATTCGAAAGCTTTTACTGTCTCTATATCAAGGCGTTTAAGACCCAGATGTAGCAACATAAATTCTGCGAGATCCTTGATTTGCAACTGTTTCAGCGCGGCAATGTTTGTCGCATACGTATCTGCAAAATTTTCTAAGGAAGCGGGAGTGACCGAGTTAACCACAGGCATTTTCAATAACCGGTCAAAGTATGATTCTGCGAGTACGCGATGATCGTTATATTTATTACATAAAGCGTTCCAGATCACCTGGTAATTTGTACCAGTGGGTGTGATCGTCTTACAAATAGTCAATGCCTTTCCCGTTAACTTGGACGTGAGATATTGCATCTTTTCAGTGTTGTCTAATGAACTATTTAAATGAATAACGGAGACATAGGTTTCATAAAACAGAGGCCAATTTTCCAAATTTCCGTCAAAACATGCAATTTCTAAAGGCGGTAATTTGATTTGACGGTGCGGTTTCTCTACTGAATTTGACAGCATGCTTGACTCGGTAAATTTAATAACACCGTACATTTCCTCAAATGCGTTCAGTTGAGCGTACTCGGCGAGTGCTTGAGGATTGATTTCCAGTACGCAGTCGACTTTCTCGTCTAGAATAGTAATAAACTCCGAACGGATTCTCTCTACGGTGCCAGCGCCCGATAAAAATGCTTGACGATTTGTAGCGCTATCGGAAGATTTCTTAATTTTGTCAAAGACTGACTGTAATGTCGCAAAACTGGAAGCTAACTTCGCATTTAAACGTTTGAGACGCCTGTCATCCCGTGACAATGAACCAGACGGTGCGGTAGCCATTTTCTTGTTCCGATTATTTGTTAAATGTAACAAGAATACAGACCAAGAATATGCTTATAATATTTATAATAAAATAATTTAATTAATATTCAATTTGCGCGCAGTACTCAGTGGGGTTATCTTTGACCCCGACAACCGTGAGGGGTTAACAACACTGAATTAAATTTAATATTAATGTTTGCGGAATAACAAATTTATTATTTCAATTGATCTATCCAGTACTGGGAGTAGATTAAACAAAATAACAAATTATTAGTAAAGACACGAGGTCTATGAACAATATACAATGCGGGTAGAAAAAAATTTAATTGCGGGTGAGCGTAATACACTCTGAAAGTTTATAAGAGATATTGAAATAAGAGTTATATATATCCGGCTCGAAGGACCATGAATGATGCGTGTTTTGTGTAGTTTTTTAAAAGAAGGATCTTGAAATGTGTATATTATGTGTTTGAACCACTGCACAAGTAGAAGGTAAGCACACAAGGAAAAGGAGAGAATTACTCACTGCGGGACTTGTACTTTCTTCTCTGCGGCGGTCAATAGCGAAAAATGCGGATGCGGGTAAATAATGCTGATGTTCACAGGTTGATGGTCGATTATGGACTGATGTGGGTAACAGGAAAAAGTGACAGGTTTATAAGGAAGGGTAGGAAGGAAATGTGACAATACTAGCTACAAGTACAGCAGTTCATGTATGTGTATAGTTTTGTATGTAAGTGTAGCTGTGTAAATGCCCAACCAATAAGTCTTAATAAATTATAATCTTATAAAAAATAATAAATTATAATAAATAAATTATAATAAATATAATAAAATAATAAATTATAATAAATTATAATCTTATTAAAAGTATGAAAGGGGATGAGGTTTATAAATACTTAGGATACCCGCAATCGAATAGATTAGATCATACTAGTATTAAAAATGATATTAGGATTAAATTTCAAACTAGGATAAGAAAAATTTTAAAATGCAATCTATCTGCTAAAAATTTAGTAAAGGCAATAAATAGTTGGGCAATACCTCTATTAACGTACTCATTTGGTATAATTAAATGGTTTAATACAGATTTAGATAGCTTAGAACGATTAATTAGAACTACGTTAACAAAGTTTAATTGTCATCATCCAAATTGAGCTATAGAACGAATTAATTTACCTAGAAATTTAGGAGGTAGAGGTATAGTCAAAATAACTTCTTTAAAACAAAATCAGGTAGAAATGTTAAGAAATTTTTTTCATAGAAAAGCTAATAGCTCAGAGTTGCATAAAATAATTTGCAAGGCAGACAGAAATATTTCACCTTTGAATTTATACGACGAGAATGCCAACATTTTTATAAATACCAACCAGGAATTATTAGATTCCTGGTCAAATAAAATTATTCACGCAAAACACTTCAATTATCTCAACCAAACGTATGTTGACAAACTTTCGTCAAACAAATGGTTGAGTATTGGAGAGTTGAGCGCAGAAATAGAAGGTTTTATGCTTGCTATTCAAGATAGAGTAATTAATACCAAAAATTATAGGAAGCATATAATCAAAGATCCAAATCAAATAGATGATTTATGTAGAAAATGTATGGCTTTTCCGGAAACTATAGAACACATTATATCAGGATGTTCTATATTAGCGCCGTCTGAGTATACATTTAGGCACAATCAGGTTTTAAAAATAATTCACCAAAGTTTGGTAATTAAACATAACTTGATTGACTGTCATAATATAGTACCATATTATGAATACGAACCAAATTCATTTTTAGAAAATAATTTCTTTAAAATTTACTATGATAAAACTATACTAACAGACAGACCAATTGGTCATAATAGACCTGATATAGTTTTACATGACAAAATTAAAAAAATAACTTATATTATTGATGTAGCTATTCCAAATTCCTGTAATATTCAAAAATCTGTTTCTGAAAAAATAAGAAAGTATACAGATTTAGGAAATGAAATTAAAAGAATTTGGCATTCTTAGACTATAAAAATATTACCTTTTGTTATTTCGGCTACTGGCATTATACCTAGTTCTCTTATTAAAAATTTAGGCATATCAGATTTGTCAAAGAATTTGTATATAAAAATGCAAAAATCAGTCATTTTAAATACATGTAGAATTACGAAAGATTTTTTAAATATTTATATTGAGGGATCAGTAGGATTTATCGGTCAAATTAGGAATTCCACAGAGCCGAACCCTCTGATATGAAAATATCTGGAGACGGTGAATTATATTCCCATTTAATAGTTTGGTAGATTAACGTGTTGTTCTTGTATTGTTTTGTATTAATTATACTTATATAATACACTTGCATAACGTGGATTTACTAGATGATCATTTATATGGAAAAGTGTATGAAAGGGTTTAGTTTTTCCTATGGGAAAAACTAAACCCGTTCCTGTAAATCTGGTGAATAAAAAAACAATTATTTATTTCAACCCAGTATTAGTAATACCTTCCTGGAGAAAATAGCAGTAATCAACATTAATGGAAATATTAGAGTAAAGCTAACGTTAAAAAAAAATTCCCAAAATAAATCCGTGTTGAAATGTTGTAATACGTAGAATTGCTTCCCTGCTATGTTTCATTAGTAAGACAAATATTAATCATCTATAAAAACCCAATATAAAAAAATAAGAATTGCTGATTGTATACATATAGTTGAAGAAGAAGATAACAATAATAATCTAAAATCTGGGTTCGAGTCCCGTTGCGTCTATTATGTTTTATAATTTTTCTGTGTCTTGTTCATGTTCATGTTTTAATTTAGATTTTTATTGTTATCTTCTTCTTCAATTTTGACAAACTACTTAAAAGTAGTTTATTGGGACTTTTTCTCTGTTTTTGTATTATGTTTTTATTTGATATGTATGTATTATTCTTTGTTTTAAATATTTCTTTAAATAAAAAAAAAATAAAAATAAAAAATGATATATTACATTGACGGGAATAACCTTCAAAAGTTAAAAAGAGAGTTTTCTTTAAAAAATGTGTATACACAATACACATAGGCCTATAATTTGAGAGGCCGCGCGTCGGTTTTATCACCTTTTTTTAAAGATATGCGTTGTTAATAAACTATTTTTCCATTGATCAGGAAAAATTCCAAATTTCAGTGAGAGGTCAAAATTTATCTAACCTTCTTGCCGTTTTCCGCGAGGGTAAGCAGATAGGATGGTGTTCCACACAATTCTGTTTTGGCATACACTTTTCGCTTTATCCTGCTCAAAGTATATTTTCAAAACATTTGTTTTTGGTCATGCCCCAATGTTTGAATCTTTTGAAAATATTTTGTAGCAAGAGACCTGTATTTCACATAACGATCGACAGGATAACTATCGATAACTTCTCATCGTTCCCTAGGACAACTGCACATCGCTAACGTACAAACAACAGTTGATGTTGAATATGTTAAGGACACTTCTTAGTCATCATGAACTGTCACTCATTCGTTGGCGATCTGTAGCCATGCTAGGGAACGATGAGAAGTTACCGATAGTCATCCTATCGATCGTTATGGAGCGAGTGTGCTAGGGCCTTAGACCTCACAAGAGTCCCAACTGCTCCCTTCTGGAGCCAGTGAGACTATGGCATCCCCAATTGGAGTATGTTGTGAGGCTGATGGGAAGTGGGGAAGGGAAGGAGATGGGGAAGAGGAAGGTGGGAAAGTACCTGGCTATTCAGATCTAGTCACTAAACACGGCTAGAGCCATTATTAAGCAACGTTTCAATTCTGAATGGTGGTCTTACACCAGGGCGATACTGAGATTATCTTCCACTCTGGAACGTGCCGCAAATATAGTATATATTATTTTTATTGATTAATTGTGAAATAACACAAATTAATAAAATAAAATTTATTTGCGCACGCCGGGTTCGAACCCGCAACCTTCCGATTGGGAGTAGAGTGTCTTACCACTCGACCACGGACGGTCGTCAAACTTTCCTACTGTGCCAAAAACGTATGCCAATCTCTGAAGATATGATATCCATTCTCTCAAATGAGATAATTTTTATGTTTGATGATTTAGAAGGGGTGCCGGGCTCGTGAGGTGAGTTTTTGTCTAGGATTTGGGGGTGAATGCATTTGCCTCCCTTCTGAAAGGAGCCAGATCGGGAGAGACTGGATAAGGTATACCTAACCTAGAACTCTCCAGCCGGAATCTCTCGACCCATCGACTTGCACCACAGTGAGAGGGTTAGATTCATACGTCCGTCACTCCTGAACTTTTTTCATTTCAGAACTTCGAACGAAACAACCTAGCAACCCAAAGCAAAGTATTTTTTTTTCATTGTTTTTATTTCTTGCTAGAGCAATCCCGATGAGTTACAAAACTCATTTTAGGACAGGAGGAACTTACAATTCATAGGTAGGAGGTAGTAGTTACAATTTTACAAAGGTATTTGGATATCATAATATAAGTTTTACATTCAGTACAGCATAAAAATAAAAATAAAGACAGGTTAAGTAGAACAAACAACAAGAGAAAACAAGTAAAGAGAGGGAAAAACTAATACGAGTATATATGATAGAACAAAAAAAGACAAGACGATTACATATTTTCATTTTTAAATGTAGTTAAAAAATATTATTTTAAAGCATTGCTTTGCAATTTTTTATTATGCTGGTTGTTTTTGTACATATCTGGAAGCGAATTATATAGTGTATAGGCAATATAGTTCAGAGATTTTATCCCATATTTTGTAGTGTGTGTTTGAGGAATGCGGATTTTATTGTTATTTCGAGTATTGTGGTTGTGGATGTCTTGATTGTAAATTGGCTTGGTGTTATAGTATGAGTTGATTGTTGGGTAATTTGTAGGATGGTGCTTGTGATTTCATGTTTAGGAAGGATTGTGATTGGAAGGATACCGGAAACTGAATAGATGGCCCTGACATGAGTGTCCCATGGAAGTCCATGAACATTTACAAGTCTGTTACCATTTCAAGAGTGATAATAGATTTTTAAAAAGAAATTATTATTTTAAAGTATTATACGAGTATTTCTGCTCAAGTTTGAAATCTTAAAGATTTCTTAAATATTTAAGTAAATATACTTAAGTTTACTTTATTTAAGTAGTGCATTTGCAAATAACCTCTTTGAATTCAACCACCTGATATGACTGAAAATACCATTTCTCCCAAATGCATCAAATTTTATTTATTTGTGTGGTTTTAAAAATAGTCACATAGTTTGTACTAATAGAATCCTTACATATATATTATTTAACCGCTTGGGCACATAAGCTTGTTTTCACGACAATTTAACGTAGGTAGACATAGAGGAATGAACCAATCACATACTTAAGTTTAAATTTGTTTATATTTTCTACTAGTTTTATTCAATCAAAAGCGTTTGACTTTTTTTTTTTAAGTCACTTCTTTTCCTCGTCTCATACATGTTTGTGCTGCAGGTTTTCAATATGTCTTAATTCAATTGATGTATAATCATTCACTGTTTTGTAGATTTAAAATAAAGTACCCATTTAGGAAAATTAATCTGTTTAAATGAAAAGATATTCAACCCCTTCATAATTTCCTTGCATTTCGTATTTCTCTTTTTCTTAAGAAATGTAAAAATGTTACTATCAGTAACATTATCATTCTTGTTTTATCTTTCTTGTAAATCTAAAGATTTGTACTGGTTTTGCCTACATCCTTTTGTAGGCAAGAGAATTTCTGGAATTTATGAATTTTTCGCCTACAAAATCATGTTTTTTGTCATTTTATTCGATTCTGCCAGGAAATCCGTCGTCTTGTAAATTCCGTTACACACGAAATTATATTATATTTATTTTTTCTTATATTTTTAAAAACTCCTGACAATTTCCAATATTCCCTGTTTCCCTGACAGACAGCTGAAATTCCGGATACGTCAGAAAAATTCCTGTCATCTGGTAACCCTACTCGTGTGCGCAACTCCATAAACCGTAATGATTTTTTATGCCCGCAACTGAAGCCTCTCGTCAGCGATTTGATGTTTATCAAATGTGACTAGTGTTTGAAATAACCCAACCATGTGAATTTCCAATTTTTGTGTGATAGGTCGTGTTGGCAGGGAGCACAAGTTAAATTTAAAATTCTACCCTTCTTTACCGTTCCCGCAACAGACTTAAAATAGGCTTTAACGGTGACAAACATAACGCGGAATGACATACTAATTTCTGTACCCGAGAAGCATACGGATGCAACTTAAAAAAGCCAAATGTTCAGTAGAGCCAAAACCGTATTTTTTTCTGTAATTATGGTCTCATAACCTCTGCAGATATTCATGCTAATTGATGAAATTTTTGTAATTATTAAATCAATTAGTTTTGTTTTAAAATTGAGAAAATAAAACGAAATATTTTACATGCAATGCCTAAAAATAAATGTTTAAAATAAATCACTATGGACTTGAGTCCTTCTGCTTCAAAAAGAAATAGACTATTTCGTTATGACAAGTAAAAAATTAAATTAAATTATTAAAAGATCGATGTTTGAAAATTTAATTTGGAAGTAAAATAATAACTATACACAACAGGTAAAAGAAAGATACATTTTATTGTATATTTTTTAATATAATTATGACTAATTATTGGTATTTTCCAGATCTTCGTCATCTGACGGAGGATAATCTTGCATTTATGACTTTAAATTTTGTTAAAAAAATGCGGTGGATTTTTTTCAACATTAACTCCACAGAGTAGGCCCTGAGAAAAAAAATCCCCCAGGGCCTATGTCATCTTTGGGGATGCTGCGTGGAGTGTCTTTTAGGGTAAGGAAAGAAGGGAGGTTCTGGGAAAGAAAAAGGTATGATGGATGGGTATGAATACGGGGGACAATGTGTTTTGGCCTTCACAGTGGTCAGACCATATTCAATATTATCCCCATATCGCTATATATTCACTTCAGGAGGTAAGAAGTCTCTTCATTTGCCCCCCTGACACCGACTGACTCATTCCACATGCAAAAATTGCCTTGTCATTGGTTCTGCCCAGAATGGCTTCATTTAAACACCACAATTTTTTCAAATAAAAGGATTCAGAACGGGCACGGAAGACATTTTTCCATATCCGAGTCATCAAAACTAATACTGAATACGATGACTTCCCTCGCAACTTATCCGATTTTTTTCAGATTGTATCGCACTTTCGCCTCACGTAAATGCGTTTCTTTTTCCCCTTTGAGTTTTATTTTATATTTATCCTTCCTGTTTAATGATTACCAATATCACAGGTGTCGTTTGTTGATTGATGAGGTTATTGGGTCTAGTTAGATAGAAAACAAAGAGATTAGAAGCAGAAGGATGGACTTGAGTCCTTCTGCTTCTAAGAATAATGGTAGTTGCATCCTTATACATTTTCGAAAAACCCTGTATTTCTTTAAAATATGACTGCCATCTTTCTGCCACTGATGAACATGATCATTTACTACACATCTTCATCAAAAACTCATTTCTTAAAATTTTGGACTTGCATCCGTATGCTTTTCAGGTACAGATTTATAGGCGACGCTACGTGCCCCTGGGCGGCTGGTTTTGTCAGGTTTTTGCCGTCCTCACGCAGATTTGATTCCAGTGCATTGGTCGTACTTCTTACATCTAATGCTTTCGTAATCCGAAGATCGTAGTTGACAGCGAAGTGTTTGTTTTTGTTGCATAACAATATTATTAATCCAAGCTGCAGAAATGAGATTTTGAAGAAGAATGGCTGGAGTTGCAAAATTGAATCAGAAGCCTGCCCATAGTTGATAAAAACTGCTTCTGATGCTGTGTGAGGAAAAGCTCCTACTATGGAGCAGGACTAGGACCCTGTCGATGCGAAGGATCCCCGACCCGGAAATTTTTATAGCTCCACACAGGAGGGCCTCAAGAAAATAATGCCCCTTCTATTCTTTTTAGAAAAGGAAGGAGAGGATGTTCTGGGAAGTAAAGGGTAGAAAGGGTGGGTAGGAATCTGGGGGTCAGTGTGTCCAGGAGTGACAGACAAATGATTCCACCCCTCCCACTGCGGTGCATGGTCATCATACCTTAAGAGAGCCCTGCTGGAAAAGTCAAGAGGTCTCCCTCAACCAGTCTCTCCTGATCTGTCCTGCCACGAATTGGCGGGCAGACGCATCCGCCCTCAAGACCAGGACAAATTTCACCCAATTATATAATTTGAGCAAGGGAAAAAATATGTCCAATCCATGTCGAATTATGTATTGTACATTTTTTAAAAAGAAAGCTAATTCCGTTTAAATGTAGTATTTATATAAGGATTAAAGGATCCGAGTGGAAGAACACCTTAACCCACAAAATTGTTTTGAGATAATAGCTGTTCAAGTTATTTACAGTCAGCTCTTTAGTAGATTGAATCCATTTGGTTCTATTTTTTTCGGCGAGCAGAGCCCCCTCCACGCTGCGCATCGACATGCGAAGTTCATTCGTAGACGCAGACACAGGATATGTCGTCCCGTTGGAGCGAAAATGCTATTCTAATTTTTTTTATTTTTGCGGCCAATCTCTTTTCGTGTCCATAGTTTATTTATTTTCATCTCACTAATTTTATTCTTCCACAAATATATAAATGTATATAATTATTCAGTTGAGACTGAAATAAGCATTACAATCAGCCTTATTAGCGTATTTACTTTATTGTGTTGCAGCCCGTCATTCGCGACGCGCCGCTTACTAATGAACTATGCTTGACAGCAGTGCGAACACTTTTTGGTGAGTCAAGTAGCGAGTTACTCGCCACTCGACTCACTACTTGTCAGGTGCGAACAAGTCTTTAGAAACCGAAAAAAAAATAAACACCTTGATACCAGGACTAATTATGAGAGAAACACACCTCCGTTGGGCTTGTCAGCCAGTTTAGTCAGGTAGTCTGCACTATTAACAAGGTAAGCGGTCCCCGGGCGCGGCCTGTAATCTCTGCTCGAATCACCCCGTCATTACTTTCTGTTATTCACCCTTGGGTCAGGAATCGGACGATTATGTTATCTCGAGAGCAGAGGTTATCAACGAATCAAAACTAGGCAATGAATCTCGCTGAGGAGCGTTGTTTCCAGGACTGGAAGGAAGAGGATATTCTCAAGGACAATTCGGGATACAATATCTTCCGTGGCTTTGGGCCGTGGGTGGAAGACCCTTTTAGTTTTTTTTAGAAACAAGGATAAAGGACCGATCCGGGGGTGGATCGATATTGTATTCAGAGGAGGAGACGCTTTGGATTGGAATCAAGGACGAGACGAACTACCGGAGGGTTAGGAACTATATCAGAGGAGGACAAAATTTCAACCCGGAGGACAGGAAGCAGAAGGAAGAGATCCAGAGATAAGTTAACCTACTTCTTTTGAGGGGAATTGTCTCACTGTGTGTTATTTTTTTATTGGGGATTGTTTTTTTGTTATTGTCGCTCTCTCTGTCAGGAACTATGGAATCGGGAAGAATTCCACCGTTCAGCCATCTCTCAGGAGACTGGGATTGTTTCGACGGCGGATTGAACAGTTCTTCGTGATAAATGATGACAAAGCGAATATTGAAAAGAAACGAGCTTTCTTATTAAATCTGCTAGATTCAGAAACGTTAACCTTACTTATTAATCTGTGTTTTTTGGGTAAAGTAACAGATATTATGTTCGATAAACTTTTGGCGCTACTTGATAATAAACACTGTAAAAAAAATCAGTTCAGTTTTTAAGGAACGTGAGAATTTTTTTTAGCTAGACAGGAACAAGGTGAGGCGATCAGAGATTTCGCTGTTAGACTTCGTTCGTTGTCAACTTATCGTCAATTTGGGACGAGGCTTGAAAATAAGCTTATCGATATGTTTGCGATCGGTTTGTTAGCGGGCCGCGCAAAAGAGAAGATTTTCGTGGAAGGTCAAAAGCTATCATTTAACGAACTTGAAGAAGTTGCGGTTAGTATGACTTCTCTGGATATTGCTGGCGGAACAGTAAAATCCGAGGTGAATGTTGTAAAAAAGGGTAAGTATACTAGATCTAATTCAAGTAGAAGTCAGAGTAGAGAACGGATAGCGATTAATAATAATATTTTTTTCAGAAAATCTGCGTCTAGTTCAGTTAATAATAAAAGGCAGTGTTTTATATGCATAAAGGATAACCATCTAGCTAGTAATTGTAAATTTCGTAATGCGAAATGTTTCAAATGTCATTACTCATTACATTACATTACATTGAGTCGGTCACTTGCAGAAATTTTGCAAGAATAATTTCATAAATCCCATTTTTGAAAATTACAGGGATAGTAAAGAACTAGTTCTGTCAATTAATCCGATTACTGCATAACCACTCAAACGTTTTTTGCCACATTATGGCACTTTTTTCAAAGCCTCGGATTGCTTTGTTGTCACAATGTGGCAAATATTCCCCAGATTCGTTCGTTTGAAAAAAATTTAAATTTTTTTGAAAGTTCCCGCCTCCTAGAAATATGGTTATTTGATAAACAACAGCTAGCTTCAAGTATTGACCAACATATGCCAGTCTCTTTCGTTATTTGTGAGCATTTGTCGGTCAGTCTAAGATGGAGAATATTTGAAATAACGCGCGCTGTCAGACTTTTATGCTCTAAAATATCATTATTTCCGTGTTTGAGTCGATTTTTCTAACATATCTGTATAGCAGTGTAATAGTGATTGAATTTTTAATGTATTTAAAGTGTTAAAATGTCGTAACCGTTAAAAATCAAGTTAATATTGTCAAAATAGTGTTTGTTGGTTGATAATTGGTTCGAGGTGACTATTTTTGCAAATGCATTACTTTCAATAAATAAAGCATTAATCGAGTTAATTGTTGTTGTGTATTATACATAGTTAATTATTGTATTTGTGTGATGTGATGTGAGTTATTCTTGGTAAGTGCCTTAATAATTACATTTTAGTACAATGAAGTGTGTGCATTCCACGACCAAAAAATGTGACGAATTTTTTTTCATACGAAACATTTAAACACTTCATAACTTATAAAATTCAGTTTTATTATAGATATTTGTATATGTGTTCATCAATTAGACCATTTACATGGAATTTCATATAAAATGTTTAATGTGGAGAGAAAAATTAACTTTCTACGGCGGTTTAAAACTAGAAAACCCAAAGAATATATCCTTTTCTAATGTTTACGATTTTTTATAATTTATTTATTAATCCTGAAGACATAAGGTGATTATTTATATATAGGTGAATTTATTGTCTATTTATTCGGTTTACATGTCTCCCTATTAAAATTCGAAGTATGATTTTTTTAATTTGGGCGGAAAATTTTCAAAATCGTCAAAAACAAAATCACGAGCAATCGGAGAAAAATATTATAAATTCCGCTGTCGCTCCAGTGGATAAATTGAAATTAACAGTAGAAAATTTAAAGTGATGATTGATTCAGGGTCATCTTTATGTGTTTTGCCGGAGAGTTTTTATAGACGCCATTTCGTGTCAGTAAAATTATCACAAGATAAACGGATTATCTCGGGTTATGGCGGGAATCCTTTGAAAGTAGTAAGCAACGTCATACCTCCCTATCATGCTATGTTGAGCCATGACACCTGTCCGACCCTGCGGTATGCAGAATAGGTCATGGCTACGAGTTCGAGATTATTTAATTGTCAAAAGTTTACGACATATGGGATTATTTCAATACAATAGACTTGTGTTTGGGTTTAAATCTGCACCTGCAATTTTTACGAGAACAATTGCAAGTTGCTTTCAGGGTTTGAAGGGTTAGATGATATTATTATTTCGGGCATCAACGAGTTATTTAATGAACATTATTCGCACACTGTGCGAACGTTTACGAGAATGCGGATTGTGCGTAAATATGAATAAATGTGAATTTTTTGTGAAGTCTATTGAGTTTCTAGGATATGTGATTTCGGGGCAGGGAATTCAACCCCAGCCAAATAAACTTGAAGCGATAAAAAAATGCGCCGTATCCGACGGACGTGCATAAATTAAAAAGTTTACTAGGTTTCCTTAACTTTAACGGAATTTCATTCCTAGAATGTCGTCAATATTGGAACCGTTACACAATATTTTAAAGAAAGGTGTAAAGTGGGACTTCACGAAAGAATGCGAGGATGCAGTTGACACAGTAAAAAAAATAATGGGTAACTTAATTAACTTAAAATTCTTACTAACTATTTTCCGGACTTGCCAGTGAAATTGTTCACGGACGCAAGTATATCCGGATTGAGGGCGTGTCTTGTGCATGTTTTTAAAGATGGCACTATGAGACCGATGAATTCGCTTCTAGGAGTCGCTGAAAGAAAATACAGCATTTTGGATCTGGAGCATAGACATATTACGTATAGACCTGCCCTAAGGCTGGAATCAGACAGTTCACTCGAGTGAAGGTTTACGCCATGTTTTTTCGGCCTAATCTTCCATCTTCGTTTCATTCCATGTTCAGACGGCGCTATAGAAATAAGCGTTCACTCGTCCATTCCGACCACAGCGTCGCCGAGCGAGGTCAACCGCGCTGGAATTCGTTTGATTTCCAGCACGTTCCGGCCCCGAATTTTAAGGAAAAACATGTCAGATGCATCGATTTTTACGCAATTTTGTTGACACAATTAAATAAAAATAAATAAAGAAAACAGTATTGTTTCATCTTATAAACCTTTTTATTTTTTATGACATAATAACACAATTTGATTTAACTTTTTAATTACGAACATTTTCCTACAAATTAATAATCTTACATATATTAAAAAACATATAAAATACATGGATAACAAGGGAGACCCAAAAATTTATATGAGAGGTGTTCCCAAAAGCAAACAAATTAGCCGAACGAATACCATTTTGACGTTTTGCGTGCGATGTGATAGCGTCCTTCCATGGTCCTTCCCGTACAGGACGCGAGACAAACTGAGATTTCACTCGGTGTTCAGACGTTTCACTTTGCTCTCTTCCGCGCGCATGCGTGCGCAAGTTAAGGACGCCGAATGAAAATATCCAACATTGTTGGATCGGTTCACTTGAAGATTTCATTCGGCAGTATTCGGCACTTTCGTTTCATTTCATTTTCAGACGTGTCATTCCGAGTAAACTAGGCCGAATGAAATGCGGAAATGAGCGATTAGTGAACCGTCTGAATGGCGCTTAAGTGATAAAAACGTATTATTTCCCCCTCCTTAATTCTGGGTTCCATGGAACCGGCCGAGCTGGCGTATAGGTTCGCGTAAATCTTGAAAATGTGACGTCATCATTCTTGTGCGGACTAGCGTCGAGCTCTCATCGGTACATTTTACGAAATAACACGGCAAAAATGGTGACTTGTGCTATTAAAACGTGTAAAAATAGAAGTGTAAAAGAGTATAAACCCAATTGTCGTATTACCTTCCATAGGTAGGCATTATTTGTCTATATTTTAAGCTGATTCACATCATATAATATGATCAGTTTTATCACACCGAGCGTTGGCAACCGAAATTCCCGGTCCCGTCGTGTGCACCGTGCTGTTTACTGGGATAAGTAAATTATGAAACATTTGTAAAAGTGTCGTAACTAAACACGGTAACAAAATATTCGACTCTCAAAACAAGCGAACCTTTCTTCGCTTTATATGGATTACACAAGTTTGTTCAAACCGGGCGAACAATTCGCGCTCCCATGTAAAGAGGTCTGTTCATTCAAAAGCAGATTTTACTAAGGCGCAGGTTTTACGGTAACATTTTGGAAATTTATTCTGTAATGAGTGGACATTTGAGGCTTTGAGGGGAGAGGTCGCGCGCTCGCATTGCAGTTCCGTCAAGCAATGAATGGGGGAAATAGGTGTTATACAAGCAATGTATAAATTAAATAATTAATTATTTTATCGTATAAAAATGAATGTTTCTTTGTTTGTTCCTCGTGCGGAACCTAAAGCAGTTATCCGATAGCGATTTGTCGTGTATGAAATTATTTACTATCTAGCGTTATGAAATTATTTCCTATACCATTTATCCGATTGTGATGAAACTCTGGTGAGTTGTTATGTGCACACCCGCCAATGTTTCTATAAATAATAGTGAGCTCTGGCGTCATGAAATTTGTAAAAAAGATACATAAAAAATTAATGTTTCTTTGTTTGTCCCTTATTCGGTACCTAAAGCATTCATCTGAGTGCGATGAAACTTTGGCGGATTTTTCGTGTACATGCCTTTGAAATTTTCTACATATATTATAGTGCAAGTGAGCTCTAGCATTATGAATTTATTTCCTGTACTATTTATCCGATTGCAATGAAACTTTTGTAAGTTGTTATGCTACGGCCTCATACGTGCCGAGCGCGCTCGTGGCACGACTCGGCAAGCTATGGCACGCAAATATTCGTGACCACACTCGTGCATAAGCTTGCGTTCGGAGCGCCATGGCGGACATCGAGGCAACTACATCGGCTGTCACATTTGCCCTAACTTATTTGTACTAAATTTAAAAAAAAAAACGAAGAGTTCGCCGAAAGAGATGGTGGATGATTCAAATTTACAGAAACCGTACCAGATAATTTATTTTAAATTCTAGTATTTTGTTCATTCGTGTGTTATCTCTTCGTAGAATTTTATTTTATTTTATAATAAATCTAAACAAAAATATGAAAAAGAACAACACACAAAAAAATTAAAAGGTAACGGCGCACCCTTTTTTTACATTATGTCCACACAGGAGGCCCCGAGGAAAATAATTTCCCTATGTCATCTTTGGGGATGCTATGTGGAGGGTATTTTTATGGAAAATAAGTTCTGGGAAGGAATAAGGAATGACGGTTGGGTACGAATCTGGGGTTCAGTGTGTCTATATCATCCACCGCCAAGACCTAGACAAACCTTACCCCATGAACCCGTACACCCCTGCTAAGTCACCAAACGTAGTAAACTACTTAGGGTGACCCATGGCAGAGGTGTTTGTTATCCAATAGATGGTTCCCGGGGGCTGCGGTACCCATTCCCGCCTTCCAAATTAAGACTGGGACTCGAACCCAGGATCACTCGTCTTATTAATTACTTTAAACTTACATAGGGAATAACCTTAAAAAAGTTATTGTTTATTATAAATAAGAGATATTCAATAATTTAAAAAAAATTCTTGTAATAAATAATAAATCTTTAAAAAAAAAATTATTTAGGGCTATTGTGTAGATCCAGTCGTAATAAATTTTACTAGTGCAATAAAAATCTGTAACATAAAAATAATATATTTTACATTTTATCGCAATTTACGATAAACCGCACGGAGCAAAAACGGCGACCGCACCGGGCCAGTTCATAAGTTATACTGAAGCTTTCCGAGCTTGTCGCTTGGTGGCCGAAATATCCACCGGGTCCCGGGTCAACGGCAAGCTATGGCACGCGTCGGCACGCGGTCTGACCACACACGTGGGACTTGCCAAGGGTTGTAGTGGCTCGCCACGAGTCTGGTCAGGGCATTAAATGCACACCTTCGTAATTCCTTATACGGTACCTAAAGCATTACTCCGATTGCAAAGAAACTTTGGTGATTTGTTGTGCACATACCTGTAATGGTTTCTATATGTAGTGCTGAGCTCTGGCGTTATAAAAAATTCCTATACCATTCATTCGATTGCACTGAAACAATAGGTGATTTGTTTTGCACACGCCCGCGAAGGATTCTATATACATATAGTGGTGAGATCTGACGTCATGAGATTTGTAGAAATAATTACAATATTTCCTTCTCATCCCCATTCACCTTCAGCCACACAACATACCCCAATTGGGGATGCCATAGTCTCACTGACTCCAGAGGGGAGCAGGTGGGACTTTTGTAAGGTATTCATATAAAAAAAGGAGTGGCGGACGTATGAATCCATCTCTCCCACAGCGGGGCAAGGCGATGAGTCGAGAGAATTTTGGGTAATTTGTACACGAGCTGCCAATAAGAAGGAACAGCCTCAGGAGCACACGTGCTTCAAGAATTATTCAGGGTCGTCTACCGCGATGGAATCCTTGTTCTACCGTTATTTCAGACATGGAAGATGCTTCAGAGAGGAACTAGCGTCATTGATCCCTTCAGCACCGGTGCAAAGCCGGGAAACACGCCAAATGCGCGCCCAACATATATACACGGTCGAAATTTCTCACATGAGAACGGGTCGCTTCTACCACTCGTTCTTGAGTTCAACAGCTCAGCTGTGAAACGATTTGCCGGCCTCTGTGTTTCCTCCTTCATACAATATGGGTCTCTTAAAGACAATTTTTCTCCGGGCCTCCTGTGCGAAGTTATATATAAAAATAAAAAAAAGATTCTACTATTAATGTTGAGAGGTTTAAAAATTCCGTACGACTGACACTGTTTAACACAAGTACTAAAGATAAAATTAATATCATTCTAAAATCCACAAGTCTTGGCAATTTTTGTAGGATATTATGCTGAATATTTGCATACCAAGTTTACATTTAGTTGATTTTATATCAATTTGTATTAAATTTTGTGATTTTTCGTTTATGTGCGTCATTCTACTTTTTGTTTATCTGAGCTAATATTTTGAAATATATTCTTTCTTGAGTACGAAAAAATTTGTCGAAATAAACTTTCAAAAACAAAACCACCTTTTGTCATTTCTATTGCACGTACTTAAAAATATTTGTCCCAATTTTATTTTATGATATCCCTTTATTCACACCCATTATTTTCCGGTAATATTATAAATACAGTTATTACCATTTAATAAACCATACAATCTACGTCAAAACACCATTAGATTCAAAGTCTCATTGAGTAAAAAACGGAGACGTCAAAAAAGGTTCAGGGCGTAAAAGATGTTTCTATCTATCCATTCAATTGCTAATATGATTTTTTGTCTGTCTAGCTGTATCCATTATCTAGTAAACAAATTTAAATTTTATAGAGCAAGTGTATTTTTTATTTCGTACTTTATCAAAATGCTAAATGGTTTACCAATTTGGTGTCAATCTTACCCGAGTCTGCCCCATAGACGGCAAAAATTGTGGTTCGCTAGCGGGGCCGTACAAGTACCAAAAATACCTAACTGCAGTGAAGCCGAGTTTTGATATCCCCCCCTTAAGAACTAAATGGTGATATTATAATGCGAGATGTCTATATACTGTCAGATTGAAGTATCAACGAATCACGAATTATAGTCAACTCATCTCTCTGCGCCCCGCTACAGTTGGTTTTTACCCCTCTCCCTGAATCTCTGGTCTATGAATATTCATATGTCTGTGATCTGGAGGTATTAGCCATTGTCTTCGGGCTGAACAAATTTTTTCAATATTTGTTCGGGAGAGAGTTCACCTTATGCATTGATAATATGCCATTGTTAAGAATTTTAGGGGAACATAAGAATATTCCAGTTTTAGCTGCAAATCGCAAATTGCAGAGGTAAGGCATTATTTTTGCAGGGTTTACTTACAAAACAGAGTTTGTGAAATCATCTAAAAACCAAGCAGATTTTCTTTCACGGTTACCTTTGGAGAATTCAGTTGAAGAATTTAAAGATGATTTCGGGTCAGAATTATTGTCTGTTTCATCTAAAAGTGTGAACATATAGATGTTCACGCCGTGACGTCACCAACCGCTGCAGATACAGAGTTGCAACAGGTCTGTATGTATTTGAGGCAGGGTTGGCCAAAACGTTTAAATCGAGATGACAATATGTGGAAATATTGGATAAAATAGAACGAACTTTCTATTGTGAAAGATTGTTTGTTCTGGCAACATATGATAGTTATTCCAAGTTCTCTTCAAAATCAAGTGTTGAGTTTATTACATAAATCACACCTGGGAATTGTAAAAATGAAAGGGTTGTCTAGGGCTCATTTCTGGTAGACGTCTTTGAACAATGATTTGGAAAAATTGTTCAGTTGTGCAGACTGTTCTATGACGAAGCAGTCACCACCTAAAAGTCAGTTGACCGTGTGGCCAAATACAGGGATTTAGACTACTGTGGCCCACTTGCAGGGAAGATGTTCCTTGTAATTTGTGATTCTTTTTCTATGTGGGTAGATTGTATTGAAGTTCAAAAGGCAGACTTGTCTCATACAATTTTTGAATTATGGAGACTTTTCGCGAATTTCGGAAACCCTGATTTGATTGTTTCTGATAATGGTACCACGTATTTTCTTCACTTCTTAAATTCCTCACTCGTACCACGGTACGAGTGGGGAATTTAAGCAATTTTTATCAGAAAACGGTATTAATTTTTTAACTTCACAAACACCCTGAAGAATAATTTTAGAGTGAATTATAAAAATAGGTTATTTGAGTTTTTATCTGGTTATCGGAATTCTCCTCATTGTATCACGGGTTTAGAGCCTGCAGTGTTGATGTTTGGAAGGAGACTGAAATCCACCTTCAGTACTTTGATTCCTAATACGATCCAGGAAGATTTTTCAGAACAAGAGAAAAAAGTTAATGATAATATTAAAAAGAGTCAAGGTATTCAAATTAGGAATTACGGAGAAGTTAAAATTAGAAATTTGCATGTTGGGCAAAAGTGTTTTGTAAAGGATCATAGTAGTTTTTTTTACTTGCCTATGATTCATAGGCAAGTAAAAAAAACTTACTGGGTTAACTCAGGTACGGGGCATACGCCATTCCTATGTCTACCATTTTTTTCATAAACTATTTTTTGTAATGTATTTATGTGACATTATTTCTTACGTGCATTAAATTAAAATTTGATTTTGTGTAAGAAATCAATAAAAAATATTATTATTACTACCTACGTTAAATTGTCGTGAAAATAAGCTTATATGCCCAAGTTTTTAAGGGAATTGTGGTAAAGAAAGTTGTAAAAAAGTTTATATTGTTAAAATTTGTGGTACTAACTTAACTTGGAAAAGACATATTGATCAGTTAAAGGGTTGACTGTAAGTTGGGGAGAGGAGTAAGGAGAAAGGAGGCCGTTCTGAGTTGGGGATCTTAGCTTTGTTGGAGGGGCTATTACGGTGTTCTCCTGATGTCAGGTTACCAGATGGGGATGAGTACAACCCACCAATCGTCCGTGGGGTGGCAGACTCTGCTCGAGACGTTCCTGAATGTTCCTCCCAAAAGAAGCAGATTTACTTCGAGTGATATATTTAAAATCTTGGTCTTTTCTCAGAGAAATTTAAACTGTAAAATCTTGCTTGAATGAAATATTTAATGTCTTAATTATGTTTATATTGTTTATTTTGTTTGTAACCTTATGTAGCCAGGGTTGAGATTTAGGTGGAGGAGGATGTAGTGTATTGGACTAGCAGGTTAAGCAGGTTAGTCACAGATGGCAGTAGTTATTTAGCTTCGACTGGTTTTCGTCAGATGGCGGGATAATAGAGTTATCGAGAGGATCAGATCTAAACACTGCGCACAGAGCTGCGCGCCAGAACTTACCTACCAGTCACCTTAGGATAGTCGCATAGCTCAGAGTAATTATTATCGTAAATAAACAGTTTGTAAAAGAACCAAGTATTATTAAGAAGTTCTCAACTGTGTTAGAACGTGGATAAAGCAAACATAACAATAGATCTTTGAAGACGTTGTCGTTCCACCTCAGTAATGGTCTTCCCAGGCTCCTTCGCCCTATAGGTCTAGAGTTTAGCAGGGACTTTGGTGCTTGGTGCTCGGTCATTCTCTCCACATGACCCAGCCACCAAGGTCTTCCCAATTTTATAATTTTGTGGCGTTTGGTTCTTTAAACAGAGTATAGAGCTCAATGTTGTAACGTTCAAAATCCATTTTCTAGAACCGGTCCGAAGATACAACTCAATTTTTTTCTTTCAAAAATGTCCAGTACTTGTGATGATCCTAACCTCTGCTTCTTAATATTTATCTATCTACTACTGCTCACCATTTGTGATGACCCTACTTTCTTCTCCTCGTCAAAGGCACTATTTGTGCCGATCCTAACCTGATGATTGAAGTCTTTAGACCTCCTTCGCCCCAGCGTTTCAACCTCGCATGCAGAAGATTTCTCGCTGATACTAATTCTTCAAATACCCCCTTCCCCTGTGATACTGCACACAGTAAACAAGGCTTTCATTTTGGGGTTTTTCTACAATAAAAACGCTACTTCACGTTGTGTATTTTTTTGTTTCGAAGCCCACCGTCATTTGGAGGTAGATATTTATTGTCTCTTTTGTTCGTGGTAACTTTTGGTTCTTTTAAATCGAGAGTGAAGGAAACTCCTCCAGGAACTAAATTAATCTCCTAACTTTATATTCCTAGCTACGATCCTAACTGTTTCCTTGACTATTTGACTATTGACTATTTTTTTCTTTCGTGACTCTTTTATCGTACTACTACGTAAGTTATAGCTGTCATTAGTAAACACTACATTTAATTTGAAAGGGGAAGGGGAAGGATAAGTGATGGGAGAAGTTGAGAAATTTGGTTTCCTGAATAAGTCGGATCCTCCGCTGACCAAATAGATACTGGTGACCAACAATCCGAACAAAGACTCGATCACTATGGTTTTTACTCTCTTGGGTGAGCGTACATTGTTCCTAAAGGGTCCCTTCACGCCAGATGAACGAGTACTAAGCCTTCATGCTGCTTCCATTACTATTCCGACTTTCTATCTTCCAGAATTGATCTTAACTCGACTGTTTCTAGAAGGGGTATGTTCATATCTTCCCTTTATCATGATTCTACTCGCGTTGAATGTGGCGTGTTGCTGTTTTAAGTGGATCTCAACCCCCACGTGATACACTCGAGCTAACACTCCCCCACTCTGAAAACTGCTGTAATTGTACCAAAGAAGCATTCCAGTTGTCGTTGATAGTGCTACAGGCGTATCATTACGGAATATCATGCCGACGTCCCCTCCACATACCCTCGTAGAACTTGGGATACCTTCGGTCGAAACGCCACCGACAGAGGACCATACCCTTGCATTCCATGTGGCGTTTTCTTTTTATCCTGCCATTCATGCCTCCTCACTCTGCATGACCCCGCGAAAGGAAATAACCTCCAGTACCCCGTATGAATGCTCAATTTATGTTGACATTCCCTATCGCACGGTAGCGTAAGAAAAAAACCCACTGTTATTTCGTATCTTGTGGGGATACGGTTTCAGCGACGCTATCGCGTTTCTAAAACGTGAAGTCTAAGATCGTAGGTCAACAAAGAAGCATGGAAGGGTAACAGTTGGAAAAACATTATGTTGATTTCATTATTTTTTGTAAATGAAGCCTGGAAAAGTCAAACATGGTAATCTTATATCTAACAAACAAAATATTTTTTTATTCAGCTTTCCAATTTAATTAAGAACTAATATCCAGTATGATATGGATGTAATCCGTCACTTTGGGTCGTCACCTCAGAAAAACCATACCAATTTATTTTACTTTACGTCGTTCATCCCGATACGACCGGCTTTGAGTTATGGCAGGGATCCTTTTTTTGTGCGCGTCTCCACCTTAAGGCGGTTGACCAAAAATTGTTCGTTAAACTTGCAATGATAACGGTAGTAATGGTAAAATAATACACCAACTTTAGTTTTTGTCTCGTAGATTTTTCCGGAATACCAAGTGTTGTTTCCTCTGTATCGCGATTTTAAATGCTCTGAAAATCCATTAATACAAAATCACTTATTCTGGAAGTAATCAGTAATTTTACAATTTCCGGTCGGGATAAAACTACGACAAATTATACCTAATTACGTAATTACGTACCCTGTGACCTGTGGAATGAAAAAGAAAAGAACCTCCCTATGAGGCAAATAAGTTCGTAATTATAAAACCATCCATTGCTCTATGTCACACTTCAATATTATTTTATTTATATGAAACACGAGAGATACTATTCAATACCTTTGTTAATTACATATAATACCTACCTATAAATTGAAATGTAATAATATTATTTTATTTCACTACATCTATATTCTTACTTTTATCTATTTCTGTATATCCAACTTAATAACTGATATGATACTCAATTCCACTATCAATGTATATTTGTTAACATCCTATATAAGTTTATGTATTTTGTTACCTCAAATTTTTTCTTCTATTTTATTTTTTCTCTTACCTTTGTAATGGCACTATTCCACAATTCAAACACGAGAAATGTTTTTCTTTATTGAATTGGGTAGATTTCGTTAAAAAAACTATTTTTATTGTAGTTAGCCAAAGAATTATGTAATATTAAAGACTTATGATTTTCTTTTGTAAATAAAAAAAAATATATATATATATATCTTAAAAAATCTTTCGTAATCCTAAATGTATTTAAAATGACTGATTTTTGCATTTTCATATATAAATTCTTTGACAAATCTAATACGCCTAAATTTTTAATGAAAGAGCTAGGTATAATGCCAGTAGGGGGGCAATGGGGGCATACATTAATTATGTGAGCAAGAAATGGGAAATGGGGGGGGGTCCAGTAAAATCACACCAGATCAAATTATACCGAGGAGGGTGTCAATAAAAATCTCACGTTAACTTTAAAAGAGTATATATTATTATAGGGATAATAAAAAAATAATAATTGTTTTAATTTTTTTGAAGTGTCCCATTTTGGCCGCTGAAAAAATGGCTATTATGAAAAACATTTATTTCGAGAGTAAGAAAAAAATCTCACGTGAGGGGGGATCCCACTAAATCTCAATTAATCTCATCAAGGGGGGGGGATCTAAATTAAAAAAAAAAAACGTCTGACGTAATTAATGTATGTCCCCTAGCCGAAATAATAATTGGTAATATTTTTATAGTCTGAGAATTTATTAATTTATATATTTTTTCACCAGATTTACAGGAACGGGTCTAGTTTTTCCCATAGGAAAAACTAAACCCTTTCATACACTTTTCCATATAAATGATCATCTAGTAAATCCACGTTATGCAAGTGTATTATATAAGTATAATTAATACAAAACAATACAAGAACAACACGTTAATCTACCAAACTATTAAATTTTTTTTTTAATGTTTCTTTATTCTTTGAATAGTAAATATATAACAATTGTGGAATTTATGGCCGCCAGACTAGGCACATGCCCGTGTTATGGTGGCCAATTATTGGTATTATAATTCACCGTCTCCAGATATTTTCATATCAGAGGGTTCGGCTCGGTGGAATTCCTAATTTGACCGATAAATCCTACAGATCCCTCAATTTAAATATTTAAAAAATCTTTCGTATTCCTACATGTATTTATAATGACTGATTTTTGCATTTTTTATATACAAATTCTTTGACAAATCTAAAATGTATTATATTATTATTATTTTGGTTTTGCGGAAAATTAAAGAAATTATAAGTAAATATGTAGATATATAACAAATGTAGTTCGTACCTGGTTTTTACGAGTTTTTTTTATATATCGTGTAGGCCTCGCCCTCAATTTCAAAGTACTAATTTTTGGCAATATAATTTACCAGTGCTGCACGCGAACATACTGGGCGACCAGCCGCCCTTTTATCTATCTTTTGTACACGTGTAATGAAAGACATGTTTCATGTAATTTTTTAATACTCTCATTATTTCATGAATTTAACAATCAAGTCAAATAAATAAAATTAATGCAATTTTATACAGAGTGTAACACGACTTCGGGCATTTTTAATCATTTCTATCCTATCCCGGTTCTGTATCCGAGTCTACATCCGAAATTGGACAAATTTTGGTCCGCGTACCCCCAATGTTTGCTTTGCATACCACAGGTTGAAGACCACTGCTCTAGAGATTAGTGTCCCTCTTCTATGCATTTACGATCTTCTCTAATATTTTTTTCATCCATTTATGAAATTATTAAAAATATGCATCCTTGTTGTTGTTGTCGTGATTGTGCACTACCTAAGAATATGTCAAGTAAAAAAGTGCTAGAGATGATTATTTAATCAATTGATTTGCAAACTTTTATCACACTCCAAAAATCTTAATTGAAGTTAAAAATGTTAATCGTCACTTCTATAGTATTCGCTGCCTTTAACCGGAAGGGGATGTCCTTCTGTATTGAAAAACCCAATCCTTCAAGGGGATCAGTAAGTCGTCAGAGAAAGCAAGTAGAGATACTGAAACAAAAGAAATATTAACAATATTATTAAAAGCGAGGGAGAGGGAGAGGGAGAGGGAGAGGGAGAGGGAGAGGGAGAGGGAGAGGGAGAGGGAGAGGGAGAGGGAGAGGGAGAGGGAGAGGGAGAGGGAGAGGGAGAGGGAGAGGGAGAGGGAGAGGGAGAGGGAGAGGGAGAGGGAGAGGAGGGAGAGGGAGAGGGAGAGGGAGAGGGAGAGGAGGGAGAGGGAGAGGGAGAGGGAGAGGGAGAGGGAGAGGGAGAGGGAGAGGGAGAGGGAGAGGGAGGAGGGGAGAGGGAGAGGGAGAGGGAGAGGGAGAGGGAGAGGGAGAGGGGAGAGGGAGAGGGAGAGGGAGGGGAGAGGAGAGGGAGAGGGAGAGGAGGGGAGAGGGAGAGGAGAGGGAGAGGGAGAGGGAGAGGGAGAGGGAGGGAGAGGGAGAGGGAGAGGGAGAGGAGAGGGAGAGGGAGAGGGAGAGGAGAGGGAGAGGGAGAGGGAGAGGGAGAGGGAGAGGGGAGAGGGAGAGGGAGAGGGAGAGGGAGAGGGAGAGGGAGAGGGAGAGGGAGAGGGAGGGGAGAGGGAGAGGGAGAGGGAGAGGGAGAGGGAGAGGGAGAGGGAGAGGGAGAGGGGAGAGGGAGAGGGAGAGGGAGAGGGAGAGGGAGAGGGAGAGGGAGAGGGAGAGGGAGAGGGAGAGGGAGAGGGAGAGGGAGAGGGAGAGGGAGAGGGAGAGGAGAGGGAGAGGGAGAGGGAGAGGGAGAGGGGAGAGGGAGAGGGAAGAGGAGAGGGAGAGGGAGAGGGAGAGGGAGAGGGAGAGGAGAGAGAGGGAGAGGGAGAGGGAGAGGGAGAGGAGAGGGGAGAGGGAGAGGGAGAGGGGAGGGAGGGGGATGGGGAGGGGGAGGGGAGAGGGAGAGGGAGAGGGAGAGGGAGAGGGAGAGGGGAGAGGGAGAGGGAGAGGGAGAGGGAGAGGGAGAGGAGAGGGAGAGGGAGAGGGAGAGGGAGAGGGAGAGGGAGAGGGAGAGGGAGAGGGAGAGGGAGAGGGAGAGGGAGAGGGAGAGGGAGAGGAGAGGGAGAGGAGAGGGAGAGGGAGAGGGAGAGGGAGAGGGAGAGGGAGAGGGAGAGGGAGAGGGAGAGGGAGAGGGAGAGGGAGAGGGAGAGGGAGAGGGAGAGGGAGGGGAGAGAGGAGAGGGTGAGGGAGAGGGAGAGGGTGAGGAGAGGGAGAGGGAGAGGGAGAGGGAGAGGGAGAGGGAGAGGGATGCAGTTACATGTTTGCAAACAATTGTGAATAATCAAGTTATGAGTGGCAGAAGGCTGACTTTTACTTGAAATACCAAAAGTGATGTATTTGGTTTTTGTGTGTTCAAAGTTAAGATATTATTATTAAACCAACCATTTACCACTCTTAAACGTGTATTACATTTGTCAAATGTTTCATCCCAAGTTTTATCATAAAATATTAAGGCAGTGTCATCTGCAAAACTAACAATGTTTCCATGGGTATTCAGACTACACAAATCATTTATAAAAATAAGAAACGATATTTTGACCCAAGCACACTACCTTGCGGGATTCCAAAGGAGATTGATTTACCCTTGCTTAACATTTGATGTATTTCTACTTGTTGTGTTCTGTCACTAAGGTAAGATCTGAACCAGTCGACTTCTAAAAATGAAACTAACCTTGACTTAGCCAATCTTTCTATCACTTTTGAGAGAGTATTGAGCAAAGGGTCTGTAATTGTTAACATCTAGGTTATCTCCACCTATGAAAAGATGTATAACACCTAACTAAAATGGAGGTTTTGTATTCCCCACTTTTCTCCTCCAAAAGTGGACTGATTTTCAATTTTTTTTTTACCAACTACATAAGAAAAAACTATTCTATGTCTGTACGTTTTGCTTTTTTAAAAAAAACATTGTCTGGTTTGTATACTGAACATCTTTTGACGGCGTTTAAACCAGTCAATTTTATTGATTTTTGGAAGGTCATAACTTCTATAAAAAGTAACTTATCAAAAAAAAAAAA
Organism: Limnephilus auricula; assembly: GCA_951813805.1. Lineage (NCBI taxonomy): Eukaryota > Metazoa > Arthropoda > Insecta > Trichoptera > Limnephilidae > Limnephilus > Limnephilus auricula. Next base: position 38,494,311 of record OX638389.1, on the reverse strand, counting down.
ACAAAAAGTACCGACACGCTAGTAGTTGATATCTATTTTATTCAAAAACAATATTTTCTCTAGGGTTAAAATCCAGAGAGATAAATAGCGAATACGTTTGTATGGAAAAATCACCGCCGGGTATCCTCTTAAGTCATCAATACCACAAGAAAAAGACATTTTTTATTCATTTGTCACTTTTGAATCTTCATAAATGCTAGTACCTTTAAATTCAGAGATGGAGAGGAAAGAAATTAAAATATACTTAATATTCTTAAATATACTCTACTTAAATATTCAAACATATACCTTTAATGTTTCACTTAAAAAGTAGCCCCTCTGTATATCATATTTAGCCAAGTGTAATGAGCACACATCCCTAATGGCTGCAAAGCCACCATCCGCAGGGCAATTCTTCTCAATGGCCTACAAATAAATATATCAATTATTTTTTGTTATCATTACAAAAGATTTATTTAAATACAAAGTATATATTTCTTTGCCCAAAACCATGAACCTTGAACCAGATCTAAAATTATCTCATTAGCATAGGTATATCTGAATAAATATCCACATCATAACATCCTGCACGGTCGGCGAGAAGAAGATCTTTTAACAAAATTTTTATATCGTATATTGTTTAACACAAATTAATTTAAACAAAATAATTAGATGATGAGGCACTTAAATGATCAATGCACCTTTCTAACTCATGGACGTGGGGATTTTTCACATTATATGAGGTACTCAAGTCCCACCTCAAAAGAGGTGAAGTGTGACAACATTTTTGTATCGGTAGGAGGTGTGGGGGGGGGGGGGGGATTTGAACGTCAAACACCTAAAACGGATGTATAGATATTAGTGACTACAGTTATACACCTCATCACTGTTATTTGAGTAGTGTTGAGTCCCTAACTGGTTCCAGGCTATTGGAAGCAGTTGTGACTCTTGTGCGGTATTCACATAATAATATTTTTAAATATAAATAGTTTAATTAAAAACCCTCACCTTCTCCCCTGCGCTCTCACCGCCTATTAACATTCTACCATATTTTTGGCTCAAAACTTCTCAGATGTACAAATATGCTCTTCCCAACGCAACTCTCCGACCAACAGGCGAATCGAGCGTTACTAAACAAATCAATTGGCCCACCTCACCAGCTAACTACTCTAATTCAGAAAAAATGTCGCGTACACGAAATTTAGTGATGTAACTATAATACACCAAACAAATGGCTCTAATACAAAAATGTGACGTACGCAAAACGTAGCCCCAATACACCAACCACCTCACAACCTCTCAACCTCACAACCTCACCACCTCACGGCCACAATACAAAAACATCGTATACACGAAATGTAGTGATGTAGTGCCAATACACCAACCACTTCACCACCTCATACATTTGTAGTATGGATACAAGAAAGCGTTGGGACAAATATATTTTGTGAGGTGGTGGGACATTTTATGTTTTTGTATGGGACATTTGTAATGTATGGGGTACTCGACACTAAAATGGACTCCATAGCCACTTCGCTTCAAAACTAGGATTAAAAAAATAATCCCTGGAAAAGTGTTAAATTGTCATAAACTGTAAATTAAAATTACCGCTTATAGTCGATGGAATGACTCCAGGTACTAATATCTACAGCCTGTATGTCGGACGAATATCTACAGCTCATATGTTGGACAAATATCTATGACCTTCAGAGTGAAGACTAATATCTACAGGGCTAAGGTCGGATTAATATCTACGAGGGTCCTAGTGGTGACGAATATCTATGGAGCGTAGGTGGGACTAATATCTACAGAGGGCAACTGAGCAAGAGGTTGTACGGAAAAGCACAAATTACTTCAATTACGTAAAGGCTTAAACGTTTAAAGTACGTACATGAAGTTTTTGCATAATATTACGTATTTTGCTGTAATGTTGAAATTGGCTTAGCGCCTGCTCGCGTCAAGGCAAGAAAAACATTCCAGTATTCAAGTAGTTTAGCGGCTACGCTAGGATTGTGTAACATGGTTTGTGATACAAAAGAAAGTGACCCCTTCGTAGCGCCTGCTCGCGTCAAGGCAAGAAAAACATCCCAGTTTTCAAGTAGTTTAGCGGCTACGCTAGGTTTGTGTAACATGGTTTGTGATACAAAAGAAAGTGCCCCCTACGTAGCGCCTGCTCGCGTCAAGGCAAGAAAAACATCCCAGTTTTCGAGTAGTTTAGCGGCTACGCCAGGTTTGTGTAACATGGTTTGTGATACAAATGAAAGTTCTTTAAACTGCAAAAGCAATATTACGTTATGCCACTATGCTATACATAATTGCAAATCCAACCTCTGCCAGTACTGTAGATATTCGTCTACATCATCTGTTCTGTAGATATTCGTCCTCACTTTGGTTCCCATAGATATTGTTCCAACATACCTCCTGTAGATATTAGTCAACACATGGATTCTCATAGATATTAGTCCGCTTTGTTCAGTTTTTGAAATTCCTGTAGATATTAGTAGACGCCTCCGATGGAATACCGGGAAACACTAACATAGCTAACAAGAACATCTTCCGCTTACTATAGTAGTCTTTGGGAGTCTCCATAAGATGAAGTAGCTTTCGATGGTTTATGGTAGAAGGATATAATATATCATAATGCATGATGCCTTTAGACAAACCTGCAACTCTTCCCAGCGCCACTCTCTGTATTTATGGTCTTTGGGAGTCTCCATAAGATGAAGTAGCTTTCGATAGTTTATGGTAGAGGATATAATATATCATAATGCATGATGCCTTTCGACAAACCTGCAGCTCTTCCCAGCGCCACTCTCTGTATTTATGGTATTTGGGAGTCTCCATAAGATGAAGTAGCTTTCGATAGTTTATGGTAGAAGGATATAATATATCATAATGCATGATACCTTTAGACAAACCTGTAGCTCTTCCCAGCGCCACTCTCTGTATTTATGGTCTTTGGGAGTCTCCATAAGATGAAGTAGCTTTCGATAGTTTATGGTAGAAGGATATAATATATCATAATGCATGATGCCTTTAAAACCTGCAGCTCTTCCCAGCGCCACTCTCTGTATTTACGGTCTTTGGGAGTCTCCATAAGATGAAGTAGCTTTCGATGGTTTATGGTAGAAGGATATAATATATCATAATGCATGATGCCTTTAGACAAACCTGCAGCTCTTCCCAGCCCCACTCTCTGTACTTCTGGTCCTTGGTGAGTCTCCACAAGATGAAGTAGCTCCCGATGGTTTCACTACTTAAAATATGGGGTTTTTCTTTACTTTCACTAACTTCGTCTTCAATCTCATGAGATCTGAAATGTGAAAAGTATTCCGAGATTATTAATTATTCGTATCATATTTTTCAAAGAAAGTTTAAATCTAAATTTTGCCTAAACCATTCTCAAATGTACAGTGGTTATCTACGCTCTTCACAACCCAGTAGTGATATGGCAAAGAGTTGTAGATGCATGGTCATTTTGAAGTTTCTTCCATAAATTAATCTTTAATGTGGCAAAATGCAGTTTTCTTATTTAAGAAGTTTTAAAAATGTGTCACCTAACGATTTTGAAACGATGCCACCTGAAAGCATTAAACATACTACGACAAAAGTGTAAATCTCGATTTTAACCCATCAATACATTATATCAATTTTATGAAAATGGTAAAACGAAGGAAAATAATAAAATTGGTAAAACGAAATGGTAAAACCCTACCAAAACTATTGCAGTGTAATGTAATATGGTGTCACTAAACAATCCATCAATAAATTATAACAACTTTATGAAAATGGTAAAACGAACCAAAATAATAAAATTGGTAAAACGAAATGGTAAAACCCTACCAAAACTATTGCAGTGTAACAATTTTATGAAAATGATAAAACGGACGAAAATAATAAAATTGGTAAAACGAAATGGTAAAACCCTACCAAAACTATTGCAGTATAACAATTTTATGAACATGGTAAAATGAACGAAAATAATAAAATTGGTAAAACGAAATGGTAAAACCCTACCAAAACTATTGCAGTATAACAATTTTATGAAAATGGTAAAATGAACGAAAATAATAAAATTGGTAAAACGAAATGGTAAAACCCTACCAAAACTATTGCAGTATAACAATTTTATAAAAATGGTAAAACGAACGAAAATAATAAAACTGGTAAAACGAAATGGTAAAACCCAACCAAAACTATTGCAGTGTAACGTAATATGATGTCACTAAACAACCCATTAATACATTATAACAATTTTATGAAAATGGTAAAATGAACGAAAATAATAAAATTGGTAAAACGAAATGGTAAAACCCTACCAAAACTATTGCAGTGGAACAATTTTATAAAAATGGTAAAACGAACGAAAATAATAAAACTGGTAAAACGAAATGGTAAAACCCAACCAAAACTATTGCAGTGTAACGTAATATGATGTCACTAAACAACCCATTAATACATTATAACAATTTTATGAAAATGGTAAAACGAACGAAAATAATAAAATTGGTAAAACGAAACGGTAAAACCCTACCAAAATTATTGCAGTGGAACATACTATGATGTCACTATATTTATATATTATACTTTAATCACACAACGAGTAATAAGGGTAGAAGTAGAAACTATAATTACCTCAACGTCCGAGGTTCCAACTTTGTGTCAGTTTTGTTGGAACTTTCAAGACAAGTATTAGTCAAAATTTTTGCCAGATCCAAGTACTTTTGGGTTTGAGTCTCCAGTGTCGCAGAGGCAAGCGCAAAGAGTCCACCTACACGATAATACTACAAGATAATAATACTGTTAGTGAACTGTTCTTTCTCATTTTATTATGTTTTTAAGTGTTTGTACCTGTATCCATTTAAAAACCATTTCTTCCATAGACATCATTCGACATGAGTTACCCAAAGAAGATGAATTAGAAAATCGCGTCCACTTTCTATCGACTTAACTAACTATCACGCTGTGTCTCATTTTTCACATTTACATATGCATTGTCCTATACATACTGTTTTGCTATTCTGACTCTTGGCATGACTGACTCAAGAATTGATTCACTTTATTGTACCCTGTCTTCTTCGGTCATCTCGTATCATATATTCTCCTTACACTCTTTTCTCCATTCATTGGCTCCAAGTGTCTAAGTCTAAACCTGCGTTCCTGTCTCAATCGTGCTCACTATGCTTTATCCTGCCTTGCATTATTTCTGCATCATCACATTTGGAACATGGTTACGTATGGTTTTATAGCACATAAGCTTCAGGGAGCTAACTTCTAAAGCATTCAGCCTTTCTTTCACATTTTCTCTGCCAGTTCCATGCCTCAATGCCAAATATCACGGTTAGTATCAATTATTATTAAAACTCCACTATGAACTGTTAGTCTCGACTTTTTTGTGAAATAATATCATATACATACAGGCTTTGATTATATAAATGTCTAGATAGAGCGCTCGAGATACGAAACGCCAAAAAAAAAATCAGCTAACTGTTCGCCTTAAAGCTTGTCCTGTCCGCTCAGATGCAACAGTATCGTTGTGCGGTAAACACGTGTTGTGTGACATTTGAAAATGACGATTTGCGCTATAACCGTGTGCAGGAATTACAAAGGACGGTTGAAAACAACTAAAAATGTTAACTATCATCGGTAAGTTACATTAAAATAACCATTTAGTTAAAGAAATAATTCAGTTTTAATAGTGTAATTTGGTCTTAGAACAACGCCATTTGACGCCATGTTTACGGGGTTGCCTGTTCTTTAAACAACATTTTCCCATGAGTGCGTTGTTAATTTTAAAATAGGTTTTTAATAATTACCCAAAAGTACACTATACATAATAATAATATTAATGTGAAAGTTTGTCTTTGTGTTTAAGTGTTTTTTAATTCTTCACGTTGACACTATATTTAAAAAAGTTATTAATACGAAATTTGTTTATCTATTAAAATTACAAAAAATGTGACAGGTTTGTTTGGTGAAGTATCAAGTAAACTTTTAATTTTATTCATTCATATTTTACAGAATACCTAATGATCCTATATTAAGAAGTAAGTAAATAGAAATAATAAGAAAAAGCCGCGGAGAGGATGTCTGGCAACCGGCTAAAACAACTGTCATTTGCTCTGATCATTTCCGTGCCAAAGACCTGTATTTTGTTAACATTCAAAAGCGTCGAAGGTTAAAAAAGGAAGCGATCCCGTGTAAGGTAATTTTTTAAAATTGTAATTTTGTTTTTAGCGGCCCGTACCAAAAGGTGCCAAATAACGTAAGTCTATTACTAAAATTCTGCAACCGTCTTTTCGTATTTTTGACCTTACTAAGTAAATTTTACTGTTCTTTGTAGTTTTAATTTGTTGTTCGAATAAAATATAATAATAATAAAAGTAATATGTAAATGATTTCTAAAACTGTTTAATAAGTCTTTATTATATAACTAAATAAAACCGTTTCTAATGATTTTCGTTGTCTTTATTTGTTAAAAATAATCAAATAAAAATAAATCTCTTTTAACAATGATTTTCTTTTTATTTATATCATTATATGTAGAAAACTATTTTACTTAAATGAATTCAAAATTAACGAATTATAGGTCCCGCAAAACCGAAACGTATTTTTTTCCCACTTTTATGGGAAATATTTGGGAGCTGGTATCACTCAACACGCCCGCAGCGCTTGTAAAACAATACAAGTTACGCATACTTGTGTGCCTGTCACGCACACTAGTGTTTCAAATCTGGCCTGTTCTTTTTGTTGCAATTACAGCGCATCACTCTATCTAGACATTTATATAATCAAAGCATACAGGATGTCCGGAGGTTAAGTGCATTATCATCGGGAGGTGATAATACATGATGGTAGGAGTAAAAAAGATTAACAACTTTTTCCAAAATTCCAACTTTCTTCCCATACAAAAAGACGTGCCAATTAAAAATCTTTAGTGTAAGGTACAAACTTACCCTATAAATTTGCTTATGGTCGCCTGCTGGTCGCGATAGTGGCGATGTTGGATGGTTGTGATTGACTCGCATCGTAGCAGTGGAAAATAATATTACTGGCCGCACACGCCGTACTAACTTTATCTTTTTACCAAATAAGTATCCTTAAAAGCTGCAATTTCTAAAAAATTTATTTATCTTTTTTACTCATAACTATCCTGTAGAATCACCTCCCGAAGTTGATTCACTTTACCCCCGGACACCTGTATAAAAGGTCTTGCTTGAAAAACATGCCAACTGATCCATCTTTAGTGCGATCTCAGGTAGGTCTCCGATTTTGGCATCGCAGTAATACTCAGCGTAGGTTAGTCCCTTTAATACATTTATCATCTTATTAATAAGAGGGCCTATTGCTTCATCGAACATCTGGCGAGAATCTGTCTCTTTCTCTTTATTTATCAACCACGTCTTCAGGAGGTATTCGTAGAAAGAATCTCCATAAGCCTCAAGAGATGTTCCATCACCTAAAAATATTATAATTCGGTTGGTATATATAATTATGGCATGCTAGAAAAACAGAGAGAGCACACATGTATTAAAAAGTAATATTTAGCAACCAGGAACAAGGAACCTTTCTAAAAGCTTGAGCAAACTTCTTTTAAAAAATCAATCATTATTCCTAACTTATTTCCACAAAATCAAAGCTCTTTCGAATCCAGGTAAATTATGACTTTTTTATGACTTAATAATAATATTTTAATGATTTGTACAGCACCGTTTTTTGAAAAATCATATTAAGGGCGCTGTACAAGTTTATAATATATTTCTACAATCTAAATACAGACTGGACAAAATATTATAATAACTTATGGCTAAAACATTGCATCCACTGATTATGGATCAGTGATACAAAACTATATGTACAATCCATTTGACTAATGAGCGCAATGCTACGTAAAAATGTACATGTATCTTTTAAATTTAATTATACTCTTTATAGGTAGAAAATATACAGGATTACTTACCTGGTAGGTCACTTGAGATTAACACTGTTAATTCAGAGAAATTTAGATACAGTTTGCACGCATGGGACATAATTTTGAGACGGTGGTCCACTATAGTTTTTATTTTATTATTGTAGTGCATAGGTCCATAATGTAGTTCCAACTTCTTTCAATAGATGATGTCGATATCATGATAAGTAATACGAAGTCTTGCTATATCGCAACACATGGCAGTAAAGTATAATATCATAAAAGAACCATCTATCGTCGTTCGTGTCTTAGGAACGAACGGTTACGATGATTGCCGAAGTCATCTGAGAGTTCCAGCCCAGTCCCCCAGCGGGAGCGGCAAAACTACTTAAAATTTAGAGCCTAGTCCAGTAAATACGTCGAGTCCATTCTTTACGGTAATTTAATCACGTAATCACATGAACCTCAAATTTATTTGGTAGATAGGGTTGGACGGGACTATTTGAACAAAGGGGCTTGTTGGGCCACGTAAAAATCTTGGTATCCGAAAGACTGAAGTTATACTCCCAATCACTATTTAGATTTATCTTTACTACGAATCGGTTTACAATATGAATACGAAAAAATATGTTTTAGATACATTTAAGCTTTTCCTACCTTTTCAACAAATGGAATTAAAATAAAATTATTAATTACGTTACAAAAAGTGTAAGCGCAAAGTACTAAATAATGTGATTTTTCATTAGATAAATATGAAGTTATATAAGAAACAACTTTTTAAAAATACCTTATGGCTAAGATTATTTTTGAGATGATCCATTGCTAACTTTTTTTTGTTCTTGTAAAATTATTCATAAAAACAACTTTGGCGCTACTTTCCTTTACTTTAATACCAAAAATACGCGGAGTTTTCAAGAGGTAAGAAGTCGAATATTTCTGGCGTTTTTATTCGTCTTAAAAAGAATGCCGAACATGTTCTAGCAAGCTAAGAGTGTGGGGACCTCCTCACAAAGCATTCGAAAGGCGCACGGCTTTCATAGCGTGTTCGCGGGGATTTTGTGTGAATTATGCTCCAAAATTAAAAAAAGACGTTCAACTGCTTATTTGAAAATCGATTCCAGGTCACGGTAAGTCTATTTAAAAATGGTGTTTATTTAACTTTTACGCCAATTAAAAAAATATATTACATTTAGGGGTATACGAGTTGATGAAATTTGTAATAAAACATAAGTGGGGCTAATTGAACCATTTGGTTTAACTTGCCCTATTCCGATTTCTTAGTGTAAAATTGTATACGTAACATATTTATTTCGCTCTTCAACACATTAATAATATCGATTTTTTTTAACTTTCTAGATGCGTACCTACAAAAAAAATGGATGAAAGGCAGAATCTAGAACCGTCTTGTTTTTCAATTGACGAAAGCGACAGAATCAGTTATGAATCAAAAACATGCAGAGTATCCGATATGCCGCAAAACAGAATGATGTATGACGTAACATATTGATGAAATTTGACACAAAATGTATAAATCAAAGAGAGGCCGCGACAGTGGGATATAAAACTCCGCAACAAGTATTTTCTACAGAACAAGAAAACGAAATGAGGAAATACTTGCTTCAACTATCAGCAATTTTATATATCAATATCTATAAGAATTTCGAGTCGGGGGTCAAATTAGCAAAATCATGTTCAACTAGCCCCACCCTACCCTATCCAACACTATCTAAAAATATTTCAATCGTTGAAAAATTAACAGATAAAACAATTATTATCTAAGTGTTATTAATGGATTTGCTTACTAGTAACATTACACCGTTCCATTTTTCCTGTCATTGGATCAACTAAGAAGGTATAGAGATCATCAGGTTTAGCCTCTTTCAGTGTATTTCGTATTTGTTTGACCTTGTTCTTGTAAATGAGATTGTCGGTTAAGTCGCTCAAGTACGTAAACTCAAGGTGAAGGGACCCAACTTCGGCTAAAATGCTCCTGTTTTTGGTCCAAACATTGTTGACACTACTCTGAAAATAAGCATTTCATTGTAAATATTAAAAAAATAGCGCAAGAGGGCGCGGCACCGATCGGCGGAGAATTCCTGCCGGTCCACGAAATATTCGGGCAGTATACAGATACGGAACCACTCAATACATAGTTTCGGCCAAACAGCGTGCATAACGCATAACGCACGTGAGCGATTGCAGCTACCATTCAAAAAGCGAAATAAAGTGTACGAACAATTGTGATTATCATAATATTATATTCGTGCCCTCCCACCAATGTTTAAGTGTTTATTAGATTATTATTGCTAGTTTTCAACGCCTCATCCGCTACTCATGGTGTCTGGAAGAAGCTACTGCTGCAACTTGACTCACGGATTATGAAAAACTTGCCTTATTTAGTGCATAGATGTAGTTAAACCTTCCTATACCAATAAATACTTATTTCCGAACTGGGAAAGGTTAATCAGGCCTCGCTAGAATGATATTCATTAAATGCAATTTAAGAGAATATTATTCAGTGCACTTAAACCATGGGAATGGTATCTTTCCAGAGCTCGCAAGAATATTATGCATTATACATAATTTAATAATGAATATTCGGAAGATTTGACTTTCTCATATAATTTGATTTTCGATATCATAAAACTTTTCATTCAGAACAAGGGAATGGTTTCTTTACAGAGCACGCAAGAATGTGAACCTTTGAAAATTTATTTATTTTACTTAAAAAAGATTGTGCCAATTTGAAGGTATGTACCGGAATCTTTCCGGTATTGGAAAATATTCCGAACACCTTTGCAAATGCAGCTTTTTAAAAAAACACAATTAGCTGAAGTCAGAAAGCCACTGTGAATATTAAAGCGCGCTTGTAAATCCGATTTTCATGATCAGGAAAACTGCAGTCAGAACACTAGGATGGATTATCTCCGCCGTGAATACATAGTTGTGATAGATAAAAAAATCCCATGCATAGAGCTGATATATTTTATTAAAATCTAAATAAAGCTAGGAATGTGGACCTTACCCCAGTGCTCGGATTTATATATGAATAAGGCAGTCCGCTGGGCGTCGAGAAGGCCGGCAGCAGCTTGTCCGCCACGTGCTGCGCTTTGTCTCTGAACATGGTGTCTCCCGTCAAGGCGAAACAGCTCAAGAGGCCACCAATGCACTGGACCGTTGTCTCAAACACAGATATTGTAGTGTTCTACATATTACAATATAAATTATATAATTATATCCACAAAAAAATGTACAATAATATTAACACCTCACCGACATAAAACGCAGGTACAGAGTATGATATTTGTCATCGAAATTGTTACCATTTGAACGGCATAGCCTATCGTCCGCAAGGCGCGAGGCTTGTGTTAGAGGCAGCATTGGATGCATGCTTCGATGTTACTGCCTCGGTGGGTAGCGAGTCAGATGCAAAGCATGTGTATGGGGCATCGTGGGCTAGTTTCTACTAAACAGGGACTACTAAAATTAACATGTTGGCTGATCTCCCTCCAAAATCTGTTAGGTACATAAAAACATTTGCAACAGGTGTTTGTACCCTTTTATACACACCATATTAACGGTTCCCCAGGTTTATTGGTCAGATTGTAACATTTTGGAATTAGACTGTTGTCAAACGTGCAGGCAGGATTCAAATCTGCAGGATTCAAATGAAGCCGATTCATTCTTTGTCCGGCAGCCCGGAGATGTCCCAGAGCATTGGGCGATCATATGGACTGACCTACGACGAATCAATTTGAAATCGCCATGATTGTGATCCTACATTTTGGAAGTGACTATCGCCATATTGGAGATTGACTGGAGGTCACACTGGGCTGATGATCGGCATTTGAAGATATTCACCTCTCCTGCTCTTGGAAGACCCTTTTGGCTGGTAGCCAATAATCTGCAGACGTTCCATTTTCAGGATGTGAGATTATTTTCCAAATCGAAGAGTTTTTGATTTTTCCACTCACCCCCCTCAGCTTCGCTACGATTCATCACGGTATCACCATCAACTTATTAACTAAGCAATCTCTTTATGCCAGAAGAATTTAGAATCAGGACGTCTTTTTTAACTTAAAATATACGTAGGTATGTATTTCAAATGCGTTCTTTTTATTTTAATCTATAAAACCTAAACCTTGCAGGTGAATTTGCTTGTGAGTTCACATTGCTCATAAAAATCTATAAATTTATTATTGAAGAAGAAGATAACTAAATCTAAATTTAAAAAAAGACAATGAAAAAGACACAGACAAATAAAAGAAGATAGACTCATAAATAAAAGAAGAAGGGACTCGAACTCAGAATTTTTCGTCTTACCGGGACGGCGCTTTATCCAATTCATCCATTTCCACCATATTTCCACCTATTATAATCATATTTCAAATTTTAGAATTAACAATATTATCTTCGACAATTTTTTTTCTCAATATTATCGGCAGCTACCTCTTTTATTGGAAACCTAGATTTGTTACCTAGATAATGTTTCGGATAAATATATCCGATTTTTATTTATTACAAGCTTCTGCCCGCGACTTCGTCTGCATAGGATTAGTACTTCGAGTAATCTATTTTCTTTTCCTAGGTCCCATCTACGTTTATACCAAAATGATTAACCTATTTATTTAAAATATGCATAATTCTTGATTCGATTCAAAGTATTAGGCTAGTACTTCAAATAAATTCAGTAATTTAAATATTTTCCAAAATAGAATTGTGATTTAACAATCATTGTTTTGCAAAATGACATTCTCAAATTTTGACTTTTTCTATTAAACTATAATTATTATTTTCAATATATTGAAAATAAATAGCTAGCTTCATAAATTATAGCCTATATGTTATTCTGATGTATGAGCAATATTATTGTAGTTTCATTAAAATCCATTCATTAAATTTCGATTTAAAGAGGAACAAACATACATACATCCATACAAACTTTCACGTTTATAATATTAGTAAGATGGAACACTATCCAATTCCGCCATTGCCACCTATTATAAAACCGTCATATTTGTCAACTTATATTTCAAATTTTAGAATTAAAAATATTATATTCGACTATTATTATTAGTCTTTCTCTTTGATAAAACATTTTCAAACACCAAAAATTCTACTTTGAAAAAATGAGTTTCATTGGTTTGCCTAATGCCCGAAAGGCCATATGTGCCAAATTGAATATGATGATATCCGTTTTGTTCGAATCGGGATAAACCACAGATTTTGGATTTTTCTAAAGAGTGCGCGCAAGGAAAAATCTTTCAGATGGTCTATGCAGTTTGCACTAAGAAAGGTCTATACGCGGACAAAATACTGCCCATACCGAAGTCTGGGCCCACTTCAAGGAAGGATAAAGTACAGACATACACCTTCATATATATTCGTATTTAAGCACACTTACTACTCCGTCTAACGTGAATTTTTTTGCAATCCATTCCCTCCCTTCGTCAAACTCTTTGTTCATCTCCATAATGTAGAGTGTATCCATAGCGCCGAGGATTGTTGTTCCCTGGATGATTGTGGTGGGGTGGAACGAATAACCATCATCGGAAGGATCAGACACCTTATCCCAAGTATCCCTTTTATAGTTATCCCAGGCGTGTTTCATCATCTAAAAGGAAAGCAATTGTTTTACATTGTAAGCATGAACTCAATCACCTTTCTATAACCACGTATACATTTTGAAATGTGTTGTATTCTGTTAGAAAGCAAAATAATTTTTATAAAATTGTAATCAACTCTGTTTTGTTGGGTAAATGGTTGAGGATCTTATTGAGATCACTTTCATTAATATTTTATAATGAAGATTTATTCACGACTTTCTGGATCAGACTTCGACACAGAGAGAGCGTACACCATAGACATGATGATCACAAGTACTTTCCACTAGTGATGTGACCTACTTTGCAGTAGTGATATGACAAACTCAAAACCTCATAATGCATAATGTAAAATATACGAGGGGGGACCCAAAAGAAACGAGACATTCATCATAACTTTTTTATTTTTCAATATTTTTACACCAACATTTATTTTCTTCAAAGTATTCAGCATTAGAGTGTATGTACTTGTCCAACCCTTTTTTCCACTCTTCTTAACAATTTTGAAACTCACTGATTGGAAAGTCTGTTATGGTGTCCAGCAATTTTGGTTTCACCTCTTCTACAGGATGAAAACGTTTCCCTTTCAAGTTCCTTTTCATCCTACGGAACCGAAAGAAGTCACAGGAAGACAGATCGGGTGAACACTGTGAACAGTGCGGGTGAACAATCGGTGTCATTCCATTCTTGCTCAAATACTGCTTCACAGACTTCAATGCTTCGGGAGTCGAGAGAGAGCACTCTTCCATTGAACACCATGACTCATAACCTTGTAAAATAAATCTGGTTCCTCTTCCAGCTAATTTTTCAATTCGTAGCAGGCTTGAAGGTGACCCTATCTTTGATCCTCAGAGAGGAGACGAAGCATAAGTTTGGATTCAACTCTTGTTATGTGCAAATCCTATGACAGAATCTGCTGAATTGAACACCATGTTATTCTAGTCATGTCTGACAGTTGATCAATTCTTTGACAGGAGTGTTGATTTTATCAACATTTTTATCGGTGCTTGAGGTTGAGTGGCGTCCAGAACGAGGTTGGTTTTCAACCGACATTTCCCCAAATTTAAAACGCGAAAAGCGCGTTTTCACCGAAAGAAGAAATCTTGATTTACTTAAAATTAAACTTTGGATGAATGCTTGGTCACACAGTGACACACTTGAGAAAGAGGACCACAAAAAACCTGTTCCCCCTCTACTCCTCCCGTCTACCTCCCGAGTCTCTTTACTTTTGGGTCCCCCTCGTATATGCGTATATAGTCAACATAATTAATTTTCGAAGAAAATTTAGGTGAAACAAGGCTCTAGAAAATTTTGACTTACGACCCTTTTTACGATATATTAATAAATATCAGTTAATTCTAACTTGTTAATATCGTACTCGTAATATGATTATGTTAATCCCGAGTTTTGAATTAGGTCTGTAAAAAACTTAATAAATATATTTTTAAAGTATCTAATAATGAAAATTAAATAAGTAACCTCTTTGACTTTAATTCTCCTTTCCTTGTCCTGGTCCGACATCAGATCGTCTTTACTCACATTGTACTTGTGTACAACGTATACCACATTATCAATCAGATACCGAGAAAAATGACACTCTCCTGAGGGAAGTGAGTGGGAAACCACCAAGCACGCCACGACCAAGTAGAACGATAATCCCTATTCAAAATATTTAAATTAAAAACAAACATTCTTTAATTAGGTGACCGGAAAACTCATAAACATGCCACTTCACCACCTCCTTTGAAAAGTCATTAAAAGTGATTTAAAACAAAAAATTGTTACTTAATATGTTAGATTAGATTATGAAACAGAGGTTATAAATTTCAATGATTTTTAAAGGGGTGTTGAAATGCCACTTTGTTGAGTTGTGGTAAAACCGTTTTTTTTTTCGAAAAAACAAAATATATTTAGTTTTTAGTATTAAAAATGCGTAATTCGGCATTTTGTACACATTCTACATGAAACCACTGAAACGTAACATTCTCAAAAAATGTGGCTTGAAGGGTTTGACCAAAACACAGTCGATACGCTTTATGCACATTCCAAAACCATTAAAAATTATAAACAATACTCTACAATTACCCCCTAAAATTAGTCTATTCAATTTATTTAAAATAATAATAATAATACATCGAATTTAAATTAAGGTCAAGTAAGAGACGCCATGGTAAAAGTGGGAACGCCATATTTTTTTCTTTTTTAAACATTGTTTTTGATTTCGAAAATATTTTGTTAAATTAATAATTACGAAATCAGTATCTCACCATTACTTTCTAATATGATAAAACACTGTTTTGAAAATAAAATGTGATAACAACTATTAACAACACTGCGTCTAACCAGGATCAACGTTCACTTTATACTATCTGTACTCACTGATACTGCTGCAGGGTCTAACTATATATTGACCTATATCAGATCTGGTTCAACCGCGGCCCGCCAGTTATAACCGCATTTAATACAATTTAGTTTACAAGAGTAATTTGTCAAGAGTCAGAAAAATAGAAGAGTATGTATGATACGATGTATGAATGTGAATGAGGCAAAGAGTGTGTGCCAAGACCGAAGTGTTTGGCGGTCCGTCCTCTCTTCCTACCCCTGCGGGGAAACGGCGTGATGGTTAGTTAGTTAGTTAGTTTAGTTTACAATTAACATTGTAGCGGAATAAAGCTTTTACTTTAGGGAGTTTAAAAATATATATATATATGTATATATCAAATAAATTTTTCATTACAATTTTTTTGTATTATCTCGGTCACCAAACTAGGTTCATGCCTTTATCATGGTACCTAGTCGTATATATGTTATAGTATAATGTAGGTAATAACAGGAATAACAAATGTAGAAAAAAATATTCTACAAAAAAACAATAAAAACCAAAGTTAAGATTCATATTCAAATGAATCATAAAATAGATATTTTAAAGAAATTTTTAAATAATACCAAAAAGGCAATTCTATCATATATGTTCCAAGTAAAATATGTACTTTGTTTGTATTAGGTCCATTATAAGAATAATCCTACTCCAACGTATCCCCCTTTATAAAATCAATTGTCAAAAAAAAATTCCATAACATCATAAATATAATAAATATTGTAATTAATAATAGACTTGACAACAATAAAATTAGGTGCTAATAATTCACATTACTTGTAAGGTATTTCCCAAACAATACTAAAGTATGTAAGCTACCAACCCTATGTAATTAGCCTACTGGGAATAACCATAAAAATAATTAGATAGTTGGACACTCAAGACCACTTAACAACAAATGTAATAAAATCCATAATTGAATAAAATCCCTGTAGACCACCCCTCCTCCCCCCTCCTTCCCCCCTCCCTAATATGTTTGGTATAAAATCCCTAGGTTAAGAATATTTTTCACCAGTCTGAAGATGGCTTTGACAAGCTGAAACCGGTTACGGTCAATAAATTAAAAGTGGAAAAAGTTTTAAATTTGTTTTATTATACTATTAAAATACAGGTAAGATTTCCCTTTCAAAAGATGTCAAAATCACGGAACTCGTTATTGTAATGCGGTGAAGAGCTTTCAAGAAATGTAAAAGAAGAGGGTGCATAAAAATTTTAAAAATAAATTATGAATTTTGTGAAACAAAAATTAGAGCGATATTTTGATTTCACTGTATTTACCGCCATGACTCAATTATCGAAAAGGAAAAGGAGGAAAAGGCGTTGGTGCGTGACGAATTTAATTAAAAGATGAACACTAGATAATGTTGGAGATACCAACGACAGGAAGAAAGTGGTCAATACAAAAACCTTTACGGAATGGCATCAGAGGATTGTGGCTATTTACTGTCTCTGATTAGTGACGAAATTCGTAAAAATAATACAAATTACAAAAATTCAATTTCGGCATATGACAGGTTAGCAGTGAAAAGGGTTTTTGGCAAGTGGAAATTTTGAAATTTTGGTACGCTTCTATCATTTATGGACATTTTTCATTACTCCAATCCATAATCAGTACAAACAATTCGACGCAAGTTCCAAGAACGTTGACCAAGCCTGACCTACATACACTTTCGAAAATACTTTATTTTCATCATTGGCGACCCACAAATAAATAACAAATACTGAGTAAGAAAAATATGGTCACACTGCACAATGCTGCGACCTGCGACCAAACAGGGCTAATGACAAAATTAAAGAATATATTGATTATAAACAAGTAGTCCTGTAAAGATAAACATGAAAAGGGGGTCGTGCTTGCAAAAGTTCCGATCGTTCTTTTTTTTATGTTGTTAGTTGTTAGGACCTAAACCAATATTAAAAAAAACGGATTTGAAATTTTGCTGTGCGAGCGGCGGTGTACCCAAAATTCCATGAAATATTCGGGCTTTTTTCAGTTTTTGCTCAATATCTCAGTGAAGAAAGGGACTGACCGGTATAGTCACTCTACTTACTTTTAAAGTAGACTAAATTTGCTACAATTTGAGACCAGCTTCTCTCACGGCTTGTGGGGTAGAGTATAGAGTCTGGCTGAAGGAAGACCTCCACTTGCTCAGCAAGTGATTCACTCTTGCTCAGGTGGTTTAAAGAAACTCATTTTTAACTATTTTTTATTTCATTTTTCATTATAACGGCCGGCGTAGTCCAGCGGTAGGGCGTTAGACTCCCATTCCAGAGTGGAAGATACTCTTAGTATCCCCCTGGTGTAAGACAACCATTCAGAATTCAAACGTTGCTTGAAATGGCTTTAGCCGTGTTGATCTGAATAGCCAGGTACTTTCCCACCTTCCTCTTCCTCGTCTCCTTCCCTTCCCCACTTACCTTCAGCCTCATAACATACCCCAATTGGGGATGCCATAGTCTCACTGGCTCCAGACGGGAGCAGTTGGGGCTGTTATGAGGTATTCACTATAATTTTTTTTTTTTAAAACACCGTATATTAACATAAGGCCGGTATTTTTTTTTAATAATTAAAAATAACAAATTTTTTTTCCAAAATATTTAAATTACTGAATTTATTTAAAGTACTCGCCTAATACTTTGAATCGAATGAAGAATTATACATATTTTAAATAAATAGGTTAAGAATTTTGGTATAAACGTAGATGGGACCTAGGAAAAGAAAATAGATAGAACGAAGTACTAATCCTACGCTGACGAAGTCGCGGGCAGAAGCTTGTACTAAATATACCAAAGTGTAACTCCACCTTTGGACAAAGAAGTTCTGAATTTTTAGCAGTAACTCCCACTAAGTATCAAACAAATTAAAACCAAAAATAACTACATTAAGGCCATTAAATCTTGGCTTAAAGACTACCGGAAAAAGAACTTACTAGCATATTTAAAACATCGTCATTGAATTTTCTGGAAAACCTTACCCAAAACATGAAGTCGAACCGTAGAAGTTGCTGAAAACTTATCGAAAACCTAGTCCCCCTCAGGACAGGATTTCCTAGTAAGGAGGACTTCGAATATAAACAAACAACATCCAACCTCACTCTTTTCATGAACTTCTTGCATAGCAAGATGGACGATAAGGAAAAGGTTGATGTTATGTACACACAGTACACAGACTTCTCTAAGGCCTTTGACCTTAGATCAATTCTTTTGAAAAAACTCATTCTACTTGGTATACATGGCGACCTGTTTAGATGGATTAAGTCCTACATTAGTAATCGCAATTAGGTAATCTTAATCAACGGCGTCTTCTCAAAGTCTTTAGAGGTAATATCTGGTGTCCCGCAAGGTTCCCACCTAGATCCGCTCTAGTTCAACATTTATATAAACGACATTGGTTTAAGCTTTCAAAATTCCGAATATAAGCTGTACGCTGACGACATGAAAATATTCAAAGTTGTGCATTCTCTCTCTGACTGTGAAGCTTTACAAAGTGACCTAGAAAGGCTTTGCAAGTATTGTAAAGTTAAATGTTTAGACATCAATGTTTCTAAATGTCACACTATGACTTTCACCAGAAACAAACATATAATTAAGTACTCTTATTCACTTCACAACGAACCTGTCATCTCTAAAACGGATTGTAAAGATCTTGGCGTTTATCTTGATAGCAAACTTATATTTAATAAGCATATAGACTCAATCGTTCATAGATCATATAAAATGCTTGGCTTTGTTCTTCGTATAAGTAAAGTTTTCAATAACCCGCAGACAATAATAATGCTATATTTTACATTAGTCAGAAGTACACTGGAATACGCATCGCCAATATGGAACCCACAGTATAAAATATACATAGATAGCATAGAACATATTCAAAACGAATTTATAAAATATCTTACTTTCAAATTCAACAATAACTTTGAATTTACATTTCAAACTTTGCAACAAAGGCGGGCACTAGCTGATTTAACATTTATACACAGAATTTTAAATAACAAAATTGACTGTACTGAACTTCTATCCTTAATTAATTTTAATATACCTGTAAGACGTACACGCCATACAGCACTATTTCACACTCTAAATTACAAAACAAATGCAGCAACTAATTCGCCGATTAACCGTGCTCTTCACACATTCAATAATGTTTGCCTAAACTCTAATATTGACATTTTCTCAGATTCGCTGCCCAAATTTAAAAGGAGCATCATGTCAATGATATAACTGTTTAATACGCATACAAATCCCTTCACAGATCACCACTTCTCACACATACACACACACTCACACTACGCACATCACCCGGTAGTTACTAATTATACATTCCTCTCAAGACATTACAAAGAAACATATCAAAGGTACCCATCATGAAATATTATTTAATATCTGTAAACTCTGTCATCACACTGTAATCAATGTACTGTGTGTTTCTATAAAATAAATAAATAGAATAATTCGGACTTCTTTCCCAAGGATGCTGACGATCAGCAAATCTATTTCTACTGTGCATCGAATGAAAGACAGATTAAAAAATATAATTGTTAAATGCATTGCTGCCATGCTGGATGTATCGAACAAGCTAAAACTAAATCCAACAAAAACAGAATTTCTCTGGACAGCAACAAAAAAGCGTCAGTCAATATTAGACAAAACTCCTTTCATTACTTCTGGTTGTAACATCATCCCTAAAAGTGATGTTAAACTCCTAGGTGTACATCTAGATGAAGATCTTTTACTCAAATCCCAGATTAGCAAAACAGTAAGCGCAGGTTTCTTTCACCTGCGCCAAATCAAATCTATAAGGAGAAACATTCCAACTAATGCCACAAAGATGTTGATAAATTCCTACGTTATATCACAACTCCACTATTGCAATGGCATGTATGCAAATCTCCCTCAAATTTACACTGACAGACTCCAGTCTGGCATTTCCAAATATTCCCACATTACATAACATCTGCAAAACCTTCATTGCCTTAAGTGTCCTGAGAGAACCCAATTCAAACTCTGCTGGATGGTTAACATGGCGCCACCCTACCTGTCAGAACTGTGCATTCCAAACGATGTCAATACTAGACAAGCAACCCTTCGATCAGCATCTTCAACAGCAATATGTAGACTCTCAGTACCTAAGCACAATCCAAACACCAATTTCGGAGACCGGGCTTTTGCAGTGGCAGGCCCAACAGCTTGGAACAAACTCCCTTCACATTTGCGAAAGATCGACAGCCCATCTGAGTTCAGATCAAAACTCAAGACTCACCTTTTTAAATTGTCGTACCCGGAATAATGACCATATTTTTTCAGTAGTATTTCATTACTCAGTCCACGGGATTTACCAGTCCATCAATTTATCTTTCTCCATTTTATGTTATAACAGCATTAACTTCTTTTTTGAAATATTTTTTTTACGGGCAGTAATTATAGAAATATGTGTTTCTAAATAAGTAAGTTTAATAAGTCAGGTACGGGACATACGTCATTCAATGTGTCTACCTAAGTTAAATTATCGTGAAAATAAGCTTATGTGTCCAAGCGGTTAAATTAATAAAATACTTAGTTTTTACCACTTTGATTGTTTATAAAAACCAACATGTGGTTTCTTTTATACAGGGGGTATCGGTACGTACCCGAAAAACTTTAACCAGCGATTCCTGATCATATTTAGAGTAAAAAATGTTATGGCGTCTTTGCTCTCCGGTAACGTTTATTTTCAATAAAAAAAATAAAAAAATCCACACTCCGTCACTGTCCACCACTCCACTCTACCCCCACCTTGCTACCCGCACCAATAACGGGATAAACATCGCGGTGGTAGGCAAGGTGGGGGTAGCGCGGAGATGTGGACAGTGACGGCGTGTGGAATTTTTTTAATTGAAAATAAACATTACCGGAGAGCAAAGTCGCCATAACATTTTTTACTCTAAATATGATCAGGAATTGCTGGTTAAAGTTTGTCGGGTACGTGTCGATACACCCTGTATAGGTAAAACTTCGAGAAACTTCGAAATAAGGATTAAAGAACAATAATTGAAATCTTTAAACAATAACAGTTTCTTGGAGTTTGCCAACCATTTGTTGGAAACTAGTCACACCTTTAACTTCAATAGTGGAATAGAATTAATACATTGTAATGTCAATTCAGTTGGATAAACTAGAAATTTTTGAATATTATTAATAATCAAAAATTGTTTAATGACCCAATATTAAACCTATTCCCTTTGTAAATAGGGAACAATCACACTTTTTTTTTTACAAACTGGAATATTCAAACCATTTTTTTTTACGATAGGAATAGTCTTTCAACAACGTTTTGAAAATTCACATTTCAAATTAGGACAAAAACGCCATCTGACGTCACTGCGCACCTTTTGACGTCACTGCGCACCTCGTGTCAGATGCCAATAGTCGAGTCTAATGTAATCCAGTAATCAATCTTTAGTTGATCATTTGTTTGTCGAAGAAAATGTCTGTAAATAATGTATAGTACCAAAATGTACAAATACAACATCTTCAACACCAAACAATTCTGACTCGGGAGTGCGGTGTGACGTCACAATGTCGCCAGTCAATGATGACTCGTTTTTGATCTTTGAATTTTCACACAATTTTGAAAGTGAATTAATTAATTTTTTTTTTGGGGGGTTTTGAGTACGATATTCGAATTTAGTTAACTTTTTAACATTTATTAAATGCATTGAAAACACTATATTACATACACTGCATGTACCCTATTGTTCCATATTACCCCTCTTCCCCATACCTATTCTCATCTTTCCATTGTTACCATTGTCTATTTGTATTATTTTTCCATTGGCACTATTGTCTATGTCTATTATTAATAATTAGTATTATTAAAACCCTGAAGAAGTGAGCGTTGCTCACGAAACATGTTGGTTTTTATAAACAATAAAAGTGGTAAAAACTAAGTATGTTATTAATTTGAATTAAAATGGTGCCACAAAATAAATTTGCTGTGTTAGAAGAAATAAATAAGTTTGTTACGTAGTCGTAAATATATGTAGTTTTTAAGATAGTTGTAAGTCATAATAGGAGAGTAAATACTTACTCAGTCTTTAAATGTGTATAGTTTTAAGTCACTAATAAGTCTTATTTTTATGTCACTAGTTATAAGTTTTAAGTCACAGTTATCAATCTTAGAGTATAATGTATAAACGAAGTTGTACAGCGCCCTTGAGGTGATTTTCTCACGAAAAGGCGCTATTTAAAATATCCGAACATTACTATTATTATTATTATCACATAGCTTTTATTTAAATGCAAAATCTTGATTGTTGGCACATGTTTTGTTTTCTATCTCCTTAAATATTTGATATTATCACATGGCACATATTTAAGAAAGTGGAAGAAAAAAAGTTTAAAAAAAAACAATTTGACTAATTTTGTCCAAATAATAATATCTTTGGGCAGAATCCTCATTTTAGTGGGGGTTATAGATTGCCCCCCCGACCCTCCCTGCAGTACACCACGGGGTCTATAGGTCCTAAAATTGGGAACTGTTGAAATTACAATTTTTTATACACAGTTTACTTTACGGGATTTATAATGGCAATTTCACAAAAAATAGGGAAAACGTGCATCGTTTTTTAAACTCTGAGGTGCTAGCATAGTCGATCGATAAGGATCGGTAGGATAATTGTCGGTAACTTCTCATCGTTCCCTAGGACAAGGCAGATCGCAAACGTACAAACAACAATTGATATCGAATATATTAAGGACACTTAGTCATTGTGAACTGTCACCTATTCGTTTGCGATCTGCAGTGGTCCTAGGGAACGATGAGAAGTTACCGACAATTATCCTACCGATCGTTATCGAGCGAGTATGCAGCGAGTATGCTGCGAGTATGATGCCTCTGGCATCAAAATCAAACGAGAAGTTTAAGAAGTAGCTGAATATTTTGATCTAGTTGTTAAACATATATATTAAGTCATAATGTTTTGACTCTAAAAGGTGATCTCCCCAGGGCAATACTGAAATGTAAACGGTGAATAAATAAAACAAGCAAACATGTTTAAAGTAATAAATATATTTTATATCACAAAACTAGTTGCAACACGCTAACAGAATTTCTAAATATCTGGTAATATTATCACTTCGCACTAATTTTTTGAAAAATAATAAAGTTTACTGAACCTTTACACAATACCAAAGAAATATTATTTTATAGACAAATAACGGGGTTAAACAACCGATTAACCAAGGTGAGAAAAACATCTTAAACAGTGGCCTAATAACCAACTTGTAGATCCGAGGCAAGCTTCAATCCAGGTCCAATCAAGCGAATAATACGTGAAATGCCACGCAATTCCACTGGCTCTGGCTGCCAATTTAGGAAAAGTTGGGGAATGGCTGGAAACTGTCAGATTAGGTACCAACACTTCAGACATAATTATTAAATATAACCGGTCAGTGGGTGAGTTGACATCGCGTCTGAGTCCCATTATCACTTCACGACACAAGCAACATTTTCCACTAATGCCTAGTTCAAATGAGGACAGAACAATATTGTACTCTCCCAGCTCTGAACCCATTGTCCTAGTGTGAACAGAAGCTTGGAGGACAGGATAATGTCCTAGAGATAGACAGGCAGGCTATCTCCGCGGAACAATGTCTTATCCCCATGACCGCGCCCGGCCGCATGGAGCACAGACAAGACATTAGAACAATAGCCAGTCACTCCACGCATACGTATCTTGGCTATTGGCGCTCGGATCTCGCATTTTGGTTTAAAAATGTCACGACGCCTGGTGACTTCCTAAGCTGGTGACTTCCCAAGCTGTCAACCACGCCACTGTGAATCTTGAAACTTTTGAAATCAATAAATTTATCCATTAACTCTCAAATAAGACAATGAATTGATATACTACTTACTTCATCAATTAACAACAGATTGAACAAATACATTAACTTATAAATAATAATGATTTGCTTCAATCAATTCATCAATTATTGAAGAACACATTGAATCAATAATCAATGAATTGACTCTTCATTCACAATGAGATGAACAAAATAATGTCTCATAAACTAAAATTGCAGATTACCAATGAAAGAAATATGTTTCGCACAAAACAGCTACTTTGTAATATTTTTTAATAATTCAACAACCTTGTGGAATAACACAATACATAAAGCCAAAGAATAAAACATAATATAATTTGGACAAATAATAATATCAATTTCCTTTAATAATACATTTTATCGAAGCGCCTGAGGCCGGGTGGTTTAATCTTTTAGCCGTGATTTAATCAAATTTATCCTAGCCAAAATTTTATTCACATTTTTAACATTTTTTATATAAATACCCAACTGCTCCCAAGGTGGTGACTGAGTAGGTGTGGTGAGTGGGAGAGGTGGTGAGAGGTACCTTTCTTACGAATTCAATTTTTATAACATTTCTTTTGTGATATAATACAAAAATTATATCAAAATAATGTAGATAAAACGAACTTCCTAATAATCACTCAAATCTATGCTTTCCACAATGGATTTATATAAAAAAACAATGAATAAATATAGACTTTGAATATGACAGCGTTCATATTATCAAGCGGCAGCCATTTTGTCCGCCATCTTTGGTGCCCGGCGCGTCATTAGCAATTAATATGAATTATTCGTAGTGGCTAAATGCTATCCAGTAATTCGTAATGTCAAGAACGAGAATGGCCCAAGCGATTCTGACCTTGTTTTTCATACAATTTCTTTATACATAAGGGGCAAAATCGCTTCAAACATTCGGACCCGGCGGGGGGGGGTCTGCGGCCTACAATAGGTTAAATATTTCAGGAAAAACCCTTTTTTGAAAGTCACGCTATCGATGAATTGTTTGTTAGCGCCCGTAAATATGCAATATGAATAAATAGTTTAGTTCGTAATTAACCCTATTTTTTCAAGAAAGGCATACAAATACAACATTGTAGCAGTGACTTAATCCAATATTCTATTTGCACGCCTTTCTTGGATGAACTGAGATTTTTTACGGACAAAACTATTTATTAATATTCATTTTGGGTATTTAAGGACATAAACAAACAAATCATTTTAATATTTTACAGCATAACTTGTAAAAAGAGTTTTGTTCTAAACAGCGAGATTATGGATTATTTTAAGTTTACCCTGAATATTAATTTGGTGAAACCTCAGCTAACAGACGAAACAACTATGCCAAAGTAAAGCAAAGTATCTGCAAATCTGTTTCTATTACAGGAGTAGTAATAGATTTTTTAAAAATAAATTAATGTTTAAACGTGTTATATGCTCAAACTAGAAATGTTAAAAATTTTTCAGAAAGATTTAAAAAATTTTAAGACTAACAAAATTTTATTCATAAAATTTTTTAAGACAAAACCATTATTTTATTATGATTAAAGTAACAGGTTTGCAAAAAACCCTTTGGAATAACAAGGTTCCATCTGTTGCTGTAACGTCATGCAAAAATGAACTCTAAAGTAGCTTACTATAGAACCCATTATCGCATGACGTTACCGCAACAGATGGAATTTTGTTTTTCCAAAGGGTCGATAGGGCTACCTGATATGTCTGAATATACCACTTCTGCCAAATGTATCAAATTTTATAAAAAAATGCTATTAACTATTGAAGGTTTATTATTTTATAAATGTGTGATTAAATTATTTAACATAATATTTAAATGTTATTTAAATGCATTGCATTTGTACGAATGTACAACAAAACATCTTTCTTAGATGAATTGATATTTTCTTCCAATGATACATAGGTTATTATTTTATATTTGTTTAAATAAAACATTTTAAAATAATAATAAATGCTTTCACTTAATTGAGACATTACAACATTAAATAAAAGGAAGGTAAAATGCAAAAAATTCAAACCAAAAGAGAAAATTATTGAAGACAAGATTAGCGAAAATCAATCAAAAATCTGAAATAGATTTGAAAATCTCAAAATCGATTGAGTTTTGCTAATATTGTTTTGAATAATTAAAATATAACAATTTGAAGTTTTACCTATTAAGTTCAAAATAAAAAGAAAATTATTTTCCATCCAAGCAATATAATTAATTTAATAATTTCTGAAATGCATTGCACTATAATTTTTGTTACTTTGCTAAATTCTGAGATTGTATAAGTAATTAAACAAATACAAAAATAAAATATTATCTCAATTGGTACCTATACATGTAATACAGACCTTCTAACAGATTGTACATACTGCCCTTATAAGCAAGAAATAGAAAATTTTAGGATCTTACATTTTCGGTATTGTTGTAATAATATAACCAATCGAGCGCTTTTTGCCACAATATGGCACTATTTCCAAAACCACGCATTGCTTTGTTGCGAAAATATGGCAAATATTCTCTAGATTCTTGAAAATGTATTAAAGTTAACGATTTAATAATATTTTTTTTATAAATCCTACAAATATCTGATAATAGAAAAAAGATAGTGGAAATCATTGGCTATCTTTAATCAGTTTGTATGTCTCAATATTCAAATTCAGAGGTATGATATTTTTAATGTGGGTGAAAAAAATTCCTTTAGCAATCCGAGAAAAAAGTTTTAAATTGCCCTGTCGCTCCAGTGGTTAAATTAAAGAAATCTTTAATAAGAAAAATAGCAAATACATATTTATTGTACTCTCATCACTGAGAAATTGACCATGGTGAAATCAGGAACTACAGTTTTTTTTATTTAAACTGTTAAACACTGACATCAACAATTGCCTTGCGAACATTTGTAAATGAAAATGTGTTGCATATATGGGCAGTAATATTATTTGTAGAACAAATAGAATACAAAAAATGCACTACAGGTTAAAAAACGCTTTATTGCACAAGGACGCAGTATGTACATACAAAAGGTTTGACCAAAAAAAATAGTTAAACTTTGTTGATAAAAAAAATTTATTGCAATATTTTGTAGGAACCTTTTAGCCTTCACCTTGGCCTATATGGGTTTAAAAAAATTGCATTATGTATTTTGTGAGAGCTCATTATTATTATGAAAACATATAACTACTATGTAGAAAAAAAAAAATTGACAATGTATTTATAAAAATATGAAATAACATAGTTTATCTCAAAGAAAAAGGGTGATTAATATGAACTACCTACGTACATTAAATTACTTTCTAATAATGGAGAATAATTAGTTTATTATTTTCCCTTTATCAAAAACAATACACAATAACATGGTAAATTTTGATAATTTTTTTCTATATTTTTTGGGATCTTAGGAAATTATTTAAATATCTACCTAAAATGCATAAGATGCAAAAAAAATTACCTGATGGTAGAAAAAAGATTAATAATTTTATAAAGCTTTTTTTGCATATTCAACTAATGAAGTTATAACTCAGTGATAGTAAATAATATCAATATGTAGTTAAATAATTAAAATAAAATAATTATTATATAATATTTGTTCCTGGATCTTACAAGAAAAATGCATGGGGTCGACAAGATGTGAATGTGTAACCTTAATTACTGACAATTCTAATCCACCACATATTTTTTTCTGAAGGAATTGAATAAAAAAATATTACTTCATAAAGATGATTATTGCCTAAATTTATTTGATGATAGTATTTTAAAAATGATTTGAATTATTTGTTTTATTGATTTGTATTATTATCCCTTTCATTTCCTAATTGTTAAATGAAAGCTTACCCACAATGGACATAAATTAAAAATACATAAATAAATTATTAAAAACATTATTATACACTTTATATTTGCATACTTTCTACTAAAACAATGGAATTTAATGAAATATCTAAATACAACTACAAAATAATTCAGTCCTTTAGAACAATGATTAATTTACACGATTTATTTCACTATAATTGTTTATGAAAACAGAGTCCTTCTTGTAACTTTAACACAAAACATGAATACAATTGAATTACTTACACGTCCCGAACCCTCCGTACCCATAGAACACTATTTACACTCGAAACTGACAGCTTGACAGTTTGTGAGATTGACAGTTTGATCACGCCACTTGAATATTATTTGATCTCAATTTGTCACTAATAAAGTCAAATAAATTATTGTAATAAATATTTACAAATTTTATTATGGTCCATATTTTCACCACTGAGGTTAAGAGAGAAGTGACCATAGATATATTCACTCTCTCGCTTTTTCTTAATCTCTGATCGCACATCATATTATTTATGAAATATAATTTACAATCAAAATCTCATTCTAATTTCAGTAATTTCACAAATAATCAAAACACTTGTGAGTTTAATCTTTTTATAGATTGGCTGAAAAATTGACGAGATAGAAACTTCCATTTAGTCGATCTTCATTTTGTTGTAAATTTTATTCATAATTATTACGAGGGAACAAAATAAGTAGGAAGAAGATTTGAATAGAAATCCGTCAGAGAATTCACACTTAACATGAAAAGATGTAGACATTTTCCTATCTATGTTAAGAGCACAAAGGAAAAATCTAAACAAATCGTCGGTGAGGCTCTGCAAATTTACCATGCATAACTCCACGTTGCGTAGTTGAAGCGTTTCACATCTCAACGGTAATATGTAGTAGTTTGGCAACGGATAATGCACCTTAGTGCGCATTTCTGTAGAATGGGTTTCCCTTGATGGGCAGGGGATGCGCCTCGGTGTTGAACACCCACTCGTCCAGTGAGATCAGCGAATCGTCAGAGAACAACAAGTAGAGGTACTGAAACAAATTATAATAAAATTAGTACCTAATTAAACCTATTATGATATTACTGAAAATAGAAAGATTATGCTATAATATCACTTTTTCCACTCCATTCATAGTAATGCCCTTGACTGCAAGTTGTTGTATAGCATTATACCTGGAATTCATAAATATTGCTGTGTATTGTGATATTGGTATTCTCTAGATAAGATACTTTGATAATTTAAACCAGCTGGTAAACAAGTACAAATTTAATAAGGTAATGATGAAATAATTTAGTTGCCACTTGATAAATTTAAATAAATTATAAGTGATTACTTTTAATGTTTCAGCTAGGAAGAAGCTCTGCTGGACGTCATCTTTAGGCGAATCCAATAAGTACACATTCCTAATTCCCGTGTAGCCGCCATCCACACGGCAATGCTTCTCAATGGCCTAAAAATAAATAAAAATTATTGTTATTTTTATTATGATTCAATTTAATATTACACTAAAAAGTTTTAAAGTTTTGAAAAGCACATAAAATGGTAATAACGGATATCTTATCCTTAAGGATACGCCGGCATACAGCGGGTACAAATCTTGCGTATCCGACAGGCAATACCGGCACATCAACGATTAATTGTTATTTACCTGAATGAAACGAAAGTGTTCACAACTCCTAAAATTAATTGCGTTTTCCACTACCAACGGCTGCATGTGGCGGTGTTCTTTTAATATTCCAGCTAGCTCCCTCTGTGTGTGTTTCAATCTACAATAAGTAGTTGTGTCCAGTTGTAGTTGTAATTGTCTAGTTTGTTTGGAGTTTTTGCATGGTTTATTATTTATTTATTTAGATAATTTGTACATTTATTTATAACAATTACAGGCAATATAGCCTAAGACGTTATAATTGTACCATTTATGCAGTGTATTTGCAATGCCAAAAATCTCACAAATGCGCTATATGACACAAAAAATAAATCTTTTTTTTTATCCACCGCATTCAAAAAGCACGTAGCTCTCCCCACAGGTGAGTTTATAAATAAATTAGTGTGGCTTGCTCTACTATATAGAAGATTGTAATGACGTCCTCGAGAGTGAGACTCTGGTACAAAAAAATTAGCACTTTGAACTGTCTCATTCGATGTGTGACGAAAATTGGAGAAATAGCGCATAAATAAGATAACATAATGACAAACCTGCAGCGCTTCCCAGCCCCACTCTCTGTACTTCTGGTCCTTGGTGAGTCTCCACAAGATGAAGTAGCTCTCGATGGTTTCTGGTCGAAGGATATAATATTTCTCGTTGCTCTTCAGCGCCTTGGCTTCAACGGCATCGCTAAACCTGAAGAATTACGAAGAGGTTTTAATAAAAGTATTTTTTAATAACTATCATAATCCATTCTTGCTGGTTGAAGGCCTTCCTAGTTTAGTGAGCATGGAAATAAAATTAAACGCATTAATTCTTAAAAATAACTCATAAGAACCAACTATTTTAAATTGTTTATAAAATTTTTAGAAGGTTAAAAAATCTTTTAATTCTATTTTTCATAAAAAACTATTTTAAAATAAATTTTGTGAAAAAATAGAAAGCATCTTGAAAATAAGATGAGTAGATACTTTCCAATGTAATTAAATAAAACAGAACAATTTTTTTTCTTTAAAGAAAGACGAATATTTGAAAAAAAAAACTGCCATCATTATAAGCGGAAGATGTTGCTTATGCAATGATGGAGGACTTAGCTACTTAGAACCCACTATGACGGGGTGGGAACCAGACACATTTGTAAACTCAGCCGCTAACCCTGTCTGTCAAACACAGTGATAAAATAACAGGTTAGGTATATTAGTTTTTATGTGAATACCGCACAAGAGTTCCAACTGCTCCCAACCGCCCGGAACCAGTGAGACTATGGCCTCCCCAGGTGTGCTTTGTTGCCAGGCTGAAGGTAGTGGGGAGAGGAAGGAGATGGGGGAGAGGAAGTTGGGAAAGTACCTAGCTTATCAGATCTGGTTAAAAAACGCGGCTAAAGCCATTGCATTCAAGCAACGTTTCAATTCGGAATGGTGGTCTTACACTAGGGATACTGAAAATATTTTCCACTTTGAAACATCGACCCTTTGAAATAACAAGGTTCCATCTGTTGCGGAAACGTCACGCTGTTATGGGATCTATGGTAAGCTACCTTAGAGTTCATTATCGCATGACGTTAAAGCAACAGATGGAACCTTGTTATTCCAAAGGGTCGACATGCGGAAAAAATACTATACATTATTTTTAATGAAAAAATTGTGAAATAACATAAATCAATCACATAAAATTTATTAGCACACGCCAAGGTTTCAACCCGAGACCTCTTAGTATTTGAGAATCTTACCCTCGACCACAGAGGCCGTCAAAGGTTAGGCTTCATTTGTTGTTTGATCTTTTTCTTCACATTTAGCGCCTCCGCCACTGAGGCAACCGAAAACAAACTAAAACTGGCTGGTTTCTATGTCTTGATTGGTCAAAAAGCTTGTTTAACCATAGATGAAGAACAATCACCTGACAGCTGGCAACTAGCAATGGCCGACCACCGCAACCAGCAGTGCCAGTTGCGAGTTACCATGAAGTTACCGCTTGCGTTACCATTGACAACGGGGTTTTGTGTGATTGTGAAGTGTGCGGGCCATCACATTGTCATACAAAGACAGTTGGCAGTTGAGAGTTTTCAGTTGCCTCAGTGGGCGGAAGCGCTAATACATCAGTTCAAATTTCTAAAACGACAATTAAAATATTGTATTATGGGTAATCACTTTATCGCTTGTCCGAATATTTGACACATCAGCTCCAATTTCTAAAAGGAGATGAATGAGGAGCAATTTCTAAAAGGAGGCGGTTTTTCAATAAAATATCATGGCACCACACATAAATACGCTTCAGTGTTAACTTTTTTTAATAATGTTGCACCACAAAGTGAAAAATATTGTTAATAATTAGTTACCTAAAGGCCTCAGGACCCAGTTTAGTAGCAGAGCGGTCATAACTTTCATGGCAAGTATTGGTCAATCCCCGAGCCAACTCCATGTACTTGTCCGAAAGGGAGGTCTTCAATGTTTTGGACCCAAGTGCAAACAGTCCACCTGAAAAATATAACCAAAACTGTTATTTTGCAACGTTATTATTTTTAAAACATTATTTTGCTCAAAGACGTTATAATACAATATATAAACTCGCCATTGTCTCACAAACTCAAGATAAAAATGTAGCAAGTAAGAAACAATCTTGTTTTTTCAATTCAATTCTTAATTCAAAAGTTATTCATGTATGATAAAGTGATAAAGATAGACATTCAAAGAATGTGCGTGTATGAATGACATAGATGTAGGAACAGGCGACGTTTTCATGAAGCACCGAATACTACATTCTACATCACGGGTATGACTGAGATACGCTTATTCGCTAACACTAAGACGAAAACAGAACCCTGTATGAGATGACCTATGACCTAGGTTGTCCTTATATTTAATTGTTGTTAGGTTTGCTATCTCACTTTTTCTAATGGCTCTACAAATCTTCGGGAAACAATTGAAATAATTTGCATTTTTCATTTTTGAAATGTTGTTCCTTGACTTTTACTAGTGTTTGCCAATTTTGCCATGTAATTTTCTCATCACACACGAGGGCATTCTGGCGCTGTTTTAATGCAAATTACTTACTGGTAGGACGCGACCTTACTCAATATGTAACAGTTTATTACTAAAACTACGAAATCGAGTACAATGCAATTGCCTTGTTTTTGGCTAACCACTTTGAGATTTCTACCACGTGTCTATATATTATATTATAACGTCATTGATTTTGCTAAATCATATTATAAAGAAAACATTTGATAAGCATGTAGCCAAGGGTTGTTAGAATAAAATTGAAACATTTTTACGATGGCAACTATACGCTGGCAACATTGAGACAATGTGAATTCAGACTGGTCACTTATCATCAGCGCGTTTTTTCTATAACACTATCTTTGGCTGCAGTGCCTCACTACCGCGTTTAACTTCAAATAATAAATTAATTTTGTAATGTGTTTTAGTTATCTCCAAGTGAACCATTTCATTTATTACGTAACCTTCCATCTCACTAAAGGAAACCACGTTTTACACATTTTACATACCGACCCTTTGGAATAACAAGGTTCCATTTAATGCTTTAACTTCATGCGATAATGAACTCTAAGGTAGGTTACCATAGATCCCATAAACGCCTGACGTTTCCGTAACAGATGGAACCTTGTTATTCCAAAGGGTCGATACGGTAAATTATTTTGGTCTCTCAAGAATTAATGTAACTCTTGTGTGCAATGAAGGAATCTCATAAATAAAAAAAAATATGAGTTGTGTTTCTGATAGCTTTAGCTAATTATATTTTTGAAAAATGCAAACAAATTAATAAATACAAAAACCATCATTACTGTAACTCTATGCATTTCGTATTTTCGGAAATACATATATTTCAGAACTCTTTCCTCCCTATCTAAAGCGTATAAAAATCGGCAGTTTTCGTTTTACAAATGATAAAAATGACTTTGTGCACTATTTTTTCATCGAGACATAATCTTCTTTCGAATGAAAGTAGGAATAATAGAAGTAGCATTAACCTGTCCTGTGCCATAAACGCAGCGGCCCGCGCAGTACTAATTTTGATTTTTTTTTTTAAATGCGATTTTAACCCTTATGTATAAAGAAACTGTATGAAGAACAAAGTCAGAATCGATTGCGCCAATATCTTTCTTGACGTAACAGTTAATTTTATAAATCTAGCCCCTCTGAATATTTTTTTAAGTAATTATCTATGACATTCTGCTGTCATACTTTTTTCCCGCTTTACCAGCTGTCAACTTTTTAAAGAAGTATAAATGTAATTAATTCTTCGAAAACACCTTTGAATTGTTGGTTTTCATGTAGGATGCATATTCAGGATTGTGTAGAAACAATAAAATCAGTTCAAATTAGTATAAATTTTTTTTTTTTGATATTTGTTTGCCGAAAGGGTTAATTTTTATTTTTTCGCTAAAGTTAGGATATTCTGGGAAAATTTGTAACGATATTATCATGTAATATATATATGAATAATAAGATACATTATCTGATAAACAGAAAACAATTGCAAAAAAAATTAGACAAAAAGTCAGGAAGGTAATTTTTGCGCGGTTTTTCCAAATACGTCTGGCACGTGACAGGTTAAGAATAGTAGAAGTAGTATTAAAAACAAAAAAAATATACCAAAACATTTCAAATAACTAGGCATTTGTTATCAATAATAAAATATGATCTACCACTATCAGTTTTAGATTAGGGGGTTTTTAAAGAATTAACAACCGTTAATGAGGACTTAAGATAGGGGAATCCATTAAACGGATTACTCCTTTCAAAATAAGGTAGCTGCCACTCATTAAATTCATACCTGAGAAGCACGATAAATGGTCCATCTTGTCCTCCAGAATCCGGTCGTACTTCAAGTCCGCCACGTAGGTCAGTCCACTGTTGGACACGCGGATCATGTTGTCAATGATGGCCCTCATGGCGTCGTCAAACATCTGGCGCGACTCAAAATCGTCTTTGTTCTGCAGCCAGGTCTTCAGGAGGTATTCGTAGTATGAGTCTCCTAAGCCTCCCAGAGACATGTGATCTAAAGATGAGAATGATAGATTAATACACACACTAAGATGAATCTTTGGAGCCGTACAAGAAAATAGTGCCTGGCAAACTAGAAAAAAACATGAGCTAAAATAATGAATGTCACCTCCACGCAGCATATTTTTTCATTTCATCTCGCCGACTAGTAATACTTTTTAAAACCGTAATTAAACATACTCGTATATGATCCTTCCATGTGTAAATCTTGCTCAAATAACAAATCCATATCTAAACAAATCTTAACTTGTTGAAGGCCAGCATACAAAAAAATTATTTTTTCAATACGACGTAAAATATTTGACAGTTCTCACCTTTCTTACGAATTCAATTTTTATAACATTTCTTTTGTGATATATTACAAAAATTACATCAAAATAATGCAGATAAAACGAACTTCCTAATAATCACTCAAATCTATGCTTCCCACAATGGATTTATTTAAAAAACAATGAATAAATATAGACTTCGAATGTGATAGCTATCATATTATCAAGCGGAAGCCATTTTGTCCGCCATCTTTTGTGCCCGGCGTGCCTTTAGCAATTAATATGTGGCTTAATATAACTCACGCTGCCCCCATTTCCCTGTCTTGGGATTGATATAGTTAGGATACAGGCCGCGGGGTTTCTCCATATCTCGCAGGACTCGGCGTACTCGCTCCACCTTCTCCCGGTAGATGGGGTTGCCAGTTACATCGCTGAGGTACGCAAACTCCAGGTGCAGCGTCCCGATCTCAGACAGAATACTGCTGCCGCCACTCGCCCAGCCGTAGTTTTTGCTGATCTGAAACATCAACAAATACATAATAAATAAACATGACACGGATGGATTTTGAAGTTTAATATTGAAAAAATATTAATGTTCAGGGGAGGTCAAGCACAAACTAGGTAACAGCTCAACATCGAAAGAAACCCACTGAGGGAGCTAGCGGGACCTATGACAGGACATTGTTTCACCTCAGGAGACATGCAAGATGGATGGATTTTTAAATATCGCACATCCTATAGAAAAGTGTCGTAAGTCTAAATTTACTGCTTTAAGTCTGTTTTTCTGAAAAGTAAAGTCAGTGTGATAATCTATACTCCACGAAAACCGTATTTACTTTAGATCACTTCATCTCCGCAAGATGTATCTAGGATATATTCGACGGGACTGCTTATTCATCAATCATTCATTTCTTTTCGTTCTCATGTAAATTTGGCTTTTTTGACTAGCGACACTTTTCTTTTCTACGGGATGTGTGATAAATTTGCTATATTGTGGAAAGGTTTATTACACCCACCACTCTGTTTTGCAAAAATAAGGAGCATTTATTATTATTTTAATAATTTATATTGAAGGCTGTGGTCTCTTACCCCGGTACTGGGATTGATGAGTGAATGTGGGATTCCCGTGGGCGTGGAGAAAGCTGGCAGCAACTTCTCGGCAACATGCTGAGCTTTGTCTCTGAACAGAGTGTCTCCGGTGAGGGCGAAGCAGGTGAGGAGGCCACCGATGAACCTGATTGTAGTCTCAAAGACAGATAGATCGCTGACCTGAAAACACAGATAAACAAATTGGTCAAGTCCATACAACAATTTTTTTTTTTTTTTTAAAGAAAGACAAACATTTCCCGGGTTACGAATAACCCAACAACATTTGAAAATCTCCTACTACCACCACACTAAGCGGAAGATATTGCTTGTGTTGTGATGGAGGACTTAGCCAGCCGAGGGATCGAACACGGAACGCCTGGGTGGGAGCCAAACGCGATGCCCACACAACCACTGACCGGTTTTAAATATCAAAATTTAATAAACATTCAATTTAGGTCTGACTTATGGTATCAATTAAATGTCGACAAGAGAAGTCACAAGACAAGTAGTATAAGATTTCTTATGCTAAATACTTTGCTCCACTTTTTTATTTATTTATTTATTAATTGAAAATACTAATAAGATAAAAAATATTGTGTGATTTTTTTCATTTTGTTATTACAACAGATTAGAAAATAAAAATAATTTTCAGATTTTATCGTTTGTCCGAATTCTTCAAACAATTATTTCCAATTTTGAAAGCAAAATTAAGCTAATGGGAACGGCAGCACAGCCCTTTTCATAAAAACATAATTTTGGATTTGAGGCCAAAATACATAGAAAAATTTAAAAATATTTTTTTTTATCGAAAGGTATAGCAAATATCTAGGTACGAATGTGTGCTATATTTATTTGTATTTTAAATGATAAAATATAGATAATTAAAGATATCAATTTTTCATTTTGGAGGCAACTTTATTTGTGAGAATGATAAGTATTTTTTTTTTTTAGTTAGGCGTTGTTTATACAAATTTGTAGTACATAATTTAAAATTTCTATCCAAAGAATTTTTTTTATGATGTTTATTTATTTATTTTTCTACTATATTAACTTGGTACTTACAATAGGTAGGGGGTGACGCAACCG
This sequence comes from Limnephilus auricula, assembly GCA_951813805.1. Classification (NCBI taxonomy): domain Eukaryota; kingdom Metazoa; phylum Arthropoda; class Insecta; order Trichoptera; family Limnephilidae; genus Limnephilus; species Limnephilus auricula. Next base: position 38,456,661 of record OX638389.1, on the reverse strand, counting down.
AAATGAGTATTTTTGATGATTAAATAACTTACAATAGTATCCATGTTCAGGTTCTCCGCAATCCAATCCCTGCCCTCCTTGAACTCCTTGTCCATACCCATGATGTATAGGGTATCCAGCCCGTCCAGGATGGTGGCTCCGAGGTTGGAGGAGCCGAAGATGCTGGAGGTGTGGCCCCTCTTGGAGATGGGCCGGAGCTCGTTCTTGCCCCACGCGTACAGCTTGTAGTTGTCCCAGGCGTGCTTCATCATCTGGAAACAACAACAATAACATTTAATAACAATAACAACTAATAATAGCACTAACAACAATGCTAATTTGGTTCGCTAGCTATCTCGTACAGTTGAACCATATGTGGGAAGTAGTTGGAGCATAATTCACACTTGGCGTGTGCGACGAGTGGAAGCTCCATTGCGAACGGCTGCCACGCTGAGACTAGGCATCTCAGGGTGAGCAGCGTGGTGAGGATTTGACGTAGGGGAATAAGACTACATGCCAGTGTTGCCGGATCGCGCGTAAAATCGTTCCTCGCGACTGCAGCATCTTGGAGACCTTATTTTACGGACACCCCTCATATCAAGATTGACATGGGGACACACAGACCGGGCAGCGTTTCTTTGATTTTTATCTACAGTTTTATTCAAAAATTGATGAATTTTGCACACTTGACCTTTAACAAGAGGAAGGTTACTGTCTAAGTCTGATTTCGGCAAACCCTGTGTAAAGGCCGGGCAACACCGGGGACTTAAGTTAGTTATAATATAAACAAGGGAGATAGCTCGGGCGCTTTGATAGTCCGTGCAATTTTGTCGTAGCTTGTACCTAGATTGCGTGTAATTGGCAATACTTTCTCGGTAGTATTGATGTGTTCAACTGCACGAAATATAGTTTATAAACAAATGGAGATATTTCCATGACATATTTCCATTTGTTTATATTATCCATCGAGAATGTAGTACTACCGTCGAGGTAGAAAAAAGACTTACCAAATGTCAAGATTGAGAAATTTATTTATTTTATCACATTATTTGTGTAATATACATAATTTATTTAGATTGCTAAATAGTTTCAATTTATACAAATTTTCCATCTCGGAGGAAGACTTACTCCAAGGCAATGGATAAAATCTAGATTCAAGAAACAAAAAATCTCAATGCAATAACAAATGACCTCTAAATAGAAATAATAAACAATTTCAGCACAAAAACTTTACACACAAATTCATCATTAATTAATAAATCGCTAGAAAGAAATATGTACATCTGATTTATTTTTTTATTTTTTATTTATTTAATACATGTTACATAATTGTGACATTTACATAAAGTTGATATATTAAATCACCATACTAGGCGGCTGCCTGTATCATGGTGACCAATATAGTATAGTTACATTGTATGAAATATGAAGTCTAGTGTAAACATGGAATTAGTATAAATCATGTTAAATATTGGAAAAATTATAATAAAAAGTAGAAAATAGAAAGGAGAAAAAAAGTACATTAGATTATATAAACAGGCTTCTAATTCTATCACATTCACTCATCAAAAAGTCTCCAAGCGTCTTCCTGAAAGTGTGATATTTGGTTATTGTCTTTATTTCAATTGTTAAGTTATTGAAGATTTTTGGAGCAAGAAAGTTAAACTGTGACTGGGCCATTGAGGTTTTTGTTACTGGAATTATATAGTTGCATTGGTTGGAATATCTTGTATTATATTTTGATTCAAAAACATATTTTTTAATAAATTTAAATTTAAAATAGCAAGAAATGAATTTTACATATAGGGATTGTATATTAAGTATTTTAAAGTCTTTAAATAAGTCCTTTGTGGGATGAATGTAATGTACTTTGTAGATAGTCCGTATTATCAATTTTTGAGCCTTTACTAATGGATCTAATATAGTTTTAGAACTTTAGAATTAAGTTTTATAGCAATATGTTAAAAAATTTGTGCACTTATTAATAATAAAATAACACATGATGCGCCTAATTATTGAATACAATAATAAAATAAACAATACATTGCTCATAATTCGTAACCACAATAAAGAAATTATGTATGCATCATTACGTATGATAAAGATATAAGATGGTTCCATAAATAGGACAACCGGTTGCTGACCGCATACAAGTAGCATAGATTATGGTAAATAATAAACATTAATAATTTACTAACTATAGTTAGATTGGAAACGCATCTGACGAAGGGAACTACAGTTATTATTATTAATACTACAATATCAATAACAAAACAGATCTGCGGTCTGTAGCAATAATTTCAACCTCAAGAATGGACAGAGTTGGTTGAAAACACGATGAAAATAATTTGTCGTACCACGAGGATAACATTTTCGCAATTCAATTTCCTTATTACTTATTACTTTTAGAAAGATCAAATTGAGGAAGTTTTACTATTTAATTTAAACCGTAAAGAAAAATAAAACTTATACATAAAGAATAATGACACACTTTTTTTACTATATCTAGGGGGTTTGATATATATATATATATATGATGAATACTTAGAGCAAGTTGATGAGTTTGTGTATTTGGAAAGTATGTTTACGAGAGATGGGAAGGCTGATAGGGATATTGAAAGAAGGGTAAATGCAGGTAACTCCATTAATGGTGGACTGAATGCTGTTGGCGCCAACAAAAAGCTGTCCAAAGAAGCGAAGATAGCAGTTCACAATGGAGTGCTGGTACCTACCCTGATGTATGGCAGTGAAGCATGGAACTGGCAGAGAAAGGATGAAAGTAGACTGAATGCTGTAGAAATGAGATCCCTGAGGCGTATGTGTGGAAAACCATGTATGATCGTGTGAAGAATGTGGAGATCCGAAAAGAATGCAAGGCCGATGTGAGCGCCATAAGTAAGATTAAAAAAAGGACGCTTAGATGGTTTGGACATATAGAGCGAATGAATGAAGAAAGGAGTGTCAAGAGAATATATGATGCTAATGTGAATGGTAGAAGAAGTCGAGGACGCCCGAGGAAGACATGGCACGATCAAGTGAATCAGATACTTGAGTCGGGCCACGTCAAGAGTCAGAATAATAGAAGAGCATGTATGATAAGATGTATGAATGTGAATGAGGCGAGGAGTGTATGCCAAGACCGAGTTGTTTGGCGGTCCGTCCTCTCTGCCTACCCCTGCGGGGAAACGGCGTGATGGTTAGTTAGTTCTCTCAATAGTTTATTCATAGTACAACGAATATTATTAAAAATAAAAATAAAATACTCGCAGTGGTTAGAAAACTCGGCAAACTTATCCAATATATAGCCACTATTTATAGGTTCGAGTACTGAATTATAAACTCCAACTTAATAAATAAATAAACCGTAAATCTAAAATATTCGTAATTAGTGTAGATAAGCTATTGGGAGGATGGTGAGAAACCCCCTAATATTGTTTTAGTTCAAATCTCCAATCTAGGGCTGCTTATACAGTATACATATTATGACAAATTTACCCCGAGAATCGCATGTGTACACTGTACAGTGTACAATGTGTACATGCAACATAATATTAAACCAGCCGTTTACGCAAGAAATATTATCGGTATTTTTGAGGAACACTAAAGATAAGGGCCATAAATTTAATCATTCCGGCATATACAAACTAACATGTATTGACTGTTCCTCATTTTTTATCGAGAAAACAACTCGTAATTTCGACATTAGAATCAAAGAACATTTAAGCTGTCTTAATAATAATAATTTTTCCGATTTCGCTAATTGCAAAAAACCATAGTTTTAAAAAGAAAAAAAACCAGAGGGAAAAATATTCTTCATATTAATAATAAAGGTAAACGCTTAGATAACTTAGAAACCTTAGAAATTAAGAAATCCCTTGACAATTAGTATTATCCGTGGCTCCGGAGAATGAGGACAGTTGGTACTCTTGTGCGGTATTCACATATCTAAGGAGACTCCATCATGGGCTGGTAGTGCTGTATGACACTCTATGCAGAAAAACAAAGTTAACTGAAGTAAGTAACGGTATGCGCAGTCCAAGCCGGACTTTTCCGGCTCTCGGTTCATTTTGTTTACTTAGCGGCCCATGGGAGTCGCTTTAAAGTCAGAACTATTTTTCGATGATTCTGTGACGTTATGATATCCCATAAATATCTTTTTTACCTCTGCCACGTATTTTGAATTTCATATTGTCAATCTTCTACAACATTAATAATTATTCATTACAATAAATTATTATTGTTAAATGCATGCAATAATCGCATGACCAACATTATTATTTAGTACCATTGTTAAATATAATGAGAAAACGAAGACCATCCACAGACACTTGGACGAAAGTGTAGAGACCGTAAATCGCAAAAGCTGTCAATGCTATATTACCGGTGCTATTTCACCGGGGTGACACTAAGGCCCATCGAACATGGAGATACTTACAAACTGCGTGACTGTAACCCAACCAAAATTAGCCTACAGATATATACTCTTTATTGCTGGTTTTGGTACACGGTGCTACCCGAAATATACTGAACTTGGTCATTTCTTCACGTGCAGCCGCAGAGTTAATAGGATGTATTTTATAAATTAATTGTTACCACAAGAGATAGGTAGTTAATCTGTATTATATTTTATTTATTTTTAAAAGAAAGACAAACATTCCCGGGTTACGAATAACCGAACAACATTTGAAAATCTCCGACTACCACCACACTAAGCGGAAGATGTTGCTTGTGTTGTGACGGAGGACTTAGCCAGCCGAGGAATCGAACACGGAACGCCTGGGTGGGACCCAAACGCGACGCCCACTCAACCATTGACCGGTCTATTATATTGGAATTATCAATGGTGGGTATATAAGTGCTTAATTTCAGTATCCACCCATTAACTCATGATATAATATTCGCTGCACGCTTCGTTCAACAAGTAGCATGCCGGACATTATAATAATATAAATGGTATAATTAGTATAGTTCGACGAGCTTTATGTAATATACAGTGAGTGTATGTATAATAATATGCAAGGCAATATCTGCGTAGTCTAACCGCAATTATTAGACATCATGTGCATGCAAATATGCACTATCTAGCCAAAGTATGCACTAACGAAATCAAAATATGAACTAGAGAAAAATTTGGTTCCTCAAAAATTAGATGAAAACCAATCATTTCTAATTTTAACATATCATATTTTGAAGAATGAAATATGCATTAATGACGAATAAAGGTTCAAATGTGCACTAACGACCAAAATTATCAATTAATAACTCAAATCAAAAAGACTCAAAATATGTAATAACATCATGTGCATGCAAATATGCACTATCTAGCCAGAGTATGCACTAACGAAATCAAAATATGAACTAGAGAAAAAATCGGTTCCTAAGAAATGACACGAAAGTCAATCATTTCTAATTTTAACATATCATATTTTGAAGAATGAAATATGCATTAATAACGAAAAAAAGGTTCAAATGTGCACTAACGACCAAAATTATTAATTAATAACTCAAATCAAAAAGACTCAAAATATGTAATAACGATGCGATACAATACTATACGATAGGATTGTACCACCCCAACTAGGAGAAATCCTGAGACCGGTACAACAGGGGCATAATAACGACAAAAAGACTAACGGCCGTTATTCCCAACTCTTCGAAGGATCAATCTGATCCTCCGATCAGCTGTTTTGTTGTTTGTTGAAGAGTTGCGTTAGGAAGAGCGTGTTTTTGAGGAGTGTTGAACCACTATTGCGGCTCAACAGTTGATCAGTAGGATTGGGAACAACGGCTGTTAAATACCTATGCGATGTAATGCAAATGCTTAGAGATAATCCAATGTCTAGTGATTATACTATAGCGTATAAAAAGCTATACATAGGATATATCTATTTCCAAACTCGACTTTTCGTACATTTTTTTAAGCTTGTGGTCGGTGGTGGGCCTTTACAGGGTTACAGATTATAATTTGTACCTAATTATATACAGTTGATATTTGTAACATGAGAACGGGTCGTTTCTACAAGTCGTTCTTGAGTTCAACAGTTCGGCTGTGGAATGATTTGCCAGCTTCTGTGTTTCCTCCCCCCTACAACATGGACCTCTGCAAGACTCTAACTAACTAACTAACCATCACGCCGTTTCCCCGCAGGGGTAGGCAGAGAGGACGGACCGCCAAACAACTCGGTCTTGGCACACACTCTTTGCCTCAAGACCCAGTTTCACTTTTTCCATTATTTTTTTTAAAGTTTGTGGTTAATGATGGGCGTTGATTTTGGGCGACAGATTGTAATTTGTACCTAATTATATACAGTTGATATTGCGCGCCCAACATATATACACGGTTAATATTTGTCACATGAGAACGGGTCGTTTCTACTAGTCGTTCTTGAGTTGAACAGCTCGGCTGTGGAACGATTTGCCGGCCTCTGTTATTCCTCCTTCCTACAACATGGGTCTCTTCAAGACCCAGTTACACTCCTTCCTTTCCTCAAAAAGACCCTTCAGAAAGCATGACAAAGATGACTGATTTGTGATGATGACTGACAATGATTTCCCTGAGGAAAATTACGCAACCCATTACTCCGTTGAGAGCCGTTTAGAGCCATCATAGCTACATTTTTCAAACCCTATTTAATAGCGACGAAATTATTCTAAAATTGTAAATTTAACAATGTTATAAAAATCACGAATAGCGTTAGATTTGAAATATTCCATTGCATTATTACAACTTCACCGAATCACGATAGGCTTGACATTGAATTTGAAACAATTGAAAATAAACAATAGTTTAGAATGAAGTGTTCATTGTTTATGATAATATAAATTGTCATTAGATACGTCACGAACCAAACATCGGCAAACGCACGAAATATCATACATCGGATATTCAATAAAAAATCATTTCGTATTCAATAGAATAAAAATTAAACTCAAATAAATATTTAGCAGGAAATGTATTAACATTGAGCATTATGAATTTAAAGTTACAAATTCATTAATTTTATTGTTTTAAACAAGCCATGGCACCAATTAAAATGACAAAAGTAGCTGAGTGGTTAAAAGCGCCGGGTTCCCAACCAGATGTTGCAGGTTCAATACTCTGAGCAAAGTCCATCATTATTGCTCAAGCAACATTTTCAGCTTTGAATGAAAATTTAACAATATTTTCCCCACTGAGAAAGCAGGAGGAATTCGTGTATTGCCAGGTCTGATAGTCATGGCCATCATCTAAAAAAGTAGGTAGCCGCAACACGGCATAATACCACAAAAATAAACCACTGTAAAGAAAAAACAAGTTCACATTTTTTATTTAATTTTTAGCTTCAATGACAAAAAATAATAATGGATTTTCTGTAACGATCAGTGAACCTCCTGAAACCAATCACGGACTTACTTGAATGTTTTCGTTAAATTTTAATTGGTAATGCAACACATCTTGGCTTTTAAAATATTCGAGGATTTTTTTGTCTTTTTATAAGCACAGAAAACAAAATTAAGTATAATGCTTAATAAAACTGCTTTAAAGTGCAAACTCTCCTTCTTACGAACCTCTTTACGGTTATGGTTACATTGAATAATGTGGCAAATTAAGTTTATTAGAAAATGATCGGAAAACATTTTAATATCTGTGCCTGAACTTAGTGTTTTAAAAGAGAATACCAGAAATTAGTCCTTTTTAAATCAAATTCTAGACTTATTGACTTTTTTTACAAAAAACATAAATTGATTTTGAAAGATTGTTATTTTATCTGGTAGACGCAGTTTTAAAATTTTGAAAAACTAAGTGTATTTATAATATACTAAGGTTATACCGTTGGTCGTTGGCAAATTTGTTCAATTTTCAAACGATAGATTCCATTAAACAACAGAAATTTCCAATCATATAATCATACAACAAAATAAATCATTATATAATCTAGTCAACACAGTTTACAAGATTTAAATTTTAGACAAATTAAAATCATTAAAAAATAAATCCTAGAACGTGTTTTGTTACAAAAATACCTCAGTTTATCTATTTATTTAAGGTCTTACAAAGTAAAATATTTCACAATAAAATTATAAATTTGTTTTAGACCACTTTAATTTTAATTACACTCTACCGGTTTCGGAAGAACCCTTCCTTCGTCAGGAGAATATTAAAAATTATGGCGAGCCACAAAGTTAATGCTTATTACGAACATGTAAAATATTTCAGTTTTTTTTTACAAACTTATTTTGTTTAGACATTATTGAAAAATTATAAATTATTTTGATCAAAAATTAAATATATAATTTTCATTCATTTACCATCTCCCGTTTGATAATTTTTATGGCAGTTCGAGACATAAATTCTCGCGACTCATTAGCCGCTGAGATGCGGCCGTGCGAGGTCCTGTGTTCGCGTTGCTCTTAATAACAAAATTTTGCATTAATTTTAAAACTAATACCGTTTAGCTTCATGGTTGTAAAAACATCCGCGCGCAGCGCTGTTAACAAAAGCGGAATAATGGATATTATTACCTCTTAACAAAATAAAATAAAACACGGTTTTTGGCGATGTTTTTTTTTTGCACAAATCAAAACAGGCAGCCGAAGTTAGGCGGGAATTTCAACCTTATCACAATCTACATAAGGAGTTATTGTTAGAACCCGAATATTACACGACGTGGTGCATCGTCTTAACCGAAAAAATAACATAATTATTACCTCTTTGACTTTATTCCTCCTTTCTAAATTTTCATCTGAGATCAGCTCCACTTTGTCCTCTTGTGTAAGATCAAACTTAATCACGGGTGTAGCCGGGGTCACTTTAACAGGGTATAACGCATCCTCCGCAGTTACCTGGGGGAACGTATCCTCTCTTTTCTGTATCAATCTGTTGTATGGGTCTCCAAATCTCCTTCCGTTGATCGAAGACGATCCATCTACGTATTTATCGGAAGAGATAAAAACCAACATGGTGACAATGAACCCAATAGCAACTACGTACACGAACAATCGCACTAATCCACGCATTTTTAACACTTTTATTTTAATATCACAGAGATTAAATTACTATATTTTTATTCACAGGATTGATAGCTTATTAAATAAAGCACACTTTGAAGTTTTCTAATAATAATTATTAATGATTTCTACCTATTTAAACTAAAAATATAACACTTTAATTGAATACATAAGTCAGATCTAATTCATAATCTAACTTCAATAAAACGTTTTTAAATTAATTCAAAAATTGCTTTTATAGTTTTTTAAGGTCGTATATTATCGATAATTTTGTAAGAATAAACACACATTTTAAAACTATATTTCGTTGTTCAAGGGCGCTACTGTTTCGCAAATTCCGTTATGAGAGTAACATCTTTTTTTTTCTCCATAACATGTGACGAAATCCGCGCTATCCGAACATCGCGAGACTGGTGATATGACTGATAGGCGTCCGGAAAATAATTTAGTTATCTGAGTTACCTACCACACAAACATGTCATAATTATTCTATATGAAATCAGCGAGCTCTATTTTAATGTCACGAGCACATCCGAATATATACAAACATGAACAAATAGATTATTACGTATTGACTCAACTGAAAAGTCGCACGTGGCTGTTGAAACGAAAGAAAAATGATATGGAAATATTTGAACTTCAAACTGATTAATTATTAAGATAAATAGAAAAAACGAGCATCGGCGTGTGAATTTAATAATTGTGACGTATCCTGTTGTTGTTATCAAATTCCGGATACACAGAGGACAAAAGAAAAAAAGAGCCATTCGAATGGGAGTGAAATGTTCGTCAGCGAGACTTTTGTGGCAAAAGTGTTGACGTGTAGTTAGGCCATTCACACCGAGCGCTATGCGAATTTTTCTGACAAGTGGATTATTGTCAGTTTGACGTTTACAGATTGAATACATCGATTAGTCAGATATCTCCAAATACAAGTTTTGAGAAAACGAGGAAAGCAATATTCGAATGCTCTCCATAAATCAAATATTATTTACAATTGATTTTAGATATGCTATAAAATAACGCGGAGTAGAATTGAGCTAAAATTAAAACTTACCTTTTTAGACAGTCGTATCCATAAAGACAAAAACCCAAAACCTTTACGTACACCCTCTCAGCCCGCGACATAGTAAATAACTAATGTTAACAAATTCTTATTTGTAAGTTATTTGTACATCTAATTTCATTCAAATTCTCCAGTTCTAATGAGTCCTAAATTCACAAGTCTTTCGAAATAACTTCAATTTATTAACTCCATTTTTGGCAGTAATCTTCTTATAAATGTAATATGTGGTGGTGTAGCAAATTTAAAATTATGCTTCAAGTCCAATGTTTTAAATATACTGTCCTCCACGTGCAAAGTCGTATCTCCTCCAAGCATAATCTTTCTAATTAAAGTGTGTTTATCGGAAGTGACCTGCCAGGTAAGAATGTTTTCTGTATCTATTTGTAAATAATAGTTCTAGGTAGAGCCTAAGAAGTCATAATAAAATGTACATCGCCCTTAAGGTGATTTCTCACAAAAACGGCGCTCTACAAGTTATCCAATTATTATTATTATTATTAGAATAACGGTCCGGTACGGTTGGTAAGACAGTTTGATATTTCCCACTAGTAACCCAGAAAACTTATTTTTTGTTTATATCAATACAAGTGTTTCTGCATTATAATTGATTTGGTTGCGTTTATGAATAATCTGAGTATTTTATCAGATAGAGGGTACACTTTTACAAATAACTGCATACGCAAAACAAATTTCGATTTTTCGGAGATGTTTGACTAATCAACTAGCCGCTCGATATACTTGCACTAGGCAACGTTAAAATCATCAACTTTCAAAAAGACAATTCATAAAAAAAATAATTTAAAACGTTAACAGTTACATACATAGATGCATAACAAAATTTCAACCCATGGAGCATAATTATACTTCTATTAGTTTACATACGAAATCTGGATCAGATTCTAGGATGGATCGTAATATTCTGATCAAGTACCGACCATATATTATTTTTAACCCTTAACACCACTTGTGGGGGAGAACGGTTCCCCACCAAGCAGGTTATCGCAAATATTTTTTTTGTTTTAAGCCTTACTCCGCGTATTCTCAGTATCACCCGAAATTCTCAGTATCGCGGTGAGGGGGCACGAACTGGGCTGACGTTTTTGGTTGACGGGGAACCCGCTTTTCTGGGACCTAGGTCCCCCACGTGTGAAGTTACGTAAGTAAAATTTCTTGATTTTTTTGATTAAGAGTGTGCTCGAAGTGCCAAATAAATGTTTGCCGTATACACCCCGTCGATGTTAAAATTCGTGATAAATGTAAATAGTAATCTAAAGTAATAATACGTATACAGATAAAACAAAAGATTGTCATATAAGACTGCATAATGTTCCTACTAAATGACCAGGTCTAATATTGTAAACAAACGTATTGTGATTTTGTATGTTAAAGTATTTTGTATTTTATTTGATTTTGTTGAAGATATTGGAAAAAATAATTTGTTTTTTATTTTTAGTTATATGTCTGATGAGAAAAAAGCCAAATTTAGCTGTTGAGTTTATTTTTTCATTTTAATTTTAGTACTTAAAAAACATTTTTTTTTAGTTTGAACACACCTTTTTGTATAAATTCCTATAAATGTCACATGTGTGTTTAAAAATTGTAATGAACTAGATATCTTGGATTTATTATTTGTCTTTAAGTAATTTTTAAAAAATCCCAAAAAAGTGTTTATTTCTCTTTTTATGAAGCATAAATTCATTGGGGACCTAGGTCCACAACAAGTGAAATTGTGTAGGCTAAAAATAGCGAGTGTTGCTATGGGTTAAGTAAATTTTATTTAGACAAAAAATATTATTTAAAAATACATGCTTCAACCACGATAAAAAATGAATTTATTTTGCCTTAGATAAGAATAACGACCGAAACATAACACAAAAAATATTATTATATGTAGCTTTATCAAAATTTAATCCAATTTACCAAGAGCCTGGCAACCAATTTTATTTAATGTCAAACGTAAGATAAAATTAATAACAAGATGTTACTAAGTCATAAATCATTTAAAAATACGATTTACAAAATAATCTAGGTTTCATGCATAAATCAAAATCAAGCAAGCAGTCTAATTTTCGTCGAATAATAAATAACCTTCCACCTTAATAACCTTTTTTTTAAATTATGAACTACAACTGAAAACTGCGTACCTACATAAAATTTAATTTGTATAAGGAAAAAAACATTTTACTGAATCAAGAAGTTGGGTGACGGTAGTGATTGGGACTCCAACCCAGACCCAAGTCTTTTTCGGTTTCATACTATCTATCGTTAATAGTTTTTGATATTATCTTATTCAGTGCTTAACACTGATTAATACAGTGATTAATAGTGACCAATGTTTAATATTACAACGAGATTAATACGTTTAGTTATTTAACTGTCTAATATAATTACTCTATACATCTGATTTTTTTTTAAATGCGTAAAGCTTGGGCAACGCAGGGGACTTCAGTTAGTCGACAAAAAAAAGACTTAGCCACTTGTTACTGTATATATAATGTATGTACCTATTTACATAAAATGTAAGGTCAGTACGCAGAAAAACAGGGAACTCACAAAAAAACTATTTAGATAATATGACGAAAACTAAAAATTGAAAAACATTTAATTATTTATTGTTTTCAAGTTTAATTTGTAGAACTCCATTTTCATGATAGTATTTTATTTTATGATTTAATATACAAAAAAAACTCATTTAAATAATATTATCTAATAGTAAATTTGAGGAACCAATAAATATAAAAGGAAACACAACTCTGCGGAACTCATAATCATATCATGCCGTAAAGAACAAAATGTTTTTTATTTTTTCAAAAAATCATATCTCCTATTTTTGTAGGCCCATATTTATGAATTTTATTATTTACTAGCTGACCCGGCAAACTTCGTACCGCCTCAGAATCAATAAATGTTTTGTTTAATTTATTAGCTGAAATAAATTAAGTTTTTATTAATTTTTGACAGTTCGAATTGATTCGAATTATGTCGACCAACGCACATTATTTGAAAAGCCGTTCCATACAAAATATATAAAAAAATTAATTATCTTCATAATTATTTTTCCCGTGATGTTTTCCTATGTTTTAATAGTTATTCTGTTAATCGGGACGGAGACAAATCCAACAAATGAAAGATCATAAAAATCGGTTCAGCCGTTCTTGAGTTATAAATGGTGTAACTAACCCGACTTTGTTTTATATATTAAGATTTCGGTACAATAATTTAGATTTTATAATTTATGTTGACGATGATGGCCACTACCTCCTCCTTTACTGTTATAAAACAACATTGAATAGATCTTTCAGAATACATTTTATTTATAACATAACGTGGAGAGAACGCTTTTTTGCTGCAGAATTCTAAACCGTTTACCGTTCCGCGACGCTGATATTATTTGGTGGATTTACCGTGAGAACTGATAACTGACAGCGCGTGGTTCCTTGGATTTTTAGGTCAGTGCTTCTATTATGTAGTATATACGAGTAATATACACAAGAAAGACCAAATGGTCGAAGCGAAGCAAGAGAAAGTTGATTCGCTAATACAGAGCGGAACGGAATCAGCAAATAAAGAAATATTAAACTGCAAAACTCAACTCATGAAATAATGCTAAATGAGACAGCGAGAAAGTTTAAAACAAAAATTGCTAGACCCAAACAAATTGTAAAAAGAAACGGTTTTAGATTCATCAACATCGGTGGCAGAAACGGACCATTCTTGAAATCATGACCTAAGATTGTATTACAGTGTTCACCGGCGTAAACATTGGTTTAATGTGATATCAAGTGGATCTATGGAATCTTCATTTGAGGAGTGTCGTGATGTTAAAGTTGCGGAAGAGAAGAGAATAGGAAGTTTGGGAAGCCTAGTTCTTCAGATTCGGTCAATAAACATAACCAGCATTGTACGATCAATTTTGGTATTTTTTATTTATTTATTTAATCTATACAAGGTGTAACAGGACGTACCCGAGAGATGTTAATCAGTGATTCCTGAGCTTATTTGGAGTAAAAAATGTAAATTAAATTTTTGTCTGCGGTAACTTTTTTAATGTTTTTTTTTTCAATTTTTTTTTCGAAAAATCAAACAAACAAAAAAATCTTTCGCATCTCGTCACTGGTCACTCAGCCGAGTAACCGCCCAGCCTCTTAACCCGCTCCCAACTGTCCAACACCTACTGTTTTTTATGTTTTTTTAGAAAAAATAAAAATAAAAAAAGTCGCCGGAGACCAAAATTTTATTTACATTTTTTACTCCAAATAAGCTCAGGAATCGCTGGTACGTCGGGTACGTCCTGTTACATTCTGTATATAGTATAATTTTACAAGTGATTTTTTCCAATGCCTGTCTCACTAGGGTGTACCTATGTCGAGACAGATATTTGGGTACATACATTTATACAAACATGGTTACTTGAAAATGAAGGTTAATTACATTTTAAGTTCAATATAATAAAAAGGAAGGTACTTAATTGGAAATGTAAATTAGTTCTTTAAAGAGTGTGTTCTTCCAAATCACAGGAATAGTATTATATTTCAAAATGATATAATAAAAATAAAATGGAATATACAGATAGAAATATATATTAAAATGATAATTATGTATATATATAACGAGTTCTATTGTTTTATTTTATTTGGGTTAGGTCGTACGGAAATTGGTATTCTTGTCTAAGTACAATTTGTTTTACATATGTTTTAATTTCTCGATTTAATATCGAGGCATCATCAAATAAAAATTTTAATAAGTTTCTATTAATAGAAGGGAATCATTTATACACTCGCTTGTACCTATATTCTAGATTTCAGGTATTTGGTAATATATGCACAGAGGTGGCTGATTATTTAACTACACGGAATGTAGATGCTCTATGTAGATTGTTGTCAGGTGCTCTATGTAGATTGATGAAATTGTGACTTTATTAATGAAGAAGACAAAACGTATTTTTTGTGTTTTTTACTCGAGGAAATCGATAAACAATCTTCATTTGGCATAGGCACTGCTAGCATTAAGTCCCAGCAGATATATTTTTAAATACGAGTTGTATTATAAAATAAAGAATTAGTTGAACTCCCGAATATTCTGTGTAGATTAGTTATGCAAAATACGATGCGTTTTGTATTTTAATTAGACGCGCTGATAGCGAATTGGAATTACCCACTGTTATCAGCGAGAAGCCATTATTATTTTTAATTTATTAAAATGTTGCTATCAACAGAATTAAACGAATTATATTATATTTTAGCGCTTGTTTTTGGAAGAACATCAACGAAGGAATAAAAATGAGAAAATTATCCACAAAACAAAACAAATTATTACGTTGTACAATAAAAAAAAAACACAAGTCGATGTCTCGGTTACTTGAGCATGATTTTCATACCTCTCTACACTAATTTATCAATTGCTAGTTGAAGTTCTCGGCTTTTCACAAAGTGTTTCTAAATAAGATGTAGACAGTAATTTTCATGTTCCAAATTTCAACATAAAGTATCTATCAAAATTCTGCTTTAAGGGATAAGAAAATGGGATCGGGTGGTTTTTCGAAATATCTTGCATAGTCACCTTCCTCTTCGACCATAAAGTCAGATTCTACAGAAAAATTTTGTAACTAAATCTTTAGGAATTTTATAAAACAGAAACCTTTAAATTGCTTCAAAAAGGATATATCAACAAAATGCGCTCTGAATTATATACAGTGTTTATAATTAAGTAGGTTCCCAAAGTACGCCTATCACCTACAAAATCATATAAAATCGCCCCCCCCCCCCCCCAAGCCTTTTTAACTCTAAATCGCCCCTCAAGCTGATCGCCCACCAGTAGGCGATATTGCCTACGTTGGGAATCACTCCAAAAGGGTGTTTGTCCACCGCCGAAGTCACCGAGAAACGAGATTATTTCGAACCGAGTTCAGAAGTGTCCACTGTCCACCGCGAGAAATTGCGGTAATTTCGACGCACAACCACGCGAGGCAAAAAACCGTGCGCGCCGGCGCCGGCAATCCCAGATGTAGTGGACATGGACAAGTTGTATTGCCTGCATTTCAGCCAGTCACGATCTCGGGCCGAGTTCTAGCGGAAGCGCCGAACTACTTACAATCTCGGTGATCGAGATGACAGCGCTCGTAGAAGGACATCCGGTGGAGCCCGGACCTAATATCGCTACCTCGAAAACGTCATCTCCTTCTAAGTGACGGCGGCGATGGACAAACGCCCTTAAACTATTAGACAATTAAAAACCGGTCAAGTTACATAATACAATAATTATTTTTTATGTTCACTTTTTGGCTTACTTTTTATTTTATTTATAGAGAATACCTCACAAGAGTCCCAACTGCTCCCGTCTGGAGCCAGTGATACTATGGCATCCTCAGTTGGGGTATGTTGTGAGGCTGAAGGTAAGTGGGGAAGGGAAGGAGATGAGGAAGATGAAGGTGGGGAAGTACCTGGCTATTCAGATCTAGTCACTAAACACGGCTAAAGTCATTATTAAGCAACGTTACAATTCTGAATGGTGGTCTTACACCAGGGCGATACTGAGAGTATCTTCCATTTCCACTTTTGCCAGCCATTACTAAAAATAGAAATTAACGTTCTATATAGTTCTAATATTGAAACAAAGCAAATCACGCACATGATAATAAACTATTTACCAAAACCAATAAACTAAAAAGGAAATAAGGTTTGATTTCAGATTTTCACCGCCAAAAGTATTACCGTGATTTATTTTTGGTGTATTACGCCGTGACTCTACCTCCTCCTATACCCAACAGTCCCCATCATCAGGGCAAATTACACATCTGCCCTGATGACATGACACTGTAACGCTGTCCGAAACGTTGGCTAAAGAAGGAGATAGGGCAACACGGCATAATACCCCAAAAATAAATCACGATAATGGAAATAACGTTTAATATTTTTGTGGTAACTAAGGAAGCAGCCGTTGATAAGGCAATATGCATGCTTAGATGATATTGGCCCAGTTTCCTGGAACCAGAATATAATATGCTAAAACCGGCTACAGAGAACGATGCAGCCACGTTCACAGCGGGAGTAAAAAGACCTCGAAAGTCAGCTTTAATTCGTACCAACGCTAAGCCCATTTTGCTACAATCGCGCTGGTGACGTTTACCTTTTGAGTATACATGACGATAACGATCCAATGTTGTTATCATGGATTTTCGAAACAAAGATCAAGGTGCCAAGATATCAAAATTCACTTTTATTACTTTATATCATAATACATTAAAGTATTATCAACAAAGATGATAAGGATATCTAACAGTGACAGTTGTGAGTTACATGTTGATAGGTCAGAAACTGAATTGTGACGCCGACGTGAGTTAAAGTCCTCCATCACGACACAAGAAATGTTTTCCGTTTTGTCTGATGGTAACAGGAGATTTTCAAATACTGTCAGGTTATTCTTAATACTGGAATGTTTGTATAGGCCTATAAAAACTGCTATAAAGCTGAAAATCTCCTACTTACGAAATCCTTTTTGGTTGTGGTTTCATTGTATAATGTTAAAAATTAGATTCTTTAGAAAATGATCCTCTGAAGTAGATATTACACATGTTAATTTAAAAAAAAAATAGACGTAGACTTCACATATATATAGATACTACTTAAATGTTCGGTAACGAAAAATAGTGTTAAAAGTTTATTTATTTATCTTTAAATATTCATAATAAATCATTATTGCAAAAAAAAAAACACAAAACAATTATAAAATGTTGACATACTAATTCGCTTCAAATTAAATATATTTTGCATTGAGGCTATAGAAAATATAATGCAAACTTGTAACTGTTTTGAAAAAATATTTGAATTTTGTTTGTAAGTTTTTAGGTGCTATTAAAAATATCTAGTACATCTAAATTGTCTACTTCGTCTAACGATTGCCTAAACTCGGCATGCGTGGCATTACGCGAGTTTATAAAGACCTTTGCATCGTAAGATTTATACTGTTCTAAAAACGAATTGATATTTTCATTATTGCTGCAGTGAAAAATATTATTAGTTCGCGTGACATTATTACGAACATGAAACAAAAACCGTTTGCAAAAAAAAAACAAGCCGGGTATTAATAACTAGTGGGCCATAAAAAGACGCCGGGAAACATTTTCCTCCTAGTCTGAATGGGGCCTGACAAGTTGATACGAGATAAAAAAAACACTATGCAGCGTTGCATAATAATAATTGTAATCTTTATCACAATACTGGTTCCACGTATTAATAAAATATAGTGATATGAGAAAATATGTGTAATAGCTGTACTAGTATCAGAGAAAACTCATAAAACAGAAAAACATTGCCTTGGGTGATTTATGATTAAAAATTTTAAGTAGTTGGAAAATTAATTGCCCATTAAAAAAAAACACTTACATAAAAATCTGGAAAAATAAATTCAATTTAACGACAATAGCTTGAAAATTAATTTACTACTGAAAATTTAACGCAGTTGAAAAATTGATTGCCAGTAAAGTGAAAATAAATAAATTAATAAAGCTAAAAAACTGAATGCTAACCAACCTAACCTTAATAACTTATTAAAACATCATTATTAAAATTTTTACTAAACTTTATCATGAATAGTGTTAAAAGACCGACAACTTTTATAGCCTTAAGTAATCGAAGTAGCCTTGAAAAAACGAACAAGTCAAGTAAAACTTGTAGATATATTTTTTATTCCACGTATAAAGTAAAAAAAAAAAACATTTGTTTGACACCAAAGCCAAGCTAAACCAAAAACACAGAAGGCCTAAATGTATCAGCCAACGTAATTCAGAGAAAGATTCTCTTTTATTTGAATAATATTTTTTTAGTATAAATTGTACCAAATCAGTACAACTTTTTGATAACGACATTATAACACTTCACAAAATTTTAAAACACACTACTTATTAAACAAACTTTTCAAGCATTTTAAACATTTTTTTTATCGAGGAAAATACTAAAATACACAACACACGTACATACGACTAGCAAGAGATCACAATATATCCACACGGACCCGATGCACCAAAGAAACGTGCAACAAATAATAAAATAAAAACGACGAGGAAAAACAATGTTAAAACTAAAAGAGACAATACTCGACCAAAACGTTCCCGCCGAGAACGCGTCGAGACCGTCGAGTACTGACAGCAAATAGTAACTAAGCTATATCGACGATTAGATTACTTTTAGTAAGGCCAATCGTTCGCGTATTATTTTCCCTCGATTTCTGTAATCAACCAGTTATCAAGTACCGAAACCCCCGTATCGCAAATCGATATCGCGGTGTGCACTTCAACTGCTTCCCGCACAAAACCAATTAAACAAATCAGGTAATCCTTTTGATTAGGTGTGCGTGTTTTGCGAGGAGATTTTTTCTCTGCTTGAGCTGTGGAGAGCTACCATGATTGACAACTTGACAGTGATGCCGGTATACAGATCATCGAGAAGGGGCAAGTGAGAAAATACAGTAAGCACGACGTAAGCATAAAAGTAAAATCATATGTTTTTGGTTTGAAAATTTGATCGCTTAGAAATATTTTAGATGCTTTTATTAGGGGGGTATTACCAAAGAATACCGAAAATTAGTCCTTTTTAAAATAAATTCTAGACGTATTGACTCTTTTTTACAAAAAAATTAAATAAATTAATTTTGAAAGATTGTTATTTTATCTGTTATGGTTGTTTTAAATTTTTAAAAACTTAATTTATTTTGTAATATAGTAAGGATATACCGTTAGTCGTTGGCAGATTTGTTCAATTTTCAAATGAAATATTGTATTATACAACACACATTTCGAAAAATATAATCATACAGTCTAATAAAACAAATAATCTAGTAAAGATATTTTTCAGAATTTTAATTTTAGTTAAATTAAAATCACTAAAAAATAAATCCGAGAACGTAGATCTTTCAAACTAAAATATTTCAGATTTTTTTACACGCTTATTTTGTTTAGACATTATTGAAAAATCATAAATACTTATGCTCAAAAAATACTTACAAGAAGTACACGATATTTAATAAATTATCATCGTGCGTTTTGAGCATTTTCATTGCTTACTTGAATGTAGGTATATATTAAAGCATGTTTTGAATAAAATAAATCGATATTTATTTTTTTATTTAAAAAAATTGATACGGGGAATAATCGATTTTTCTCATCGGAACCTCCGTGTACAGTTCCAAGCATTTTTAAATTTTTATTGTCAGCCGCTGGTCAATGGCTCTTAAATACTGCGAGTGGAACTCATCTAGGCTTTTAAAATATCGATTTTTTTTAGCCCGTTTCTGCACAGAGTCGAGGGTTTTTTCAGGTATTTTTGGGTTCCAGACCAGAGGTGGCTGCCAAACTCAATAGTCGACGCATTTGCAAGTTGTACGGGTCAGCAGTTGTGTACTATTAAATCATTTGCGAACCATATACAATACGCCCAGCTTCTGAGAGGCTAACTTGACTCTAGCTCCGATGGAGCCACGGTGCCTGAAGTGGCCACACACTGAACACGAACAATCAATATTTAAGAACATCCACTAAAAATAGATAAATTTAAGCTAAAATTGTTGGACATTGTGTTAGTGAGTAAATAACGCTTTCTTGAAATTGGTAAAAGCACAGACTTTTGAAAAATCATCAACTTTACTTGTCAAAGTTAACACTAAGAAATTTAAACAAACGAAATGCACATTTTAAACATAGAATTAAAATAATTTTCTTGTAAAAAATATTATATTATCGCTTTTCTGAATTTTCGAAACAATCAGTTCCAATTTTGGAAAAGACACATACCTTCCAAAGAGTTCCTTGAACCCGAGTTACAAACACTAGCAGATAGATTGAAAAAAGTATTTGATGCTGAAAAATTATACAAGAAGAATTTATGATATTACAACTTTAAGTACTTACTCGGGATGTGGTATTAGCAATGATAACAAATCAAAGAGGAATTCATTTTCAAAATGCAAGCTTCAAGTAAATTAAACTACCCAGGTGCGGTTATTAAGTTTTACCATGGCCAAATTGGACGACCTGTAATTATACCCGGTGAGTAAAAGTTTAACGTGAGATGGAAAAAACTCTCAAAGATTAAAAAAAACCTTGAAATCAATACCGTTCCACTACTAACGGGAATATTTAAAATTCGGAATAATGAAAATAACATATTAAATAAATAATACACATCGAAACGAGCAATTAAAAATATAAGCCAAAGCTTAATGGATAGGGCTCCTGACCGGCAATCAGAGGGGCGCGGGTTCGAGTCCCGTCGGCGGCATGTATCTTTTCTCGGGAGCTTTTTCAATATAGATGAGTGTTTCGGGCTAATAATTATTGCTTATAATAGTAATTAAAAACAGCGAAATAAGATTATTCGATAATAATAATAATAATTCGGTAATTTCTATTGCGCCTTTTTTATGAAAAACATCTCAGGGGAGCAATTACGGATTTTATTTATTTATATTTTATTGATTAATCTTTTATTCAAATTAAATTTTAATTAATTTAATTTCAAATAATTTTAATTGTTTATTGTTTGCATACATTAGATTCAAGAAATACATATAACACTTCCCTTAGAAAAGTGTCTTAAGTCAAAAAAGTTAATTTTAGTAGAGAGTGAATAAATGAATGAATGATGAACAAGCGGTTTAGAAAAGAGATACTAGCTACATCTTGCGGATGTGGAGTGATCTAACTTAAATACGGTTTTCGTGGGGCATAGGTAATCAATATTTTTCAGAGATAAAAAGTATCGAACAACTACCGCCAGGGTGGCCACCACGACTTGCTCTGTATTCCACTTGGAAGAACGGACGTTCTGGCCCAGCATATCATGACAAGGGGTATAGTGCTGCTAAATGATATCTCCAGGTATCTTGACATCTTCATTTGATGGTAAGTAATTTTAGACAAGAACTGTAAAATATATATTATTTTAAGATTATAATTTATTTATGTAAAGTTATGTATGTCATGTGTATTGTAATAGGATTTGCCAATCTGTGATACATTTAAAAAAAAATAGTAATTTTAACTTACGACACCTTTGGGATGTGCGATATTTTGAGAATTACAGATAAATATTACGCCGCGATAGATCACAATCAATAAACGCAAGTAAAAAAACAAGTACACCATTTAGAATCAAAACGTGTCTTGAAATGGCACGTAAGTGGTTACCTGAATATTTTCAAAATTCCTCTTTTCTATCTAATTCCCAACCACTCTCTTTTGTCTAATAAAATAACCCAATAAGGTGTGCCAAAAGTTCCACTGGCTTGGGTCAGTCCCTTATAAAAAAAATATTAATTTAAAAAAAAAACGCAAATATTTCAAAAACGTTTAAATTAATAACACAGTTAGTATTCATAGCGCCGCGTTATTTAATAAATAAATAAATTAAAAAACATTATCAACAATTGGCACGCTGCGAATAGTCACCACGTACCATGAACGTATTAGTATTTTTTATAAGTTGGTAACAACTAATCAAAATGGAGCGGAAACGATAAAACACACTGTAACGAACTATCAATAGCCAATAGTAACCTCAACGCCGCGACCGGACATAGCCAGCACTAAGCCGACATGAGATAATGAGAACAACACGCCATCTATGGACATCGTAAATTGAAACAGCAAGTGATATAATAAAAATCATCGATAGCAGCGTCTAAGTGAACAATTTAATGTCCTATAATATTATACGGTTCCGTGATAACATTTAGGAAAATCGAAGAAAAATAATGAACAAATCAAACCTAACCTAACCTAACCTAACTTAACCCAACCTAAAATCAACAAATCAAATATTTTTATAACAAACTAACCATGACGCTGTTTCCAGCAGGGTAGACAAAGAGGACGGACCGCCAAACAACTCGATTTTGGCATTCTTTACCTCATTCACATTCATACATGTCATATACATACTCTTCTATTATTTTGAATCTTGACATGGCCCGATTCAAGTATCTGATTAACTGGATCGTGCCATGCCTTCTTCAGGCCTTCTCGACTCCTTCCACCATTCACATTTGCGTCATATATTCTCCTTACACTACCTTCTTTGTTCATTCGCTCTACATGCCTAAACCATCTGAGGGTACCTTTCTTAATATTACTCATTAGGTTAGCTTTACACCTGTACGTTTTTTCGTAAGTTTACGACTTCCTACATTGGATTTTCAAAATGCAATATGCCCATTGGACAGAAGTCGTAAATTTACGAAAAAACTTACAAGTGTAAAGCTAGCCTTATGCTTACATCAGATTATTTGCGGATCTCCACATTTCTCACACGATTATACATGGTTTTACTACACATACGCCTCAGAGATCTCATTTCTACAGCGTTCAGTCTACTTTCATCCCTCCTTTGCCAGTTCCATGTCTCACTGCCATACATCAGGGTGCGTACCAGCACTCCATTGTGGACTGCTAGCTTGGCTTCATGTCTTGTCTCGTTTTTTTCATTATTCTGTTTTAAATCTGGTTAACATAATTCATATTATGACAGTATGTAACCGGGAGAAAAGTTCCAGGGAGAAATTCGACCGCCGTACGCAGCGGTTCTCTCGCAGTGGATAACCGCCACATTCATACTACACGAGCGAGAACTTTCTGAAAGTTTTCTGCGAGAACTCTATTAAAATAAGCGCTGCAAGAGCAGTGATCATTGCCCGATCAATTTTGAAGAATGAAGAAAAGATGGCGGGAAACCGCCACCAGTGCAGTATAATGGTCTGCGGCAGTATTCGTGTAGCCTGGGCCTTAGGGCCAGTAGTTTGACAGAACTACTTTTTCATCAAATTTTAAAGTTAATATTCAAGTTCTGTGAAACAACTGGCCCATAATGTAATAATAACTGAACGGCCCTTAGAATAGCCCACCATTGATTTATTTTATTAGATCTAGAAAATTGCGAAGAGTCAAACATTTGCAATCTGATTGTATTTTCAGTTTTCAGTAACACAAACAAACATTCTATTTAACCTTCCCAATTCAAAGAAAATACGTGAGATTTCCATATCAGCGAATTTCAAAGATTTGATTAAATTTGGCCAAAGGTCAGGCGAACAAATATCACAAAAAAACTCAAATTTTAGGTTACGAACCTAATCTAAGGTTTCCATTTGGATATTCTGGAAAAACAGAGAACTTTACAACAAAGTGTAAACTGTCAGAAAAGAAACATTTTTACATTGTTTTAGCCC
Source organism: Limnephilus auricula (assembly GCA_951813805.1). NCBI lineage: Eukaryota > Metazoa > Arthropoda > Insecta > Trichoptera > Limnephilidae > Limnephilus > Limnephilus auricula. The sequence continues at coordinate 38,432,414 of OX638389.1, read as the reverse complement.
AGGGCATTCCGGCCTACCCACAACATTAAATTAATTCCAGCCAAAACAATTTTCTTCAAATGTAAGGTTTTTGTTTTTTTCTTTAATTTTGCAAAGTTCTAAATGCTGGAAATAAATCTGAAAACTCTTTATCAGAGGGACTCGGAGCAATTAACCAAAAAGCCGGATTACTCAATTAAGGCACATCTTATCTTCTTTATTAGAGAAGATTCTCTTTGCAAAAGGAGCGGGGGTTTTCTTGGAGCACTGGTGAAAATTTTCTCCGCGTGGTAAATCATTCGTGAAATCTTAAAAATACACACCTAAAGTTTATTATTCAGGGCGACTTGAATAATAAATGTCGTCGAAAACGTTTTCCTAACGGTAAATAAAACGAAAATTTCCATTTTAAATTCTTGCTTCAACAAACATGACAATCGTTCTCCAACTTCGGGAATTTCGACAACACACTTTTATATCGATCCGGTAAACAAATATTATTTTTTAAATATTCTTATTTAAAAAATAAAAATAGAATATCATTAGACAAGTCGAAAATGCGGGAATAAAATTCTCAGAAATCGGCTAGCTTGGATTTAACGATTATATCACGTAACTTGCAACAGTTAAAGGTTACCTTCAAACCTACGCGTAATGAAAGATCACATCGTGACTGAATTTACCGTGATAATTAACTCAATTTTTCTAGGAAATCAGTCCCCTGATTAGCGAAATAATCTTTGTACAGTGCTTTTCCTGATACATAAAAATTTTCCTGATAAAAAAAAATTTATCCATAAAAAAATCGAAACATAGAAAATTTCAATATTTACGAAATGTGTTTGATGGTACCGTTAATTGTTTTTTTTAATATTGGTAAACTAACTACGATCCTTATGACTTAGATCTATGAAACGGTATTTAAAAAAATAGTATTCCACGCGTGTACGGAGTCATTACAATAAATAAAGTTATATTCCGAAACTTAAAAAATTTCAATATTTACGAAATGTGTTTAATGGTACTCTTAGATTTTTTTAAATATACGCGAATTAATTACGATGCTAATGACTTAGATCTATGAAACTGATTTTTTTTTATTCCCAGCTTAACCGGAGTTATGATTTTTGCCCTGTCCTCCATAAAACTCAATGCACTGTGCACCGCTCAAGCTTACAGCTATGATCACCGGAAGTGATGTCACAGCTGGGATGACCGATATAAAGTCATGTGTTAACTCTGGAGAGTAAGTTCCTTTCAGGTTCTTACTCATCTTCAGGTAAATCTCTGACAGGACTGAAACAAGATATGCGTTTTAACAGTCAGCTTCGGATTTCAGCTAACCCAGAGTGAATATACTCGTTGAAACCCTTTTGATAAAAGGTTAAATAAACGGTTGAGCGAACAATTACGTCTCGTTCGGAAGTGAACCCATAACATTATTGTTAAAGTTTATTATACTGACTTACTATTGTTGAAATGCTCTAAATAAGTGTCATACATGTAAATTAATTGTACCCACAGACATATGAATATAACATAGACTAGAGAATCAATAAGGGAGAGAGGTAATAACCAACTGCAGCGGAGCGCAGAGGGATGAGTTGACGGTAACGATATGTGATTCGTTAATACTTCAATATGACTGTATATAGGCATCACGCATTATAATATCACCATTTAGCTCTTAAAAGTAAAATCTGCTTTTGAATGAATAGACCTTTTTACATGGGAGCGCGAATTGTTCGCCCGGTTTGAACAAACTTGTGTAATCCATATTCAGCCAACCCCTCCCTATAACCTACGGAGTTCCCCAAGGAAGCGTCTTAGGCCCTACTTTGTTTCTCATATACATAAACGATCTTTGTAACCTAATGATAGATGGAAAAATTGTAAGTTTTGCTGACGATACTGTGCTACTCATTCAATCAGACACTTGGTTAGACGCATACAAAATGGCTGAGAAATCAATTAACTCTGTTAAAAAATGGCTAGATATTAATTCTCTTGCACTAAACACTACCAAAACAAAATACATTCCTTTTAGTATGAATATCGTTGGCCAACCTAATCAAGATGCTGAAATAAAAGTACATGAATGTTCTTGTATTCACGATACATTCTGTCAATGTCCTTGCCTAGATCGAACGGACCATATCAAATACCTTGGTCTTACATTTGATCAATATCTTAAGTGGAATACACATTGCCTACTTATCATGAATAAGCTTAGAAAACATGTTTATTTTTTCAAAAACATTAGAAACATACTAGATTCCAAATCTATAAAAATTGTTTATTACTCTCTTTGTCAATCAATCATTGAATATGGAATAATCGCATGGGGAGGTGCAACACTATCAGCTATAGATTCATTATCGAAGGCACAAAAATTAATTATGAAAGTTATTCTTAAAGTTCCCATAATAACAAGTACTGTAGATATATTCAACAAATTCAATGTATTAGATATTCGACAAATATACACAAAAACTATCTTAACTCATCTGTTTAAAAATAAAACACATACATTTTATAAAAATACCCAAAATATTGTAAACACGCGGCACAAAACCAAAGAACTCATACAAATACCTAAAACAAACACAACATTTGGTCAAAGAAATTTCAAATACATTGCGTCTAAAATATACAATAACCTACCTGACAAAACAAGACAATCGAATAATATTAAAAAATACAAAATCCTGATCAAACAATGGATCATCGAAAAAGGTCGTGCAATAATTAGTCACCTCACCCAAATATAATCGTATATCTCATTATTGTTACCACTACCTACCAACCTGAAAATTTTGTCAAATATTTTTGCTTTATTGAAAAATGTACTTCATATTATAATTAGAAAATATTTGTAAACTAGTCTGTCTCGACACAGGAGTTCCTAGTGAGACAGGCAAGGCCAAAAAAAAAATGTAAACCTTATTATATAGATTCAATAAATAAAATAAAAAAAAAAAAAAATATATAAAATGAAGAAAGGTTCGCTTGTTTTGAGAGTCGAATATTTTGTTACCGTGTTTAGTTAAGACACTTTTACAAATTCATAATTTACTTATCCCAGTAAACTGCAACGTGCACACGACGGGACCGGGAATTTCGGTTGCTTACGCTTCATGTCTCGGTGTGATAAAACTGATCATATTATATGATGTGAATAAGCTTAAAATAATGACAAATAATGCCTGCATATGGAAGGTAATACGACAATTGGGTTTATACTCTTTTTCACTTCTATTTTTACATGTTTTAATAGCACAAGTTACCATTTTTGCCGTGTTATTTGGTAAAATGTACCGATAAGAGCTCGACGCTAGTCCGCACAAGAATGATGACGTCACATTTTCTAGATTCACGCGAACCTATACGCCAGCCCGGCCGGTTCCATGGAACCCAGAATTAAGGAGGGGGAAATAATACGCTTTTATCACTTAGGGCAGGTCTTTACATATTCATATGTCTATGATTGTACCCAAAATAATGACAAATGGCGTTCGCCGTTAAAATTGTAAATTTTGTTTAATTATCCCGATACAGTTTCAATTCAGTTTCAACAGTTTTAATTATCCCGATACAGTTTCAATAAATAAATAAAAATAAAATAAATTTTTACGACGAAAATATTTATAGATTACCTAAGAATATGTATGTACCAAAATGAAATGTTTTACAGCTAGAACTCGTTACTGAAAATACACCCGCATTTCACTGAATACTCAATTATTCAAATGTTTAAGGCTACGTCAAACAGAAGGCGTACTTACCGCGCGTCAAGGCGTCAGCGTAACGTCGCGTACTTTCTATTTGAACGGCTTCGACGCGCAAGCCAGCGCGTTCGGCGTCAGTAACTGTCAGTCGGTCTTCGCCACGATGTCCAGCGATTCAGATGAAGATAAGTTGTTACTGATGTGTGCATTATCATGTTCCCGTAGTAATAGAATATGGGTGCAAGATATTAATAAGAAGAGGAAAGAATTTGGAGAATATCATTGTTTATTCCGGAAGCTTTCATCACATGCAGATCGCTTCTTTCAATGTCACGAGAGTGCTTCGAAGAATTGCATTCCCTTCTGCAACACCAAATAAGAAAATGCACCACAAATGCACTGTTCCTCGAGTCATACAAACAAGGATATTTTCGGACACATTCAATTAACTTTTCAGCAACCATTTTTACCACCGTCAAGCAAGAACTCCCGGCGTCAAAGGAAATTTTGTAACAAAAATACAACGTGGCGTTCTGCCGCGGCGGCAGAGCTTCGCGTATTGCTACACGCTCGCTCTGTTTGACCGGTTTAGACATGTTCAGTACAACACAACATAGCGTTATACGTCCAGGACGTTTTAACGCCTTGACGCGCGTAAGTACGCCTCTTGTTTGACGGAGCCTTTATGTAGTGTGTCAACCGATGCGTATTACGGTATAACGCAGATATCCATTTCATACTGGTGGTTCTTGATTGAATTTATTATTATTAATTCAGTCATCGACTGATAACAACCATATGGATAAATTTGCACATTAACTGTATACAGTGGACACGTATGTACTATGCACCTTGTTGTAGATAAGGAGCCAAATACAATGTAACCAAGAATTAAAAAAAATATAACTACATAAATAATATAGGCATATTTTAATAAGTATTGATAAAAAGATATGTACCTATTATAACGAGATAACACGTCAATGGGTTCATGCGAAATTAACCCAATTAAAAGTTTGTTTTGTACATCCAAACGCAATAAAATATAAAACATAAAACAAAAACGAAACGTGGAATGAAAATCGTTTTATTTTTAATTTAATAACATTATTATTATCTTTACAGTAATGGTCTACATGCGCATTCGACTGCGCAGTCGTGAGGTCGCGGTTACAATTTTTCTATAGGTAGAACAATTTTTGCGGCCTTCGTGGTCCCGGGGTAAACGTCTCGACTTGGAATCCAGAGGTTGCAGATTCAAGTCGTGGCATCCGCAAGTAAATTTTATTTTACTAATTTGTGTTGTTTTACAACTAAATCATCAAAAATATTATACTTATATAGAAAGTATATTTGCGGCACGTTCCAGAGTAAAAGATATTATCAGCACCATCCTGGAGAAAAAGCACCATTAATAATTGAAACGTTTCTTGAAATGTCTTTAGCCGCGTTTAGGCATCAGATGTGAATAGCCAGGTACTTATCCAACCTACCTCAGTCTCACAGAATCCAGGTGGTTGGGACTCTTGTGCGGTATTCACATTTAAAAAAAAACATATGTGGGTACGTAGGTACTTAAATATTTTAAAAATATATTTTTGGACAGCAGTTTCAGCCTATCACAAAAATCATTTCTTGATAGAATCAGAAACAAAGTAAATAAAGAAACATGCCAGATACTATACAATAGAATTATATCACCACACTTTAATTACTGTTCAAGTATTCTTTTTTTCCGCAATGAAGAGAAAATGAAAAAAAATGCAAATAACACAAAATAAAGCAATGCGAATAATACTTAGCGCAACTTATACACGAGGATAAAAGACATGTTAAATTAGCTGAATATTTTGACGGTGAAGCAAACTGTATTCGAATGTACTTATTTTTAAAGATAAAATTAACATAGGGATGATGTCTAAGCAACGGTACGAGAAATTCAAAACAAATTAGATTGCCAACAAGAAAAAAATCACGTACCCAGAAATCTCTGATGTACCAGGCCGACCAACTTTATAACAAAATTCCGAATGAAATTGTTGAGATAGAAAATATTAATAAGTTTAAAAATGAATTAAGAAAGTTGTCTACCTCAAATATTAACGTTTTTAATTTATTTGTGACTGTTTATGCTAAAATTTTCCAAACAATGTAAATGCTTAGGATGTTTATAAAGATGCAAACACACAAAGATGCGATAAAGATTAATAAATAAATAAAAAAGATAAAATAAATCATTGTAATTGAATTTATTTTCAGTATCAAAAGTATTAATAATAGTAGCATCAGCTTTTATATTCTCTGGAAAAATTGTAAATAAATATTGATTATGTGACACCAACAAAATATTACGACAATTTTATCAGTAATTTTAATAAATGCAACTCAATTCATCATTGCAACTGTATATTTATATTAAAAAAAAGTACGAACGATGAGTATCATAACATTATTTAGTTTGCATAACGGGTTGATTCTGTGCTTGGGAAGGTAAAAGAGAATCAAAGTGCACAAAATAAAAAAGGGTTAGAAGGGGGAATATTTTTCAAAAATACATGTTTACAAACTAGGTCGAGTTACTACTACAGTTAGCTACTACAAAGTATGTTTTCATTCGTGCTGAGTCGATAGTATTAATATTTGGTGAGATAAGACAGATTTTTAGTATAGAAACATAAAAAGTAAAGTAAATAATACGGGTTAACCCTCTAGAGGGGTGTTCCGTCATTTGATTTGGCGGACTTTTATTTGTACTGTCAAGATGAATATATGACCAAAGTTTCATACATGCACGAATTTTGTCATTTATTAAACCCTCTTTTACTGGGCTAAATAAAAAATAAAGATAGATAGGCATGAAAGCTAAGAGTATGGATATTAGAGAGACGGCATGTGAAGTGTGCCCGCGCGCTCCAAGTGTGCCTTTTCGAGAATTTTACTTAAATGGCTGACATTGGCTGCTGTTTTTTGGTCGTTTAATACGTTCCGACATTTTTACGACAGCAGCCATCTTCCATGGTGACAGCCAATGTCAGCCGTATGGGTAAAATTCTCGAAAAGGCACACTTGGAGCGCGCGGGCACACTTCACATGCCGTCTCTCTAATATCCATACTCTTAGCATGAAAGCGTGCCGACTGTAGCCGAACTAAGACCAAACTGCACGGACTATCAAAGCGGAGCCACTAGAAGTTAAACATTTGGTGAGTGGGTAAAAACAAAGGTGATTTTTAAAAATCATGTCTATGATTGCTCTCTGTTTCTTAAAATATTAAGACGGATAGTTTCAAAAATTTTAACAATTCATAAAATATTTGAAGTTAATTTTCACGTTCTGTGTCGACTTCTATAACTGAAATAATCACAGAACTTTCATAACACGTAAAAATTAACTTAAAATATTTGATGAAATGTAAAATTTTTTGAAAGAATCCATTCCTAGACTTTTAATTAAACGGATTCTGCAGATTTTTTAAACTTCGGAAAAAACGATGACCGGACAACTCAGAAACATCTCCTTTGGCAAGTCATTAAAAGTGATAAAATTGTGTCATTAAAGGTGAAGTAAATTGAAAGTAAATAGGTTACGTTAATGAGTCTAGTTTTTGGACTGTTAATTCGTGGTAGAATTCCATTGTATTAGATTTGAAATTAAACAATTTTTGCACTTTGTTCCACTTATTTATTTTCATCAAGACCGGTTTCATCCTACTACGGACATTAGGTTACGTTAGGTTAGGTTATGGGCTAATATTTAAAAAAATCATAACTTTTAATGACTTTCACAGGGGTATTGAAATGCCACTATGTTTAGTTGTCGTGGCTCGTTACTTAAACATGGCTGTATTTGCAAATTCGATTTAAAAAAAAAATAACATACAGCGGTTGGGTTGGGTTGAGATTGAATAGGATGGCACCAGTCTGTGATAGCGCAAACACGCAGAGGGCCGAGAGATTTTGTTGATTCCAAATGGAAAATGCGACCTCTCCTATTCGCAATATTACGAGGGACCAAAAACCTACCAATCCCATAAAAAATCAATAATAAAAAAAATAAAAAAAACTAACATGAATAACAACAAATCTACTTTAATGAAAATAAATAACTTTTTTACATATATATTTAATGAAAATAATCGTCATGTTTCAAAATCAATGGTTTCTTCGTAGGAATCAAGATATAATGACAATGCGAATGACCAACGGCTGAGAATAAAAGTTTAAAAATGCTTGGAACTCTACAGGGAGGTTCCGATGAGAAATATCGATTATTTCCCGTATCAAATTTAATATCGATTTATTGATTTTCAATAATGTCTAAACAAAAAAGTGTGTAAAAAAATTTTAAATATTTTAGTTTGTAAGACCTTAAATAAATAGAAAAATTGGGGTATTTTTGTCACAAAACACGTTCTCGGATTTATTTATTAATGATTCTTATTTAACTAAAATTAAAATTCTGAAAAATGTATTGACTAGATTATGTATTGATTTATTTTGTTGTATGATGAAATGATTTGAAATTTGTGTTAATATAATCTATCGTTCGAAAATTGAACAAATCTGCCAACGACCAACGGTATAACCTTAGTTAATTGAAAACACACTTAGTTTTTCAAAATTTTAAAACTGCGTGTACCAGATAAAATAACAATCTTTCAAAACCATTTTATGTAAAAAAGAGTCAATACGTCTAGAATTTGATTTAAAAATGACTAATTTCCGGTATTCTCTGGTAATACCCTCTTAACAAATATAAGAAAGGATAAACAAGTACATACAAATAAATACCCATAGACAAAAACATTACAATGAGCGGTGGTTAATTAGTTATTACATAATATTAAAAAAATTGAGACGACTTATTTATACGGTTTTAAATGTCGAATTTAAATGCACAAAACTTAAACAAAATAACAAATCCAAATTATTCATATAAGTAACGTCATTATTAAACAATTAAGAACACATTAACATTTAGTGCGGGGAAAATAGATATCAAAGTAACCAGCATAACAGAGAATCTATTGTTACAATTATTTACTCATCAAATTGGTTTAACCCCCAATAAATCAATTGATACACTTTCAAAATTGACCTTTAAAATAAGTCATCTCAATGTGACAACCACAGTTTGAAAATGGTCTTGTAACCCGAAACAGCTGTCACAATAATCATCATCATCATCATAATTGTCTCTACAACCCTTGGTGGGTCTTGTCCTCCTCGAGAGTCTTCCTCCACTCATCTCTGTTTTGTACTAGTTCTCTCCAGTTTGGAAGCTCCAAAGTACGTAGGTCTTTGAGGACGTTCTCGTTACATCTTAATTTTGGTCTTCCCAGGCTCCTTCGCTATACAGGACTAGATTTTAGCAGGGGCTTTGGTGCTTGATGCTCTGTCATTCTTTCCACATGACCCAGCCACCGAAGTCTTCCCAACTTTATAAATTGTGTCATTTTTGGTTCATTAAACAGAGTGTAGAGCTCATCGATGTAAACGTCTACGCCAAAATCCATTTTCTAGAATCGGACCAAAGATACGCCTTAAAATTGTCACAATAATAAAAAACTAAAATACTTATGAACTTAATAATAAAATTAATTTCATATTTTTATTCGAAAAACTCTCTTTTTAACTTTTGAAGGTTATTCCCATCAATGTAATATATCATTGAAGAAGATAACAATAATAATCAAATTTTTTTAAATATGAAAATAAACAAGACACAGAAAAATAATAAAAGATAACGGTCGAAACTGGGACTCGAACCCAGAACCTCACGTCTTACCGGGACATACACCTCTACCAATTGGGCCACTGCGATCTATTATGACACTGTCGTAATTGCCAACTTCATATTTCAAATTTCAGAATTAACAATATTATCTTCGACTAATGTTTTGTTCCATATCATTGGCAGCTACCTTTATCATTGGAAACAAGTATTCAAAGAATGTATTTAGTGTCTCGGATAAATATATCCGATTTTATTTTTATGGAACACCTGTTGACTTTTTTATAAAAGTCTAAATGAATATTCATATTTTTATTAGAAAAACTCTCTTTTTAACTTTTGAAGGTTATTCCCATCAATGTAATATGTCATTGAAGAAGAAGATAACAATAATAATCTAATTTTTTTAAATATAAAAATAATCAAGTCCCAGTTGCGACCGTTATCTTTTATTATTTTTCTGTGTCTTGTTTATTTTCATATTTAAAAAAATTAGATTATTATTGTAACTTCTTCTTCAATGATAAAAATAATTTATTTAAAGATTTTTTATTAAACTAACTACTACATGGCCTCTCTGTGTATCGCGAACGCAGTGAAAACAGGTAAATTATCAGAGGTTGAGGTGTAAACAGATGGGTTGAAAGCTCCGTATCTTTATTGGACAAAATTGCTAGCGCATAAAATAGGCAAGAAATACGCCTATCCCTTTCCAGACTGACATTCAGTGGCACTAAAACGTTTATTATTTGATCGAAGGCAACACACGGTGAGGGAGCGGGCAGCAGGACCCATAAAACACTGACCAAGACGGCCATAGAATGCATCGCGTGTCACTGCGGCATATTTTTATGGCTAGCTACGGGCCTGGGGCCCACATACCCATGAGGAAATCAGGGTGCCCGGTCAAGAAAATAGTAACATAAGTGAATATATTTAAAAAGAATGACAAAATTATCAAGCATATTTTCAAAATTTTTATTTAATTTTATTCTTACTACCGATATTAAGTCAAATAATTCAGTATCCACCTTTACCGCCCGTCTACAGCATTGGATATTTGAAAAGGGACGAGCTTTCTTTAAAGATTACATGAGTTCTTAACACTTTTAAAAACAAAACATAAAATTATAAAATTTATCCTGTCACAGCTTTATTCCAACTTGTTTTACATCACTGAAATTGAATGTGACCATAAACATAATCGTCTTGTAGATTATATCTACCACAATTTAACCTGCGTTCAAAACAATATAATATATAATTTTATTTGTTTTATAATCTTAATGTTTATTATTTTTAATTTCTATTTCTTTCTTTAAAATATTTATCTCTCTTTATTTTTCAGCTCACTATTATTTTAATATTTGTATTTACTTTTATTTATCTTTAAATATCTTTTTTTTTTCTTTTCTGCATTCTTATTTCTCATTATTTATTACCTAGTTTTTATTATCTGCTTATGTAAAAAAGTATTTTTAGTTCATATATTCATTATGTATGACTACCACAACACGGGCAGTAGCCTAGTATGGTAGTTAAAAAAAATGTCAAAAACTGTAACTTGTAAAAATTTATTAAATAATAAAAAAAAAAAAAAAAAAAAAAAAAAAGAGGTAAGCAGGTGCGGCTACACGGGGGTGAGTTTTGTCCGGGTCTCTGGGCCGGATCGGAAGAGACCGGTTGAGGGAGACCCATTGACCTCTCCGTAAACATCCTTACCGCAGTGGTAAGGATGGTTTCATACGTCCGGCACTCCTGGACACACTGAGACCCCAAGATTCCTCCAAGGATTTCAAAACCAGAACCACATAAATATTCAGTCTCTTATGTTGTGAGAGTTACTAAAGTGTACATTTCAAAATTCCCTGATAATCGCAGGTTATCCTGATAAAGGCAGCTTTAAACAAATTATAAATTATTGAAAAATTGATCACGAAGCACAGAATCTACAGGTCCCAATTATTATTGATCCTATAACTATAAAAATTGGTCGATGTCTACAACTCTTGCAAAGGTCTGGTTGCCTCTAGTAAATTCTCTACTTCTATCGATCTCCCTTTAGTTTCTCATTCTCAACTATGCGGCATAGTTGGGAATGAGAAACTCCAAACCGTTCAGCGATCTTTTTTTAGGGACCCCAACACTCATTCGTTCTTCAGAATGTTTAAAAAAAGCTTCTGTGATTGGTTATCTTCCATCTTTGCTACATTTCCCCCCAGCCTTCCAAGTTTTATGAATCTTGTTATTGACAACTCTTCAAACACTTGGTTCTGTTCCTAGTTGATCCTTGTCCACAAGATAAGTACCTTATTCATCTTAGGATTTATCCTTTAAAAATGTTGAAAGTATGTTGGATGATGTTAGTAGTACCTATAATCGTAGCTTACTACTGATTAGTCTGGTTTGAAAAGTATTTTAGGGAGGAATGTTGAATTATTGTTGAGAAGTTGTCGAAGTTGAGAAAGGTTGTAATTATCGTAACTCAATTTAAAAGGTAGATTCATTTTATCCTTGATTTTCTTAATTGTGAAAGTGTCTTCCTGGAAAAATAATTATGATAAAAATAGAAAATGGGAAATTTAAATTATGCAAACTTAGGATTTCTGAAAAAGAATTACTTTTGAAGACGATAAATTGCAAACATAACGAAAAACAAATTACCGTTACTCTAATTAAAAATATCAACATAAGATACCAAGTTTGAGGAAATTCAAGATCAAAATAAGAAATACTTTGTATTCTATTTTATTTTTAACGCCCAGAAGGCTTTTACATACCATGTACCTACATGGACAAAAATGTTATTCTAAAATATGATTATTTTATTCGTAAAAATAGTTAAAAACGGGACTGAAGTTCTTACGAACAAATTAACAGGGTTTCAATGTTTATTGGCGGGAACATGTAAGAATAATTGGTTGTTATACGTAATTTCGTACGTATACCAACAAATTATTCTTACATTTTCCCGCCAATAAATATTGAAAATCTGTTAATTTGTTCGAAAGAACTTCAGTCCCGTTTTTAACCGTTTTTACGAATAAAATGATGGTATTTTAGAATAACATTTTTCTCCGTGTAGTAGGTACATATTATAACCTAGGTGGGGAAAAGAGAATTGACAGTAACAGAGCAAGGAATAAATTAAAACCTAGTTCGAAAATTTTGTTTATACGTGCGTTAATGTGCCCAGCGGCTATGAAATGACTTGCTGACTTGTGTGTATCCTCCCTTTCGCAATATGGATGATCTCAAGGCCCTGCAAGGCGTGCTCATTGAAAAACAAGTTTTTTTTACATTAAATAAAATAAATCCCCTCAGGGCCTATGTCATCTTTGGGGATGCTGTGTGAAGGGGCTTTACAGGAAAGGAAGGACAGGAAGTTCTGGGAAGGAAAAGGGTATGAGGGATGGATAGGAATCTGCGGGTCTATCTATCTATATATCTATCCCACCCATTACGGTCCAAGGCGATGTTCCGAGTCCTGCTGGAGAGGTCAAAAGGTCTCCCTCAACCAGTAACTCCCGATCCGCCGCCAAGATCTGGACAAACCTCACCACATGAAGCCGGGGATTAAGTCACCAAACGTAGCGAGCTATGGCGTCTGATATATCTATGCTATGACGTATTTTACGAGTATAACGGTAAAATTGATATTATGTAAAAGCTTCGTATCTCAGTTTTGGAAATGACGTTGCGAGCCGAAGAGCGGCTTCACCATATCCTGGTCGAGGAAACACTATTTACGGATAGTGTTTACCTGTTACCCTCAGGACGCAAAGTTCAGTGCCGCATGCCGCCTTTGTCCAAACGACTAATTTGCGGCATATGGCCAGACGCAAACAAAAGTGGAAGGCTTATAAAGAGATATAAATCAATCTAGAAATTATTTTTTAAAAATAAAACAATAACTTTGTATACACCACTTTTATAATATTTTATATATTTTAAAAGTGGTGTATACAAAGTTATTGTTTTATTTTAAATTATAATATCACATCACAAAGTAACTGCTTCATACGAACAAACAGAAATTATTTGATAAAATGTTGACAAAGTTTAGAGTTGAACCAACTGTGATTTTTCTTTTAAAGGAAGGACGAACATTCTCAAGTTATGAATATTATTAACTTAAACATTGCAATTCGCCCATGTAAACGTTTAGGTATATCTTAATATATAAAACAAAGTCGGGTTAGTTTCACTATTTATAACTCAAGAACGGCTGAATCGACTTTTATGATCTTTGATTTGTTGGATTTGTCTCCGTCCCGATTAACAGAATAACTATTCGGAACATAACATTGGAATAAATAACGGGAAAAATAATTATAAAGAAAATAAAAAAATTTTCGTATATTTTGTATGGAACTGCTTTTCAAATAATGTGCGTTGGTCCATTTAATTTGAATCAATTCGAACGGCTAATAAATTAAACAACATTTATTGATTTTGAGGCGGTACAAAGTTTGCCGGGTCAGCTAGTTATTTATATATTAAACAACTGTATTGTCCAGCGATTAAAAAAATTACGCGAATTTTTGTTATTTTGAATAATTTGACGGTTTCCGTGTTGAGTGTATACGATCCTTTGCTACCAATCCGGAGGTCGCGGGTTCAAATCTCGGCGTGCTTAAGTAAATTTGATTTTATAATTTTTTGTGATATTTCATAATTTATTCATAAAAAATAATGCAAATGTAGTATATTGTTATTGGTAGATACTTTCAGTATCGACCTGATGAAAAACCACTATTCAGAATCGAAACTTTGCTAGAAATGGCTTTAGCCGAGTAATAGTCAAATACTAACCAATCTCTCTCTTTCCCGTCCCCTTTCCTCCCGACTATCTTTAGCCTCACTTATTGGGCAGGATTTAGTCTCACTGGCCTCAGATCGTTGGGACTTACGCGGTACTCTAATAATACTGTTTTTAAAAACCTTTTATACAACATTATAAACTATGTTCTGTTGGATATCCAGTTGTTTTAGGTGATTTTATGGCGAATGAGTGTATGAATATTGAGTAGAAACTTTTCATCGGATGTTAATTCCTCACATGATAATTCATCACATCATAATTCACATTAACCTAACCTAGCCTAACCTAACCTAAACTAACCTAATCTAACCTAACCTCACCTAACCTAAGGTTAAAAACCGCAATTATCACTTTCCGACGCTTTGAGACATGATGAACTATCATGTAAAATGTAAGGAATTAACATCCGATGAAAAGTTTGTAGATTAATATTCATACACTTAAAAAGTTTCCACTCAACATCGTTTTAGGTAACATAAAGCACAGTTTTCGCACTCTTTTTTATGCGATATAACTGATTTTAGTAAGAAGCTAAGAAACCAACTACACGTGTCTACATATTTATAGTCATAAAATAAATAATAACAATTATTTATAGTACACTCCATTACTCCATACTTCAATTTCGAACAGTTTCCCATCTGTCACGTACCTTTGCGGTTGACGACAACCGTGTGATTCTGTTTCCAACGTTGGCCCAACTAAACTTGGAAAATAAATTTCAGAGCTATGTGAATGACCACTGAATGCGGTCATTTATACAGACAGTCGCCAGCGCGTGCACAATACAATGGGCACAACAAATCGGGCTTGATTCTATCACAGCATAAAAAAAATATATTTCCATCGAACGGAATATGGAGAATTTGTTAAAAAAAATGCACAATACATGTCTGTTTTTGGTAATAATAAAAGAAAATACGGCGAAAACGCTTGATTTTTGTACGAGTGAACAAATCTAATATATAATATCTAATATATAAAAATCTCGTGTCACGGTGTTTGTGGTCGTACTCCTCCGAAACGGCTGGATCGAATTATACGATTTTTTTTATATATATTTGGTAGGTATGAGAAGAATAGGTCGTAAAGTATATATTAAACCTTTATGAAATTTGCATAAAAAAATTGAAATAGGTTAATAGTTTAGCAGCACGGGAAAAAGTCATGAGGGGGAGAGGAGGGAGGGGCGGAGAAGAATTAAGGAGGGCGGAGGGGGGTTGCGGGAGGGGGACAAGGGAGGGGGAAGGCGGAAAAGGTGGAAGGGGAATGCGTTAGGGAGACACCGGGAGAGTGGAGGGGCAAGATGAAAGTTGAACGCGGGAGGGGAACGAGTCGCGGAAGGGAAAGAGGTGGCGGAACGGGACGAATGGGAAAGGACACGCAGGGAGAAACAATTTCTTTATTTAAGTGGCATTTCAACGCATGCCGGGTATCAGCTAGTAATTAATAAGTTTTTCGTTCAAAGGAAGCATTATTTTTTTCTAACTTACTGATTTGGAATGATGATAAAATAAAACACTGTTTCAAGATTAAAATAAAGAATTAAATACACAAAATGATTAAAGAAATCGATAACAATTCACACTGAAAAAACTTTTTTACTTACTTTTCAAATACACTACTCTTATGTATTATTCTACTATAAGATCTAAATAATTATTAGCAGCTTAAAGAAAACTCCCGAACCCATTTTCTTTGAGATTTGAGATCAGGGTTACTAAATAAGACGAATTTATTGATAATTATTTTTCTAATAGTAGTGTCTTTTAATTGACGAATGATTAACTCTCTGTGGCTTTGTCGCAGGTGGCGTTGATTCAAAACAAGAGGAAGATCACTGTCAAGATGAGCTTATGAAAAACAACCCCCATTACCTTTTCCACCCCTTAAAACAGTACTTTGATACTTTAGAGTGAAAGTAAGATTAAGAAAGGGACGCTTAGATGGTTTGGGCATGTTGAGCGAATGAATGAAGAAAGGAGTGTAAAGAGAATTTATGACGCGAATGTGAACGGTAGAAGAAGCCGAGGACGCCCAAGGAAGACGTGGCACGATAAAGTAAGTCAGATACTTGAGTCGCGCCATGTCAAGAGTCAGAATAATAGAAGAGTATGTATGAGAAGATGTATGAATGTGAATGAGGCAACGAGTGTGTTCCAAGACCGAGTTGATTGGCGGTCCATCCTCTCTGCCTACCCCTGCGGAGAAACGGCGTGATAGTTAGTTAGTTAGAGTGAAATTTTGCACACTTACCGTTGAAAATAAGAGAAAAATTACTGTCCGCATCTGATTTCGAAAAACTCTGCGTAAAGCCTGGGCAACGCCGGAGACATCAATTTAATATTTACTTTTCTAAAATCTATTAATATATACATTTTTTTTCATTTTTTTTTCATTTATTTATTTCAATTTATTTCACCTCTTACACACAACAATTTTACACTTTAATCATTGTTTAACAATAGAATAACTAAAATAAAAACAAAAATATAATAAAAAGGTATAACAAAAAGGTATGTAACATATATAAAGAAGTGTTTAGGTGTGGCGAGATCGGCGAAATTTTGCACACCCAACCGTCCATAAAAAAAAAGTGACTACATAAGGCTAAAAGATGAAAAAAAATTATAAGTCTTACTTATAAAATAAATTTTTAAAATCTATAATATTTTACCAGATTTCAGATATCTTCATATTAAAGATTTTTTAATAAGTTCTACGTGTAAGGTGATGGTACCGGAAATGGAAATATATTTTTTTAAATATTGGTAATTTAAAAAACCACGGCACACCTTTGTTGCACAGTTCAAAGTTTAAAAAAACTCAATTGATTGGATTGAAACAGGATTTGGGAAATTATTTTTATTATTATTTGTGATTAGTTTCCAAATTCAATAGATCAGTCGATGCATTGTGAATTTGGCTATTGTGCACAGATGACATTGCGGTAAATAATTATGACCAAGCCCCACTAAATAAAACATATAATTGCTTCGAAACGAATAATTGTTCAGCAGAAATTTATTATTCAAACAGGATATAAGGTTTGACAAGCTAATCCAACGATGTTTTTTTAGGAAAAATGGTTTAAACACAAAAAATATTTGATCTGTCAAAACTGATAATGATCGCTCATCAAAAAAAGATATATCGTATATCAATTGAAACGGAAATCGTTAAATATAAAATAGGCGGTTAATACAAAAAATAAGTGGGCAATTTATATTATTTTTGGATTGAAAGCTCGATACAAAAAGTGGAAACTAAGCCATGAAATTGTTTCAGAAAGTCAGCTAATTAAATAAAATCCACAATTGTTACGGAAAACACAATTTATCTCTATTTTTGGTATGATTTGCAAGTCAAACACGATTCAATAATAATAGCAAGACAAGGTCATCCCCAGAAGGAAACTTAATTTTCCACTCAATTGCTCGTTTAACCTTTTACCAAAAGGATTACAACGAGTATATTTACTCTGGGTTAGCTGAAATCCGAAGCCAGCGGTTTACAACGCGTCTCTTTCATTGAGTCCTGCCAGAGTTTTAGATGAAGATACGCGGTTAGGACCGGGAAACAACTCAACTTACAAGAGTTAACACATGACCTTATATCGGTCATTCCAGCTGTGATATCCTTTCCAGGGATTACATCTGTACAATTAAGCGGCGGGATGAAAATTAACCAATAGCATCCCTCCTCATAATAAAGTATTCCAGATCGAAGAACTAATACTCTCCAAAATCCGAGAAGGTTTACTACAAGCGGCAATAATTGAAAAAAGAAGATTCATTTTTTTTATAAGAAAAACTCTCTTTTTAACTTTTGAAGGTTATCCCCATTAATGCAATATATCATTGAAGAAGAAGATAACAATAATAATCTAATTTTTTTAAATATGAAAATGAACAAGACACGGAAAAATAATAAAAGATAATGGTCGCAACTGGGACTCTAACCCGTACGTCTTACCAAGACATACACCTCTACCAAATTGAATTGACAATTACGACAGTCTAATAATAGATCGCAGTGGCCCAATTGGTAGAGGTGTATGTCCCGGTAAGACGTAAGGTCCTGGGTTCGAGTTCCAGTTGCGACCATTGTCTTTTATTATTTTTCTGTATCTCGTTCATTTTCATAATTTCAAAATTAGATTATTATTGTTATCTTCTTCTTCAATGAAAAAATAAGAGTTGAATATAAATATTCACAACATTGAAAACTACGAACATGAACATTTAGGCTTCTACAAAACTCCTCCACAATGTCCTTTTACATTTAGATCAAATGAACAAAAAAAAATCGTGAAGCCTTGCTTTTAGCTGTGATTTTGTAGCAGATCCTCGTAACTCAGAATATATTTAAGGTAGATTCAGACTGGACGACGTACGTACGCATCGCTACGCCAAACAATGCTTAGCAACCCATACATTTTCTATAAAAATGGCCACAGACATCGCACGTGCGTCGCGATGCGTGTGGCCAATGTGATTCTAAAACATAAATTTTCATTGAAAATCTATGGTTGCTAAGTAGCCCAGATATTGTTAGGCGTAGCGATGCATACGTACGTCGACCCAGTCTGAATCTACCATTAAACACTTATCGCATGCGTCAGAGTTTTGAATGGAAAAAAGCCGGAACGCTTTACTCGAGCTTTTATAAATAACTCAGGGGAGATGGAATAAAAAAAGCTTCAGCGTCGAGGAAATAAATAATCAAAAAAAATTAAACGATTTTTTTTTGCATTTATTTTGTGAAAATACAGGTAGAGTTGCAAGGGATAGATTATAATGTGTAAAAGGGGAGAGAAAAGTATCCTGATTAAGTATTGATAAAAGAGACTAGCTAATGTCCTGGGGCAATAAGCGTAGATATCAGGAGCGCAAGGGAGCAGGAGGATGAACGATTTTACATTATACCTTCCCGGTAAATTTTACATTAGTTAACACGTGTGTGGAAGCAAATCGATTTTCCACGTATGCCTACCCTACATATCCCGCCTTCTTCCGTGATGGGTTTTCAGCAGGGAGGGATTCGATTTTCGATTATTTGCTAATAAATAATATCACGTTCAAATATTATGTTGGAAGGCGGCTCGGTAGGAAAATACAAAAAATACACACAAAGTTATTTCCGATATTTTTTCCACGTGAGACTTATAAAATGATTCACAAAAAAATTACAACTCTAAATCAAGTAATGCCAGTATGAGCATCTTTAAGCTATTTTCGAAAAGTCACATATTTGCAGGTTTTTAGGAGAAAGAAAGCAGGAATGTAAAGCAAAGGAAGTTTTGAAGAAGAGGCCCACAAGTTACGGATGAAAGAGAAGTGGTTAAAATACGCACAATCATCCACTTGGAACGTAGTTTAAAAAAGAGTTGTTAAAATTTTATCATAATCAAGACTCGAAATCAAGATTTATTTTTCACATTAACTTCACACAGGAGGCCCTAAGGAAAAGGGCCTATGGACGATTTCCTTCAACGCCTAAGTCATCTTTGGGGATGCTGTGTGAGGGTTTTTTTGTGGAAAGGAAGGAGTGAACCTAGAGTATAAGGGAGGAAACACAGCCGAGCTGTTCAACTCAAGGCCGAGTCGTAAAAACGACCCGTTCTCATGTGACAAATGTCAACTGTGTACAAATTTTGAGCATGCGTGTAGCGTGTTTCACGACAGGAAAATAATTTCTCTCAGGGCCTATGTCATCTTTGAGGATGCTGTGTGGAGGGTATTTTTAAGGAAAGGAAGGAGAGGAAGTTCTGGGAAGGAAAAAGGTATGATGGTTGGAAAGAAATCTGGGGTTCAGTGTGTCTAGGTCATCCGCCGCCAAGACCTAGACAAACCTTACCCCATGAACCCGGGCACTCCTGCTTAGTCACCAAACGTAGCGAACAACTTGGAGTGATCTATGGGACAGGTGTTGGTTATCCAATATATGGTTCCCGGGGCGGCCGTACCCATATGAGAATATATCAAATGGACCGCCCGTTTCAGCACAGTGTCGACGGTTTTGAATGTATTTTGGGGCTCCAGACCAGAGGTGGCTGCTAAATTCCCGTGGGGCGCGCATACCGCATTAACAATGAATTATTAAGACCTTTTGCCCGAGTCAAAACGAAACAAGATCGGCAACAGAAAATTGTGGTGTCAAACATAGGTGTTTTAAGTTTCATGGGAATGATTGCTTTCCACAAAAATATAAAAATTTTATCTTATTTTATTTTAGGTTTTGAAATCGTGACCTCTCGTCCATTAAAGTAACAAAAAAGATAGCTGTGACAAGGGACCATTCTTCCGAGAGAAGAATCCAGCTGCAAGCGTTTAATTTATGTTCATTTGGAATATTTTTGGATCCTGCAGACTACACGACGCACTAAGGTTTTTTTAATCTGCAACGTTGATTGTTTATGCGCTCATTTTATACGACTCGTTTGACCGCCTCGAAGTCTGATAAAAAACCGCCTGCTGGAGAAAAACATTGACGATTGTGTATTTTGTATTTTAAAAAATAAACTCATAAACACATACCCACTTTAGATAAACTGCAGATAATGTGCCTGAATCACACAAACAGACGAACAAATCGAAATGAAATTTATCACTGAAGAAGAATATAACAATAATAACCTAATTTTTTAAAATATGAAAATGAACAAGACACAGAAAAATAGTAAAAGATAATGGTCGCAACAACAATGCCCTCTTAAAGGTAAATTTTTTAACCCGACTTGAGGTCTGAAATTGGTAAATAATGCGCCAAAAAAATTTATTATTTTATAATAATTATAATTTTGGGGGCCGACTATTGGGTCACCTCCGCAGATATAAGTAAAAATATTAATGTCGCCGGGCTCCACTGAAAAATGCACATCACAGTAGAAAAGCAGAACAAAAAATATATTAAAATTCAAAGATTCGCCTTGCATACATTATTCGTGTTCTGTCTGAGGTCTGTCTAACTAATGTAATTAATAATTACCTACCTGAGAATGTCTAGCGCAGTTACCTTAAAAAATACTGCATGGCCATTGACATTGACAACACCCAGCCTTGAAAACCTGCTTTAAAAAAAACGAGCAGGTTCTAAATTTCAGTAATACATCTTCTACCGCTAATGTTCGACTTAAGGGGAACGGCTGCGCGGCCTTTTTTATACAAAACTTAATAAATTTGGTTTTGAGGCCAGAGGAAGGTGGGGACAGGTACCTAGCTATTCAGATCTGGTCACCAAACAGGACTAAAGCCATTTCAAGCAACTTTTCAATTGTTGCGAGTATCAGAAACTACTATTTTTAATGAAATTGTAAAATAAATCGAATCAAATCAAACTTACTTGCGCACGCCCGGATTTGATTCCGCGACCTCCGGATTGCTAGTAGAGAGCCTTACCCCTCGACCCCAGAGGCCGTGGTGGCAATAATTACAACAATCTGTGATTTTTGTGATGTACATTTTTAGATAACAAATAAAATAAAAATTTAAGTCTCTTCTGTATCAAACGGTGAGCTAGAAAAGTAAGGTATACCTACAATAATAATAATAATATTTGAAAAAAAAAACCACCTCAAAATCGCTGTACAAATTTGTGATACTTAACGAATAAAAATTTTAATTAGGAATTTGAAAGTCCAGAACTGCTTGTATTGGATAAACTTTCGGATTCCATTTCGTAACTCTGGGATTCGAAATTCTGGGATTAACTACGATGTGTATTCCTCTTTGCCCAAAATACTAATGGAGGGACATAATTATACCGAGTTAGTAAACATCTTTAATTTATCACTAAATCAATTCAAATGTTGTAACTGAGGCAAATCAGTTATGCATAATAAATACTTTTAATAAATTTTTACTATTCATATGTAAAAGACCCTAAAAAGTATTGATATATGCTCAAAATTGATAAATGCTAAAAAGGGCGTTAATAAAATAATAAATAATAAAGACAGAATGGAATATACCCCACTCTTCTTCGCGACATCACGTATCTATAGTATAAAACACATTCCTATCGGAAAAAGGAAATAGTTAGCCAAGATGTTACCATTAACTGTCCACTAATATAAAAGTATGTTCTTACCTATACATTCCGAATTGTAGCCCCTTACGGGGGTTGTATTTATTGCGACCAATAAAGAATGTGCCAAAGGGTTGTCAGGGGTGGTTAAGGCGCGGGGGAGGGTGGGTAAAAGTGGGGGGGGGGGGGGGGTAGCCCTGATAACAGCTTAAGGCTGGGGGATTAATTTATATGACTTGTGAAAAGTTCGGAAAAGGGACGCAGCAAGGCAGAAACAAACCAGAGAGATTAAGTGGCCGACCCTTGGCTTTCATACACCTGGATAAATTACCTATATACTTATATAACATTGAATAGAATATCAATCAGTATTGGATCATTGTCCAGTGTTTTAAATATATTATAGTGTCCTTTAATAAACTTTCTAAAAAATGTGTTTATCGGAAATGGCTTGTCAGATAAGTATTTATATCTGTATCTGTTTGTAAATAATAAAACTTAATAGAGCCTAAGAACTGATAATAAATTAATAAAAATAAAACACTTTTGTGTTTTAAAACCACGATATTTATTAATTTACTTTACCGACCGGTTTCGCTTTAATCAAGCATCTTCAGGGTACAAATTAATACTAAACAATAACTACAAAAGGTGTGCTTATTTATACATATAGAGAGAGACAACAATATATACATATAGAAAGAGACAACAATTTAAAATTATTACAAACAGTGAGGATACATTACACAAATGAATTGGAAAAAAACCAACGTATAATTATAGACTAATGGGTTATCAAAAGTGACAAAAGGAAATTATTAATAATATACTGGAACATACCTAATATTGGGCTACTAGATACCTCTAATTGATTATTAAGTACAGGAAAATTGGTTTTTACAGCTTTTTTAATTTCTAATGACTCAAAATTATCTAACCGGTTTTGTTTTATTTTTATTAAATATGTCAAACCACAAAGTGATTGCTTTCTACAATAATGATAATAAATTGCACAGCGCCCCTGAGGTAATTTTTCACATACACGGCGCCATACAAATTATCTAAATATTATTATTAGTTATTACTTTATTACGAAACGGAAAATCGCATAATGATTAGAGGAGTTGGCATTACATACAAAAACGATTAAGAGGTTTTGGAAAATAGATGAAAGTATGATGGATACAGTAAGTACGTACTATGTCATGTTTCGTACATACATACGGGCGAAATAACACAATATGTACACTATGTATAAAATTCTTTAATAAATAAATAAATACATACGTCATGGTTCCATCCTAAGAGTATGGATATTAGGGAGACGGCATGTGAAGTGTGCCCGCGCGCTCTAAGTGTGCCTTTTCGAGAATTTTACCCATAAGGCTATCACCATGGAAAATGGCTGCTTTCGTAAAAATGTCGGAACGTATTAAACGGCCAAAAACCGTCAGGCGTGTGGGTAAATTCTCGAAAAGGCACACTTGGAGCGCGCGGGCACACTACACATGCCGTCTCTCTAATATCCATACTCTTAGGTTCCATCATTCATCAAATTGTCAATAAAAAAAAATCAAAGGTTGTCATCGGTTAGGGATATGGGGGCATACGGGGAAAGTGGACGAGGGGTACTGTTCTAACCGTTACAGATTGCAGGTCACCCAATAGGAATGTATTTTGGATGGGATGGGTGCCTAGTAAGCTACAGAGTCTAGGGTTTAGTATACCATAGGTAAGTATTTAGTACAAAGTATTTGTCGGGTACATAGTACGCGGTGAGCAGTTGTGCAGAGCGCTCAGCGCAGACAATCAGTGACCCGACACGAGCGGCTGACCCCAACAAATCGTTCCCAAGGGGACAACTAGTAAGCGACAATGCGGATGATCCCAAATTGAAATGTATTGTTGTTATGCGATATACACCACAATAATTAGGCAAAACCACTAATTTAGCAAGTGCCATTATTCAACGAGAAATTTCTGTTTGTAATTATCTCTTTTATTACTTTTTTATTGAAAAGTGTTAGCAATTATATAAAAAAATATACAAATTTTAAAAAAATCACTCTAGTGGCGTGTCTCCTCATATGCACACCTATTGATACCCTAATGATCAACGCAAATGTTGCCTGCAACTAAACATGCTCCTGTGCGCCTGGACTTAGTTGGCAACAGTAAATGACGTAGGTATCAAAGCTCCATTATTTTACTAGCAAATACTCGATGATAATAATATATAATACTTACATAATATTATTACTTATATAATACGCTTGCATAGCGTGGATTTACTAGATGATCATTTTTATGGAAAAGTGTGTGAAAGGGTTTAGTTTTTCATATGGGGAAAACTAAACCCGGACCTAAAAGTCTGGTGCGTAAAAATTAAAAATAATTTGGATGACTTGTATAGCGCCGTTTTTGTGAAAAATCACCTCAAGGGCGCTGTACAAATTTCAATACATTTCTACAGTCTTACTTCTAACTACAGACTAGACAAACATAAAAAAAACCTATGGCTAAAACATTGCATCCATCGGTTCTTCGATCAGCGATACAAAACTACATGCACAATGAATCTGACCAATTAACGCGATGCTGCCTAAAAATGTACATGCAGTACATGCACTTCTATTTTTTTAATTTAATTTTTTATTTTTTATTAGGAAAACATACAGGACCATACTTACCTGGTGAACCATCACCGCTATTCAATTCAAGTCTCTCATTCATAATATATTTTCTCATACGTATCTACTCTTCTGTTATTACGACTTATGGAACCGACTGTATATTTGAATCATTAGAACGTGCCATCTTCTTCGGGCGCCCCTTCGTATAGGTAATATATGAAAACTGTTCAGAATTTTGTTTAAAAAGTTTAGCGCTTATATTAAATATAAAAATCAGATTCAGAAAAATCTCAAAACAATTCCGAATTTTACGCCTGTTTCGTGGTATACTTCGACGCTCAAAACAATTCCAATAAAGTGGCTCCATATGGCGGCTTGTTCGCGCAATAAATTCCCGTACTGGGAACCCGAATCCCGAGATTGCTATCAGGAGCGAAGAAAAACCAAGGGGTATAAATTCCCGGGAAACTCCGATCGTAACAATTAACTTTTCTCCTGGAGCTAATTAAAAGGCGCAGCGCGTATAAACCGAGAACGGTTCCATACAACGCAACGGCTCCAAAGGTGATAATGAAAATGTGTACATCTGTAAATGCTCCCAATACGGAAGGAAGCTAATGAAAATAGGAATTGTCAGTACGAAAAAGAGTGATAACTTCCATGGGAGACCTTTCCAAACAACAAATGCAATAAAATAACAAAATATTTATTATACATATTTACAGCCGCCCGTTTCGGTTTCACACAATAAGTATCACTTTTATAATTTTTTTTTTAGGATTTAGTTTTTTGGTCTTTGTTCTTTTAAATTAACAGCATTAATATATTGCATTATACGGGTAATTCTACGAAAGAAGTAACTTGTGCGGCAATCAGTTTAAAATAGATTTTTTATTCCATGTTGTTACTTTTTACAATTAATCACATCATCTTAATGTACTTTATAAAATACATCACGATTAAATGTCCAATTAAAGCACATTTTTTTCTGAAATTCCCTATAAAGTCTAAAAAAAAGTCTCTACCCTGGCCTCTCCCCTTGTCGGAATCAGTTTAACTTGGAGGCAGTACATATCTTTTTTGTATAAGTTGCTAAACCAAAGTATGTTTAGCACGAATTTAAATAACTATATTTAAGAATTATCAAGGAAAATACAAAAATATTTGTTTGTTTACAATAATTTAACTTAACTTTTATCCCGCTTTTTTGTGTATCTATCTACCCTAGCAAATTTCGTTCCGCTACTACAAACATAAATATATAAGACGGCCATATTCCAAATAGCTCTCAAGCACATCTAAATGCGTGAAGTTAGCAATACCAAACACACGAGCCGTTAGAGCGCCGCCATTTGTTAGTTGTTGCGACGCGACAGTGCGGTGTAGTGGTTTCGCAAGGTGATTCTGTCTCTCTATTAAGTAAGTTATAAAAGTTTTAATATGATCATTTGATTTATTTTGTCTTTACTGCCTTAATTTAATAATACTGTAATAGTTAAAGTGTGATATATAAGAGCGATATACAGAAGTGTGATATATAAGTATGTGATATATAATTAACCCAAAAATTTCATTTGAAATCAAATTTAACCACATGGTCAGTTTACATTTTTACATTATAGTGTAGCTTACTTCACTTTAGTAGGTACCTATTATCTGTAAGAAACATTTATATAACAAAATTGTTATTTTATACTTATATTATTTTGTGTCATTTTTATTACCCTATAAAATTAAACATCAGCTCAGGCTTGTCAAAGTGAGGTTAAAAATTGAATTGTATACAATAATACCCATCATGTACATGCAACAATAAATAAATAAATGGTGTATAGCTTTCGGAATGGTAATGAATTTAATGAAAATAAGTTTTACCCAAATTGTGTAACTTCACAATAGATATCAGAAAGCAGAGTAGTAATAAGGAAATCCATATAAATTATTTAGTTTTATTATATTCATGTAGAGCCGAAATTCTTTCAGATTACTAAAGTTTTAGAGCAAACTGGGTACGAAAAACAAAATTTTATGTAATAATAACAACAACAAAAAAAATTATTGTTTTTGTGTTTAATTCGTAGAACTACATTTAATTTTTTGGAAATTTAATTTAAATTAAATTTAATAATGTTGCAGAACTTAATAATAAACATTATTAAATTTAATTTAAATTAAATTTCAAAAAAAAAAAACAAAAAACATATTCCACATATAACAATTAAAGGCTAAATAAATCCACTGAAACTATTTTTGAAACATTTTCGCAGTTGTACAAATATTCCAAAAAATTACCAAATACCCAAAAATGTTAAGCAATGTAAAAATATCTATTATTTTTAATTGATAAACTAATGTTTAAGACAAGATTTTTTTATGCATAGCACAAAGGGTAAGAATTATTATAAGCAATAATTATTAGCCTGAAACACTCATCCATATTGAAAAAACCTCTAAATTCTCTAAAACCTCTTAATGTCAGAGCTCTCGACCGGCAATCGAAGAGGTGCGAGTTCGAGTCCCGTCGGCGACATGTATCTTTTCTCGGGAGGTTTTTTCAATATGGATGAGTGTTTCAGGCTAATAATTATTGCTTATAATTAAAAATATCTCTTACCCTGGAGAACACACCCTTATTTCTGAAACCAATTATTTTTAAACTTATACATAGATGAGTGTTTAATTAAGTAAAAATATTAATTTATAAATAAGATTTGACCCGTGAATACCTGAACATAATTTAATATGCAGAAATGTGTAAGATTAAACCGAATAAACCATAGTAAACATTAAAACCTGTTATCCCACAATTTACAGAAAAACGGTAAGAACGCTTGAAGTCTTCGTGAAAGAAAAAGATTCAAAAGAAAACTGTTCAATTCTTATTCCACGGGTGTTCTAGTGAAATGGAAAACATGCTCTGAGATCCTTTGTAAAAAAGGCGAGATTTCAGTAGGTTTAAATAGCTCCATAATTTACCAAATACATAGCCAGTAGTAGGAACGGTTATGGAGAAAGTATGGAAAAGTACGGAGCTGTGTGAAACCGGGAAAATAAGGAGTACACAAACGACAACACAATTTTGGTTTTCGGATGGTGAAAATATCATACTGAGAGTATAATCTGCTCAGGAACAAAGACCTGGCAGTATACACATTTAAATTTGAGCCGGGTGGTTGCGGGTTGGATTTATGATATACATGAACATTATATATAACATTACATTTCATTTTACGTGAACATTGATTTAAAAAAATATATATATTTATTAACTAGGATTGATACAAATACATTATTTTACAAACCACCTCACTAAGCGTATTCCGAGGTAAAGAAAAAATAAATGAAGAAATTTAAAGAGATAAATAAAAACGAAAGAAATAAAAAGTTGAAAAAATGAAAGGAAAGAATTGAGAGAAATAGAAAAAAAATTAAAAATAATAAATGAGCAAAAAGTGAAATATAAAAGGATTTAGTGTGTTATCTGGCCGAAGTACGTCATGACTTTGTTGGCTGTCGATTTGAATTTTGTGTTTTGGATTAACAATTTTTATAATGTCTTGTCTTTACAATTTTTTTTTTAAAAATCTTTGGACATATGTGATATTTGTTTTGGGAATCATGTGTTGATGCCTGCCTTGTTTCGTGTTGTAATTGTGTTGTGCAGTACGATAGTTTAGTTTGTCTTTTCGGTCTTACACAGACATAATTTTGATGTAAAGCTAGCTGTTGTACGTTCAGTACAGCGAAGTCCTTAAACAACTATAATCTCGGAAATCTAAATTTTTTTTTGCAATATTAAAGCTTTTTGCGATTTGTCGAGAAGGTCCATAATAGTTTTAACGTCATATTAGTAAATATATGAGCACTTTACAATTATTATAAGCCTGAAACACTCAACCACATTAAAAAAAACCTCCCGAGAAAAAATACATGTCGCCGACGGGACTCGAACCCGCACCCCTTTGATTGCCGGTCAAGAGCTCTACCATTAAGTACTTTACGTTACAAGTCTAGTTGTTTGGTATTGTTTTAGAATTTGAAAGGTGTTTTAAGAAGCTATTGTATGTCTCAATCTGACGTTTTAATATGGGACTATAAATAAAGCATGCACGCTTCTATCTCCGCATCAATATCAGAGCGATACTGAAGAAATCCTGAAAAGATGGGGCATTAAGATACGATTTGGGGCTGAACGTCGTGCGAGGGAGTTGGGCGCCGGAAGTGTTACGGCCGGGCCGGGGCGTACAAAAGCCGGACAGGGGTCGCCAACTTGAAATAAATTATTATTATATATATGTTTATTACAAGAAGTGTAGCTAACTAATTAATAACTATCAAGCCGTTTTCCCTAGAGGTAGGCAGAGAATGAACCGCTAAACAACCCAGTATTGGCAAACACTCCTTCCAGCATTAACATTCATACATCGTCTCATACATATTATATTGTTATACAATGTATTATTCCCTCAACGAAAACAGCTTTCGCCCAACGACAGTTCTCTTATATTGCTCCCAAAATGTTCAACTCGCTGAGTATTGACATCAGAAAATCAAAAACTTATAATCTTTATCTCGTAAATGTTTAGAATTGGTTATTTATAAAGGGAAGGAACTACTTTAAAGAATGCCTGATATCATTAAATTAAGTTCATTTGCTTTATTATTCAGTTTTTTTTTTAAATTTAAATTCTGTTAAAAAAATATACTTTTTGTAATTAATTAATTTATCTTTATTTGCATTATTTCAACAATTAAAGTCATTTATTTATTTGCTGATTTATATTTATTTTATCTTATAAAAATCAACTGTCTACGGTTGGTTTCATTTCTGTGCTACCTACTTAACTGGTGAACCAGTTAAAGTATTACCTTTAATACAAATACATTTACAAAACGATATCTGAATAAATTCACATGTATGACATTTATATTATTGCATTTCTATAATTATATATTTAAATTTCGACTACCTTAATACGGACGTGTGATTAGTGTGGTAGTCGAAAAGCATGTAAAAAAAAAACTGTATAAATAATATGTTACGAATAAATAAAAAAATATCCTTCTCTTATTCTGATTCTTGACACGGCCCGACTCAAGTATTTTGTTCACTCGATGTACCATGTCTTCCACGGGCATCCCCGACTTCATTTCCTATTCACATTCGCGTTATATATTCTTCTTACACTACTTTCTTCGTTCATTTGATCTACTTGACCAAACCATCTAGGCGTCCATTGTTACTCATTACGCTTACAAACCTTGCATTCTTTCAACACATAATTTTATAATTGCAGTAAGACAAGAATGTAATTTAAAAGTTTTATATAGTAGAACACAAATATGTGATAAAAAAAATAAATCGTAAAAATTAATTTGCAAATATTTAATAAATAAAGTCACGCTTTGTAACATTATACAGTTGTCGGTGAAGCATAAACATAACTTTTGAATTACCCATTGCCGCACGGAGAAAAATGTTATTCTAAAATAGATCATTTTATTCGTAAAAACGGTTAAAAACGGGACTGAAGTTCTTACGAACAAATTAACAGGGTTTCAATATTTATTGGCGGGAACGTGTAAGAATAATTTGTTCGTATACGTAATTTCGTACGTGATCTTTTTTAGATCTTTTTCAAACGTATTTGTAAATTTTTATTATTCTTTATTCATTCATTTTAAGAACAATACAAAATTTAAAAATTTCAATTCAAGAATAAAATATACAATAATAAGATACAGTTAAAGATACAAATTTAAAGGAAAACCATAAGTGTCTTAATAATAAATTCGCTCCTAATCCAAATTTTATGTATGTACTTGGGAGGTCCTTTGACCTAAAGACAAAAAAACACCATTAACCATGTTGACAACCCCTGGATTAGGCGTAGAAATATTATTATGGTTTGAGAAGGATAAATCGAAAAAGCGAAGCTTTAAAAAAAAGGCAGAATAAAAAAACATGTAAAAAGCATAATCCCGACGACCGATTCCAAAATCATCGGCGTCTTTATACTCTGAATCTTTTCATTCAGTCATCATATTTTATGGGATTTTATCATTTTTCCACGGAGTATCAAGCATGTTGGGAAATGTATTCCGGTCACGATGGAATACAAACATAGGTATATATAGGGAAGGAAACGGAGGAAGGTAAAACAAAACAAAGTTTACCCTCATCAATAATCGATTTTATTATAAAGATGTTAGACGAGAGAAGGGACTGTTTACTGTTCGGGAAGTATAGGCTTTCCGGAGAAATAAAGGAGAAATGTACCTATGTCAATTTGCGGAATAATTTCAGTGAATTGGCAGAATAACTCAACTGAGCGATCATTGTGAAGGGCGGCTTTTCGCAGAAACGACGTTTCCAGTATTCGCTGCTTTCATGAAATATTAAGTGAATAAATATATTTAGGAAATTAGTAATATTTATGACAAATATTGGAACTTTATTTATACGAACACGTTTGCATACGGTTGACATTTGTCACATGAGAACGGGTCGCTTCTACGACTCGTTCTTGTGTTCAACAGCTCGGCTGTGTAACGATTTGCCGGCCTCTGTGTTTCCTCCTTCCTACAACATGGGTCTCTTCAAGACCCACGTTCACTCCTTCCTCTCCTCAATAAGACCCTCCTCACAGCATCTTCAAAGATGACATAGGCCCTGAGGGAATTTATTTTCCACAGGGCCTCCTGTGTGGAATTAATGCAAAAAAAAAACACGGTTCGCTTAGACATACTTAAGCATACATTTAACACTAACAATAACACATCTGCCCTGATGATGGACACTGTAACATTGTCCGAAACGTTGGCTAAAGAAGGAGGTAGCGTTACACGGCATAACACCCCAAAAATAAATAACAAAAATACTTTTGGCCGTGAAAATCTAAGATCATATCTGAGAATAACTCGTGTTTATAGTTAACGGTACTTTCTATCAATGATATAATTATTTCAAACAAAACAGTTGTCAATCTGAACAATATTTATAAACTTAATAATTAAAATAATATGTCATCACTTCACCCTTTTACACAGCAAGAAGACCCCTCACTTCCTTGTTCTCGAAATAGCACATACCTGAAACAAACAAATAAAAAACATAAATTGAAGAAAAAAATTAATTACGCTCTGTATTAAAAAACTTTGTGTTTGTTGGACTTAGTCCGTTGTTTCACAGAATTTGAATAATTCATAAAATTTTAAAGTTAATTTTCAAGTTTTGTGAAAGTTCTATTCAAGTTATTTCAGTTCTGTGAAGCAACTGGCCCGTTATGGTGTTATAATAATCGAATTTAAATAGAACTTAACAGAACTTGTTCACTAAACTTGTGACGACTTCAACATTACTTTCGAAAGAGAAAAAAAAGCATTTTCTTCATCGGAAAAGCTCATACAATTTTTTTTCCCACCCAAACGAAGTTCAAATCGGACACTATAGCGACACCTGCGATAAATCAACAAACTATTAGAGAGATCTGTAAAACAACAAGATTATGGTGATTTCTCCTTCCATCGAAAGATGTCGATAAATAAAAACGTGATATTTAAAACTTTAAGGGAGGAGTCTCATAGAAAAGTTTTATCCAATCAAGAAACAGGAGGCGTGACAATATATGAAAGACCACTTTGAACTTTGGACTTGAGACATAATTCAAGAAACTAATGGATCCAACCTTGAGATTTATTAAAATCGAATAAGGGTTCATGCCCGGAGAAATAAACAAAGTCACACGATCAGTGCATTCGGAACGATGACCCTAGCAAATGTTTACAATACGAGTGCAGTAGAGGGA
This sequence comes from Limnephilus auricula, assembly GCA_951813805.1. Classification (NCBI taxonomy): domain Eukaryota; kingdom Metazoa; phylum Arthropoda; class Insecta; order Trichoptera; family Limnephilidae; genus Limnephilus; species Limnephilus auricula. The sequence continues at coordinate 38,399,680 of OX638389.1, read as the reverse complement.
TAACTAACCATTGAAGTACGGGAAGAAACTGCCTCCGAGATTACTAAAAAGTTCACGTAAAATGATTATGAAAATCAGATGTATAAAATGCGTCAGTACGATAAAGGAAAAGTTACACACAATGATTGAGGTGTTAAAAAAACTTACGAACATTGATGAAAATTGACGTAAAAGGCGAGACAGAACGAGAATTCCGAACTAAGATTTGTATAAATCAGAAAACGGGAAATATACAATTATGAGAGTTGATATGGTATAGTGAGTCGAGAGGAACGGCAAATCGAAAAGAAAATCAAGGAAAATTCGTACTTTATCGACAGATGACGGATAGCTTAAAACACTGAAAACAGCTTTAATCTTAATGCGAGGGTTATAATATTATTGAAAACCGACAGCCAATTTTGTTGGAAAATAGAAGGAAATGGTTGGACGTACGGAACCATGAAATTTAAAGGAAAAACCAGAGTATAGACATGTGATTTAACAAGGGAGAAACTCGGATATGAAAGGTTATCGGCCGCCGACGAATTCAAAACATAAACACATCAAAATTTGAACATGATTTCTAGCAATTAAGGACCCTTTTATAGCTTTAGAGGTCGTAAAAAAATACATTGGTCTTATGAGATAATCTAAACAGAGGAAACACATTAAAATAATACGTAACGTAAACAGAAACAGCGGAGTCTTGGGATATAAACAAATCGAATGATAAACATAGATATTTAATGGATATTAATGCTTTTCCCCAGAGTGAGTGAAACAAAATACTTACGTACTTTGAATAAAACAATTAAAGATGACATTTAAACGGGGTCGAATTGGTGATACGTTTGTAGTGAAGGTGCAAGAAAATGGAAGAAAAAATGCTTTGACAAAATTAAGTTCCCCTTAAATTATTGGAAAGCGTTTGAATACATGGCAAATCACTTTGGAAAGAGGGAAAAATGTTTTATAGAACGGAAACCCTTTTTAAAATCAGAAAATGGTGCCAAAAAATTAAATCACATCGAAATTAGCACGATTCGAGGGTGAATAGAATGCACATAATGACGAATATAGGTATTCTACCGGTTTCAGAAAGAAATTTAATACATACATAGATGGGCATGGCGAAAGCCATTTTTGCAGTAAAATTCAGCGAAAAACGAAGGAAAAATGTGCAACTAAATGATCGATTATAAAGTTGAAAGAGTTTGAAGGTATTTCAGTTAAAATTTGGATCAAAAAATTTGAAAGTGAAGAGAGATGTACTCAATCAACGGGAAAATAGCGTATTTGCACCCAGTGACAGGCTCGCATTGTGTCCGCGATCATGGACATATTCGTTTACAAAATAAATTTTATATGTATAAATAAAATATCCACTTGATCTGTATTCTCAGAAAGGTTGGGCGAATAGTTGATTATATTTACCAGTCCGGATCCGAATTCCGCGAGTGAGTGAAATAGCTAGGGGGGTTGCAACTAAAAAATATTTCTTCACGAAACAAAATGACTTAAGTCAAGACAGTCGATAATAATGTGTCCATTTCAAAAAATTACGAGTTGATAGGAATCATTATTTTATGCCAGGACAAGTGGAGTTAAGATGTTCTGGAATTGAGGGAGGTATAAATGCTGATGACGAGCTCAGAATGACAGTTGATTCGACAACGGAAGGATTATCTACAATAACGCGACATACGTACGGCTAACTTTCAAAGTGAAATTTACAGATCAAAAGTTCTAAGTCCAGTTACATAATTGAAGAGTGTTGTTATAAATTCGTTCAAAATAATTTTCAACACTTAGAGTTTTCTTTAGAATTTGGTTTTATTCTTATCAAGTGAAAGTAAAAGAGTTGAATTAAATAATAATTATTAGTGCTAACAATTAAAGTGACTTGCATTTAAACGGAAAAGTTTTAGTGGAAATAATTACCTTATTAATTTAGTTATAAAAATGGTGATAAATAAAAAAATAAAGGGTGTTGTGAGTGTAAACAAAAAGATTATCGTGCCCCAAAATGATCAACACTTCAGTGAAGTTTATAAAATATATAAAAATTAAAAATTAAATAACAAAAGTGATTAGTTTTATAAATATTAAACAGTGCCTAAAAATAAAGTTTAAAATAAATCCGAGTGTTTAAATTAAAGTGCGTACATCTAAGTGTAGAAAAAGTTTATTTTAAAGTTTAAATAAAATAATAATCAAAGTATTGATAGACAGAGTTCGGTTATTATTGTGAAATAGGAAGGCGTTCGGGAAAATAATAATTATCTAATTTGATAAATTTATGTGAAAATTAAAAATTATTCGCGGTTATTATTTAAATGTGATTGAAAAGAGAAAAATCCCAAATAATTAAAATAAATCAACAGTAAACATCGTGCATTATTATTGATATAAAAATAAAGGAAGGAGGATTAAGTTCACGAATTAAATAAATTTAAATAAATATACTACAACGGACTTGAGAGGAAAACGGACTCCATTTTTTGTTCGAAAATTTAAATAAATCCTTCACGTTAGATAACTTTAAATAATGTCATAAAAAGTACGGAAAGGGATATTGCACAATTTAGAAAACTTTAGAATTTGAACATTAAGTACAATGTAATCAAAGGAGGTAGTCACTTAGAAATAGTTATATTTTCTTAGATCAGGGAGAAATATTGAGAAATTAAATTCACAAATTTTGTAATTTTAAGGTAAGATAAACACAGTGAAATATTGCCAAGCTGTTGTATTCCCAGTGGAAAATTGGTAATTTGGAGAGATCTCGGTAAGTGCTCAATATTAAACATTTTCCAGACCCCGGAGAGCTTTGCAGCAGTTGTACGTGTCTACGATTTTTTTTGCGAAATAGCATGATTGACACTAACAAAATGTAACATTTTATAGATCGTTTTTCCACAGGTTAGCGTGATGTATGTTCAGCCGCATCACAAAGTACCTAACTAGAAATTGGGTCAACAAAAATACCTAACTGAGAATATAGGTCATTCACCAAAATACCTATACAGGAAGTAGGTCATTCTGAAATACCTAACCATAGATTTCACCTATCAACGGTACTTACCATCCGACACTAGGTCATCCCAAATATACCTAGTACTAAAATCATTTCGTCAATTATGACCTTCACCTTCCAATAAAATGAAAATGCCTAACTGAGAATATAGGTTATCCATCCAATTACCTATACAGGAAGTAGGTCATTTTGAAATACCTAACCATAGAATTTACCTATCAACGGTATTTAACAGCCAGAACTAGGTCATCTCAAATATACCTAGCACTAACGTCATTTCGTCACCTGTGACCTTCACCTTTCAATAAAACGAAAATGCCTAACTGAGAATATAGGTTATCCATCCAAGTACCTATACAGGAAGTAGGTCATTTTGAAATACCTAACCATAGATTTTACCTATCAACGGTACTTAACAGCCAGAACTAGGTCATCTCAAATATACCTAGCACTAACGTCATTTCGTCACCTGTGACCTTCACCTCAATAAATACAATGCAAATATATACGAGTTTCCCTAAAACGGCGCTCTGTAAATCATCTTATTATTGATATTATCACTATCGAGATCCAACATGAATATATTAGAGGTACCTCACCTTGAAATCAGAATCCTCCGATCTAGGGCAGTAGGCCAAACCAAGTGTTTTATAAACAAACAATTAAATGGGCCTTATATAAACATTTCTCGGGTATCACATTCCGCCAGAGGTTAACGAACCAGCATATTCAACTTCGGTTTAGTATTATGATTCCAACAGACATATACTTACCCTCAATCGATTACGCTATTAATATTATAGAGTTTTAAATTTCAATTTTAAAGGATTCCATTGGACCCACAATCATAAGACAGATAGTCTTCAACCTTCAGATTACGCAATTCAACCCTTTTCCCCATTTCATACCTTTCTGAACAGATGGGTAACCTTACCTAATTCCTTACACGAGGGGTCAGTACCTTCAATAAAAAACCACTGCAAACAACAAGATCAGACAGTCCACCAATCCATATTTGCCCTGCGAAATTACACTTCCTCGGTGAGGTACGTAAACATTTTCTGAATTAAACAGCCCACAACTGTTTTTTTGAGGAGTGATTTTGATTCCTTCGACGGTGTCAAAGATACGAATTGCACGTGAGGAGGAAGGTGTAGTTTGTATTGACTTGACACGCTGGCGCGGCATTCAAACAATCGACCATTTGCGTATTTGTCATCGATGTCGACCTGAAAGCAAACATAGTTTTTACGAGGTAGAAGTTATGTCAGCTCTCAGAGGCGAGGAACGCAAGCCAATGATTATCCTACGAAGGAGACGAAAGGATCATCTCAAACGGCTCCGTACGCACTCAACGCGAGTAGAGTCATGATAAGGGAAGAAATGGACATACCCCTTCTAGAATCAGTCGAGTTAAAATCAAATCTGGAGGAAAGGAAGTCGGGATAATACTGGAAGTAACATGAGGACTCTGCGCTCTTTCATCTGGCGTGAAGGGACCCTTTCGTAGCAATGAAGTTCATGCAAGAGAACAAAATCAGGACTTAAGGACCATCCTAGCAAACGTAATGATTGAGTCTTTGTCTGGAATGTTGGTCACCAGTATCTATTTGGTTAGAGGAGGAGCCGACTTATTCAGGAAACAATATCCCCCAAAAATCCACCTATCACCCCTCCCCACCTTCCTCTTCCCCAGTACATGTAGTGTATACTAATAACAATAATAACTTGACCATTTAGGTGCAGTACGACGACATTGAGAACTTCGCAAGGAACCTAGCATGCATGTCAAAATTCACTCTTTCCAGGTTATGTTAAAATAACCCAATATATACCTATAGGAAGGGAAAAATCAGGTAAGAAAACTATGACTTTGAATTTTATAAACCGGGTGACAATTCACTGTAGGATTAGCGTCAATGACACTCCGTTCAAGTTGAGAAAAGGCGGGTAATACGAGTATAGGTTTGAAAATAAAATAAAACAATCTAAAAAACGGGGTCAGTTTATCAAACGAGATTCTTTCACACTTTACTCCAAAAGAATCTGAGGTTACCACACACTACATTATTTCCTCTACATGTGTATGTGTATTAATTTACACATGCAAATGTAATTACCGAATCAAAAAATCACACAACGGGGTAAATAGGAATAATGTGCAATAAAATCTTAAATCTTATTTACTGTGAGAAAATCGCAGGGGTTTAAGGAAAAGTTAGGTGTAGCTAGATGCAAGGGTATATTGATCGAAGGCCAAAAGATAAGGGTAGCGTAGCCAGTAGATCCCGACAGCTAATGTTAAAGGGAAAGAATAGAAAAACCAAGGGTAGGCGACTACGGATCATTACAACGGGTGCCGGGTAGCCCCACAGGTACATTACAACTGGTCCCGAGACCCATAAAAGCAATAGGCCAGGGGTAGGTTCACTACAGCTGTTGCCGTGACCAAAGGAGAAAGTTTTACAAGTGGAAGATTTTCGAAACTAATAATAAATTGGAAATAATAAGCTTTTCGAAATTAAAATTAAATTGAAATAAATAAATAATAATTTAAAACTAAAATTGAAAAACCGAACCTTAAATGAACACGTATACATAAATACTCGAATGATAACGTTAAATAAACAAACAAATAACCCCATCTTTGAAATAATAAAATATCGTATCTCGGTCGTGTTATTAAATAAACATCGAATACGGAACGATTAAAAAAAAAATAAATAAACAAATGATGGCTCCTCAAATGTTTTGTAAACATTAGACATGACAGTGCGGATATATGTAAACAATTGCATTACTACTGCGGTTGAAACGTAAACAATGTAAATGATAATAATTTCATAACATCGTGTTACTACGTCGACGTAAAACGAAATAAAAATAATAATAAAATCGTTTAATTAGCAGAAGTTTTAATTGATTAATTGATTGATCTAATTAATTAATTGATTGATTTAAATTGATTTTTGTTTAATTACAAAAAAAAAATAATAAATAAATTTTTGATTAAATAAACAATAAAATAAATCATTTTTAGAAATCATTTGAAAATAAAATAAAAATCAAGCTTCACCTTCCGTTCAAAATTGTTCATAGAATTTATAGTTAAATTTGTTTGATCATCGTTTTCGAAAACATTTGATTGCACTTAGAAAGGGTTGTTCCTTGTGGGAAAAGGAAATAATATGTATATGTGTATATGTATGTATGTGTATATATATATATTTATATATATGTATATATATATATATATGTGTATGTGTATGTATATGTATGTTGTACATACATATAACAAAGCGAAATATTCAAGGGCTTGCTAATTTGACAACTTAGTACTATAAAGAAGTATGAAATGCAATAAATCCCAATACGTAAACAAATGCACGGCTGAATGTTTATCAACAAGACCCATTGGTATTTTGATAAATGACTCGGTACTTTAAACATCAAAAATAGGTCAGGAATTTTAATGTTGTTGAATTAAATAACAAATGCAAGGCCGAGGGTGTTTGAAACATTCTTTACGTATCCACGAAAAAAAAATATATAAACAGAAAACATTGTTAAGGTTGGAAAAAAATAGATAAACCACAGATAAAAGATCAAACATTAGATAAAAATTAAAGATAAACAAATCGCTTCAATTCTCGAGAAGAGTGGATACGTCAAGTATAAACAATTGATTGTTTATTTAAAAGAAGCATTAACGTTTTGAGAAAAAAATAAACAAAAGAATTGTATTATTGAATATGGTACACAACTATTTACACAAAATAAAATAACGTGTTACGTGTGTGTATTTAGAGGACAGCGTGCGTTTTGTGACCTTTTATTGACAGAATAAAAACAAAAAAAAAATTTTGAGAGAAAGATTTTATTGAGAATGGATGAACAACAAAAAACGGAAGGAGAAACATTAAAAAATAGTGAGGTGACTATAGGAAAAGATTTGCGAGATATTTTTCAAAATTCTCGTAAGTCCGAGTTACGCGTTGAAGATATGATAGAAGAGGAAGGATGCAGCTCGTTAAGTACAGGAAAAAGTCAATGCGAGATTTTACTTGAAGAAGGAGCCGAAATAACTCGAAAAGAAATTTCGTTACAGGGAAAATCAATAAAAATTACGAAGAAGAAAAATAAGAAAAAAAAGAAAACACTAAAGAAATAAAAAAAAAAAAAATATATTATAACAAAAAAAAAAAAATTCAAAAAAAAATAAAAAACCGAATAAAGAAAAAAAATATAAAGCGAAAAAAAAAAGAGAGAGATGAAATTTTATATGATTTAAGCCATTTTACAGAGGAAACGTAGAGTTAAAATAGCTTTAAAAGTAGATTAAAAATAATATTATAACAAAAAAAAAAAACAAGTGAGTGTGGAAAAGAGAAGAAACGGGAAGACGCAGAGAAAAGGGTTCATTCACTGTCATCGAGTTTAACGGAGAGAAATAGAAAGATGCCTAGAAATACCAGACAGGACAGGGAGAGAATAGAGTTTGTGGCCGCTGTCGAAAGCACAGCAAGTGGAAGCTCTCAAATGGATGTAGGGCAGATTACCCTCATTATACAGCAGGCTCTAAGTCCTCTAGTCAGCAGAATACAAGAGATGGAAAAACAAAAAGAAACGGTTGTGACGACGGAGACTACGGCAACGAATACGGCGCGAAACGTACTTCAGCTTGTTGAAATGTTACCCACACAAGAAAAACCAACATTTAGCGGGGGAACTCAGAACCCAATCGCATTTTTGGAAGACTTAAAAGATTATACAAGACGTACCAATCGCACTGATATTATGATGGTTGTTAAAGAGAGCTTAAAGGCTGGTGCTAAAAGCTGGATGAAGCTTTATTCTAAACGCTGGAGTAAAATAGAAGATTTTGAAAGAGATTTTATCGCCAACTATTGGGGAGACATATGTCAGAAAAACATGAGGAGGAGATTATCAGACGCGGTATGGGAACCGAAAAAGGATATAACTATGTTGGCGCATTTTGCAAAATACTGGGAGCTCGCCAAGGCATTGAAAATTACTGACACACCTTTAGGGGTGATAAACGAGATAATGAGACATTTTCCGAAAGAAACTCAAGCTTTGTGGTTCTCTCGCGAACAAGGGGATGAATTGGATGCTGCAGAGTTTTTGCGAAAACTAGATAACATGGTTTGCGCCCCGCAGGACAAGAACATAGACAAGAGAAGTAGAGAAGAGAGGAGTGGCCATGAAAATTTTAGAGATCGACGACATGCAGTACGACCGAAGGTGGCAGCCATCGGAGGGGCACCGGAAACGACAGGATGCAGGGCATGCAGTGGATCGGGTGTACCGGTAATCATCAGTGGCGCTACAACCTCGGACCATGGGAAGGAGTTATGCATGATTGAAGTAGCGGGAAACGAGAGCGAGTCGGTCCAAACGCTCTGAGGATTACGACTCCAGAAGAACTAAGGGCAGCGACGCCAAAGCATAACGTAGCTTTAAAAATCATGTTAAAGTATAATTGGGATATAACGAAAGGTTTGGGAAAAAACGGGCAGGGAATAACGACTCCAATCAAGGCATGTAAGGCGGTACGTAGAAAAGAGAGTGAATTTGAGAGTGAATCGATTGCAAAAGAGGAAGTGAATGCGTTTGTAAACTCACTACAACAGGTTAGCGATGTATGGAACGAGGTAGAGGTGCGGGAACACGAGGGGGGGAGAGATATAGTGGGATTTAATACGATATTCGAGGACAATGATTACGATGAGGTAGGAAAGGGGAATACGTTATCGCAATTACCCGAGGCCAAAGCGTATATAGATGGGATACAAGTAAGTTGTTTAATAGATACAGGCAGTCAAATAACTTGTATTGCACAGGAGTTCTGGGAGTGTCACTTGAGTGATCAGATGAAATACCCAATTCTACCTGTGAATACTATGCAATTAAAAGGGGCAATGGGACAGAAAAGCTTAAAAATATCGAGGTTAGTTTTAATACCTTTGCGTTTCGGAGATTTCCAAATAAATACGTCATGTTTAATAGTGCCAAAATTAATAAGATCTATAATTTTAGGGGTAAACTGGTTGGATAATTATTCTGCGGAGGTAAAATGTGGAGAAAAGCGGGAATTAATAATTTTTACAGAGCAGGGAAGGAGGGAGATTGAACTCATAAATTCCGGAGTAATTTCGAAAGGTAAATCAGCAGAACAGTCGTGCGCGAAAACCATAGATTGCGCAAGTAAGGTAATACATGTAATTGAGCATAGCCACTTGTCAAACCTAGAGGGAGAGGCGGAACAAAGTATAGCGAAAATGGTAGCCGGACTAGGACTAGATGACGTCAAGAAAAGTAAATTGAAAATAGTTTTGGATAAACACAGTAGCGTATTCATAGATCGACCGGGTTTAACAGATAAATATGTACACGAGATTAAGATGGTAGATGAAGCGCCTTTCGTCAAGCGATCTTATCCAGTACCATATGCTTACAGGGACAAGGTTGACAACAAAATAAAAGAATTAGAAGACCTAGGTATAATCAGTCGAATGGCGACTCCTTTCGCGAGTCCTTTGACCTATACTTTGAAGAAGGACGGAGGGGTGCGTATTTTACTCGATGCTAGGTCATTAAACTCTCACATGTCCGGAGACGTCGAACGTCCTCCTCTTACGTCAGAAATATTGCAGCAGTTTCACGGTGTAAAACACGTAACAACTCTGGATTTGAATTCGGCATACTTTCAGATCCCTTTAAGTGAGGAAAGTCGAAAATATACAGGCTTCATTTATAATGGGAAATCTTTCGTTTACAACGTACTACCACAAGGGCTGAAGACGTCGGTAGGAAGTTTTTCACGCGCGATGGATAAAATTCTGGGGGGCGAGATGAAGGATTATTGCACGAACTATTTGGATGATTTAGTCGTATTCACGTGTGGGGACTTTGACGAACATTTAAAACATTTAGACGCAGTTTTAGGAAGATTGCAGGCGGCAAATATGACTTGCAAATTGGAAAAATGTCAATTTTTATTCACGGAAGTAAAGATGTTGGGTCACATAATCACACCATATGGCATACGTATGGACCCTGAGAAAGTTTCAGCTATTAAGAATTTCCCGGCACCAAAAAGGGTGAAGCAAGTAAGAGGTTTTCTGGGATTGTGCAATTACTATCGAAGGTTTGCGGATAAATACGGGGGGTCAACAAAAATATTATGCGACTTATTACAAAAGAATAGACCTTGGAGATGGACCGCCGTAGAGCAGGAGACATTTGACAACGTAAAATCTTTGTTCTTGGAAAGTGTAATGCTAACACACTACGACCCACACAAAACTTATTACTTACAAACTGACAGTTCCGGGTTCGCCATTGGGTCAGAATTATATCAATTAGATGATGACGGAAATCATCATGTGATCGGATTTGTTAGCAAATCACTCACCGGCGCTGAGTTGAAATGGACCGTATCTGAACAGGAGTTATATGCGATAATCTACTCATTACATAAATTTGAAACTTATTTGCGAGGCGCGAGGTTAATAATACGAACAGATCATCAAGCATTATCATTTTTAAAAACTTGGAAGCTATACAGTGCAAGAGTAACACGATGGATATTATACCTAAATCAGTTTAATTTCAAAGTCGAGTACGTGAAAGGCAAAGAAAACATTGGACCCGATATTTTATCACGTTATTCTCAGGATGCGATAAATGTGCAGGAGGAAAAGGTACAATGTCCCGAGGTAGCAGTTTTTGCGGTGGATGGGAAGCGACAGATAAAATCACATTTAGAAAATTTAGATCAACTACAACTTCTAGACGAGTTTCTGGGAGAGCTAATAGCGCACTTAAAAGGGGAACCTAGCAAGACTATCACAAAAAAGGCGTCTAGGTATTTGAAAAATTACGAATTAAAAGGCAGGACATTATATTACAAAACGGTGAAAAATGGGACTGTATTAGCCATACCTAGCGATTTAACTAAAGACCTAATCAAATTTGTACATCAGGAAATCGGTCATGCAGGCGGATTGAAAACGGGTCAAGCTTTGAAGAGTAGATATTTCTGGCCGGGAATGAGTAAACAAATTAAATGGATGGTTAAAACTTGCCGACTTTGTCAATTGGCGAAGCGCGAAATACGTCCGACAGTAGGGCCTGGCAGGTCAATTATAACACAAAAAGTGGGAGAGTTAGCAATGGCGGACCTATATGGACCACTTCCGAAGAGTATAGGGGGAGTGAGATTTATTTTTGTGATTCAGGACTCTTTCAGTAGATTCATCCAGTTAAATAAATTAAAGGTAGCTAACACTGGTACAGTATTAAAGTGCGTAGAACTATTTGTTAAAAAGGTGAGGGTTGAGGCGATGTTAACGGACAACGGGTCCCAATTTTCTTCGAAGAGGTGGAACCAGGGTTTGGAGAGGCTAGGTATTAAAGTTATGCACACCTCTGTGCGAAATCCTGGGCCAAACATCACGGAAAGGGTTAACAAAGAGCTAGGACGAAATTTTAGAATATACTGCCATGAAAAACATACCAGGTGGCCTATGTTTCTAAAAGACATTGAGGAAACGTATAATAACACCGTACATTGTACAACTGGCTTTTCACCGAATGAAGTCGTGTTTGGGAAACAACCGAAGTACAGCTTAGACAAATTTATGCGTCAAAGTAACATACCTAAATTAACAGAAGAAGAGGTTAGGAATGCGGTACAAAAAAATTTGGTAAGGAGCGCCGGAAAAAGACAGCAATTTTACAATATAAGGAATAGGTTAGTCACTTATGAAGTAGGGACTTTTGTGAAACTTAAGAGGCACACTCAGTCTAGTTTATTGAAAAAGGAAATAAAGAAATTTGCTTTATTGTATGAGGGTCCTTATGTAGTCGCGGCTATACCATATTGTAACACGTACACACTAGTGGATCCGAAAACAAAAGAAATACGGGGCGATTATAGTGCTATACATCTAGCTAGATATTATTTCGATGAAACTGAAAAACAACAGAAGAGGATATAGGTGATAGAAATTGATTGAGGAAAAAAAAGGGGAACAGGAGAAAGTTAAATTTAGGGGATAGTTTATTGCGAAAACTTAGAGTTCTATATAATTATGTAGACAAGAGATATAGGCATATTAAAAAATAGGAAAATAAAGGGTATAAGGAATTTCAAATAGATATAGTTCGTAAATTAACATGTTATGCTGGAAGAATGATAAGATAAAGGGGAGTTTAGCCGTTAAAAGGGAATATTTTTGCTTAGGGGGGGGGGAGGAGAAATAGAGGTAGATATAGTGGTTATTGGATTTAGATATGTTAGAGTTTAGGTTGCTTATGAAAAAAAAAAATTTTTTACGTGTCCTTAACGAAATGGAACAAATATAATGTAGAATTAGGAGGAATGGGAAAAAAATGTAACTTAGGGTTAGGCAGATTACAAGAAACAAAAAAAAAAAAAACGAAACGTAGGGTTAGAAAATTATTAGATTAAACATGTAACGTAGAATTAGGAAAACAAAAAAAGATTTCATAACGTAGGTTTAGGCCAAGAAGAAAAAAAATCAAATGTTAAAGTTAGACAAATACAAAATTAAGACTGCGTCATTTGTTCACGAAATTTGGAGTACGACAAAAAAAAAAGGGGAGCAACATTCGAATGAAGACGTGTGCAAGGGAAAGAGCGAGAAATGAATAAATCAAGGGAATAAAAAAAAAAAAAATAAAAAAAAAAAAAAAAAAAAAAAAAAGAAAACCGCGAGATTGAGGAACAATCTTTTGAACTGAACCATTGTACAGGAGTTCCGGGTCAAAATGGATTGAGGAACACTTCTATTGCGCGGGCGCGGGGCGCATTAGTATCTTATAAAAAAAAATATTAATTTTGATTGAATTCACAAAAAAAAAAAATATATATATATATATTGTATGACTACATTGTCTTATAACTACACATAGAGGTAGAATCAACGCGGAAAAGAAAACAATTGAAAATTATACAAACTTGGTTCAGATTCAGAGGCTGTTAAACAATCAAAGAAAAAAAAAAGAGAGAGAGAAGAGGGAGTGAGAACATGGAAGAAATAAAAAGAGGAGAATGAGAGAAAAGGATACAAAGGAAGGAGGGAGTAGAGTCTTAGGGGGGAAGTAGGACAGCAAGAAGGAGAGAAAGATTTGTACAAGTAGGAACGTACGAATAGATCGCCGACGGAAAATGGAACTAGCTTCAATGAATAACACATGAAGAAAATGGAACGGAACCATGCAAGATTTAATAGCGAGGATCAGGGGTACGGAACATCAATAGAAAATTGAAGGAATTAAATGACCTATGGTGAGTTCCAATTCCACCGACTAACACTAGGAGGCGTGTTTACCGCTGGATTTAAAACTCTAGGGGGGCTGTGACGACTTCAACATTACTTTCGAAAGAGAAAAAAAAGCATTTTCTTCATCGGAAAAGCTCATACAATTTTTTTTCCCACCCAAACGAAGTTCAAATCGGACACTATAGCGACACCTGCGATAAATCAACAAACTATTAGAGAGATCTGTAAAACAACAAGATTATGGTGATTTCTCCTTCCATCGAAAGATGTCGATAAATAAAAACGTGATATTTAAAACTTTAAGGGAGGAGTCTCATAGAAAAGTTTTATCCAATCAAGAAACAGGAGGCGTGACAATATATGAAAGACCACTTTGAACTTTGGACTTGAGACATAATTCAAGAAACTAATGGATCCAACCTTGAGATTTATTAAAATCGAATAAGGGTTCATGCCCGGAGAAATAAACAAAGTCACACGATCAGTGCATTCGGAACGATGACCCTAGCAAATGTTTACAATACGAGTGCAGTAGAGGGATAACTAACCATTGAAGTACGGGAAGAAACTGCCTCCGAGATTACTAAAAAGTTCACGTAAAATGATTATGAAAATCAGATGTATAAAATGCGTCAGTACGATAAAGGAAAAGTTACACACAATGATTGAGGTGTTAAAAAAACTTACGAACATTGATGAAAATTGACGTAAAAGGCGAGACAGAACGAGAATTCCGAACTAAGATTTGTATAAATCAGAAAACGGGAAATATACAATTATGAGAGTTGATATGGTATAGTGAGTCGAGAGGAACGGCAAATCGAAAAGAAAATCAAGGAAAATTCGTACTTTATCGACAGATGACGGATAGCTTAAAACACTGAAAACAGCTTTAATCTTAATGCGAGGGTTATAATATTATTGAAAACCGACAGCCAATTTTGTTGGAAAATAGAAGGAAATGGTTGGACGTACGGAACCATGAAATTTAAAGGAAAAACCAGAGTATAGACATGTGATTTAACAAGGGAGAAACTCGGATATGAAAGGTTATCGGCCGCCGACGAATTCAAAACATAAACACATCAAAATTTGAACATGATTTCTAGCAATTAAGGACCCTTTTATAGCTTTAGAGGTCGTAAAAAAATACATTGGTCTTATGAGATAATCTAAACAGAGGAAACACATTAAAATAATACGTAACGTAAACAGAAACAGCGGAGTCTTGGGATATAAACAAATCGAATGATAAACATAGATATTTAATGGATATTAATGCTTTTCCCCAGAGTGAGTGAAACAAAATACTTACGTACTTTGAATAAAACAATTAAAGATGACATTTAAACGGGGTCGAATTGGTGATACGTTTGTAGTGAAGGTGCAAGAAAATGGAAGAAAAAATGCTTTGACAAAATTAAGTTCCCCTTAAATTATTGGAAAGCGTTTGAATACATGGCAAATCACTTTGGAAAGAGGGAAAAATGTTTTATAGAACGGAAACCCTTTTTAAAATCAGAAAATGGTGCCAAAAAATTAAATCACATCGAAATTAGCACGATTCGAGGGTGAATAGAATGCACATAATGACGAATATAGGTATTCTACCGGTTTCAGAAAGAAATTTAATACATACATAGATGGGCATGGCGAAAGCCATTTTTGCAGTAAAATTCAGCGAAAAACGAAGGAAAAATGTGCAACTAAATGATCGATTATAAAGTTGAAAGAGTTTGAAGGTATTTCAGTTAAAATTTGGATCAAAAAATTTGAAAGTGAAGAGAGATGTACTCAATCAACGGGAAAATAGCGTATTTGCACCCAGTGACAGGCTCGCATTGTGTCCGCGATCATGGACATATTCGTTTACAAAATAAATTTTATATGTATAAATAAAATATCCACTTGATCTGTATTCTCAGAAAGGTTGGGCGAATAGTTGATTATATTTACCAGTCCGGATCCGAATTCCGCGAGTGAGTGAAATAGCTAGGGGGGTTGCAACTAAAAAATATTTCTTCACGAAACAAAATGACTTAAGTCAAGACAGTCGATAATAATGTGTCCATTTCAAAAAATTACGAGTTGATAGGAATCATTATTTTATGCCAGGACAAGTGGAGTTAAGATGTTCTGGAATTGAGGGAGGTATAAATGCTGATGACGAGCTCAGAATGACAGTTGATTCGACAACGGAAGGATTATCTACAATAACGCGACATACGTACGGCTAACTTTCAAAGTGAAATTTACAGATCAAAAGTTCTAAGTCCAGTTACATAATTGAAGAGTGTTGTTATAAATTCGTTCAAAATAATTTTCAACACTTAGAGTTTTCTTTAGAATTTGGTTTTATTCTTATCAAGTGAAAGTAAAAGAGTTGAATTAAATAATAATTATTAGTGCTAACAATTAAAGTGACTTGCATTTAAACGGAAAAGTTTTAGTGGAAATAATTACCTTATTAATTTAGTTATAAAAATGGTGATAAATAAAAAAATAAAGGGTGTTGTGAGTGTAAACAAAAAGATTATCGTGCCCCAAAATGATCAACACTTCAGTGAAGTTTATAAAATATATAAAAATTAAAAATTAAATAACAAAAGTGATTAGTTTTATAAATATTAAACAGTGCCTAAAAATAAAGTTTAAAATAAATCCGAGTGTTTAAATTAAAGTGCGTACATCTAAGTGTAGAAAAAGTTTATTTTAAAGTTTAAATAAAATAATAATCAAAGTATTGATAGACAGAGTTCGGTTATTATTGTGAAATAGGAAGGCGTTCGGGAAAATAATAATTATCTAATTTGATAAATTTATGTGAAAATTAAAAATTATTCGCGGTTATTATTTAAATGTGATTGAAAAGAGAAAAATCCCAAATAATTAAAATAAATCAACAGTAAACATCGTGCATTATTATTGATATAAAAATAAAGGAAGGAGGATTAAGTTCACGAATTAAATAAATTTAAATAAATATACTACAACGGACTTGAGAGGAAAACGGACTCCATTTTTTGTTCGAAAATTTAAATAAATCCTTCACGTTAGATAACTTTAAATAATGTCATAAAAAGTACGGAAAGGGATATTGCACAATTTAGAAAACTTTAGAATTTGAACATTAAGTACAATGTAATCAAAGGAGGTAGTCACTTAGAAATAGTTATATTTTCTTAGATCAGGGAGAAATATTGAGAAATTAAATTCACAAATTTTGTAATTTTAAGGTAAGATAAACACAGTGAAATATTGCCAAGCTGTTGTATTCCCAGTGGAAAATTGGTAATTTGGAGAGATCTCGGTAAGTGCTCAATATTAAACATTTTCCAGACCCCGGAGAGCTTTGCAGCAGTTGTACGTGTCTACGATTTTTTTTGCGAAATAGCATGATTGACACTAACAAAATGTAACATTTTATAGATCGTTTTTCCACAGGTTAGCGTGATGTATGTTCAGCCGCATCACAAAGTACCTAACTAGAAATTGGGTCAACAAAAATACCTAACTGAGAATATAGGTCATTCACCAAAATACCTATACAGGAAGTAGGTCATTCTGAAATACCTAACCATAGATTTCACCTATCAACGGTACTTACCATCCGACACTAGGTCATCCCAAATATACCTAGTACTAAAATCATTTCGTCAATTATGACCTTCACCTTCCAATAAAATGAAAATGCCTAACTGAGAATATAGGTTATCCATCCAATTACCTATACAGGAAGTAGGTCATTTTGAAATACCTAACCATAGAATTTACCTATCAACGGTATTTAACAGCCAGAACTAGGTCATCTCAAATATACCTAGCACTAACGTCATTTCGTCACCTGTGACCTTCACCTTTCAATAAAACGAAAATGCCTAACTGAGAATATAGGTTATCCATCCAAGTACCTATACAGGAAGTAGGTCATTTTGAAATACCTAACCATAGATTTTACCTATCAACGGTACTTAACAGCCAGAACTAGGTCATCTCAAATATACCTAGCACTAACGTCATTTCGTCACCTGTGACCTTCACCTCAATAAATACAATGCAAATATATACGAGTTTCCCTAAAACGGCGCTCTGTAAATCATCTTATTATTGATATTATCACTATCGAGATCCAACATGAATATATTAGAGGTACCTCACCTTGAAATCAGAATCCTCCGATCTAGGGCAGTAGGCCAAACCAAGTGTTTTATAAACAAACAATTAAATGGGCCTTATATAAACATTTCTCGGGTATCACATTCCGCCAGAGGTTAACGAACCAGCATATTCAACTTCGGTTTAGTATTATGATTCCAACAGACATATACTTACCCTCAATCGATTACGCTATTAATATTATAGAGTTTTAAATTTCAATTTTAAAGGATTCCATTGGACCCACAATCATAAGACAGATAGTCTTCAACCTTCAGATTACGCAATTCAACCCTTTTCCCCATTTCATACCTTTCTGAACAGATGGGTAACCTTACCTAATTCCTTACACGAGGGGTCAGTACCTTCAATAAAAAACCACTGCAAACAACAAGATCAGACAGTCCACCAATCCATATTTGCCCTGCGAAATTACACTTCCTCGGTGAGGTACGTAAACATTTTCTGAATTAAACAGCCCACAACTGTTTTTTTGAGGAGTGATTTTGATTCCTTCGACGGTGTCAAAGATACGAATTGCACGTGAGGAGGAAGGTGTAGTTTGTATTGACTTGACACGCTGGCGCGGCATTCAAACAATCGACCATTTGCGTATTTGTCATCGATGTCGACCTGAAAGCAAACATAGTTTTTACGAGGTAGAAGTTATGTCAGCTCTCAGAGGCGAGGAACGCAAGCCAATGATTATCCTACGAAGGAGACGAAAGGATCATCTCAAACGGCTCCGTACGCACTCAACGCGAGTAGAGTCATGATAAGGGAAGAAATGGACATACCCCTTCTAGAATCAGTCGAGTTAAAATCAAATCTGGAGGAAAGGAAGTCGGGATAATACTGGAAGTAACATGAGGACTCTGCGCTCTTTCATCTGGCGTGAAGGGACCCTTTCGTAGCAATGAAGTTCATGCAAGAGAACAAAATCAGGACTTAAGGACCATCCTAGCAAACGTAATGATTGAGTCTTTGTCTGGAATGTTGGTCACCAGTATCTATTTGGTTAGAGGAGGAGCCGACTTATTCAGGAAACAATATCCCCCAAAAATCCACCTATCACCCCTCCCCACCTTCCTCTTCCCCAGTACATGTAGTGTATACTAATAACAATAATAACTTGACCATTTAGGTGCAGTACGACGACATTGAGAACTTCGCAAGGAACCTAGCATGCATGTCAAAATTCACTCTTTCCAGGTTATGTTAAAATAACCCAATATATACCTATAGGAAGGGAAAAATCAGGTAAGAAAACTATGACTTTGAATTTTATAAACCGGGTGACAATTCACTGTAGGATTAGCGTCAATGACACTCCGTTCAAGTTGAGAAAAGGCGGGTAATACGAGTATAGGTTTGAAAATAAAATAAAACAATCTAAAAAACGGGGTCAGTTTATCAAACGAGATTCTTTCACACTTTACTCCAAAAGAATCTGAGGTTACCACACACTACATTATTTCCTCTACATGTGTATGTGTATTAATTTACACATGCAAATGTAATTACCGAATCAAAAAATCACACAACGGGGTAAATAGGAATAATGTGCAATAAAATCTTAAATCTTATTTACTGTGAGAAAATCGCAGGGGTTTAAGGAAAAGTTAGGTGTAGCTAGATGCAAGGGTATATTGATCGAAGGCCAAAAGATAAGGGTAGCGTAGCCAGTAGATCCCGACAGCTAATGTTAAAGGGAAAGAATAGAAAAACCAAGGGTAGGCGACTACGGATCATTACAACGGGTGCCGGGTAGCCCCACAGGTACATTACAACTGGTCCCGAGACCCATAAAAGCAATAGGCCAGGGGTAGGTTCACCACAAACTTGAAATTTGATAAATTGTTCAAATTCTGCGAAACAACCCGTGCTTATGTAAACCAAGGGAAGGCTGATACGTTTTTAGATTTTCACGGCCAAAAGCATTTTCGTTGTTTGTTTTGGCGTTGCAGTGTCCATCATCAGGGCAGATCCGACGATGTGTGGATCTGCCGGATCTGCCCTGATGATGGACACTGCAACGCTGTCCGAAACGTCGGCTAAAGAAGGAGGTAGCCCAACACGGCATAACACCCCAAACATAAACAACGAAAAAACAAGGGAAGGCTGATTTAAATCTGAACTTAAACATAATATAATTTTCTTTGCAGGTCAACAAACAATGTTAACACCGATTTTAATTCTGAGCAGGTTCCAATATTATATGATTTTCTTAGCTATTCATATAATGTAACACAATTTTAATTCTGAGCAGGTACCTTAGTAGATAATTTTCTTAGCAGTTCACACTTAACACGGTTTGATTCTAAGCAGGTACCTTAGTACATAATTTCTTAGCAGTTTAAATAATGTAATATGGATTTTATTTCTCTGCAGGTACCTTAGTACATAATTTTTTACTACCTAATTCATATATTTTAGTACGAATTTTAATTCTAAGCAGGTACCTTAGTATATAGTTATCTGAGCAGGTCATACAATTTTTATTCTGAGAAGGTACCTTACTATCTGCTCAAAATTCCAACAATCACCATGAAAAAAAAAACGCCAAGAAAGCGCGGTTTATACTCGTATTGTCGTATAATATAATTTGTACTGAAAACATGTTTTAAATTAGTGAAAATAATAATGCTCATATCTATGTATTATAAGTTCACACTTCTCAACAAATAACTTCATATCTTTATGTTGTAAATCTTATTGTAAATCCTCCATCTTGTTATCAGGTACCTTGTTTACACTTTTCAACACTCCCAACTTACCCACTTATCTCATACTCTGTAAATCTAAATATATTATTTGTTACCAGGTTAATTCGCTAAATCCGAATAGAATATATGCTACCAGATTACTTTTTCTACACAGTCACAAAAGAAAAAATATATTTGTATATATTTATATATTTCTTCATAACACAACTCAGTTTCAGAGAAAAATGAAATTTCTTGTTTTTTTTGGTTTTTTGTTTTTGTTATGCAATTATGTACATTATAAGAATAATATGAACTAAACCTATCAATTTGTATGTCCTGGAACGGGAAACTTTCCTAGTTGGACAGGCAAAGCTTCCTAATATGTAACTTGTTCTTTCTTTTGTATCTATCTATAATAAATAAAAAATAAAAAAATAAAACAATAAAACAGAGCTTAAAATTTGTAAAGAAAATGGTGTACGTAATTATCTATAGGCACTTAAATAACTGCAAAATAAAACAAAAATATGGAAAAGCGTTTATTTTTTTATAAATAACAAAAGGCCATGGAGTAAACAACACAAGGGTTAGCGTTATTTAAGACCCCAGAGGACGGATTTCTCTTTACAGAAACAAAGGCTAATACTGAATAACATTTTCACATTTTTCACAGTAAACCGGGACCATATAAATTTGCAAAGAAAAAGATTTCCCGGGGACCACATAAATTACCAACTGGGGGTTTGGCGTCCTTTGCATAGAGATGCTGCCTTTCACGAGCGTTAATTAAAAAAATTCTATGGAACTCAAAATCTGGGAATAATCTTTACTGTGGCCACTGGCGAATGGCGACCATCGAAGAAACTATTAACTATTTTTAAAATGACAAACTACGCGGGGAAAATGAAATTTATATTCATAAATTTTATTGAATTGCAATGTTCTCTGATGATTTACTTGCGCGATTTCAATGGTATAAAAAAATTAATCATATCTAGAAAATGTCGACAGTGGGAAGTCTTGTAATTATTGCAAAATATTGTGCTTAGAGCGCGTTTCATTCATACACAAATTCTAAGCAAGCAACTCTTCCCAACAGTCGTTAATAAATAACTAACAACGTCGTATCGCAGCAGGGGTAGGCAGATATCAACTAGGATTGTACAGTGCACACCACACTTCTGTGGCCGTGGATTAAACTCCTTCTTCCTATTTAAACTATATATCCCCTAAAAAAATTGGCGTATTTTGTCCGAGGCTAAAAATATTCCCGCTTTGCAATAAAATCCAAATAAATGGAACATTTGTTAACGTATTCGAAAACTAAAAACTGTTTTCGAAAGGTGATGAAATAGGCTTTCAAATTTCTGTATTAAAAATTACTATGTATTTTTTTAAATATAATTTTTTTTTGCGAAAACTTTAAAAAGTTTTAAAAATGGCTCACTTTACTTTTTTTTCTAACTAAAATGACTGATAATGAAAAAAAATAAAACACATACTTATTTCATTAGATAAATGAATTATAAACCTTTCTGTCACCTCACTTTTTTTCGTTTCATGTAAAAAAAATTCTTAAAAAATTCACAAAGTTCCATAATTTTTTTTCAAATTGCTATCGGAAACTTTGGTTTCAGAAAGGGGTAAATTTTAATTTTTTTGTGGTTTTCTTTTAGATTTGAATATATAGTTTGTTGTATTCTCTTTCCAATACCGTTTAGATCACATTTCTGACTATGATAGTAAGGGAAAAACAACGATTTCTGTGAGACCTATGTGAACTGGGACAATATGGTCTCCTGTGATTAAACGGGATATTCATGCAGATTGGTCAATAATTTCAGACTCTACAACCTCATACCAGCTAGATCCAATTCTTATTTTACCTATACAGGCTTTAACAGAACGTACCCGATTGATTTTATTCAGCGATTTCTGAGCATGTTTGAATTTTAAAACAAACGTGTCATTTTGCTGTCCGGCGATATATTTTTTTCAATAAATAAAAAAATTAAAAAATACCATCATCCCGACCATGTTGAATTGTAATGATTGCAACCCATAGGTAAAACTTACATAAAATTTGAAAAGAGGCTTAAGGAACATTTGAGATGTCTAAATAGCAATAATTATTCGGAATTTGCTAACCAGCTAATTGAATTTAACCATTCATTTGATATAAATACTGGTTTTAAAATTTTACACACAAACTTTAGTGGTTTTCACTTAGATCTTTTAGAAATTAGGAAAAATGTCAATAGAAATTTAAATATCGTTAATAATCAAATTAATTTTGTGAATAACCCTATCTTAAACATATTTCCATTGTAAGTTTTGTCTTTGATCTTCTAAGCACCTCCCCTTTCCACCTCTCTCCCCTCACTACTTCCATTTCTACCCACGCCTGTCTTTCTATACTTGATAATTTAGTTTTAAGTACATTTAATGTCCTGATGAAGAAAACATCGTTCTTGAAACATGTTGATTTTTAAATAAAGATTATCGTGGTAAAAACAAAGTGTTTTTAATTATTTCATTAATAAAATGGTGCCACAAAGTGAATTTGCAAAATTTTGAGATATTTTTTTAATAATTGAAAATGATTATCGATCAGAAAAATTACATACGTTTTTTTACTCCAAATATCTTTAGGAATCGATGGTAAATCCTTCCGGTACATGCGGTTACACCCTATAAAGCTCGACATAAACTTTTCTAATAGGACCCCTTTCAATGTCAGTCATAAAATCGTCCTTTTTTTCAGGAATTTGGAAATATTGGTGTGGAAAAACCATGTACGACCGTGTGAAAAATGTGGTATTCACAAATAATGCGAGGTCGACAAAAGCGTTACGCGTAAGATTGAGAAAATGAGGCTTAGATGGTTTAGTATATGTATAGCGAATTAACGGACAAAGTGATGTAAGAAGACAATGTATGAATGTGAATGCTAGGAGTGTGAGTGCCAAGACCGAGATTTGAAATTCGGTCGTGCAAGATTGTAAAAACACGTACGCCTCGGAGATCTTATTTCTGCTGTATACAGTCTACTTTCTTCCTTCCTCTGCCTTCTATTCCATGCCTTCCTACCATACTTTCCTTTAATTTATACTGCAATCATCTTTAATTTATTGTTTTTTTATGTCATTGACTCCTTCCATTTAACAAATCCACTTTCGCGACAAACATCATGCGTTTTAATATAAATATCGGATGGATACAATTCCATTACAGAAGTTCAGATATCCAGAGTTGAGGCTACACCGAGAAAAATGTTATACTAAAATACGATCATTTTATTGGTAAAAACGCTTAAAAACGGGACTGAAGTTCTTACGAACAAATTAACAGTTTTCAATGTTTATTGGCGGGAAAATGTGAGAATAATTTGTTAGTATACGTACGAAATTACGTATACCAACAAATTATTCTTACATGTTCCTGCCAATAAACATTGAAACCTTGTTAATTTGTTCGTAAGAATTTCAATCTCATTTTTAACCGTTTTTACGAATAAAATGATCTATTTTAGAATAACATTTTTCTCCGTGTAAAATCCATCCTTTATCCTTCAGATAAAACGAACCAAGTTTTAATTTTATTCTAAACAAAACGGGATGATATAATTGACTACCTGAACATCTCTGTATGGTCGCTTACACTCCATTGAAAATGTATCTAAAACAACATTTCACAGAAATAAAACTACGCGATCCAAAATATCTCTGTCAAAATATCAAAAGTCTCTGCAAAAAGCGATAGTGCAAAACGGCTTGCTGGGCATTTAAATGCAAGCTATACACGAATGACAGCATCTCCAGGTGCAGTAAATATCCAGAGAACGCGTACAACGATGCATTGTCTCCGAAACTAGCTTGGGATTCCTGGGCACTTGAGATAGGGTCTTACCAAAAGACGGCTCTTCCGATCTAAAAGCCAAAGAAATGCGAGCATTTCAAACCACATCTGCACCAAGTCTATATGACAAATGGGACAAACATTTTTCATGTAGAATTTTGGGTATATAATATTCAAATTGCAATCCAAAAAAGTCTTTATTGAAAAAATAATAAATAAGTTCAAAAGGCACATTATATCTAACTACAGTAATTAACCCAGTAAAAAATAAGCAAAAAAAAAGATAAAAACAATAAAAATTTATATCATTTTTTTAAATTTTGACACCTTAACTAAAAAACTAACTTATCATCACACCGTTTCCCAAAGGGGTGGCAGAGGGTTCCACAAAGGAGGCCCTGAGGAAAATAATTTCCCTTAGGGCCTGTGTCATCTTAGGAGATGCTGTGTGTTGGATTTTTTTAAGTAAAGGAAGGAAAGGAAATTCTGGGAATGAAATAGGTTGGAGGGTTGGATAGGAATCTTGGGGCCAGTGTGTCCAGGAGTGACGGACGTATGAATCCGTCCCTCCAACTGCGGTGCAAGGCGATTGGTCGAGAAATTCTGTCTGGACAGGTCGAAAAACCTCCCTCAACCAGTCTGTCTCGATCCGGCCAGGTGGGTAAAAACATCGGCCGCCAAGACCTAGACAAACCTCGACCCATGAACCCGGGCACTCCTGCTAACCAAACGTAGCGAACCACTTGGAGTGACACATGGCAGAAGTGTTGGTTATTCAAAAATGGTTCCCGGGGCAGTGGTACCCATACGCGCCTCCCAAATTGTAATTAATGGTGGAATTCCATTTTAATATTATATTATCTACTATTTTATGGATTAAAATAACTTTACAATTTTTTCCATTTTTTATTACTGACCGTACCGGCTTCTCTTTATGGGGATCTGTCCATCATCGATAGATAGGTACTAGGTTAAAAAATAGGAAAAATATGGTAACATCACTATTTTTCTGATCTGATCTGAAAACAAAGAAATGTATGTTATCAGAACGGAAAGGATACAATCACATCACCACTAGTAATTTTTTAACGAATAAAATTAAAAAAAAGCAATTTGTTATTAGCGAGGAGAATGATTAATGGTACAAACGTCAAGGACGCCTCAAGAAACCTGGTTAGAAATAAAACTGAGATGGATCACAGGTAGGGGCAGAGATTATAAAATAAAATTATAATATTATATTTAAGGAACGAGTCTTCCAAAGAATTTCACTTTAAAAAAATAATTTCACAGGCCAATCAGAAAACTTGATTTGAAAAAAAAAGGTGAGAGGCATTCCGTAAAACTGGGTCAAAAAATCATGTTAGAAATAAAATTCATAATGGTTTCCTAAAAACGGTTCAGATATAAACATCCATCATGATAAACTGAACCAAGTAATTTTATAGGAGAAGATTGACAAGTGAAGAGATACGACATATCAAGAAAATACTTAAATTAAAATGCTGTCTACCTCAAAATAAATTAAAAAAACATAGCTTAAGAAATTGACAAAATAAAGATGGAAAACAGTTGATGTACTAAAATATTTATCCTAAAAACCATTATGTCGTACGAATTATTTAGATGGATTCAGAAAGCTTTTGGCATTTTGCATGTGTATTGGAAATTTTTATTTTTTTATTTAAGATAATTATTTAAGAAGTTTCAGCGGCATTTTGTTTTTTCCATTTCAGCCTTTGAAGAAATTGTGATAAACAGAAGAGAACATCTATCATGTTGTCAAGCTTCTCAAATTATTAAAATTTGATAGAAAACTGAAACGCACCTAGAATCGGCGTTTGACGGAGACCTTTTTAAATGACAAAAAAAAAAAATGGCGCTGAATGGTCATTTGATGACATTGTCACACGTCACTTCGAAACAACTGGGCCCAAGTGTATTGGAATTCGATGAGACAATTATGGCAAACTAAAAAGGTAAAATATTCGATTGAAAGATTGTATGAAAATAGTAATTATATATTTTTTTAAATCGTGCAAGATACTCTGCCTCTTAATGTTGAAAAATCTGCCGAAATTACAAAGTTTCTGAAAAGAAAAATAATAAGAATCGCATTATACGGAAGCAATTTCATCCCTCTCCCCAAGAGGTCCCGAAAACGGCGCGATCAAAAGTGATATTATTATTATTTTCTCCACGGAATAATTTCCTCCGCGGTATTATTTGTCCGTTACGCTTAAAATTCGTGTTTTTCTTATTCGGGCCGCGACAGGTCGTATTATTCACCCGGGGGTGCCATCAATCAAAGGCGCAGAGATTTATCGATCCGGGGCACAGGAGAACAGAAAACTGAAGAGGTGTTCGTCAAATCTGTTTGTTGTGAAGTATTGAGTGGAGGTTCTCATACAGTTTGCAGTATTTTAATATTAATTTGCTGGTATCAACGCCTAATGTTTACACACTGACTTTAATATAGAAAGAGATTTTTTTCTATCTTGTGTATAGCTTTCGCCACAAACTAGGTCCATTCAGAAGCTATATAGGGAAGGGCACAAATCTTGGCCGGGCACGCCAGGAGCACAGGAGTACCGTGGCCCTAGAATGTTTTGCTATGCGGTCAGGCATGAGTACAGTTTGCAGTAGAGAGGTTAGTTGGTGACAAGATACATAAATAACGAAAAATATTATGAATATTGGTATTAGTGTGAAAATACATTAAGGAGATAGGTATTTAAAAAAATGGTTATTAATAATACTTAATTGATTAGAAACACTTTTCCTAATTTATAAAATGATTTATAATATAATGATAAACAAATATTATAATATCCCCAGAGAGTTCGTAGCTAACCGCTTAGTAGCTTTCGATTTATGTTATAAAAGCTCGAAAACGTTTATCGATAAATCTGTTTTAGCAAATAAAAACCGCTCTTGCGGGAATCCATTCTAAAAGCAGCAAAAAAACGAGTGGGCTCGGATGGAAACAAAAACGAAAACGAGACGTTATTATTTTAAAGAAAACGAATTTGATCCTAACTCTGATTACACCGGGGACTCTCCTCCCCTCCGGGATGTTCCGGGGATGAAAACACTTTTTCCCTAAAACAATTCGACTCAAATTTGATTGACGTCAGAGCAGAAGAAATACATTCCCGTCTGCGGGCAGATTTACATAATTGTTTCGGCAAATTTGTTTTCAAGCCTTTGCATAAAGGCGCAGTAAGGAGAAATCTTTTGGAAATTTGTTGACTCGCCCTCGAGATAAAGTCGATAATTTGATCAAACGGCCGAGTGTGTGCGCGCCAAGGGACGCTAATCCGATAGCGCTAATTGGATTCGCCCCTTGTTCCTCGTCCTGGCTTCCTTAATCTCAATCGTCTACCTTCTGCCTTCTACCTTCCACACCGGTAGAAGGTTGCAGATTATCACGAGTCACGATTATTTGATGGACGAGATTAATTCGAGCTGCCATCGGCCTGATATTTAACTATCGCTTAGTTGCCGCTCAATTCCCTGGGCGAAGAGGAATGGATGGGATTTGAACGCGTGTGCAGGCGAAATAGAAAATCAATGTCTTACTGAGAACTAAATGCCAACTTTATAATACTATATTTATTATAGTTCATTCAAAGTTAAACGGAGGCTATGCGTGTACAAATATCAACCAGAAGTTCTGTGAAAAACAGACTGTTATCTGTTTTTGTGTTTATTTTGTAGAACTCGATTGTAACTTCATTTGATATTAATATTCGCAGTGCTTTACCAAGAAAAGCCATCTTAAAATAAATATTGATAACGACTATGTATTTTTAGATATTCACAATATTACAGCGAATATATCATGAAATTTTGTAAAAAATATATATTATTATCGCTCATTGTTAACGTACGGATGAAAAAATGCGACATACAGTATTACAGTACATTAAGATGATAGACTTCGCTTTTCGGCCCATACAAAAAGGACGCCCGGGAAAAAACACTTTTCTACATCGAAAATTGCACAAAATGTATTTTTTTTATACTGCCTTCTAGAGGGTGAAAACTATGTCGGTATATTTTCGAATTTTCGATGCGTTTCGTATTAACGTAAACATTCACTGTCAAACATGTACGATTTATCAAAAAATATTATTTAAGGAAAAAGTGCTGCTAACTCAACTCTCATAAAGAATTATAAAATTATAAAAAGCTACCGACGTAGCTTCTTTTTTCTAAAAAATATATATTTTTTAAAATTTCAATTTCGTGAAAGTTTCGGTGTAGAAAAGTGTATTCTCCATAAACCCCTTTTTGAGCGATTTCTGTAGGTAAATTTGAGCGTTGTCTCATTCGCACATTTCGCATTCGCATGTATTGTAAGTGTGCGTGAGCTTATTGTGAGCGGGACAGAATGACAGACGCGGGTGTTCCACGTGTGGTTCAAAGTCTAGCCTCTTAATAAAACATTAAATATAAGAGGTACATACTGACGTGAATATCTCAAATTTAATTCAGCGCGTGTTTCCGGACTTTGCTAAAGGGTTTGATGTCACCAGTTATGCGGAGTGGCCTCCTTTAAAATACCAGTAGAAGAAACGCAGAATTTCTATCTGTCGTCTGTGTTCCAGTAAATGCATTCCGTCCGTTACAAAAGAGAGAACTTAACAGAAGGATTGCCCATTTCGTGAAAAAAGAAGCCTGGAATATTCTGATTTAAAACAACATTCGACAAAAGAGTTTGTGTCACGAAGCTACAAAATATGAACCCATCGAATAAGGCAGTTATTAAGACGATATCGCACAACTTTTAAAACACAATCTTAGTTTTTAAACTTTAATAACACGGGAGTCGGCTCGGCGGAGTCTTGAATTAGTTTGACTGGTTGGCTTCCTTTGGCAAGGTAAGAAGTCTATGTTGTAAGAAGTGTTTGAGTGTTGACATTTCGACCCTTTGGAATAACAAGGTTCCATCTGTTGCGGAAGCGTCACGCGGTTATAGGATCTATGGTAAGCAACCTTAGAGTTCAATGTCGCATGACGTTAAAGTAACAGATAGAACCTTACGTTTTTAGATTTTCACGGCCAAAAGCATTTTCGTTGTTTGTTTTTAAGGTGTTATGCCGTGTTGCGCTACCTCCTTCTTTAGCCGACGTTTCGGACAGCGTTGCAGTGTCCATCATTTAGCTGTCTGTAAGGTAAGGTTCTATCTGTTACTTTAACGTCATGCGATAATGAACTCTAAGGTTGCTTACCATAGATCCCATAACCGCGTGACGTTTCCGCAACAGATGGAACCTTGTTATTCCAAAGGGTCGATTTGTAACAGAGGTGTGGATAATAGGCACTTGCAAACACGGATCAGACTCATGTTTCAAAGTAATTTTAAACAAACTAATTAAAGTTTTTAAATCAGGTATAACTTGCAACTACATATTGCTGGATTGTTGCAAAACAACCGACGGCAGCCACCGTGGTTAAGTGATTACTATCCTTGGCTACGAATCCGGATGTCATGAGTGGTTCAAATCCCAATCCAATTTTTTTTAAATAGCATACAGGTAGGTAGTATATTTGCGGAGCGATTCAGAGCGGTAGATTATTTCAGTACCGCCCTGGTGAAAGACCACCATTCAGAATCGAAACGTTGCTTGGAATGCGTTTTAGCCGTGTTTGGTGATCATATCTGAATAGCCAGGTACTACCCCACCTTCCTCTACTCCATCTCCTTCCCCTCACTAATACCTTAAGCCTCATACTATACCCAAATTGGGGATGCCATAGTAACACTGGCCCCGGTTGGGAGCAATTGCAATTCGTGTGCGATATGAAAAATGAGAATTAAAAAAGTCAAATTCTCTCCATATATTTCGAGAGAACAATTATTCCTTCTCAAAATTCCTCTTCCCCAACTTATTTCCCTCGCTACTTCTTTCAGCCTTAAAACTAACGTATAATCTTCTAGTTAAAACACTAATTAGTTTTAGACATTATTTATTCTTTCCGGAAATAACCACAGAGAAAAGCATAGATAAACTATGGCATAGACGAGACATGTCGAGAACTAAAAAAATATTCGAAGTTCCAGTGGCTCCGAGACAGGAGTTTCTTGTGAGGGACACATTCAATTAACTATGAAAATGTACGCAAACGACATACGTAGAACTATTATCTAGGCAGGGCGTGTGTATCTTAAAATTAACACTGAAACCAAACATATTGGTTTAAGAAAACATTCGTCAAAAAGAAAGATCGGAGGAAGCATCGCTTTTTACCTTTAGTTGGTCTGCACGAAGCAAATTAGTCTTCCAGAAGTTCTATGTCACGCAACAAATTACGAAAATACTTTTGTCACAAAATGAACGATCTTCAACTGCGGGTACGTTTTTAGAAGCTTGGGACAAGTTTACATCAAGATGGGGAGTTGTATTACGAAATTACTCTTAGGTGGTGTTATTATCGAAATTAGAAATGAGAGGAGGGATAATTTGTTGTTACATTGGTGCACCGTCAATTTCCACCCTTATTAACATCCCTATAGAAACAATATATCAGTGATCTCGAGACAAAACAAGCACGTTTTCCGATAGAGCCCTGATTCTGATCCCTGTGGTTATGACGGCTAAGTTTTCTCATCTCCCGACGTCTTTCAGTTCGGCGATCGCTAATCTCACCCCAACACCCAACTCCCAACACCCCACTCAGCATCCCAGACAACTCTCGGCATCTCCCGCTTATCTGGCGGGGAGATACTCTTTTATGGGAACCGAGAGTTACGATAGTAAATAACTCTGTTTGGAAAACTCAATAAGTGTCAACAGGGTTGACGTAGGAATATTTTACCCTTGTAAAAACAGATAAGTTATGTATTTTGTATGTGATGGATCTTTTTGGATATCTACATCGTATTTCAAGCTCAAATCTTGAATTTGAAATAAAAAAAACAAAGTACTATTTTCAGAGATGATTTTCATAGTGAATCAAAACGTTGGTTTCCAATTATTATAAGCAATAATTTTATTAGCCTGAAACACTCATTCAAATTGAAAAATATCCCGAGAAAAGATACATGCCGCCGACGGGACTCAAACGCGTGTCCTACTGGTTTCCGGTTAACTACTCTTATCCACTGAACTATGTCGGCTTATCTCTTACCCGCCAAATAATTCAAAATATACTAGTGTTTCATTAAACAATTACTGCTTATTACATTTTTCTTTCCCTTAAGTTTTTCCATTGGTTTCCTTTATTTTTACATTCCTATTATGTAAAGCATATGTTTAAAAGAAATGTAATTATTTTTGT
Source organism: Limnephilus auricula (assembly GCA_951813805.1). NCBI lineage: Eukaryota > Metazoa > Arthropoda > Insecta > Trichoptera > Limnephilidae > Limnephilus > Limnephilus auricula. The sequence continues at coordinate 38,368,319 of OX638389.1, read as the reverse complement.
AACGCGTACATAAAATAATTTATCTAAACTCGGAAACTATTTAGGAATAACACATCCAATACGACTAGTTCTGAGAATAGTAGACCTCGCGTCCAAATAGTATGTATCTAAATTTATTTTATTCAATAAACAAAATCAAATATTCCCTCTGAAATCATAGAATTAGTAAGCAGGTACTTAAAAACCTACCTACTTCTTTTAAACTATATATTTTAGAAATAAACGGCTGAGTTAAAATAGGACTTCTGTACGCTCAGTTACTTGGCCCTTTCCTCATCGTTTCAAGCAAACTTTTCGGATAAACTTGCGATTCTCTTCACTGCGAAGAATGTGTAGATCATAAAATGTTATATATGTTAATAATTATATTTTATTGTAACTGTGTCACAATGTACCTACCATAATTTTCGAATCTGAAAAATAACAATTTATGAATATCGTTTCAATCGGCGCAAGACTCCTAAATGTGAAAAACAAAACTAACGAAAGCTACAGACGAAACTCTGAGTAAGTGCAAAGCAATGCCAATGGACCGAATTTCAATCGTGGTAAAATCTCGGGAGTTCTCTCGACAATAAAGCGGGCTCTAACGAAGCAGCGGCTTCGATGTCGATCATTCCCGGGCTGTAAAAATATTCCCAGGGCGAATAGGGTAGTTGTACCGATGTACGTGGGAAGAGAGGCTTTTTAAATTCTAAACAAACTTAGAAGCTGCACACGTAGAGTATTGTAGAGGACAAAGGGTGCCGAGATATGGAGATAGTGGAATCCCACCGCAGTCTGTGAGGAAGACTTGGATTATAGGAATATGGAAGATGCCGCATCAGAATATGAAAATAATAGATTTAAAATAAATTATTATACAAACGTTTGGCTAACTGCAGTAGAATTATTCTAAAACTGTGTACCATGTGTAAAAATGACCATAACGTACGTACGATTTAAAAAAATGCAGAAGTGAATCAGACAAAAACTACTATTGTTCCTGCTGATGTATCCCTACCATAACGATCGTGCGTGTGCATATACGTGTGCATTAGAAATACCTAGATGAAAAAGTGGAAACGTAAAACCTAAGTGAAAACGATAATATCCTATATAGTTATTTATAATAAAACGTTTGATAATAAGGTAACAATAAGTACCTATATGCATAGCGTGACACGGAAACATAATATATATTTTTTTTCATGTAAATCTCCGTAAAACGGTTATACACCAATATATCATGGAGAAGATTACAAATTAACAAGGGCAGTTTTATTATTTTGTGACATTGTCAAAAGATAGTTGCTTAACTATTGATCGAATTGAAAATGTCGACGTCATGGATCTCCCATGAGTATACTTGTTAGGGACATAAAAGTTAACCTCTTCCACCGTAGGATTGAGTATGGTACCAGAGATTAGCTTAAACAAGTGTTTACCTAAAAATATTTTTCTGCGGGCTTCTAAGGTATTGAAATCGAGCATTCCTGTTAAGAACAAGGATGGATACAGGAATATATTATATTCCCTCGTATACAAGTAACGCATAAACCTTTTTTGTACTTTTCCATTTCTAGGATATGGTTTTGTTCAGAAGGGGCCCAAATAATGGAGCTATATTCTAGAATGCTACAAATAAGTGCTTCACATTATGTTATCCGTATTGCAATTCCATTAGTAAATGATCTCGCATTACGAAGACAAATACAAGCATTTTGTTTATGTTACATATTCGCTCATCCGACTGAACTGGGACTTCGTCAAGAATGGATAATGCGCCCTTGAGGTGTCACAAAAACGGCGATGCCAAATGATCCACTTAATATATTATATAAACGACCTGCAGGACGAAAGATAATTGGCAAACTTTCACATAGGAGGCGGGATGGTGAATAGGACAGTAGTACACCCTTGGGCAAGGAACTGACGGGAGACACCAAGAGACCAGCAGGAGTGTAGGTTGTAGGTGTTTCCTAAAAGTAGTCAGGATCTTCAGGCGAAAGAAAGAAATTGACAGGGTAGGTGGTCAACAGAAACGCACAAATGCAACAAAGCGAGAAGGAAATAGATTTATCCCAGCAAAATTAACAGCAACCTTGCCGGTAAGAAATTGCCATAAAAACTTGCCCGTTTCCAGATCCTTAAGGGTTGTATCATTGATGAGTAAATAAAGAAACGATTCCTAGAGCCCCCTGGAGGAGAAGGCTAGTAAAATGCAGTAATATGTATTTCAAATGGTAGAGAAATGGGACCTTAATAATCCCCTTAGATGTTTCGGTTAGCGAGAAATATTTGTTTTTACGAAAGACCTTCTCCTGAACACAATGCAACATGCCATAAGTTCTTTGATCATAAGTGGAAGCTTAATAAAACCGAAATTCTCGATAGCTTTTCTTGCAATAGGAAGCGAAGCGACGAGGGTACGTTTGTACATTTGCGTATTCCCTCCGAGCTTATTGAAAATCCACGCGGTGTGTTGTAGGCGGAGTGCCTCCATTAACCAAGAAACGGCGCAGATATCCTACCGATAAAATATTATGCAAAGTAGATTATACAAAGCATTCTGTAGCGCTGCAAACGTACTACATATTCGTATAAGCAGTACTGTAGCATTGATTCGAAGTCGATGGCAGTGACCGAATTCAGATTGCTTTGCAATTTGATCGTCACATAGAATCCTAATTTCCTTCGACCGTTAGTAAAATAAAAAAAATAATTAGGCTAATACGATTTTAAAATTTCTTATAGCTAACCATGTGAAGCTTGTAAACAAAAACTTAAGCAGAGTAAAAGAGATGGGTAGAAAATCAAAACACATATCGCAAAAACGTTGTCATAGAAAGGTCACACAGGAGAATATCTGTTAAATTTATCTGTTAGTATTTGTGGCGTAATGACATCACTTTTGTTAATGAATGTTTTTGATGATGGCTTATTTATGTGTCTGATGTTAGAAGTAAGCTATCATAGATTTGTATATTGTCTTGCTATGATATTTGTTTGTTCTTAATGTTAGCAGATTTTTTGTAAATTCCTATATGTTCTAATATTTTTTAATGTATTTAACCTAGCATGGAGATCACATAGGAGAATATCTGTTAAATTTGTGATAAAAGTATTTGTGACGTAATGACATCACTTTTGTTCATGAATATTTTTGATGATGGCTTATTTATGTATCTGATGTTTGAGGTAAGCTATCATAGATTTGTATATTGTCTTGTTATGATATTTGTTTGTTCTTAATGTTAGCAGATTTTGTGTAAATTCCTATATGTTCTAATAATTTTTAATGTATTTAACCTAGCATGGAGGTCACATAGGAGAATATCTGTTAAATTTGTGATAACAGTATTTGTGACGTAATGACATCGCTTTTGTTCATGAATATTTTTGATGATGGCCGATTTATGTATCTGATGTTTGAGGTAAGCTATCATAGATTTGCATATTGTCTTGTTATGATATTTGTTTCTTCCTAGTGTAAGCAGATCTTGGGTAAATTCCTATATGTTCTAATATTTTTTTAAGTATTTAACCTAGCATGGTGGTCGTAAAATCCCCAAACCGTGTAATTAACAATTTAATGAATAAAGATTTTTTTCATTTATTTTTCTTCATTATATGCCTACTCTTGTAAATTTACTATGTACCTGATCTTCTAGTTACTAACATATTTTTTTAATTAAATACAATTAAAATAATGATAAGTATGTATATTTCTTAGGCATTTCAATATTGTATTTCTTAAACAGGATGTCATTTTCTTTTCTTATTTACCACACGTTCTTAACTTCTATTTACTATCCATTGCTGTCTTGTTATGGCTCATGACTTTTTATTACTTACGCAATTCTAATTCTCGCCCTGGTGAAAGACCACCGTTAAGAATTGAAACATTGAATGATGTGGCCTTAGTCGTATTTGGTGAACAGATCACAATAGTCAGGCACTTCCTTACACCATACCCCAAATGGGGATGCCAAAGTCATACTGACTCCAAACGTTCTGGAGCAGTTGGGACTCCTGTGCGATATTTACGTAAAATATCACATTAATTTTTTTAAAGAAGTCTTATGGTTAAAAAGAGACAGAATTCAAAACCTCTTCTGAAAAGTAACAACCAACATGATTTAAGTGTAGGATTGAGTTTTCTAAAATATCACATATTTTGTTATTGATAAACGTATACAAAGTAAGTACACTAAATATCAGATTGCCTACCACAACATTCACGCACAATAAGCATAAGTGCTTGTATAAAATTATTGTACGGAGTATTTAAGGCTAGTACTTGACTTACTAACCACTAACTGACATGAGTTACCGACATTATTTTGAGTAAAAAATGTAAATGAAATTTTGATCTAAGGTGACATTTGTTTGTTTTGTTTTTTCAACTTATGCTTTTATAAAAAAATCAATAGGTATTCGACAGGTCGTTGGTTGGTTGCTGGGCTAAGTGACCAGTAACGACATGTGATTTTTTTTTGTTATTTGATTTTGAAAAAAGACATCTAATAAGTCACCGAAGAAAGAGAAAAAATTTCATCAACATTTTTTACTCCAAATAATGTCAGGAATTACTGGAAAGTAAGTCAAGTAGGTTCCTTAACATCCTGTAAATATGGATAAACAGCTACCAATATTAGAAGCTACCAACAAAGAAATAAAAAAAATAAACACGTAACGTTTTGATTCACTGTCAAGGATAATAGAATGAAAGAATGGTAATGAATGACATAATAGAGTATACAAATGTAAATACAGAATAGAGAGGCAGTGTATTAAATAAAATAAGAGATATTTATGTATTCCGTTCGGCCCCGGAAAATACATTTCACAATTCCATCACTAAAGAAGATATCCGGAGCAGTTTTTGGAATATTACTAATATTTTAAACGAAATTGCTGATAATAACTTTACCGAGATTCTAATTATGTCACTAATTTTGTGAATATTTAAAAAAATAAATTATTTTGGCTTCTTATGGCAACTGAATAAACGTTAATTTTTTAAATCAAACTTAACAATGAACATCATAAAATCCAGAGATGGCAGCACCCATAGAGATTTAAAACAATAATTTTGATGTCATTTTATTGTGAGGTAATACAAATATATATTTTGTACATTAGCTCCATAAAGGAGACCATAAGGAAAAAAAATCCTGAGGGCATTTTCCCACCCACTTAAAACAGGATAAGTCCGTGCAACGCTGGGGGCTTCAGCTAACATTATATTATATATAACAAAACACGTTAAAACAGGGCAACAAAAAATCAATGGAAATAAAGGGACTTCCCTCGCCGCATGCGCACTTCAAATAATAATTACAAAATATGAGAGATTCGCCGAAATTCGTAAAAGATGGGCCCTTAATTATTTTTCGAGCAAACACAATTAAGCGGCAAAAGGTCAACCGTTAACAGCGGGAAAGTGAAAATCGTTATTATAATATATTATATTTAATTGAACGGCCCTCGTGGAAAGTGCCCAAAACAGGACACTTTATTCCAAATAAAGAATAAATACTCGGAAGGTAAATGAGAAAAGGAAAATATCGTATATTCTGGGAAGTGATGAGTAGTGGTGAGAAGTGAGGTGTCAAATATGAGAAGGGAATAATCCTCACTGTTTTGCTTTATACACTTTGTCAAATAAGAGTAGTAAATATAAAAACCGGAACATAAAAATTTGTAGGCTGGCAACACCAACTTTACTGTCAAAATGACAAATAGAGATAATGATATCCCAACTCCAAGTGGAAACTCCCGTGCTGAGGATTTCATTTACATATTAAAATTTAATTGTATAATTTATTTAATATGTGGTTAAATATATTATTTACTGTTTTTCCGACATAATTATAAAATAAATTAGATTGCGTTTTTGGCATGATAGTGGTTTCGATTTCAGTCTGCATTATGTCTGTATGAGTCAATTATTTGGTATCAGAAAGGACTCTTGGGCTTAGATTATTGCTAATCATTCCAAAATACCAGATACATCAAAAAGACAGCAAAATGACAATGACACTGTTTTTGTAGAATACTGTAAGTAACATTTAACATTACTGTAAAAAACATTTTTTAAATATAAGTACATTGTAGTTTTATTTTAATAAGAACTATTTTAATGCGCTTTGTATACATATTTTCAAACACGGATACATGTTTTAAGTATGATTTTATTTTATTTACGTAGATATACAATATTGTTAGATATCATAGTTGTATTTGCTTTTTCGCAGTTAATTCAGAATGTACAATCAGGCGAAATGTCAAGGAGAGCGATACAAATGAGGGTTCATTCGAAACTCCAGGCAAAATAAAAAAAGGATCGCACTCCAAAAGCTTTTTTTTTTTAATGTTTCTTTATTCTTTGAATAGTAAATATAACATTTGTGGAATTTATGGCCGCCATACTAGGCACATGCCCGTGTTATGGTGGCCGATCATAGCCATCATACATAGTTTTGACATCAGTGCTGTTCGTCATAAGGTAAATTTTTTTAAGGGGATGATCTAAAGCCCAGGCAAGGCTGGGAACAAACTAGTATTAAATAAATGTGATCAAATTCTAAACTGCTTTTTATTTTACTACAATATCGTTATTCTATGCATATATGCAATTCTAATTTTGAGATCAGTATTAGTAATTTTGAGATCAGTAGTAATCTATGAGTATTTTGCAATGAAAACATATTTTTCCCACTTTTATGTGTTTTTGTTTTTTTACAAAATTGTAGGTTACACAGCTTTACATTTCCACCATTTGTTTTAATTTGAGTATTGCCATTTGAAGAACAGTGGCGCCCTCCTATGTTTTCTTCTCTTATTTGACAGACAATAACTATGGGGGAAAATAAAAATCTCGCCAAACGAAACCAGTTTCAAATTATTCTGAATGGTGGTCATTTCAAGCAACATTTCAATTCAGAATGGTGGTCTTACACCAGGGCGATACTAAGAGTATCTTCCACTCTGGAACGTGCCGCAAATATACTATATATTATTTTAAATAATGAATTTCGAAATAACACAAATCAATAAAATAAAATTTATTTGCGCATGCCGGGTTCGAACCCGCGGCCTTCGGAATGGAATCCGACGCCCTACCGCTGGACTACGCTGGGAGGTTGAAAAAGAGATAAGCTAGATAGCTCCAAAACAATCTTTGGGGTACATAACTGTCAAACTGGTAGTGGTCTAAAACAAATTTATTTATAAAATTCCCCTTTTAGTCGGTATTAAACCACTATAAAAACCACTAAACTTAAACCACTAAATCAAAGAAGACCGCTTTACCACTTTTTGCAACCACATAAAAAAAAAAACTAATAACAACTATGAAATAAATAAAAATTATGTTTCGTGTGTATAATGATTGTATCAGGACATAAGGTAGAAAATCCGTACATATTTAAAAAAAACGAATAGATAAATAAATGTTCTCATTTTATTGACGAAAATGTGACAAAACTGCGCGCAAATAACGCCTAATAAAAATAAAAACTACGTTTTAACCTTTGAACTTTTATTTTACTTTTATTGTTATCAATTAATTTGTTTTATGTATTTAATAATATTAATATTTAATCACAAAAAACAAGTCGTCATTATAAACAAGTTCTGCTGTGTAATTTTTATTACAGTGATAAGCCACTTGCAGACAATCTAATTATATTATTTGTATGAAAGTAGGTATTTGAAATGAAAATCTTTTATCATTGAAGAAGATAACAATAATAATCTAATTTTTAAAAATATGAAAATGAACAAAATATTAAAAGATAATGGTCGCAACTGGGACTCGAACCCAGAACCTTATGTCTTACCGGGACATACACCTCTACCAATTGGGCCACTGCGATCTATTATGAGACTGTCGTAATTGTCAACTTCATATTTCAAATTTCAGAATTAACAATATTATCTTCGACCAATGTTTTTTTTCCCTATTATTGGCAGTTACCTTTATTATTGGAAACAAGTATTCAAAGAATGTATTTGTTACCTACATAGTGTCTCGGATATATATATCCGATTTTATTTTTATGGAACACCTATTGACTTTTAATAAAAGTCTAAATGAATATTCATTTTTTTTAATAAGAAAAACTATATTTTTAACTTTTGAAGGTTATTCCCATCAATGTAATACATCATTGAAGAAAAAGATAAAATTAGATTATTATTGTTATCTTCTTCTTCAATGCTATATTACATTGGTGGAAATAACCTTCAAAAGTTAAAAAAATAGTTTTTCTTATAAAAATAAAAGAAAATCTTTTATTTTATTTTTAAATAGACTACACATAACTAGTATAAAGGTTGTTCATCAACACCTGTGTTCATAAATGTGGGTTATTCCCAGTTGCCTTTTTTCATGTAGGCATCAATCCCACAGTTAGGGCAGGAATTTCGGTACCCGAAGCAAGAACCGTAGTAGATTTGAATAAATTTATTGTAGTCTGAAAGGGATTTATCAAAATAAATCAAAATATTCTTTGTTTTACGAGCGAAGAGGAAGAAAAGGAGGCATATTATTAAAATACGGTACAGGAGGCCTTCTTCCTTAGCAAACAAAATATTTCTGATCCTACAAATGAAAAGTATTCGTGAAATATGAAATCATTTTCACTGCATATAAAATATCTAACATTTGTTGTCAAAGGAATTGATTGTGTCATTATTAGAATTTAAAAGATTATAACTAAAATATTTCAAACAATCCACGTATTATGAATGTACCTAGCTAGATATATCCTGTCCAAACATCGTCATTCAAAGATTCCGACCTTCGAAATTATTTAATTTAAACAACAATTATATGTGGATACTTAAGTTTACTTTGTAGGCACTGACTTAAAGATGTGAAAAAAATTCTACAATTTCTGATTTTATCTCCACCCTACGTGACCAGATACATACTTGAACACTTCACGTCTTCTTTGGGCGTCCCCGACTTCTTCGTCCTTCGACCGCGTCATTTTCCGGACACTATTAGTGGTTTAATACTGACTAAAAAGAGAATTTTATAAATAAATTTGTTTTAGACCACTTCCGGTTTCGGAAGAACCCTTCCTTCGTCAGGAGAATATTAAAACTAACCTATGATACAAAATATTGACAAATATATACAACAACAAAAAAAATTGGTGTTTGAGTGGAGGGTTAACAAAGGGGGAGGGTTAATTTCGGGTATTCCGGCAATTGTATCAGGATATGCTTAGTTATGAAAGTAATTGTTATTACATTATTGACCAGTCGGAGGCTGAGTTGGCATCGCGTTTGGGTCCCACCCAGGCGTCCCGTGTTCAATTCCTCGGCTGGCTAAGTCCCCCATCACGACACGAGCAACATTTTCCGTTTACTGTAGTGGCAGTAGGAGATTTTAAAATATTGTCAGGTTATTCGTAACCTGATAATGTTTGTCTTTCTATATATTCCCCGGAACCTAAATCCATCCATTCACCTAAATCTTCAAACGATCTATGCGTCCCTTTTTTAATCTTGATCATTAGATTTTAATTTCTTTATATCATCTCTTCTCCATTTTTTCTTTTCTATTTCTCTTATTAATTTTAATTTTATGTTTATTTTTCCAAATTCTATTTATTAAGTAATAATTAATTTTATTCTTTCTTTTAAGAAAATGATATAAAAAATATTAAATTACTGCCACCTCGGAACAGGCTCAGCCTAGTGAGGTGGCATATACCTAAAAAAATGTACTTAAAATGTATTTTTGGTTAATAAATAATAAAAAATAAAATAAAAAGATTAATACCGGGTAAGTATATTTTTCATAATACAGTTGTAGATACATGGTTTTACCTTCAACACTAATCGATCTAATATTAAATACTGTGCGAATTTATGAAAGCGTGAAGTATTTATTATTCACAAAATAAAATTTATTTTTAGGTCTCGTTCAAAAATATTATTTTCCTTTTTAAAAATATACCCTTATATTGAAAAACACGCCAATATAAAGGAGCCGTGTTCACATCAGCAGCGTTCCTTAAAACGTTCATGTAAAATATGTGGGTGGTTAAATTTCAATAAAAAGTCTACTTTACACACGAGCTATTTTATGAAATTTGCAATATTGGGAAATGGAGCGAACGCTGAAAGCGATAGAGGGTGTTTTTTATTTGAAATGTAAACGGTCTACTATTTTAGAATTAATGAAAGCCGACCCGTTTTTTCACTATCAATAAAATGTAGCGCTTATAAAATAACATTAAACTTTCATATTTCGGATAAAAAATAATAACACGAAAATTTTATTTGAAAAGTTTTAAAAAGAAAATAAAACTTTTCAAAACAAACAGTACTTAATTAAAAAGAAATACAAAAAATTGTTAAGTATTTAGAAAACAATATATCAAGCTTACTAATCATCACAGCGTTTTCCGCAGGGGTAGGCAGAGGGGAGAGACTGCCACACTACTGTCTCGGCACACACTTCTTTCTTCAATCACATCATATTATCGTCTCATAAGTCAGTACACTTGATCGTTCTATTTCTTCCTCGACCATCCCCGACTTCCTCTACCATTATCATCATATATTCTCCTTATTCACCTTTCTTAGTTCAATCGCTCTACACGCCTAAACCATCTAAGCTTTCTTAATCTTATGGCGCGTTCTGACGCTTCGATTTTTGTTGATCAACTCGACACTTGAAAGCGCATTGACACGTGTGAACCTTCTTTCAACGAACTTGAGCAAGTTTTTTCAAACCATTTTTCACGTTCAATCAAAGTTGATCAACAAAAATTGCATCTTGTGAACCGGCTATTACTCACGTCGCTTACCACACACGTTTTACCACACATACGCCTCATGGATCTTATATCCACAGCACAGTCCCTTTCTTAATCTTAACCAATAAGCTTGCACTCTTTCCGGATATCCTGATTTTTAAATCAGTCATACAAAATTTAACAATACATTATTGTTATTATTTATATTCTGAATTTGAGTTCAGTAATAAAATACTCAAAACTCAACTCTTTTTACTCACAAAGCTTGTGGTTTAAACAATAAAATTAACTTATTTATAGAAGAATAAAACCTGAACAAACACACTTCTCGTAGAAACAAAATTATTTTTTTGTGGGTTTACATAACGATACATTTTAAAAAAATGATTTAAAGCGGGAAATTTAAAGAAAATCTTTATTTTATAATGAAAAAGTTACTGCAATTGAATTGGTATCTGGTTTGGATGAAGCGTTCGGCTTTTTACTCACCAACCGCATGTGTCGTATTAACAAAGCAAACAAAAACATACGACGAAAACCGTTCGAGACAGCATTCTCCGCTCGCGAGTATATTTAACCATCAAGTGAGTAACAAAATTACTTCTTACGTGCGCCGTTTTCTGGATCCGACGTTCGTCTTCCTTGAATCCGGATTTTTTATTGTCTTCCCTCCTTCCCACAATCCATCACTCCCCCTTCTCCTCCCACCGCCCACCGTAACGGGTATCCCTAAGAGGCAGTCGACACATCTCCGGAGGCTATAATTTGCACTTAACGGTTCGATTGACGGCCACAGTTCCACATTAGATACCAGGCGCGCAGGAGGACAGGAGAGGACAGGAAGGGCACCTATTATTTTCATTGTTACTCCGCCACTGCTAGAACTGGAGGTGTTGAAACCTAACCCATTATACAACATAGTCTCCTGGTACTATCCTAGTGTTATTTTACTTTATTGCACAATAATTATTTCTTTGTGATGCGTACTAGAATTGCAACTTATCGGAGCCAGTGGGACCTTACGTGTTTATAGAATGTTCTGATGGTGCAGCAATGGAGAAGAGAAAAAGAAAGCTAGGAATACATAGAGAGGCTGTGCGAATCACTAAACTATTTTTGGCCTAATTTATAACAAGCTTCTGCCTGCGACTTCGTCTGCGTAGGATTAGTACTTCGAGTAATCTATTTTCTTTTACTAGGTCCCATCTATGTTTATACCAAAATTCTTAAAATATTTATTTAAAATATGATTCAATTCAAAGTATTAGGGGAGTACTTCAAATAAATTCACTAATTTAAATATTTTACAAAATATAATTTTGATTTAACAATCATTATTTTGCAAAATGTCATTTTCAAATTTTGACGTTTTCCATTAAACAATAATGATTATTTTCAATGTATTGAAAATAAATAGCTAGCTTTATAAATTATAGCCAAATGTTATTCTGATGTATGAGCTATATTATTGTAAAGTTTCATTAAAATCCATTAATTAATTTTTGATTTAAAGAGTAACAAACATACATACATCCATACAAACTTTCGCGTTTATAATATTAGTAAGAGCCCGGAGCCAGTTAACCCAGGGAATCTTCATTTGGGGAATGTTGCTAGTTTGAAAAAAGTGGGAAAGAGGAAGTAAAAGTGGAAGAGGTAGGTACCTTAGTAGGTATCTACTTAGCTATTTAGATCTGTTCAGTGAAACTAGCTTATCTGCTCAGATCAAGTGCATCCACATTAGGGGAACGTTGCGAGGCTGCGTAAGAAAGTGACCCAACGCCTGGATTCTGAACGCTAATCTCTCGTCAGAACGATAATCAACAAGCATCTTCCAGTCTAAAAAAACAATTTTTCTAAGAACTGAAAATCAGACACATAAAAGCAACATCTTTAGCAGTAAGAAGGATTATAGACTTTGTTTTACCGGTAGGAAAAGTAATAAACTTTTAATAACACCACAGAAAAGAGTTTAATCATAAAAAGGAGAATCCTACAGATCGTTAGATGGCATTAAGTGATGTGAACTGTTGGTGGAAACATAGTTGCCAATAAGGTTTAAAGGGTTAAAGATTTTCTAGAAGGCGTCTAGTTAAAGTGTGACGTTCGGGCGCAATTGCATTTCAGAGGATTTTCCATACAATAATAAAAGGAAAGCGCAACGCTCGAGCAGAGGTATATAATAACATTATGTATGTAGCAAGGGTGTTACGGATATTCGCATCCGCATCCGCAAATGCGGAATATTCGCATTCATTCAGAAATCTGCAACCGCATCCGCATCAATTAATGCGGAGCTTTTACGGATGCGGATTTATATCTGCAACAAGTAACGACATGTAAAGAAAGTGGGCGGGACCAGAGTGCCGCGTGTTTGCTAGTTGCTATCTTCGTTGAACGAGGATAGCAACTAGCATGAAGTTTGTTCGCTAACTGATCAATAGGAAGGCACACATTGGTGACAAGATCATACAGGTTTTGTTTTGCTTTAGTTATGGATGTGAATCCTATTGTGAATCAGTTACAGTGTTTGTTCACTGTGTTTATCCAAGTTTTTTGCGTGGTTGATGAATATGTCGATGTAAATATTAAGTGAAAAAGTAAATAAAAATGCCGCCACTAATAATAAGCAGAATCTGAACTTATTTTGTATTACTATTTATTAAATATAATTAAGCAATTTTTAAATATTTTTTTGTTTATTATAAAGCTTTACACTTAAAATGCTAATAAGTAAGAATAAAAACTGTTTTAGTATTGTTCTCAAAATATGATAAAATAAAACATATCAAAATTAAATCGATTTTCATTTATTTATTTACTTAAAATTGAAATGTCTTTAAAAAATCCTAAAATGCGCATCCGCATCCGCGGATGTGAACCTCTAATAATACGCATCCGCATGCGCGGATGTAAAAAAAATTGCATCCGTAATAACCCTGGTATGTAGTATGAATTGGAGTATGATTGTGAGTATGACGACCGTCCGTGGTCGAGTGGTAAGACACTTGACTCCCAATCGGAAGGTCGCGGGTTCGAACCCGGCGTGCGCAAATAAATTTTATTTGATTAATTTGTGTTATTTCACAATTAATTAATAAAAAATAATATATAGTATATTTGCCGCACGTTCCAGAGTGGAAGATACTCTCAGTATCGCCCTGGTGTAAGAAGAATTGAAACGTTGCTTAATAATGGCTTTAGCCGTGTTTAGTAACTAGATCTGAATAGCCAAGTACTTCCCCTACCTTCCTCTTCCCCATCTCCTTCCCTTCCCCACTTACCTTCAGCCTCACAACATACCCCAATCGGGGATGCCATAGTCTAACTGGCTCCAGACGGGAGCAGTTGGGGCTCTTGTGAGGTATTCTCTATTAAAAAAAAAGTGTATTTATGTACGTTTAGGGTTTAAGTTGAGGATAATAAGATGGTAAAGAGTAGATATATGTTCAAGGAATTAATTATATCAACTTACCTGTACAGGTGGAGATTTACAAATAATGCAAGGCTGTAAGCGTAACAAATAAGATTCAAAAATGGACGATAAGATGGTTTCGGCATGTAGAGCGAATTCACGAAAAAAGCGTAAGGAGAATATACGATGCGAATATAAATGGTAGAAGACTTCAGGAACGCCTAAGGAAAATACGGCAAAATCAAGAGTCAGAAAAACAAAGTAGGTATTTATGGGGCGATGTATGAATGTGAATGAAGCAAGGAGTGTGTACCGAGAGAGAGAGTTGTTTGGCGGTCCGTCATTTCTGCCTACCTCTGCGGGAAACGGCGCGATGGTTAGTTCGTTCATCCACAAGGAAATGTTTTTAATGGAAGACCAGTGCGAATTAACATGTACCACTCTTAAGTTAGAAGTTAAATAAATAAAAATAAAAATAAAAATTTTAATATGTTTATTTTAATGTTATTCATAACAAAGTTTAACAAAGAGAAAGAGATACACACACAAAAAAATAGATTTTCAATAAACGACTATTAAACGATTCTGGAGGAAAAACTAGTACGGACGGGATCCACAGAAGCAATGGCCATATTGAAAACAGAAACTTATAGGGGAATACTCATCATTGTAGATGTTGCCTGCATTCTTTTGATGATTAAGTACTGTTCCACATGATTGTACGTTTGTAAAATATGTGTGTACGAGTCTGTATGTACAAATGTACATGTTTCAAGTGTAGGTACATGGCTTTGAGGTGAGGGAAGATAAAATAAGGCGGAAAGGCGCGATATAAATAAAGTTCGCGCGGGAAAGCCATTAAAATCGTGGCAATGCTTCAGCGGTGATACTAGGGCCATTCCTGCCACACTTAAATTAACTTTACAGACCTCTAGTTCCAAGGAAACGTCGAATGAAAGGAAAGAAGTAATATTATCCCACAGGAGAAATAAAATAAAAAACCTTCGGCCAGAATCTCCGGCCTTTGCAGCGTTATGATCTACGAAATCGACTATAAGATGGAGTTTGTATTTTCACCGCAAAGCTTTAATAAAAAGGCATAATATTGGATATTATTTTAGATTTCACGTCCATTACAGTGATTAACTTTTGGGTTATTACATCAAAAATATACGCAAAGAGCAAAACCTCTTGAATTTCATTGATTATTGTCCTGAAATATCAGCACCAAGATGATTGATTAACACAACGGTAAACTGATTAGCGCAACACAACGGCATCACTTCTAAATCCCCACCTTCTTCTTTCCAATATTTTCCCCACCCCTGTACCTTCTGCCTTAAAACATGCCATAGTCCCATAGGCTCCAGGAGGTTGGGAGCAGTTGGGTCTATTGTGCGGAATATACAGTAATACAATAAAAAAAACACACACACAGATCACCACAGTCTACACATCTGCCCTGATGATGGACACTGTAAACGTTGGCTAAAAAAGGACTAGGCTCAACAAGGCATAATAACCCAAAATAAAATGTCTTTGGCCGGCGGGCGGCCTGGATTTGATTTTTATACAGTTTTGTTCCGAGATTGAGGAAATTAAGCATACTTGAACGTCAGATATGTATGTATCTTTTTTATATATTTCTTCATAACACAACTCAATTTAAAAAAAATTAATTTTCTTGTTTTTATCTTTGTTTTTATTTTTTGTTTGCAATTATGTACTTAAGGAATAATATGAACTAAACCTGTCAATTTGTCTGTCCTGGAACGGGAAACTTTCCTAGTTGGACAGGCAAAGCTTCCTAATGTGTAACTTGTACTTTCTTTTGTATCTATATATAAATCAATAAATATAAATAAATAAATAAATAAATAAGATACGTTTTTAGATTTTCACGGCCAAAAGCATTTTCGTTGTTTGTTTTTGGGGTGTTACGCCGTGTTGTGCTACCTCCTTCTTTAGCCGACGTTTCGGACAGCGTTGCAGTGTCCATCATCAGGGCAGATCCGGCAGATCCGACGATGTCGATCATCGTCGGATCTGCGTGATCGTGGAAAAACAAACAACGAAAATACTTGAACGTGAACAAAACATCATGAAGGTCGCCGTCTACACGAGATTTCGAAAAACTTTTCGCAAAACATGGGAAACTCCGGGGACTTCAGTTAATACGACATTTATTTTAAACGGGTGTTAGATTGTTGATCCTGCGCGGGGGAATAAAAAGATTTGAACCAAGGTTTTGAAGAGAATTTTGAGCACAAAACGATAAGTAGTAAATGATTGATTTGCGTGACATTCAGACAATTTCTTCCAATGGAAATCAGTTACGATGATAAATTTTTCGCATAGTTCAAAACATGACATCCAAAGCTTTCATGACATAAACCTGGAATAATTACTCCCATAAATTTGTAAATTAGAATTCTCTAAAATGATAAATCATGACAGATTTGTACATTATCATGATTAAATTAATTATTAATGAGATGCACCTGAATCAGTTCCCGGTCATAAATATATCACAGCTTTGCTTGTATGAACACACTTGTATATTTAAAAAATATAATATACATGATGTAGCAGCACCTAACCGAATGAGTTTAACCAGCGATTCCTGAGTATATTTGGAGTAATAAATTAAGATGTTTTTGTTGTCCGACGATTTTTTTTTTCAATTAAAAAAAAATCTTTTTCCGTCACACGTTGAAACCGTGTAGTTGGGTGCAGCCAGAACGGGACACGTGATACGCGGGTAGTTCTTCTTTTTCATCTACATAAAGTTTTCTCCAAAAAATCAACAGAATTACCAATATTATTATTTTATAATTACTTTAAAATCTACTGTACTAAAGACGTTTTTCAGTTTATATTTTTGTAGTAAAAAATATCTTAGAGAGTGTTAAATCCTCGTGACATAAGTGTATTTCATACAAATCACAGTTGTTTCCCGCCGTGTCTCACGTAATTAAAAATCAGTTTTAAGAGAAAAGTTTTTGAGATTTTAAAAATATTTTATTAAACATCATAAAAAATAATAATCGCTGTTACTTGATAAGTTTATACCTTTTGGAGTTTAAAAATAGTTTTATATTTTATGTAGTGATATATAATTTTTTTGTAACATTATAATTATTATACGCAAGGCGAGGTGGCGGGAGACAAATTGTAATTTGTATGAAATACATTTCTGTCACGAGGAATTGACTCTGACTCTGTCATGTATTTTTTAGGTACTACAAAAATATAAACTAATATTTTTTTAAAGCGCCCACGTAGCAGTGTGATCAGTGGCAAGATGTGATGGAAACATTGTTTGATTAAAAAAAAAGTTTCTTTTTGATTGAAAAAAATATATCTACCATAAAATTTCTATTAAAATGACATCTATGTTTTTTAATACAAATATGCTCAGGAACCGCTGGTTAAAATCCTTGTAGTACATATACCCTGCATAAATTATTAAAACTAGTACAAAGTAAAGATAATTTTACAGAAAAAAAAATATTAATGCGTAGCCGAAGAAATGCACAGAATTTACATTAGAAAGTGTTTTTTAAATCGATCTCAGGAGTTTCGCTAACCTAACCTAACCTAGATTTTTCTTTAATATTGAAATTATTATAAATTCTATTTTGGGTGGTACGAATGACTGTACGTACTAGTCGGAACGGTTCAGACAAGCGATAAAGTAGGTACCTACCAATTTTTTTTTTAATTAGCAATCCTAAATTTTTCATACCATTCGAAAGAGAAATTTCTGATCGTCTCTAAAATTAACAATTTTTTTGAAGGGCAATGATCCCGAGACATTTTTATTATTATTATTACATTGTTATTCCCTTCTACCTTTCCACAGTTGATAGTGATATATGTTATGATTAAGGTTTTCACGGGTGTAAGATGTAGAATAATTTTCTCGGTTTACCCGCGTAACGTAGTCCTTAGAAGGACTTTTTAACTCCTGACGTTTCTTAACTTAACTTGTTTAACTTAACTTAACTTAATTTGACTTAAGTATTGACTTCTGGACTGAACAGACATGCACAAGCTGTCAGTTTAATACAAAACTCAAGACATAAGGCCTCTGAAGATACGCGGGTAAACCGAGAAAATTATTCTACATATATATATTTTAAATATTTTAACCTTCATAAATTTTACAATAATTATAATATCTAATAATTTTTCCAGTGTGGTCGGCGCTAATTTATACTAAAATAAGTGAAAAACAATAATAAAAAAAGTGGAAAGAAAAGTGTATGTTTTTTTCTAAAAAACCTTTAAACCGAATAATTAAAACCAAACTATTGTGTAGCCAAGGAACTGGTTGTCGAACGGACCGCAGCAGTCACGCCACTTCCTGTCTTTCCTTTTCCACCTGAAAATAGCACTTAAGAAAACACTTCCGGAACACATAGCCGGAAGTGAGAGATCCTGAACCGAGGCATTATCATTCCGGTGGAACTCTAGCCGGGTGATGTATTAACCGCTTTCGGTGGAAACTCCGTTTCGCAAGGAAATAAATAGCCGAAATTAGAACTGTCGGTCGCAGGATTATAATTTATATAAGCAGATACAATCTTATTACTAAAGAAAAACTAAAAATTTTATTGTGGATTCTAAATGTGTTAAATAATAATAATAATATATATAATAATATATAATATCAGGATGTTCTATATTAGCGCCGTCTGAGTATACATTTAGGCACAATCAGGTTTTAAAAATAATTCACCAAAGTTTGGTAATTAAACATAACTTGATTGACTGTCATAATATAGTACCATATTATGAATACGAACCAAATTCATTTTTAGAAAATAATTTCTTTAAAATTTAATATGATAAAACTATACTAACAGACAGACCAATTGGTCATAATAGACCTGATATAGTTTTACATGACAAAATTAAAAAAATAACTTATATTATTGATGTAGCTATTCCAAATTCCTGTAATATTCAAAAATCTGTTTCTGAAAAAATAAGAAAGTATACAGATTTAGGAAATGAAATTAAAAGAATTTGGCATTCTCTGACTATAAAAATATTACCTTTTGTTATTTCGGCTACTGGCATTATACCTAGCTCTCTTATTAAAAATTTAGGCATATTAGATTTGTCAAAGAATTTGTATATAAAAATGCAAAAATCAGTCATTTTAAATACATGTAGAATTACGAAAGATTTTTTAAATATTTATATTGAGGGATCAGTAGGATTTATCGGTCAAATTAGGAATTCCACAGAGCCAAACCCTCTGATATGAAAATATCTGGAGACGGTGAATTATATTCCCATTTAATAGTTTGGTAGATTAACGTGTTGTTCTTGTAATGTTTTGTATTAATTATACTTATATAATACACTTGCATAACGTGGATTTACTAGATGATCATTTATATGGAAAAGTGTATGAAAGGGTTTAGTTTTTCCTATGGGAAAAACTAAACCTGTTCCTGTAAATCTGGTGAATAAAAAAATATAATATGGCTAATTTATATAGTGCCGTTTTCGTGAAAAATCACCTCAAAGGCGCTGTACAAATAAACTAAGATTTATAATGAAGATGAGGAACTAATTAAAATTATTAAATAACCCAAATGCAACCTACAGATAATGAACATAAACACTTTTTAAAACAACGCAAAATAATAAACATGAACACTTTTTGCTTTATTTATTTATATTTCGTGAAAACCAACAAAAGCAAACAACATTGATGAGGAAATCATGATCAACACCATACGATAACCTGCAGTCCACCTCGGAACAGGAATACCTAGTGAGGAGGACTGAGGATAAAATATTTCACTTTGTATTCTTAATTTATTTAATATTGTATTTTAATTTGTAATGTCATTAAAAAAAAATATATAAAAAAAAATAAAATAAAATCATAACTAGTGACTTACATCTAAGACTTTTAACTACTGACTTAACTAGTGACTTACATTTATATTTACATCTGTGAATTAATGTTAGAGATTCACAACTAACATAGGTACTTAAAATTATTTTTTTCGGTTTTTGAAAGGGTTGTCACTGATAACAGTGATAACATTAAAAACCAAATAACAAACAAAACTCTGTAAGTATAGGCACAAACAGGTAACGTAGAAGTAAGTTAATTCTGCGAGACGAAGCAGATTGAGGATTTTACACATACAATAGTGATGAGGTACAAAATATGACCATAATGCTATATCGTGGGGTAATTACAAAACTACGAAGTCAATATTTTTGAGTTGCAGACTAAAATCGTAACTTTGTTTCCTCGTTTATGGATGCCACAAACAGAAAAGACGTAACGCATTGGAATTATTAAGTTATTTATACAGGGTGTTAAGGTACGTACTTGACTTACTGACGTGATTCCTGACATTGGAGTTAAAAAATGTAAATGAAATTTTGGTATCCGGTGACTTTTTTGATGACATCCTTTTTTCAATTTTTTATTTCTTCAAAATCAAAAAAAAAAATGTCTTTCGCATGACGTCACTGGTTACTCAGCCGAGTAACGCTCCACCACTTACCCCACCCTTATATGTCTAACACCGACATTTTTTTTTGGTTTTGTACACCAACGTTAGCCAATGTAAGCACGTGTATTGGTTAATGGCAGGACGAGCTGTAGACACATGTGAATGAAGGAAATTTATTTAATATATTTTTTAAATACCACTATGAAAGTATAAATTATGAGACAAAAATAATTGCCCTTTCACTTTAATAATAGAAGTAGAACTCAAATAAATATAGTTTAATGGCGATACGCGGCCCTTTACTGAAAGTTGGTGCGTTTTTCACAGCAAGAACAAGGAAAATCTTACTTTGAATTTCTGAAAGGCCATAAAAAGGGATTTACGGTTCTTCTACGAACTTCTCGGAACGGTACAGACAAGAGTGAAGATGTATTAGGAAATTTAAGAAGATTGACGTAAATAGAACTGTCAAGAATAGGACCGCCTTTTGATACGTTCTTTGAAGGCGTAATAAAATATTTAGAGAAAATAATAATAAAAATCGGTAGATTTGGGCGACATGAAAACCAGTTTTTCTTAAAACATTATTACAGGGATACTCTAAAAATATCAATTATTAAAAAAATTATGCATAGGTAAGATAATATGTAAAGGTTAAATTTGTTTTTACACTTTTTCCTGTTAAAAGTACAAAGTACCCTTCTAGAGAATCTATTGTCACAATTATTTTATCAGCAAATTGGTTTAACCAGTAATAAATCTATGTATACAACTTCAAAATTGACCTTTAAAATCGTATAAATTAGTCGTCTCAATGTGGTACAACCACAGTTTGAAAATGGCCTTGCAAGTCAAAACAGCATTCACAATAATAAAAAAACTAAAAAACTAAATTAAATGGAGTTCTACAAATTATATATGTATAAAAATTTAAAAAAAATTAAAATATACCCACGTACTGTTTGAAAAGCAGACAATAGCCTAAATATCTTAAAAGTTGTGTTACGAAGGTTAAATTGGAAAGTTTAAGATGTATTGTAGGAGCTACATGAAACTGGAGAAAACTTTATATAGAATACAATATGGAAATAATTAGCAATTTGTAAACTTAAATGTATAAATTACAAAAATAAAAATTAATAAATAAAAAATTATGTGAACCACATTTATCCTTTTATACTTGTTATACTATTATACTTGATGTAGATAAATACATGTAAAATGCCATGTAAAAGTCCAATAAGGTCAAAAATTACAATAAATAAATTAATGTCCAATAAATAAAATAAAAGTCCAAAATGTCCAATAAATAAACCAAGAGAAACATTTTCAAATCAAGAGCAACCGTTTTCCATACGATGTAAAATTGTTCGAAAACGAGGGAAACCGTTTCAAAATAAGGAAATAATTTTAAAATAAGAAAAAAGGTTCCAAAACGAAGGAAAGTGTTCTAAAACAAAGTTTTAATACAATCGTTTTCTGAATAAAATAAAATGGTTCTAAAACAAAGGGAAACCGTAAAAATGCCGAAAATATCGAAAGGCCAAACCGAACCAAAACAAAAGAAAACCGTTTTAAATTTTAATAAATTTCACTGGAAAACTTAAAACAACAAACTGTATCAAAGCGAGAATAGCAGTATTCTACACGTAGGAAAATCATTCGAAAACATGGAAAACCCTTAAAAAAATAAGAAAATATCAGAAAGCCTTCACTGGGAAAAGTATAAAACTAATACTCTTTAAAACCGTAGCGGCCCGGCTATTCAGCGATCGCTCACCCGGAGGGTTCTTCTGCCGGTGGCTTAAGTGTGCATTAAGTCGACCTTGAGGCCCCTCCAAGTCGAGAAACCGCTTTGTCACTAAAATTACCCCCGCCACTGTGCTAGCTGTGATACCTGGCGATAGATTTAGCTGTCGTTGAAACTGAATTAATGAGGACATGAGGAGGTAGAGATAAAATGTTATGTGACTGATGTTAAATAATATTCTGTGGCAAAAAAAAAGTTAAAAAAAAGCAGATCAACTAAAAATTCTGTGAAGATTTGGATTATTTGGCTTCGGAAAAAACTCAGAATAACTGAGCCAGTGGAACTATCGCATCCCCAATCGAAGTTTGTAACGAGGCTAAAGGGCGTGGGGAGGGGAAGGAAATGGGAAAATTAAGGTTCAGATCTAGTCATCAAACACAGGATACTCTGCGTAGGGCTACTAAAGAGGGCATGGATTCTCACCAAGAAATTTTTGATTCGATGGTTGGCCGACTGCGCTCGTTTGCAAAGGCAAAATGAATTAGATACAACGTTACAACGCTATGCCCCACCATTAAATATGTCTTATATATTGTTGTGAAAATCGATTGAAGATTATTATAAGCAATAATTATTAGCCTGTTCATAATTGCAATAACGAACAAACACGCTCTAGAGTCCAAGCTGCCGAAATGAGGTACTTGAGAGGAGTGGCAGGGGTTACGAAATGGGATCATATAAGAAATTCTACGATCCGAGATGATCTAAACATTGAACCACTGCTACTCTTCGTAGAAAAATCGCAACTGAGGTGGCTTGGACATGTACTAAGAATGTCTGATGACCGAATTCCGAAGAAAATACTGAGTGCCGTTCCAGAGGGTAGACGTCCAGTAGGCCGCCCCAGACACAGTTGGGCGAGGCAAATCCAAAAACTGTGCGAGGAGAGGATGGATCTGCCATGGACGGAGGCCGATCAATCGGCGCAAGACAGGGACGTATGGAGGAGCCTTGTCGATGCAGTGGGTCCCCGACCCGAATAGGACAAGGGGAAGAAGAAGAAGAAGAATTATTAGCCTGAAACACTCATCCATATTGAAAAAATCTTCCGAGAAAAGATAAATATCGCCGACGGGACTCGAACCCGCACCCTTTTGATTGCCGGTCAAGTGCTCTACCATTAAGCTACGATTGAAGATAATATCAAGGGAGAAAATCTACAGGTATAACCCATAGAAAAACGTTTGTTAAGAATTTTATTTATCGTAGTTACCAACTTTTACGCTTTTTTATAACGATATCCTAAATTGGCGAAAAATATTGAATCCAATCTATTGAACTGTATCGACCATTCTATAGATAAAACGGCCGAAATGTCGAAAAAGGCATTTCATTTTTAATACCCGGATCGCAACACAGGTCAAATCGAATTTTATCATTTTTTTAAAGAAAAACTATCCAACCGATCTGCGTTTACGGGGTGGAAGAAATAGCCTCATTATATGATATAACGAGACGGAAAAGTTTACTGGCCACTTTTCTCAATTATTGAGAAGACGGAAGAATCGGGAGATGGGAGCCCACGACCGAGGTTGTTCACAACTAACGGGACTCTCGAGACGAAGCTCGAAGACGTCGTTACTCTAGTTATTACTCTAGTTGAGGCTAAACTGTGAACCCGCTGTTGTCTGATTTTGAATTGAATTTGAGGCGAATTGAAAATCAATTCAAAAGCACAACACCTTGCAGCATTGTTGTGCTACTAACAGATGCATCGCAAATTTTTAAGAGGATCTGTAAACCTACGTCATTTCTTTACTGTTAAAACTTTTCGAGACACTCGTAGAGAATGATGTAGGAATGGTTTTGTTTCAGCTAATATTTTTAAATAGAAAAATCTCGCGTCACAATGTTCGTCCAGGATAAACTCTGAAACTACACGGAGAAAAATGTTATTCTAAAATACGATAATTTTATTCGTAAAAAGGGTTAAAAACGGGACTGAAGTTCTTCCGAACAAATTAACAGTGTTTCAATGTTAATTGGCGGGAAAATGTAAGAATAATTTGTTGGTATACGTACGAAATTAAGTATACCAACAAATTATTTTTACATATGTTCCCGCAAATAGAAATTGAAACCCTGTTAATTTGTTCGTAAGTCAGTAAGTTAAGTTCAGTCCCATTTAAAACCGTTTTTACGAAAAAAATGATCGTATTTTAAAATAACATTTTTCTCCGTGTACTAAACCGATTTTGATGAAATTTGTCTTATTGTGTGTAATTTGGTACAAATTTAAAGATAGGATAGTTTTTATCTCGATTATTGGCTTAAATATTTATTAAATATTTTTTACGGGACAATTATATCAAATTATTTGTAATTTCCATAAGTTTCTAACATATGGCAGTGTGAGTTAATTTAATGATACAACACTTTGTTATCTAGGTTAGGTAACCATCCAGTAAATGGCGTTGTGTTTCATTAGCCACAGCAACGCGTGGGCGGGTCAGCTAGTTATATATAAAAATCTCGCGTCACAATGTTCGTCCAGGATAAACTCTGAAACTACACGGAGAAAAATGTTATTCTAAAATACGATAATTTTATTCGTAAAAAGGGTTAAAAACGGGACTGAAGTTCTTCCGAACAAATTAACAGTGTTTCAATGTTAATTGGCGGGAAAATGTAAGAATAATTTGTTGGTATACGTACGAAATTAAGTATACCAACAAATTATTCTTACATATGTTCCCGCAAATAGAAATTGAAACCCTGTTAATTTGTTCGTAAGTCAGTAAGTTAAGTTCAGTCCCATTTAAAACCGTTTTTACGAAAAAAATGATCGTATTTTAAAATAACATTTTTCTCCGTGTACTAAACCGATTTTGATGAAATTTGTCTTATTGTGTGTAATTTGGTACAAATTTAAAGATAGGATAGTTTTTATCTCGATTATTGGCTTAAATATTTATTAAATATTTTTTACGGGACAATTATATCAAATTATTTGTAATTTCCATAAGTTTCTAACATATGGCAGTGTGAGTTAATTTAATGATACAACACTTTGTTATCTAGGTTAGGTAACCATCCAGTAAATGGCGTTGTGTTTCATTAGCCACAGCAACGCGTGGGCGGGTCAGCTAGTTATATATAAAAATCTCGCGTCACAATGTTCGTCCAGGATAAACTCCGAAACTACTTAACCGGTTTTGATGAAATTTGGCTTACTGTGTGTAATTTGGTCCAACTTAAAAGATAGGATAGTTTTTATCCCGATTATTGAGCTCGATACTTATAAATGCGAGTTAAATGTTTGTTATAGGAAAATATTTGTAATTATTTATAAGTTTCTGACAGATGGCGGTGTGAGATAAATTTATTGACAAAATACTTGGTTATCTAGGTTAGGTAACTATCCAGTAGATGGCGTTGTATTTCGTTGGCTACAGCAACGCTTGGGCTGGACAGCTAGTATATTATATACTAGCTTCTGCCCGTGACTTCGTATGCGTAGGATTAGTACTTCGAGTAATATATTTTCTTTTCCTAGGTCCCATCTACGTTTATACCAAAATTCTTAACCTATTTATTAAAAATATGTATAATTCTTGATTCGATTCACACTATTAGGCGAGTACTTCAAATAAATTCACTAATTTAAATATTTTCTAAAATAGAATTTTGATTTAACAATTATTGTTTTGCAAAATGTCATTCTCAAATTTTGACATTTTCTATTAAACAGTAATTATTATTTTCAATATATTGAAAATAAATAGCTAGCTTTATAAACTATACCCTATATGTTATTCTGATGTATGAGCTATATTATTGTAAAGTTTCATTAAAATCCATTCAGTAAATTTTGCGTTAAAGAGTAACAAACATACATATATCCATACAAACTTTCGCGTTTATAATATTAGTAAGATAAGATATTACAATCAGTTAAAGTATTCGGTCAAAAATATTCGAAAACTCTGGAAACCGGCAGTATAGAAAGCAATTTAGGGAAGTTGTTAAAGATATTATCAAACTAAGGCATCTCATCTACTTTGATATGAAAAAGGTAGTAACTAATTGAATAGTAAAATGTGTATAATAGATTTGCTACTTTATACGGAAAGCACTTCAACAAGGGTGCAAAATCTGGCTGCAAAAATGAGGCAATCAACAGAATCCAAAAATTTAAGAAGAAGAAAATTCTTAAGTAAATATTTGCTTTGGATCCGAGATATATGAGATCTGGTGTGCTAGCATGGTTGATCGATATGAAGTTACCGACCGATTGTCGGTAACTTCTCATCGTTCCCTAGGACAACTGCAGATCGCTAACGTACAAACGACAGTTGATATCGAATAATTTAAGGACGCTTAGTCATTGTGTCCTATTCGTTTGCGATCTGCAGTTGTCCTGAGGAACGATGAGAAGTTACCGACAATCGGTCGGTAACTTCATATCGATCGCCCATGCTAGTACCCCTGGTACATTATACCTTTATACCTAAGCCCACTTTTTAAAACAGGCCAATTGCATACCTGAACTGAAGACATAACAACTAAAGGAATGACCAAACTGAGTTATTAGATTGATCGTGGAGGGGTAAATATCTATGTGGAAAAGCACCAGGAGGCACCCTAAAACGTTAGGCGGCAGAAAAAATTAGTCGTTCTACATCGATATGACAGATTTTAATGATAGCAATCTGGAACGTATGTAATTAAATATATAGGTGTCACAAAAATTTCCCTTTCAAAATAGTTCACTTTCTTCTGAAATACCTACCAGCTCGTAGTGGATTGAAGCTGACGACACGGTATCGCTTCCAAGTAAATAAGCACACACTTAACACAACAAATTCACATCGACGGATCTGCCCTGATGATGGACACTGCAACGCTGTCCGAAACGTCGGCTAAAGAAGGAGGTAGCACAACACGGCATAACACCCCAAAAACAAAAAACCAAAATGCTTTTGGCCGTGAAAATCTCAAAAAACGTATCAGGTTTACAGGAGTCGTAAAATTATTCTGCAAATTCAATTGGCGTTGAAGTTGTAATGATGATGTTAGGGTGACGCGCCGGATGCAATTAAACGATTCACTTACATGTCCAGTAATTGAAAACGTAGCCAAAAATTGGATGTTCTGCCACCTAGACGATTGCTGCAAAATTACTTCCTGTAGATAAATTACAAATTGCCTAAGAAAGTGATTTGGTCTAAAATAGATGATAATTTATTAATGGAATCGTAAAACACTCTAAAATAAATATTAATATTTCACCAAGTAGAAGTATAAAATGATGTTAGTAGATAATATAATTACAAGCCACTCAGAAATAATGGATATTAGACATAATTTAAACTTTTTACACCACTAAGCAGAAATGTCACTGGATTGTTCGGATTGAATTTGGAAATGTGACTATGATGTTTTAGGTCACTGTCCATCTAATCGTTTTATTTTTTTATTATTATTATATAAAAATGGCATACAATGGGAATTTATACTCCCTAAGCTATTGCTACTTGTCAGCAGATTAGTTCAACAGAAAATAATATTACAACAATAAATAAAATAATCATAAACGCATTAGCGTAATAATATAGACATATTTTAAGCGCCCTTGAGGTGATTTTCTCACAAAAACGGCGCTATATAAATTATCCGAACATTATTATACATACCTACAAACATAGTGTTATACTGAAGTTGAAAATATTACAGAAACAGTAGTAGTGTTGGTATGAAAAACAAGGTAAAATAGGAAAATAATTATTTAAATATTAGTAGACAGTCGAGATAGCAATATAATATTAATTACATGGTGATATGATACGATACGAACCGATTGTACCACCCCAGCCAGGAGCACTCCTGTCCCGGTGAGTCCGGTACATCAGGGAGCACTGATTTGTTAGAGACTCGTGCTCTAAGGATGGGAAGAAGCTTGGAGTTTAATTTACCGGTATACATGGCAACCTAATAAGCCAATATTGGAATTTAGGATGGGCAGGAATAAAGGAATGGATTGAGCGTTATGATTTATTTTTTCCTTCTTTATGCCTTCATTTTTCTTGCCTCTTCTCAGCTCTTCTTGGATCTTCATATCTCATCTCGTCTCTTCCGGCTCTTCATGGCTTTTCTTGTATCTTCTTTTCTCTTCTTGCTTCTTCTTGTTTCTTCTGGGAACTTCTCTTCTTGGCTCTTCTTGCTTCTTCATTGATCGTCTTGCCTTTCCTTTTATATTCTCGCCCCTACTTAGCTCGTATGGTCTCCTTTTGGACCTTATTTAATTTTCCAACTGCTTACCGACCCTTCTTGTCTCTTCTGGGTTCGTCTCGTGTCTTCTCTATTGTATAATACTATTAAAATCACGTGAATAACTGAACAAATCTGCATACGAATAAAGTACTATCTTCTAAAATACACTAGTATTTTAAACGAAATAGAAAAAAATAAAAACCCACTGAAAATAAACAAGAACAATCACACAAATTAATGAACATAAATAAATTAAATTCAAATAAAGATAAATATTTAAAAAAAATAATATTCGTCAAAATAAACAAGTCCGCCAGTAAATAAAAACGCAATTAGGTTGGCACCATCCGTGTGTTCGACATAATTGATTTTTATTTTAATTTTTATTAGGTACTCTGATTCTATGATATGTATGCGCCCAAAAACGTCATTAAATAAGACGAAATTGGAAGAAGACCCATATCTATCAACACTTCGAATCCTCAACGTTCAGTGCCTCCCAACCTTTTCTTACCAGCCGTAGATAAGAGTCGTGCAAAATGAAAATAGCAACAATCCGGGCCAGTTTATTGGCCCAGTAGTTGAACACCGCTGTCACAGACCGAGGAGTTGGGAACATAATTATGTTAAAATAAACAAAACGTCAAAGTATAAACAAAACTGTAATATGAGTAAAGTGGTCTACACACCATGCTGCGAACAGCCCGACATTTAGCAGCTTTTAGCAGCTGGCTAAAAATCGCAGGTTGGAGGTTGCCTCCAGACCATGCTTTTTGCAGTAAGTTGGTTTATTTTGCTCTGTGAACACGTATTCACAGCGCTCCCGAACTCGGTCACTTTCGAAATGAATTTGCGAAATGCTTAAGCCGGGTCTCTTGCTTCAACATTGTCGCCTCCTGCGACTTTTTTTAAATAAGTTTTTATTTCAGTAAAAATAAAACTAATTGTTAATCGAAATCGACAATGGTTAATCGACCACACATACCTAATTAATTATGGGAATAAATTCATAACAGCAAAAATAATTAAACAATATTCATTCTTTAATCCATTGAGAAAAATATTTGCCACCGCTAATTTGCCTTTTAGACCTACTCGACTCCAAACACCTTTTTATTGTAATAACTCTGGGACCACCGCAGAACAAAATGCAACAATAAATCGCTTACACACTTTTGGCAATAAATATGCTAATATCGATCACGCCGGTAATCTGGCATCATACAAAAGATGCATTAAACAAAATTTGTCTTCTAGTACCATGTAAACATAATGATCATGTAAACATAATATGCTTACCAGTACTTGCAAAACATTAATTCATTAGAAATCATAGGTTCTTGTAAAATTCATCATATCGGTTAATATTTATAATCCATAATATCGACCTCTTAACTATTCTATTTTATTTTTATTTTTCATTGCTCCTATGAGGACTTTTTACTTTATATTTTATATTTAAATCATTGTACCTTTTAAAGATATCTTATATTTCTACTTTAGACTTTTTTTTATTATTATTATTTTATTCTCACTTTTAACTTTTTTTTATTTTTGCTTAATAATTTAAAGCTTGTACTTTATACTTATACTTATACTTTATACCATATTTTTCACTTTACATTTATATTTTACCCTTTACCTACTACTTATAACCTTACTACTTACTTTTTACATTTTTTTTCCATATATTTAACTTTAAATTATAATGTTAGTCATTCTTCATGTTGTTGTACTATTTATATTGTATGTCAATTATGTTAATGAAAAATAAATATAAAAAAAACCATGTACTCCAAAGAGCGTAAGCGACATTTCTAAGGGAAAATATTTGTCAGGGTGATAGGCAAAACAGCGTAACCGCCACTATCTCCACAACTGAAGGCATTCAGATAATTGCATTATCAGTTCTATACAGGCAGTAACCAAATATCAATAATCGTAATTAACCAAAATCATTTTTTGAATCAACTAAGAAAGTTATTTAAAAAAAAACCTTCTCCTGAACACTTTGCTGTTTGTCGCTTACGCTGTTCTGCCGATTATGGGTCGATATAATATGTGGGTTCTTAACATATGTATAATTTCTATGTGTTGAATACATAGCGAAATTGATTTAAAACAAAAATACACACTACCGACTTGCAACGCACTAAAATTAATATTAAAAGAGATTCCATTTTGACCAATTACACTATCGTCAGAATTTCTGCTAAAAGAAGTCAATTTCAGAAGACAAAATACTTGATACTGCTACCATGGAACATTTCAGGTTTAAAAAAATAATGTCAGATAAGGTACATACTATTACGGAAAGAACATACGAGTTCGATAATATAACATAACAGAGCATCTAATTATAATCAAATTAAAATATGAATAACAGTATATACGTCGTTAAAATATTTCAACGATAAACACGAATAGTTTTTGAAAAGTTTGTTTATAAATTATAAATTACAAACCTTTATCACGCTTTGTTATTACTTTATTAACCT
Organism: Limnephilus auricula; assembly: GCA_951813805.1. Taxonomy (NCBI): domain Eukaryota; kingdom Metazoa; phylum Arthropoda; class Insecta; order Trichoptera; family Limnephilidae; genus Limnephilus; species Limnephilus auricula. The sequence continues at coordinate 38,337,123 of OX638389.1, read as the reverse complement.
TTGTTGAAGCAAAAGACCCGGCTTAATGTGCTACAGAAGTTCTGCAGATTGGTGGTTGCCACTAGACCATGCTATTTGCAGTAAGATCAGTGGCGGGTCGAGCACATTTTCGATGGCGGGGACCGTCATTTTTATGTGTAGATACTGACGTCTCACTGCCAGAAAGTAACGATACGAGACTCAATACAAATATAGGTATACCCAAATAGTAATAATATAATTTCTTACAGAAAATTTTATGAGGTACGAAGATAAGTCACGCACCGAACCAGAACCATCAAATATGGTGCGTAAATAAATATTAAGTTTAAATAAAAATAAACACTTGTTCACAACCAAAAACTCGTGGTTTAAACAAAACAAGTGTTTTATTTATATATGTCAAACCACAAAGTAATTGCTTTCTACAATTATATAAATATGAAGTTTAATAAAAATAGCACAAGACAAATTGTACTTCGGTTAAAAGCGTCTTTGAGGTGTTTTAACCACGAGAACGGCGCTATAGAAATAATCCGATCAATCGATATCAATATTATTATTTTACTAAAACGTCATATGCAATAAATTATTATTATGCTACAAGGAAGGAAGGAGAGAAATTAAAAATTACTTAACCGAAATAATTTTTTAGATTATATTTCTGCAATTTCTTTTATGTTCAGAACGCATTCATTATTTTTGTGAACACAAAGAATTGTCAATTTTTTTCTTGTTAGGTTTCAGGAATAGTGTAGAGTATTATGTAATAGTAGTTTATTTATTTAATTTCTACGGTATAAATATACCATTAACATTAAACGTTTATAAGTAGGGACTGTCCCCATGGTCCCCTTGTGAAGAAACGCCACTGAGTAAGCTGATTTCTCGTGCGCTGTGATCACGTGTACGGACCTTGTCGTTCAGGCTGCAAACAGCCAGAATCCGTCTTCGGCAGCACCAATTCGGACGCCGCAGTAGTAAAATAATAATACTCTGCGCGCAAATGCGGCAGAAAGTGGAAACAATCGTTCCGGCAGTAAAGAAATAATAATACGGCAGACGAATAATAACAATTCGGCAGCCGGTTTTGCCTACTAACGATGCGATTTCTAGCCATCTGCAAAAAGCCGGCTGTTCGCAGCACCATGTGTAGTGGTTATAAGCAGTGGCGGTTCGTGGTCTTTTTAACGGGGGGTTCAGAAATTCAAGAGAAGAATGATATATTGTCTAATCAAAATTTACTCTTGTCACACAAATTAAATAAAGTTAGTGGGGGGGGGGGGGGGGGGTACCTAAATAGGTACTATTGTTTTTAAATAACTTGATACTCCTCGACACAATTATTAAACAAACAAAATGGTTTTAGAGGGTTTAAATTGTTTAATGGTTTTTACAACACTTAATGTACGTTGCTAATTATTATTGTTTTTTTTTCAATAAGAATAATTGCGTAGAATGTAGAATATAATATAATTGATATTTTAAAACATAAAAAAACAAGAAACACAAATAAAGGTGGCCACGAAATAAAATTAGCTTTTTTCACTTACACTAAAAATTTATTATACACGTATACAAAAAATGATAATATTTAATTTCCAAACTTTTTTCATAAGCATTAGCGTTATTTTTTGTATATAACACTGTATTCCGTCATTGTGTGAAAATATTAGGACAGAATATTCGCGACATCCGATAAACGCAACCACTTTCAATTTGAAAGCCGAAACAATACTAGGAAAGCTCAACACAAAATTGCATAACTAGCGACGTTGTTTGCCGAAACTTTAGTAAATGTACTCGTAACAAAGGGATATAACGACTTATCTATAAAAAAAATACGAAAACAGAAGTCAAAATCGGTCCACTTCAATAGTGGATTTACAAATGCCATTAGTAAACGGTTGGAGAAATGCAGAAACAAGAAAATAAAAAATGTACAAAAATGACTACAAAGTTAAATACCATAATATATAACATTTAACTTGCATCCGTCGGTGCAAAAGTCGACCCAGCCGGTCATCCCGCGACAATCTCGGGCTTCGTTTCGGCGAGACTCGTCAAAGTTCGGAGGTCACGTGACATCTTGACTCGTGAGCAGCGCACCAAGCTGCGTAGTTTTTTTCCATTCTACCTTCACAGCGATTCGTATCGGCTATGATTTTTCGTATGGACAAATGTGTGCGGATCGCAACGCGCACAAAATGGGAATAGATAGGTACCGTATTTTTCGGTGGCGCGAGTTTTAAAGACAGAATTTTAATGTCGAGCTATCTGTGATGCGCTTATATTACTATACAACAAGATTGTTTTATTTTATCATATTTTTTAATGGGGGTTCACCGCACAACCGCACTTTAGAGAAAACCGCCACTGGTTATAAGACTTATCTTATTAGATGTCTTCATGTGATGAAATCCTTTTGTGTCATATGGGGTTCACTTGCAAACCACTTTCCAACTTTTAATCGGTTTAAAACTTTCAAACAATTGGAAAATGCGGCCGAGCAAATAATATAACTGTGTATGCACGCATATTAAGTTATTGGAAATATTACATTCTGATACGATTAATACAATGTAATTGGACAGGTTTTATTGGATATAACCAGAACCCTGACCTACTATATATAAAATAAATAAAATATTATTATCAAAGAACCATTGACTTCCGTTGAGAAATACAAAAAATAAGGTAGCTTAAAAGTAAGCACCTACCTAAATAGTGGAAACTTTTAACGAAGAATTCACACCCCTCGTAACTTTAGCGAGACAGCCAGTAAAAATGATTTCTTCAGCGAGCTTTTCAAGCGCTGGCGACTTTAAAAAGCTGTGTAGAAATAGGCGAAGACAATTTGAATAGAGGGTTTAAGAACGCAATAAGAATTAAATGAATTCATTAACATTCATAAGCCGAGCAGTGGGAGCAAGCGACGAAAGCGGGTGATTGCGTTTATTTATTACTGAAAATGCCATTTCGGTTGAAAACGTAATGAAAATTAAATCACCATCTCATTAGGTAAGGCGGGAATGGCTTCTTGTAAAAGTATTTAAAACATCTTACGTTTTTATTCTTCACTTTCTTCTGAAATAAAGCTAACGGCACGGTATCGCTTCCAACTAAATAAGCACACACTTAACACTACAAATTCACATCGACGGATCTGCCGGATCTGCCCTGATGATGGACACTGCAACGCTGTCCGAAAAGTCGGCTAAAGAAGGAGGTAGCACAACACGGCATAACACCCCAAAAACAAACAACGGAAATATTTAAAACATGTTTGAATTTTACACGAAATTGCCGCTTTATCAGAGCGCGAATTAATGTGGAAGCCGCTTTGTTAATATTTGCTGACCTTGTTCAAGGGACGATAAGATAATTTTAACGACAATCAAATATTTAAACCATTTAATTAATAAAATAAAGGTTTGCATTTGAAAAACACACGATAAAAAGGTTATAGGCACACAGGATTAGAACTCCGGGACCGTCGGCCAATATAATATACCCGTGAAAAATCGCTGAAGATTCTAAATACTTGAAAAATCAGTTCCAATTTTGAAATAACAATTAAAATAATTTTCTATTCAAATGTTATAAAATTTATCGCTTTTTTGAATTCCTCACACAAATTTTGAAAACGACAAGTTAAGTTCAAATTAAATTTGAGTTTATTGAACTAGAGTTACGCAGGACGCACAGACAACCGAAATAAGTATTTTTGGTTACATTATAAAAATTTTAGACAACCCGAAATACCACCATGGATAATCAATATGTATATTGAATGTTTAATTAGTAAACGTATATTTTGTAATCTGTATTCAAGTTAAAAGTATTAACACGTGAAAAAACAAGTTACTGATACAAAATGAATTTTTTAAAGAGAATGATCCCAAAAAGAGTCCCAACTGATCGCCATTATCCGGTGAGACTTTGGCATCCCCAATAGGGGTAGGCATTTTGTGAGGTTGAAGTGAGTAGAAAAGGTTAGGAGAGATGGCAGAAGTAAGTTATTGGGAAGTACCTGACTATTCAGATACGTCACCAAACACCGAATTAAGCCATTTTAAGCAACGTTTTCGATTCTGAATAGTAGTCCTTTACTAGGGCGATACTGAGAGTATCTACAATTCTAAAATCCATTTAATTGATGATTCGTCACTATACATATATAAACAGGTTGAATCTACATTATTTTGTTATTATTTAAACCATTTTAGTATTTTACACGTCACGCGTAATACACGGCACTTAACAATATTAATAAAGGGTCAAAATTTAAATTAAAATGTACATTTTATCAGGACATGAATTAAAGCGGACAACGGTTTGGTCATTTATTAATTTGGCCATTGTTGGCGGGACTAAGTGAGAAAAGATAATAAATGGTTTATGGTTTGGATGTTGGTGGAGGGGGAGGGGGAGGGTTGAAGTGTTTTATTTATTGAGCTTTTATGTCAATGGTGTGCTTTACATGACATACAGAGTGCCTACTTTGCATTAAACATTACCATGAGAGGATTGCAAATTGAGTGTCATTGATACAACGAAATATTCAAAAAATATATTTTGATGGACAGATTATGAACCAAAATTACACTTTTATGTTATAAAGAGTATAAGTTATTTTCAGGAAGAAGATTATTTTCCTTTCCGAGTGTTATTTTCCCTCAGAACTTCTTCATATTTAATATTTCACATGCAGCAAACACTTTTGTGTGTATACATAATAAGTATAATTACAATCTTAGCTTGAATACATAAAATAAATTACAGAGTATGTTATTATACATCCCTGATAAAGATTCAGGATAAACCGAAACCGGTTGGTTAATACAAGGCGTCTGAAGGTAAAGTGCACAAACTTCGGGACTTGATACTGTATGATAGTACAAGTAAAATAGATAACATTTTTCGAAATTCAAACTTTTAAGATACTTTTAGAAAAAATAATTCTTCCATGGAAAAATATTTTTGTATGGGAAAAAAAGAGTTGGAATTACAAAAAAAAAGGTTTTTACTTCTACTATCATCTAGAATTACTTTCCGAAGTTTGTGCACTTTACCCTCGGACATCCTGTATATTTAAGATATATAATAAAATGGTATTAAAACATTCTTCATATTTCATTGTGTTAATCAAGCGGGGTTGGGTTTTAGTTTTCCAGGACCAAACATCATTTTGAGAGGGAGTTTACTCAAAAGGGAAATCCCTGAAAAAAAAAAAAAAATTCAAAAGGTTCTTGACCCGTGCCAAACTTCTATTTAAATGCTTTAAATTGATTTTAAATGTCCGAGGAACTCTCCCGACGTTACTCACATTCAAAGAAAAAATTCCTAGAAAAAAAAGATTGCACCACAAGAGGAAAGTTGATTTAAATATTTTTTACTATGTTTTCACGGTCTTTGAATGAAAAATTTATGTTTTAAATTTTTATTTAGGTTTCACAATGTTGAATTAAAAATAAGTTTAAAATGCGAAAACGATATAAAGAGAAGCAAAGAGTAAAGGTTATCATTAACCAGCAAAGTGACGATAATGTGTTTTTTTGTTTATGGAGTCTGTTTATCTATGTTCCGCAAAGATAAACACTACAACTGGCCCAAAATTTACACGAAACCATTTTTTTTTTAAACGCTTACATTTATGTACAAAATTTTATTTCAACTCGGACATCTATTCAAAAATGGTATTCGGGTCAAAATCATCCACAGATTTAGTTAACAATGCTAAAGCCCAGTGGCTTCAAAATCTCCCGGGCCCCCGGGCAAATCGGATAGCGGCACGTGGCGGATAAAGAATTTAATTACACGTAGAGCCTTTGTGGAATTATTCAGCTTTTGTACTGCACAGTGAACGGGGCCCGGGCTTTGGAAAACGGAAAGCCTTAATTCTAAAATATTCCCATGTTCCCCCCCCACATTTCTGTGTATAGAAAATTCACGCTAAAAAGCCGATCCTCGCAAAAAACATGCATAAATATGCATCTTAATGGTAAAATCTTGAAGAGCTCACCCTTAATGTTTCCGCAGTAATTTATTTACAAGCGTCAGAAATGATTTGCGAGGGGTACAGAAAATAATATTTACATTTTAAAATAAAAACGGACACTTTATAGAGATACATTTTTTTGAAATGGGGTTTAAATTTCTTTGACGATAATCTTTGAGTGCAGTAGGGATGAAGGTTGTATTCGTCCCTATTAAAAATATAATATACATTTTATATGACAGAAAGTACGGCCCCACTTTCAGGAAACAATGTAAGTACATTTTAAAATGGGAAAGAAAACCACAAATAAATAATGCTGGGAAGTACCCGATTATTGAGACCTACACTTTTCAAAAACATTTCACTGTTTCGTTTCTGAAAGGAGGTTTTTCGTCAGGACGGTATTGAGAGAATCGTCCACTCTAGAATGAAATGTAATAATCACTATTTTATTGGTGAAAAAAATTCAGGAAATATATTTAATTTCACTTGAAAGATCAAAATTTTAAGCCATTGTAGTCCGGACCAGGAACTTACCACACTGATGCAAGCTAAAATAGTTGTTTTCTTGAAATTCCAGACAGAAAAGCTGTGCAAATTAGATAACTCCAGAGCTCGCAGTTCGGGTTCCGATTACTTCAAATAAAGAGCTGTTTCTACCTATTTAAGATTATCATTGAAGAAGAAGATAACAATAATAATGTAATTTTTTAAAATATGAAAATGAACAAGACACAGAAAAATAATAAAAGATAATGGTCGCAACTGGGACTCGAACCCAGAACCTTACGTCTTACCGGGACATACACCTCTAACAATTGGGCCACTGCGATCTATTATGAGACTGTCGTAATTGTCAACTTCATATTTAAAATTTCAGAATTAACAATATTATCTTCGACTAATGTTTTTTTTCCATGTAATAATATTGTTAATTCTGAAATTTTAAATATGAAGTTGACAATTCCGACAGTCTTATAATAGATCGCAGTGGCCCAATTGGTAGAGGTGTATGTCCCGGTAAGACGTAAGGTTCTGGGTTCGAGTCCCAGTTGCTACCATTATCTTTTATTATTTTTCTGTGTCTTGTTCATTTTCATATTTAAAAAAAATAGATTATTATTGTTATGTTCTTCTTTAATGATATATTACATTGATGGGAATAACCTTCAAAAGTAAAAAAGAGAATTTTTCTTATTAAAAAAAAAAATGAATATTTAAGATTACACTATACTAAAGTTGTAGAGATTATCTGAAATGTTCTACTTGGTACTTTTTTTATATCGCGAAAATCATTCTTATTTATTCTATGTTTATCGACATTAAACCCTCAACGAAATCACCGAATTTCAACAGAATTAGATAATACATACCCTTGACGGTCGGCATTTCACCCACACGGGGTGTTACGTCGTATAAACCTATGTTGGTATAAATTTGGGAGCAGTTACGCCGTAGTTTACATGAAAGTCGGGCCTGTAAAGGCCATTATGGCGTGTTAGCCTGAGCAAGTCTATTGAAACTCCCAGTGGGCGTAACGGACTAGCACCAAATAGTTTTCATCATGTCGCATCCACACGGGAACAGATTCCCGCAAATACAATCATGTAAAACTAACTAAAAGCCAAAAGGAACCGATCAAATCTTGCGTGCTTTCAAAACTCCGAGGGAACTTTTGAAACTTTACATCACGAATGTTGAAGATCAAGATGTTCGTGTAAATTTAATGCTGACGATTTCATTCAGAGGAAACTTGCGCTGAGATGTTGCATCGTTCGTTACAAAAAACGTTCAAAGTTAGGTATGTAGAAACATTCCAAGAAAAATCACGTCGAATTTTGTAAAACTCACATACGAATGGTGCACAATTTGTCACGATTTTTATCTGAAGATGAGACTTCTTCTGCTTTCTGAGCGAAGCCCAGAGGAAAACTCCTCCCAGCCTAGGGCCTCCTTGATGGAGTTCAATAATAAGTAAAAAGTCTACCCTCAGAATGGTGGCACGGATCCATTGATAACAACTAGTCTCAGGGTGTTTTTGTATTATGAAGGTGCAAATCTAGTACAAACCTACTTCCTTCATCACAATGGTTTAAGAACCATTATGATGAATAATTTGGCATAAGTGCCACCGCAATGTGAAAACCAGTAAGGCGAACAAAAAATGGAAAAATAAAGATATTTTCATTGTTTTTATTTTCATCCTTCCTATTTTTCACCTACTGTTCTTTACATTGGGATGGGACCTAAAATTCCAGAACTTCTACCCAGTCTTTCATTAGCTCAATTATGCTGCAGTGTGAATGAAATGCCTTTTATATGATTTTTTCGAGCTTTCCAGTTCCGTAGCCTGTCCGTTTCCTTATAAGTTGTACCTATATATATATAATATCTTTATGTACATAAATCTCGCGTCAAGATGTTCGTCCAAGATAAACTTCGAAACTACTTAACCGATTTGATTAAAACTGGCTTACTGTATGTAATTTGGTCCAACTTAAAAGATTAGATTAGATAGGACAGTTTTCATCTCGATTCTTGACTTAAACATCTGTTATTGCGAATTAAATTATTATCATGGGAAAATGATTTGAAATTATTTATAAGTTCCATAAGCTTCTGACAGATGGCGGTGTGAGTTAATTTATTGACACACCAATTGGTTATCTAGGTTAGGTAACCATCCAGTGATGTTTCGTTAGCAAGAGCAACGCGTGGGCGGGTCAGCTATATATATTTATATTAAGTTGTGCCAGAAATGGTCTCTGAATTTTTGAAATTATTTATAAGTTCCATAAGTTTCTGACAGATGGCGGTGTGAGTTAATTTATTGACACAACAATTGGTTATCTAGGTTAGGTAACCATCCAGTGCGTCGCGTTGTGTTTCGTTAGCCACAGCAACGCGAGGGTGGGTCAGCTATATATATTTATATTAAGTTGTACCAGAAATGGTCTCTAATTACCACGTTGTTAAGTTATTCAGTAGGTATCTTTATATTTATCGTTAGCTAATTTATATATTGCTTTTCAAATTTCATCCCTAAAATTGGCAAGTTATATTAGTTAGCGCGTTAATTCATAAGTTTGGTTTGAGGTTAAGTTCTACTGACCCTCTGTCGTATTTTGTGGAAAAAGTTGAAAGATTCGGATGCACGTAGTCTGTCTATTAACTCCTCCACATCGGTGTTATCAAATAAATATAAAGCGTGCAGATTAAGTTGGCCGCGTTTGTCGGGGGGAGGCGTAATTAATGGCGGCTCGCACACGCGATGGCACGTGCGATTGGCGCGGAAAACAACCACCGGCGCAAGGAACCAGAGGATACACATCTCAAGGCGTGGAACGGGGTGGCTCTTGTTCAAAAGGGGGCTTACAGTGTAACTCGAAGGACCTGGCGCACTGATGAAAAACGCAATGTACCAGACATACAAAATGGTGATTTTTTCAGGAATTTGGAAAAATTTCTGACAAAGCGTTTACAAGTAATGTCAGATACATAGACAAGATAACGACATGGATAAATAGGACCAAAGACAAAACAGATCACAGTATGGCAATATTAAATTTATTGGTCAATAGTGGGGAAACGTAAAGCTGATTAGGAAGAACAAAAAAATAATCACAAAGCTTAAAAATAATTTAAAAAAAACTACTTTGGACATTGGACATCTTCGGTAAAATTTTTGGCAAAATCAACAACATTATTATATTTTACTTAGCAATACAGTTTTTATTGCCGATGACCGGATAGCTCAACAAAGTGGCATTTCATCGCTGCATAGAAAAGACATTAACACACGGAGAAAAATGTTATTTTAAAATACGATCATTTTATTCGTAAAAACGGTTAAAAACGGGACTAAAGTTCTCACGAACAAATTAACAGTGTTTCAATGTTTATGGGTGGGAACATGTAAGTGTGGGCATGTTGAGCGAATGAATGAAGAAAGGAGTGTAAAGAAAATCTATGACGCGAATGTGAATGGTAGAAGAAGCCGAGGTACACGAAAAATAGTACACAATAAAGAAATAAAAGTCATATTACCTGCATACCACTACACAATTCAATTGCCTTGGTATGTACATAATATTAACAACATTTTGTGATGCCTAGCTGTCAAAATTTAATAAATTTAAATTAAATATTTTGACATAATATGGTATTCAAAATTATGACGAAAACTGTGTATAGAATATGAACCAAGTGAGAAAAACTGTGCATAGAATATGAAGGATGTGAGAAAAACGCGTTAAAATTCAATTTTCTGGCATAAAATAATTAATATTTGCCATAAATATATTCTTATAATGAACGAAATGTATTTCTCCTACTTTGTCCATAAATATAATTGTTATTTTCCGTTTAGTTATTTTTTTTACAGTTTTTATCGATTTTCTCAGAATGTACTCAGTTTCACATGGTTCATATTCTATATGCAACGACGTTATAGCGGGTCTCTTCCTGTAAGGGAGTGAAGGGAAAGGGGTTACCATCCCGAATCCACCCCCGTCCCCGCCTCTCCACCGCCGAGAGCGATTTTGCCATTCCCATTGTAGTACAGCCGAGTTGCCCAGGGCACCGATTCTGCAGCAACGACCAACAGTTAACTGTTATGCGCAATCTGCGACCGAAAAATTTTTCGTCGTCTCTACAAACTTTTACGATTGATCTGATTGTACGTATTCTGGAGTTGCGTGTGGTCGACGAGATTGTTGTATTGGTAACCTTGAGAATGTCTGTCTATGTCTGTTAAATATTTGCTTAGCCTAAAATTTCGGATGAAGTTTTCGTCTGTTATCTCAGCGAACGAATCGACCCTCTGGCGAAAACTTCTTGTCGGTCTCAAAGCAGCTTGCTCCACATTTTGTACTGCAGCAAAAATTGCCGGTAAATTCGCCATTATATAAAATTTGTCACAACACTGACTCAAAAACACGACGCCGTTTGAAAAGCGCGCGAGAAATGTACTGCAGTTTGACAGCTCTATTGTCCGCGAGTTGCAACGACTGGTTCCGACCAGTCGTCGCCGGGCTCGATTGACTGTTGACGTTTTGCGTGTAAGTATGAAACTCAGGAATACGCACGACGATCGATGTACGTACTTTCTCATGCGCTTGCGAGTGGCCCTGAGTCAGGAATAGAGCCCCAGCTTAGCGGACAAGAGTGTTTAAATAAAGCCCAAAAGGTGATCATAAAAAGATAAAAAGCGAACGTAAGATGAAATGTTGACAGAGATATTCGCGTTTATTACAATACGTACAAGAATGCTGACGATCGCAAGAAAAAATTGTAACTTAAGTGAGAATCGACACCATCAATGTGGTTTGATTTGATATTCATTTGAATTCTTCATGTATTTGTTTTAGGTTACACTGCTTTAGTGATTACATGATTTCTAAGGTGGGCAGAATTATAGTAAATAAACTTACAGGAGAGGAGTTATTAAATAAATAAATTGAGAAATGTTTGTAACAAAGGGGTGAAAGGAGTGTCACGTGAATCGAAACAATGTTATCTATTTACTTTACGATACAAGTACCTACAAATAAACAAAATAAAACATTTATTTAGTTAAAAAATATTACAAACGAATATTATAGGCAGTGTAAACATACTAATATGATTCAAATTAACTAAAATTAATAATGAGGCAATAGAAAACAACACGTAAACTAACTAACTTATTTATTTATTTTATTTATTGATGCAATATTTTTACATTTTATAATATAATTCAATAATGTTGGCCTCACTAGGTGGTTTACCCGTGCTGAGGCCTCCAACCAACTAACCATCACGCCGTTTCCCCGCAGGGGTAGGCAGAGAGGACGGACCGCCAAACAACTCGGTCTTGGCACACACTCCTTGCCTCATTCACATTCATACATCTTCTCATAAACTAACATAATTTGTTTCATCTTTGTCCTTTGTTATTTTTATCAATAGGTACCTAAATATTTTTTGTTCTATTTTTACGACTTTATAAATTTTAATCCTCTTATTATCCTCTAAACAGGCTTGTCCTAGTGAGGTTAATATTGACATGTGAACAATAATACCTACCATGAAAAGAAACAATAAACAATAAACTGTTCTAAAAATATATGTTAAGGTGAAGACATGCGGAAAAATGCAAAATCGTATAAAATCTTGTGTATTAGTTTTGAAAATTTGATCGCTTAGAAATAATATATATGCTTCAATTAAATACTGTGAGTAGAACACACATTTTCCTTTGAAGTGATCGAGTATTTTTTTGATAAGCTTTTTAATAAGCTTAGAAAAAAATTATGCGTCTGACCTATAAAAAATGGTTAAAAGTGAAAAATCTCCTACTTACAAATCCTTTTTCTGGTGTTGTTTTATTGAATAATGTAGCTAATTAAGTTTCTTATAGAGTGATCGGAAAACATTTTAATATTTGTATCTGAACTTCACAAAATAATATAAAACGTGCATTTTGGCGACATTTCTTTTCAGTGAATAAAAATAGGCGGTACCCAACGAATTTGTAAGTGCGAATTTCATCCTTATGCCATGTACAGAAGGATTTTAGCCCGTCGCTCATTCTACGCCCAGAGCCCGGGACAAACGGACATGCCTTAGTCTACGCGGCGCTTCGATCTTAAAAAATATACTTGCGGAATAACAAAACACTGTTGTTTGCTAGAGATTAGGGTTTTTATTGGTAAACGCCCAAAAATCGTTCGCTCCGCCCGATTCCGAATGAGTCAAGGACTAGTGGATCATCTTAAGTGCTTTTTTAGGAGCTATTAAAAATATCTGCTACTTCTGCATATTGATTACCTGGGTGTGTATGCGTGGTATAAGAGTTCTCTGCAGGGATGGGCAGAGAGGTTAGAACGCCACAAAAAGTTGTCTTGCTTCCTTCACATGCCTTCACACACTTCTATTATTCCGACTCTTGAGATAACCTGACTCATGAGTTTGATTCACTTAATAATGCTATGATATTAAGAATTAAGCGCTCGGAAAGGCAGTTGGTAACCTTGCAAAATTTTCGTTCCTAAATAAAACAATATTGAAATTAACGAAGATCGTTTTTTTGTTGCCATAAAACGGTCTTGGCGAATTATCATTCATCGTTAATTTGATTGATTGCTTAGGCATCGATTAATTATTCCAAAGAATTTAAATTGGTTTAAAAACGAAATGGTTAGAAAAACTTATAATTGGATACTTTTGAATCGAATTAAGTTTAACCGATTACTTTTTTAAACATTTTCGAAGTATAAATAAGGGCCATTTGTAACGCAAATTAAAAATTCTAGCATGAGAACACTCTTTCAAACCTATTTTAGAAGCAAAAACCTTTCCTAGGTTAAATAAAGTTTAATAGTGAAGGATATCGGGTAGAAATAGCATTGCCAGGAGCAAGTTAACGGTTAAGGCTCTGATGTACAAAGTACTCAGCGCCCGGCTTCTGAGATCGACTACCAGATATGATGGAACGGGCCCCGACCGTGTAAAGAGAAAATACTGTGTAGTGGATAGACATAGACCGTATAGGTACGGTGTATTAGTGTACAGACCCCTATACCAGTCCATTCCGCGGCTAAACTGCCGTTTACAAGACGAAGCTTGGAAAACCGGCGGCAGAAATACTGCTAAGGGGTTTTACATACATACAGAGTGCTAAGAAAAACATTACCCCTCCGATAGTATTTAAGCCAAGTTTGTGAAGGGAGAACAGTAAAAACTATATAATATTTAAATAAAGACTTAAACCTACATATGTAATTATTAATTATTAAATAAAAAAAGTTCAAAGTAATTCAAACTCGTGAATTCCAACATTGAAAAAATATTTTCAATTCTGAATAATTACTACCGAAAGCTTGACGTGCATGTCATCACGTGAATGCAGCTTTTAAATTAAAATATATCGGGGATTTCGTTGTATACTTTTTCGACTCATTTGTGAATTATTTTTCCCGTAATTCTGTGGCCAAAAAAAACCTTTTTAAAACTAAAAACGTATTTTTTTGTATTTACCGTACTAAGGTGCTTAACGAGATAAACTTATGCAGAAATATTATGGTTTTAAAAAATGGAAGAGACACCTTTCCAGGCGCGGATGCTCCTATCCTTGAAAGTAGGATTCCTTTGATTGGGTCTGGCGTCACCAAATTATTAAAAAAATGATTACAAACTTTGTAAATACATCATTGAAGAGAAGATGATACTTATTATCTAAATTAAAATATGAAAATGGACAAGACACAGAAAAATGAAAGATAGCGGTCGCAACTGGGACTCGAACCCAGAACCTCTCGTCTTACCGGGACGTGCGCTTTTTCCAATTCAGCCATGGCCACCTATTATAAAACCGTTTTGAATTACCTTCAAAAGTTATAAAAAGACAATTTTTCTTATAAAAAATTAACTTTGTAAATATATATTAGAAAGTACGAACAATAAAAGCTCTTAAACTTCTAAAAAAGTGTTAAAATTAGGCTATTTTTCCATGCCCTAGATCTAATCTACCAAATAAATATTGGCTAATTTTGAGACATTTCAATGGCCTTAAATCCTTGGAATGCGTGCAACTCGGCGCATCTTAAAAAATGCTACTAGCATACTAAAATAAATGTTATTCGCTCGTCAAGGAAATAATGCATCGTAATATCGCTTGTAAACATTTACATCTGTGAAAAAGCGCATGGGGAATTCCGTGTCAAATGTCATAAATTTTCATGTTCGAAAGTCATAGTACCTACTGTATTTATTTACAGGGCTCTGTTAATTATTTTTTATTGTGAAGAACGCTAATTTAGCTGGAAAATAAAATAAAACTTAAGAATATTTATTTTTGGGGAATAATTGCGAAAGATGTGTAATAAAAAGAACGATTTACACATCTGCCTTAATAATGGACTCTGTAATGCTGTCCGAAACGTTGGCTAATATCTTGGCTAAAACGGCATAATATCCCAAAAATAAATCACGATAATTTTCGTATTTCTTTATTATATTAAATGATACAAATATTTCTTTAAATATATAGTTATCCTGTGGAAACCACATTGGATGGACATATGATATTTATAAATATATATACACATGGTCTGGTAAAGCGATGCAATTTACAAAAACATTGCAAAAAAAAAAGTAAGTTTTTACGAAAATTGTGCTAGCTCGGCATGTTTAGAGAATTTCTTTAAGGAACTTCTTTGAAGAATTTCTTTAGAGAATTTCTTTGGGGAATTTCTTTAAAGAATTTCTTTAAAGAACATAGCTATCTGTACCACAGATTAAAATTTTGGTTTGTAATTAACTTTTTACTAGCCGAAAGATTAAATATTTTTTTAATATTGTTAGTTTAAAATATTTGACACCACTGATATGTTCGAATTCTTCTGTGCTTCACTACAAAATCAATGAAGCAATAACAATCCCAACATTATTATTAGCCGGAATTTCAATAAGAATTCATTTGTACAAAAAATACTGATAAACAATTTACTTACCAATATAACTTTACATGCACATATAAAATATAGTCATTGTAATAATCCGTTGCTATTTGCCTACTCTACATTGCTAATTTTGATTTTATATATTTTTAATTTCACTTTGGGAGGCGGGAATGGGTACCGCCGCCCCGGGAACCATTTATTGGATAACCAACACCTCTGCCATAGGTTATCCCAAGTGGTTCGCTACGTTTGGTGACTTAGCAGGGGTGCCCGGGTTCATGGGGTTCATTGTCTAGGTCTTGGCGGCGGATGATCTAGACACATTGAACCCCAGATTCCTACCTAACCCTCATACATTTTTCCTTCCCAGAACTTCCTCTCCTTCCTTTCCTTAAAAATACCCTCCACACAGCACCCCCAAAGGTGACATAGGCCCTGAGGGAAATTATTTTCCTCAGGGCCTCCTGTGTGGACCTAATGTAAAAAAAAAAAAACATTCTCTTTATATTTTTCATCTACTATACTTTTATGCTCTTTCATCTCTGCTATATTCTTCCAAACTCTCTTATATTATTTTTTTTTCATTTACATTCCTTTATATGTATTATTATATAGTTCTTCTTACTTTCGTTTACATTATTTTATGCTCTTTTTATATTTTATATCCACTGTTTAAAAAATCGGCCACCATAACACGGGCATGTGTCTAGTATGGTGGCCATAAAATCCACAAATGTGGTACTTACTATTCTAAGAATAAAGAAACATTAAATTTTTTTTTAGCCGGCACAGTAAAGGGCTAACATTTTAATAGAACCTAATAGTTTAGATTGAGAAAAATGTTGTAAGGATTGTAAGGTTTCTAAGACACTATAACGCGATATTATATAATGTAGTTTAGCAGTCAACAGTCTCAAAACGAGTATGCATACATTTTCAAATCGTTGGAATACTGCATACAATGTGTCGCTCCTGAAATTGTAAAACGGTGTTTGCCTCCGTCTG
Source organism: Limnephilus auricula (assembly GCA_951813805.1). Taxonomy (NCBI): domain Eukaryota; kingdom Metazoa; phylum Arthropoda; class Insecta; order Trichoptera; family Limnephilidae; genus Limnephilus; species Limnephilus auricula. Next base: position 38,320,695 of record OX638389.1, on the reverse strand, counting down.
GAAATACCCTGTGCCTTTAATATGTGTACAGGGAAATATAAAAAGAGGGTACGCCGGTGGAATATGAAGATGCAAACAGTCGTGTTTGAATAGCGACGGATGAAAATATTTGAATAGAACGATCAGAAGGACCAGGCCGAAGAGAAGGGACGGAGACGGAGATGGGGAATCCGAAGCCAATGATTGAGAGAAGAAGTTGGGACGAATATTAGAAAATGTATTAGTACAGGAAAAAAATATAGATCGGTAGTGCAAAAATGTTACTTTGCTCCTTAAGACCATTAACCAGCGGCTGAGAATAAGTTCCAAAATGCTTGCAACTGTACAGGGAGGTTCCGATGAAAAATTTAATATCGATAAATTATTAAATATCGTGTAAGTTTTTTTTGATCATAAGTATTTATGATTTTTTAATAATGTCTGAACAAATAAGTGTGTAAAAAAATCTGAAATATTTTAGTTTCTAAGACCATAAATAAATAGAAAAACTGAGGTATTTTCGTCACAAAATACGTTCTCGGATTTATTTGTTAATGATTTTAATAGAACTAAAATTAAAATTCTGAAAAGTGTATTTACTAGATTATGTATCGATTTATTTTGTTGAATGATTTTATATGATTTGGAATTTGTGTTGTGTAATACAATATTTCGTTGGAAAATTGAAAAAATCTGCCAACGATCAACGGTGTAACAGTAGTATATCAAAAATAAACTAAATTTTAAAAAATTTTAAAAGTGCGTTTACCAGATAAAATAACGATCTTTCAAAATCATTTTATGTTTTTTTGTAAAAAAGAGTCAATACGTTTAGAATTTGATTTAAAAGGGACAAATTTCCGGATATCTGGTTATACCCTCTTAAGGTGCAACTTTGCACCTTTAATGGATAATTTGCTACAGCAAGGGATAACTATGCCCTGTTAAAATGTGTTTTAAATAATCTCGATAAAAAACTGTATCTACGTATTGTATACCTAAGTTAAAAAACGTTATCACATTTAATACTTATGACGTGAAAAATACATGATTTTTTTTTTGGATTAACTCCACACAGGAGGCTCTGAGGAAATTCATTTTCCGGTGTCAACTTAGCGGATGCTGTGTGGACGGTTTTTTTTTGGAAAGGAAGGGGAGGAAGTTCTGGGAATGAAACAGGTATAAGGAGTGGATAGGAATCTGGGAGTCAGTGTGTCCAGAAGTGACAGACGTACGAATCCATCCCTCCTATTGCGGTGAAAGGTGATATTCCGAGACAGTCCTGCAAGAGAAGTCAAAAGGTCTATCTTAACCATTCTATCCACGTCCAGCATGCCAGGCGGTTGGTAAACAGAGGCATCCGCCGCCAAGTCTGAAATAAACCTTATCCCATGAACCCAGCTAAGTCAGCAAACGTAGCGAACCAATTGGGTGACCTACGACAGAGGCGTTGGTTGAGCGCACACCCACATTGGTTCGAAGAAATAACAACAATTTTGCGAACGGAAAATTTAAACGCCAGAGTATATTTTAAAATATAATTGTTTTATTTATAATTGAGCAAAGTTACCCGTAAGGGACAAAGTAAAGCATTTTGCGTTATAATTTGTAACTAGATCAACATAGTATCTGCAGTATGTAAAGTACGTATCCCTGAGGAATACGTTGAATACATTCAGTACTAGGTCCACAAACACGGCAGCGTTCATACAATCTCTAACAAAGTTAGGAAATGTTGCGACATTTGGCATATTTTTCTGAAGAGTTTCCCAGAATTCATCTGAACTCTGAACGGTAAATATGCAGGAACTTCAATGTTATCACAAAATCGTTAGGAACGATTGTTGGCTGAATTCGAAATGTTGCCAGCAATGACTGATTCAAAAAACACGTACACAAAAATCACAGAGTAGTTTTCTATTTAGGAGATTCAATTTATTGAAAAAAGGTTAATTGAATTCGAGTTATTTAATTTAGAATTCAAAAGAAAATTATTTTTGTAAGGTAAAGTTTTATCATCGTTATAAATAGTTAACACATTAATTCATTAATAAACGTTAAGTAACTTTTCATCGCATTTATTATTTTTTGTAAAAAAAGGAGAAAACAAAATATGAAGGGAAGTTTAGTTTTTTCTATCTCTTCAGAATAAATTTAGTTTTTTGTGAATGCTTGGTACCTACCTACCTACCCTTAGGGAACATCTTTCCGTATGTTCAGTTGAAATATGGTATGTAAATATGTCTCTCGTTACAGATATTCACAGTAGGTACGTGAAACATGGTGGTAACGTATTTTATTGTTTTACTGTATTTTTACAACCCAACTGTACCTATAAAAACGTTGAAAATGAATTAATATCGATATCATGAGAGCGGTCTACGCGTTTTTGCCCATACCGGTCAGTGGCTGAAATGGCATCGCTTTTGGGACCTACCCAGGCGCGTGTGTTCAATTCCTGGCTAAGTCCTCCATCACGACACACGAAAATTTTTCCACTTACTTACTGTGGTGGTAGTAGGAGATTTTCAAATTATTGTCAGGTTATTCGTAACCGAGGAATGTTCGCCTTTCTTTTTATTTTTTTTTTTACTTATCCCTTCCTAAAAGCCCTTCTTTAATCCGCCTCATAATTTCGCCCAATCGGATAATAGTGTCGACCAATCGTCTACATAATTATGGTATAGAAGGCAAACTACACAAAATCAATCAAACATACAAATTTCGGTTCTCTGTGATGTACATTACTCCTGTGTGAAAGTATTCATTTTCAATTATTTAAAATTTACTTTGAATGTAAGTGCCATTTTTTTTTTTAACTGATTGTATAAAGAATAATTCAAATAAACGATAAAGTAGGTATCTAACTATATATTAGAATATTTTAACAGAAAATAATTTTTATTATGTTTTTCAATTTTATAATATCCCGTAATTTTCTGTCTAATTATCCCGGGTCTGCGCTAGTACCCTAATAAAACCGTCCAAAACAAAAGTTTTGCGAGTTTTTTTTTGGTATTAATGGTGCCTAAAAATGTCTTGAACAGTGAAATAAATAAAACTTTAATGTAGCAGGAAGATGAAAGAGAAGATTTACTTATAGTGTTTGAATAGATTCGTTAGAGAGCTGGAAACGTTATCAATTGAATAAATACGACCCAGCCAAAGGGTTGCCTCGCTTTATTCGTTAAAACGGAAAACTAGAGCCAGGCTAAACAATCAGAGAGATAAAAAATAAATAATGTTATTCTGAATCTAAATAATTCCCAAACGGATCGTATATTCGAGGTACTTTAATGACGTAGGTACGATTCTCATCTTACGAATAAACAAAAAAAATCCCACCCTCTCTAATCCGAATTGATGTGCTCCCGAGAAACGGAATAATTTTTCCGCATTATTTGTTTATTAAATAACCTGCGCTGTGTTTTTTGTTGGCCATTATTTCTACGAAAAATAATTACATTTATTAAATAAAAGGAAGAATTCAATCCAGACGGATAAGCTTAGTACCTAAATAATAATGTAGAGTATAAATATATCTACTCTCCTCGATTATAAAGCCATTTTTTATGTTTTGCTACTGGATCACAAAATATTAAAAAAATATATATTTTATGATATAAACTATTCAATACGCATACACTTCTCACACCTACAAACATACTCACACATACACTCACGCACATATACACTACGCACATCATCCGGTAATTACAAATAAGACATTCAAAGAAACATATCATAGGTCTTCATCTTCCTTGCACTGTCCCAACTCATTGCCTAGGTAGGCTGTTGGGGTCGGCTCTCCTCGATCTCAGGTTGTAGCTTCTTCGGTTCTGGGTATCGCTCTCTTCCAGGCCGTTTCTACTTAGGATTTTGGAGCATTGAGTCATCCAGGAGTTCTTTGGTCTTCCTCTGGATGACTGTCGATGAAGTTCCATTGACATTGCCTGCTTCACTGTGTGGTCTGGTGGTCTCCGTTTTATGTGACTACCATCTCAACTGTCGTTCCTCTAGCTTATTGTTTATTTTCGTGGCTACCACGAATGCGTGAACTTTTAATTGTATCTTTTAGTGACACTCCTGCCGACCATCTAAGCATTCGCATTTCTGCTGCTGCAAAGAAACATATCATAGGTACCCACCATGAAATATCATTTAATATCTGTAAACTGTCTCATCACTGTAACCAATGTACTGTTTGTTTCTGTAATATAAAATAAATAAATCAAGAATGATCAAAATGAAAACCAGTCGAATGTTGTGAAGTTAGGATAAATTCCTAACTTCTGAGGATGGTGCACCCTAGTCCAATTTCCATTGCGGATAAGGCTCCTAGCGTGTCTGCGCTGCGTGGAGAGCTGTGGAGAGCGACTTACCGGACACCAGGGATACTTGGCACTTCAGCGCATTATCACTTTGCCAGTGACTGTGAATTTCGTCAAGTTGGAGTCCTTAGTTTGGCGAGCAACGTGTCCAAAGTATAATAAAAACGTTGTAGACAGATAGTTGAAAGATTGTTGTTAACCAGCTCTTCCAGAAACGACACGTTTGTACGTCTGGCTGTCAAAATAAAATAAATTGAATAAATAAATCTTGGAAATAATTTGAGGTCAGTTGATATTTTCGTTTATTCATTACCAAAATTTATTTCTGAAATATCAAACATTCTGTTTCCCGTGTACTAATTGTAAACAATGATATAACACAATTTGTATATTATTGTTTCTTTCTCTATTATAATTGTTGTAAAAGCCCTAATGACATAAAATAAATTAAAAAAATAAATGTATATATATTAAAAAAAAAGTTCAATAAGTTTTGAAACAACGAAATAGAATTATTATCCAACAGAACCGCAATCCTCTTGAGAGAAGTCCCTCGGATGATTAAAGCGCACGATCTGAAAAGCGCCGGAAATCCGCGGATGTTCCCGCGACGAAACTAATCATTGTTTCAGGAGGAAACGAAGGTTTGGATTAAACATAAAATATCCTCGTTCATTCTGGTCAAGTGTACGGAAAGGATGTAGAAGGATAGGATGAATGGAGAATTTTTGACACTATTAGTGCAGTGTCCAAAGTAAAGAAAAGAGAATAAATATCTGACAAATGAATTTATCCTGTCGCCGAAATCTCAGTGTTAAGCTCCCTTTCTGTTATTGCTACAAGGATAAGTCACAAGTGGAACAAAATATATATATATATAATACCCGTGCGTTGCTGTGGCTAACGAAATACAACGCCATCTACTAGATGGTTACATAACCTAGATAACCAAGTGTTGTCAATAGATTAACTCACACTGCCATCTGTCAAAAACTTATGGAACTTACAAACAATTACAAATCATTGTCCCATATCAAACATTTAATTTATTTATTTATAGTTTTTTTTCAAGTGTTAAGTATTACAGTATATAATACAATTTTCAACCTCACGAGGACAAGCCTGTGTTGAGGTAAAAAAATATTCAAAGTAACAAAATAACAAAAAATAATATAGGTTATACAATAATAACTTTAAAGAACAATATTGTTACATTAACATTTCTTATGGTGAGTACCTTTGGCTTAATGCACTAAGCTAAAGGCGCATAGCGCATTTCAATGTAAACAATATGGGGTGACCATAGTTGATATGAAAAAAATGCTATTAATTTAATAAGTACTAAATTTGAAAAGAAAATGCTATCAATTTGAATCGACTAAGATGAAAGAATAAATATACTCGTATGTGTACAATATATTATGCTATTAATTTAGAATAATATATTATTTAACATATTAATGAACATTTAATTCGCAATATAAAAATATTGAGGTCAATAAACGAGATAAAAACTATCCTAGCCTTTAAGTCGGACCAAATTACACACATTAAGCCAAATTTCATCAAGTCGGAGTTTATCTTCGACAAACATCGTGACGCGAGATTTTTATATATAAAGATTTAAATATAATACCTAAATAATTCAATAAAATGAATACAACTTAAAATTAATATAAAATCAGATGATACATTACTGTTTTACTTAGATTAAACCAGGCTTCCTGAAATAATCAAAAAATAGTATTTACATAGTAAGGTTTAATGTTTTTCTAACTAACTTGAGAAGAAAGAGAACCAAAAATAGACACCATATAAAAATTTTAACTATACTTAAAAAAAATATTATATTACGTAATTTATTTTATTATGTGATAACTGAAGAAAGGTTTTCAGAAAAAAATATTTATAGGACATTTTAAAGAGTAAATTTTTAAGTTTGCTAACCACTGCACTGGAGCGACTATGTGAAATAAATAAATTTGCCTCGATTGCTCGAGATTTCCAGACGATCATTTTTTTTTTAATTTTTCGTCAACATTAAAAAAATCATACCTTCGTATTTTAACATGAAGACCTAAAAACTTATTAAAGTGCTATATAGCCGATGAATTAACCTGTCTTTTGCCGTTTATCTCATATTTGTAGGATTTATAAAAAATATATTTAAAAAAATCATAAAGTTTATAACCACGCAAACCCTGCGTGTTTGATACTTTGAAACTGCCGTCAGAGGCACCTATTCTAGTCAACATAGAAAATTTCCGATTTCTGTATGTTGTCTGTGGTATATTTGTTAACGAAAATTACATATCTTTGGAAAGGGGACTTAATTTTAACTGTAAACAGCTGATCAAAAATTCTGCGCGAAAACAATTTTAACATCGTTCTAAAATAGTCTACAAAGTTCGGATATGCAATATCTATGGTTATAATAGATAAAGCATTTAAATAGCTTCGTTTTAAGACCAAAACAAACGTGGGAGCTCTCAATATATATATTTTTTATTTTTTGCGAATCAAGAGATAATTGGCCTTTTTATCCGAAAAGCAATCGTAAACATTTAAAATGACGCATATATAAGCCAAAAAACGCTCCAGTGGAAAGCACTCTGTGTAGAATATTACTCGTTTGAGTTGATACGACGGTTAATTTTACCAGCTTAATCAAATTACACACAGAAAGCAAACGCAACAATGATAAAGATTGCCCGCTTTAACTATTGCTAACTTATCATTTTCAATTGTAGCTGTGAAATAAATAATATACTCACATAGTAAACAGATTTAATTCAAGTAAGGATCAAATGGAAATATTTTGTACGATTAATATCTACAATTTGTTCTGCCCATTAATCTATTTGAACTTATCCAACGATCCCTTAAGGCTTTTTGGAAAATGGCTGTAACAATTATTCTGACAAGCGCAGAAGTTTCTGTTAAGACTCCTGAATAGTATTTTCAGCACGTTTAACATTTAAAATTAAACGAGAAACATTTGCATAATTTTTGTGTCTCAAGAAAAAAATTGCAGTATTGAATAATCTGAACCGATGGGAACCGCCCACACGGAGAAAATGTTATTCTAAAATACGATCATTTTATTCGTAAAAACGGTTAAAAACGGGACTGAAGTTCTTACAAACAAATTAACAGGGTTTCAATGTTTATTGGCGGGGAAATGTAAGAATAATTTGTGGGTATACGTACGAAATTACGTACACCAACAAATCATTCTTATATGTTCCCGCTAATAAATATAAAAAACCCTGTTAATTTGTTCGTAAGAACTTCAGTCCCGTTTTTACGAATAAAATGATCGTATTTTAGAACAACATTTTTCTCCGTGCATGTCTGATAGGATGGAGATTTATTTAGTATTTTATTTTATTTAATCGATGGAAATATATTATATAAAGTTTTATTATATGGTCGACGTCATAGAAAGTACTTCGGTGTAGGTGTAAAGATTATAAGAGGGTTGAGTTGAAGGATAAACAACATAATTCCTTGGCGAAAATAAATATTCGGTTAAAATGTTTGATAAAGAAAAACATGGTAAAAGTGAAAAGCAGAGGTTATTATTTTGTGAGTGACAGTGAAATGTGATTTTTTTAACTTGAAATGCGAATGACATGATATTATCTAAAAAGGCAAAGCACGTACACATTTTCATTAAAATCTCCCATGTTAGATACCAGTCATAGCTAGATACCCACAACAAGGCTTCGCCAGGGAAATTGACAATTATTTCGTTAATAATTTTTTAAGATAATAATTTAATAGAGATACCAACATACATGTAGCAGTGATTGCTACATTTGTTATTTGTACAAAAAGGCACGGCCTTTTTAGAAACAAAATAGTGGTGCCTTGAATGAACATCGCACACACATGTACATTAATTTGTTGTTTCGAATTAAGACAACATTTTTTTAGTATAAGTATGGTCGTTTGCATATTTATTCCTGCCTTTCATACCTTCTTATGAAATACCTTTTGATAGTGTAGGTTGATTTCTTGCTATAATTTTATTCATTTTAATTAAACTTATATTTTTAAAAGAAAGGAAGGGGAAGCAGTGCTTATGTGCCTATATCGAATGCACCCTGTTATCAAAGCATATTCAATATAAAACTGTCGCGAAAACCTGTAGACAACCCTGATGTTTACACCAAATAAATATATTATATAGGTCGGTGTATTAATATAATACATGCTTAAAACGAACAAAGGAAATGGAAGGTATTTTGATATAAACTTGGTTTTTTTGCCGTGTTCAGTTCATCTGATATACGAGTGTAATAGAAAATGAACCTAGAGAAATCTATTTGTCTCAACCAGTGAAAAACGTCGGAGATGGAGGTGGCACCCGGCGCCGCCCGGGCCCCTCTGTTTGATGTGGGTATATTGCAGTCTAAAGAAAAAAGATTGGTCCCTGAGCGAGGGATTACCACGGCTAAGGGTGAGAGATGCACCCCAAAGCCAGCTTTTATTACCGAACATATTAACCAACAAGAGTTTCTTTCAGTCTGCGAGGACTGAAAGAAACTTTTAAAAATAATAATATCTTAAGGAAAATAGAGGAAAATTTATATTTAGGAAGCAAGTAACATTTTGAACGAAGTAATAATAATAATGTTTTATTTGATGAACTATGGTAGCACAATGCAATGAAATGGAAACCAATGTATAACACCTAATTTAAAAACAACCAAACTGCAAACCACCATATGTAAACTAGCCATATAATATTACAATAATCTCCCTACTGATTGCGCCTTATTAAAGACCGATCCGAACACACAAATGAAATTAAAAACTTACATATGAGGTGTGTGAAAGTAAAGGCAGCAATCTCCATTTTGGCCAGATTGCCATGTTTGGTTTTGAAATGACAAGGAGATTGCTATCTTAGCTTTTATGTACAATATTACATACACATATTGTATACACGTATATTATATACATACATATTTATATGTAATATTGTACGTAAAAGCAAATATAGCGACCTTTAGAAAATAAAATAAAAGGGTTTCAAAATTTTTTCAAAGATAGAACTCAGCGCACAGTTTGCAGGGATATTAATGGGACTCTAAAATATTCATCTGACGTTACAATAACAAGAGGGGTACCCCAGGGATCAATACTAGGACCATTGCTTTTTGCCATATATAGCGCTGACATGATGCAAACTATTGAACACAGTGCCTCGCACATGTATGCTGATGACACACAATTATATTTATCGTTTTATGTTAGTAAAGCTCATCTGGCAGTGGATATGGTAAATGGTGACCTACGTAGAGTTTGCATTTGGGCAAAAGAGCACTCATTACTTTTCAATCCCCAAAAAACTGTTGCTTTATTAATGAGAACTAAGCAAAAAATATCATCCGTAAGGGATGGAGGACATGTAGTAAAAATAAATGAAACCATTATTCCCTTTGTTGATGGGAAATGGGAGAAATCCTGAATTGCAGCTGAGCAGTGACCTTTTCGTCAATAGAACCAATGTTTAATCAAAAATGTATATATATATGTAAAAAAAAAAACTATTGATGAATAAACGATTTTATTATTATTTATTTATTTATTTATTTATTAAAGAATTTTATACATAGTGTACATATTGTGTTATTTCGCCCGCCATGCTAGGGATGTCCCTGTGTTATGGCGGGTGAAGTATGCAGATTATATGGGTAATGAAGTACATTTACTGATTATAGAATAATTATGATAATGAGGTTTACAGTTAATGCAGCAATGAATTTATGATAATGAAATTTACATATAATATAGTAATATATTATTATCATATTATTATCTCCATGTCATTTCAGAAGCAACCATAGCAATCTGGGCAAAATGGAGATTGCTGCCTTTGCTTTTACACTCCTCAAGTGATATTTGTATCGCAAAACAAAACAAATATTTTTTACCCGCCAAAGTAAGAATCGTAGCTCCCTTATCAGGCCACTTTTTTGCGATTAGGTTAAGATTGCCCTTAAATGTTCTGTTAAATGTAACTAATATTTATATAAAAAAATAAAAAGAAAATAATTTTGAAAATATGCATTAACAGGAATCGAGCTCCCAACCTCTAACCGATATATAAATACATAATGCTTACAGTAACCTGCGAAGACCTATACGGGAAACCATTAAAAACAAAAACTAATCAATCTGGAATTTTCAGAAGAAGATAAATGAAAATATAAATTACATCGATTGACCAACAGTGTCACCGGGACTATTTTTCTCGCCTAAGTGAACCGTTACTTCATTTCGCAGCACAAACTTAAATTGAAATTGGAGATAACTTTTCCTTGTTTTCCCTTCACACTGCTGCCGGCCTCGCAACCGGCGCTGTTCGTTCATCAGATAATAGATTGAACGGTGAAACTTCACTGAACTCAGTGGAAACTTTCAACCAGAACTACACTTTATTGTGTGGGATGAAAAGCGTATCGGTAGTCAGATTCAATGTAGATTGTAAGTATGAAGTAATGAAGCGAAGTTTCCAGAACGAAGAGGTGTTATTTTGTCCTACAATTTATGATCAAAAAATTAAATTTAATTTTGTAGGGAATATAACTTATATTTTTTTAAATATTTAACATTACATAACCTTTCGAATAAATTTATTCGAAAAAACGATAATTTTAATGATACGTTTTTTATACAAATACGTTTTTTATGCCGTGTTGTGCGACCTCCTTCTTTAGCCGACGTTTCGGACAGCGTTGCAGTGTCCATCATCAGGGCAGATCCGGCAGATCCGTCGATGTGAAATTGTTGTGTGCCGTCAGCTTGTCATCAACGATGTCATCACTATTGTCGTGAGCTTGATCTGTGCTGGTTTTAATTTAATGTCTTTTTTTTATATAATCAAAGGAAATAAAACTAGAAGAAAACAAACAGATTGAAACTTAAATAACGAAAATATGTGATTGATTTAAAGCAAAAAAAGTTTTTAAATAATTGCTTAATAACATTTTGATTAAATATGAAATTAAACTTTTTTTTTTCACTTTGTTCCACTTGTTTATTTACACCAGGACCGGTAACATTTTCATTATTTTTAACACACTTTAATAAGCAAGCCGGGTGTAATTATTGTACATATCACGAAAAAACTATAATACACGCAATAAGAAACTCAATTGAAAAATATTAAGGCATAAAAAATATAACTAAAATAATAAATAAAATACGTGAAAATGTTCATCCAAAAATCCATCTGATACAGTCGGGAGATTTGTAGGTATCCTACCGATGTCAATGAAATATATTCCTAAGAACCAACTTTCAACTTTTGCACCGGTTCCCAACTTTTACACACGTATGAGAACGGGTCGTATTTACGAGTCGTTCTTTACCAACAGCTAAGCTGTGTAACAGCCAGGGTTAGTGTGACCTCCCTCCTATAACATAAATAGCTTACGACACAGATACACTGACAATATAATCTTTTTTAATACCTACCTGAATTGTGTTAAAAATTATAATTATTGGATTCGTGAAAAAAATAAAAAAATAATAACTAACAACTGATAATATACGTTTTAGTAAGTGCAGAAGAAATAGTAGGTACAATAGTTTTTTTTTAATAACTAACAATATATGTCGGTTTATAGATATTTTCAGTGCTTATATACAAATATAAGTTATGATAATATTCCAAGAGTTCAATTAACAGACGTTAACGGTGAATTTTGCATTACGGTCATAGGAAAGTTTCGTAAATTGAATTTGTCATTTATATCTGAAAATGTAGGAATGGTGCTTCGGCTTTCTCCAGGGGCCAGGGCGGAACTTTAAATTGAATTTACATTTGTGAATACAATGTGAACTCAAGTTTGATGACGTTTTAAATTCGATGACATCTTTACCTAACAAAAGACGACGAAGTTAATGCGGAACGAGTCACAAGTCAAATGGTTTCCTACTTTAATCTAAAGCCCAGTTGTTTCGCAGAAAAATAAATGTAACATTGTCATCAAATTGCCATTACACGCCATTTTTTTTACATTTGAAAGTTCCGCAGTTAAACTCCGGTTCAAGATGCGTTGCAGCTTTCTATCAAATTATAATAAGCTGGCAAGCTTTACGACACGATATTTGTCCTCTTCAGAATACCTCACAAGAGTCCCAACTGCTCCCGTCCGGAGACAGTGAGACTATGGCATCCCCAATTGGGGTATGTTATGAGGCTGAAGGTAAGTGGGGAAGGGAAGGAGACGAGGAAGAGGAAGGTGGGGAAGTACCTGGCTATTAAGATCTAGTCACTAAACGGCTAAAGCCATTTCAAGCAACGTTTCAATTCTGAATGGTTGGTCTTACACCAGGGCGATACTAAGAGTATCTTACACTCTGGAACGTGCCACTCATAACTTGATTATTCACAATTGTTTGCAAACATGTAACTGCAGCCCTTTAGAAAATGTAGTCAACATCAAGTACCTCGGTGTAAAAATAGATAAATTTTTGAGATGGAACGATCATGTTAATATGTTAGTGAATAATACTAGGAGACTTACCTATATCTTTAAAGAACTGAGACATATACTAGACAAAGAAAAGCTAAAAACAGTTTATTTTGCAATAATCCAGTCTCTGCTTTCTTATAATATATTGTGCTGGGGATCCTGCCCAAAGACTTATATGCAACCACTTAATATTGCCCAAAAACTAATCCTTAAAGTTATGTTTAACAAAAAATTTACATATCCAACTCATTTACTTTTTAAGGAATGTAACGTCATGAATATAAAACAGTTGTTTATTATACAAACACTTTGTAGATTTTTTAAAAATATTAATATTGCAGAAAGAACGCAGCAAATTCGTTCTACGAGAATTGGCTCTGGTCTGAACTTTATGCCAATTCAAACTAAATCTTCCTTTGCTCAAAGAAACTATTTTTACCAGGCTCCACTCTTATTTAATAGCCTTCCAGAATATGTCAAGTCATCTAATTCCTTGTATACTTTTAAAAAGAATCTCAAATTATTTTTATTTGCCGAGGATTGCCAATTATTTTTTTCATCTTTGTCCTTCATAAATTAAAAGTATATTCTATTGTCTAAATCATTTTTTCATCTTTGTCGTGCTAAATTAATAGCATAATATATTATATACATATATTTATTATTTATCTTAGTCCTTCAAAATTCAAATGAACTATGGTCACCCTACTTTGTTTACATTGTAATGTGCCAAGACTGCCAAGGGCCTTTAGCTTGTCCAGTATCTGTGTAACAATATTGTTTTTTGAAGTATCATTTTTATTTTACCTATATTATTTGTGTTTTTTGAAGTATTATTGTGTTTTTTGAAGTATTATTTTTGTTTCCTTTTGTGTTATTTTGTTACTTTGTAAATAATTGTTAACCTCAACACAGGCTTGTCCTAGTGAGGTTAAAAATTGTATTGTAAACTGAAAACTAAAATGTGAAGAAGAAACAATAAACAATAAACTATATATTATTTTTAAATAATTAATTGTAAAATAACACAAATCAATTAAATAAAATTTATTTGCGCACGCCGGTTTCGAACCCGCGGCCTTCGGAATGGGAGAACTTGTTCAAAGGTTGAAACGGACATATTTGTTTCACAGAATTTGAACAATTCATCAAATTTTAAAATTAATTTTCAAATTATGTTCAAGTTCTGTTGTTATATCATTATGGGTCAGTTATTTCAAAGAACTGAAAAATAAACAGAATTTGAATAGAACATTGACAGAACTTAAAAATTAACTTTAAAATTTGACGAATTGCAATATATTGCACATAGACACCGAAGTAATTATTACGTTCTTATACCGAGCCAATTCCGATAAATAAAAGGAAAACAAAGCAGCATCCGATCTCTGCAGGTACACATTAATACAGGTGCGTGGATATAGCCTATTCAAACGTACAGCCGGGATCAAGTCGAGCCTGTTACACAGCGAAGTAAAAGGTACGAGGTTTCACATACAGGGTGTTAAGGTACGTACTTGACTTGCTTTAACCAGTGATTCCTGACATTATTTGGAGTAAAAAATGTAAATAAAATCTTGGTCTCCGGTGACATTTTTGATGTTTTTTTTTTCTACAAAAACATAAAAAATAGTACCTAGGTGTTTGACAATTGGAGGCGGGGTAAGTGGAGGGGCGGTTACTCGGCTGAGTGACCAGTGCGTTACGTAGAAGATTTTGTTTTGTTTGATTTAGAAGAATTTTTTTTTTGAAAAAATAAAAATGTCATCAAAAAAGTCACCGGAGACCAAAATTTCATTTACATTTTTTACTCCAAATAATGTCAGGAATCACTGGTTAAAGTAAGTCGAGTACGTACCTTAACACCCTGTATAGGTACAAGGTACCCTATGTATACAGGATGTATATACCGATGTTAAGGGACGTACTTGACTTTTAAGCAATGATTCCTGAGATCACTTGGAGTAAAAAAAGTAAATGAAATTTAGGTCTCCGTGGCATTTTGGATTTTTTTTCAACTAAAGACATTAAAAAAATTTGTAGGTATCGGACAGCACTTGAGGGGTTGGGCAGTTACTCGGCTGTGTGACCAGTTTGACATTTGAAATATTTTATTATTGTTTGTTTTTAAAGAAGCTCGAACGTCTCCGGATCCAATATAATAACGGATGCAGAATTATATTTGGATACAGAAACTACAGCAACGCATCAAAATGCTTTATTAGGAGAGTGATTGAAATATTCCATTAAATTATATTGTAAATATTGTACACTAAACATGTTTGAAGTAATAATAAAATATATATCTTAAAAATCGGTACAGTTTTGCAGGAGAAAAACGGGGAATACAAAATCTGGATTTTATTTATTTGCGCTGCAGTTTTCCATTTCAGAGGAAAACAGTGAATGTGACAGCAATTTTTTGATAAAATAAAATAAAATAGTTAATATTTAAATTTCTCAAATGTTTAAATGGACAATATTTTTGAAAATTCCGAACCTATCGGCCACCTTAACGTACCCGAGAAAGCACAACATGTACACTGTACAAGTAGGTACACTGTAGTTCAATGCAGAGGCAGAAGGTATATGGACGGTGAATGCAAGGCAGATACAAAGGAGGTTCATCACCTGCGATCACCTGCCATCCACCGCAAGTATCGATGTAATAGGCCGATAAAGCAACATTCGGCCCGTTCCATCCCTCCTTTTAACTTTTGGATAACCAACCAGAACCAGACCCGATTAAGATGATAGACTTCGCTTTTCGGCCCATACAAAAAGGACGCCCGGGAAAAAACACTTTTCTACATCGAAAATTGCACAAAATGAATATATTTTTTTTATACTGCCTTCTAGAGGGTGAAAACTATGTCCGTATGTTTTCGAATTTTCGATACGTTTCGTATTAACGTAAACATTCACTGTCAAACATGTACGATATATCAAAAAATATTATTTAAGGAAAAAGTGCTGCTAACTCAACTCTCATAAAAAATTAATAAATTATAAAAAGCTACCGACGTAGCTTCTTCTTTCTAAAAATATATATTTTTTAAATTTTCAATTTCGTGAAAGTTTCGGTGTAGAAAAGTGTATTCTCCATAAAGCGTTGTCTCATTCGCACATTTCGCATTCGCATGTATTGTAAGTGTGCGTGAACTTATTGTGAGCGGGACAGAATGACAGACGCGGGTGTTCCACGTGTGGTTCAAAGTCTAGCCTTTTAAAGGATCATTTTTAACCGTATAAACATGGTAACCCCAGAGCAGAAAATACTCTCAGTATCATCCTGGTGTAATACCACCATTCAGAAATGAAACGTTGCTTGAAATTACATTAGTCGTGTTTAGTGACCAGATATGAATAGCCAGGAACGTCCACACCTTCCTCTTCCCCATCTATTTTCCCTCCCTACTACCTTCAGCCTCACAACATAGCCCGATTGGGAATGTTGTAGTCTTTATGGCTCAAGGCAGTTGGAAACGGTTGGGAATTTTGTGCGGTATTCATATTTTAGAAAAAAACAGATAACTCAACACAGTGACACAAATCAATATAATTTTTAAAAGCTACATAAAGTAAATTAAACAAATAACTTTGTATTAAACCACTATATTATAATAGTGGTTTAATACAAAGTTATTTGTTTAATTTAATTCAAAATGACGCCACAAAGTGATTTTGCGAAGTTTGAAGAAATAGCTACATAAAGTCATGAAAATAGATTAAAAAAGGTTAAACTAGGTTAGGTTAGGTTTAGATTAGTATTTTAATTAAAACTTCTTTAGACGCGATATGACGAGTATTTCAGATGTTTTTCGGACGGAAATAACGTTTTTAAACGGAAATGACGTTCGAATAGCGGTACAATTACTGCAATCTGTCCTTGTTTCTATGTGAAGGGTTCTCGCCTTTGCTAGAATATTTTTATTATTTTCCGAAACTTGGATGAAAAATGAAGAGCGAATTTATAATTATACAAATATTCATAATTTTTATTGTATTTCTCAATGCAAGCGACCAAACTTAAGAGCGATTGACTAGCAACTGAGAATAAAAGTTTAAAAATGCTTGCAACTGTACAGGGAGATACCAATGAGAAAGATCGATTATTCCCCGCATCAAATTTTTTAAATAAAAAATTTAATATTCATTTATTTCATTCAAAACTTGCTTTAATATATACCTACATTCAAGTAAGAAATAAAAATGCTCAAAACGCACGATGATAAATTATTTAATATAGTGTATTTCTTGTAAGTATTTTTTGATCATAAGTATTTTTGATTTTCAATAATGTCTAAACAAAATAAGTATGTACAAAAAATGTTAATATTTTAGTTTATAAGACCTTAAATAAAAATAAAAACTGAGGTATTTTTGTCACAAAACACGTTCTCAGATTTATTTTTTAATGATTTTAATTTAACTAAAATTTAAATCTTTAAAACTGTGTTGACTAGATTATGTATTGATTTATTTTGTTGTGTGATTATATGATTTGAAATTTGTGTTGTTTAATAGAATCTATCGTTTGAAAATTGAACAAATCTGCCAATGACCAACGGTAAAACCTTAGTATATTAAAAATACACTTAGTTTTTCAAAATTTTAAAACTGCGTGAATCAAATAAAATAACAATCTTTCAAAATTATGTTTTTTTGTAAAAAAGTTTGTCTAGAATTTGATTTAAAAATGACTAATTTCCGGTATTCTCTGGTAATACCCTCTTAACAGACGGTGGTGTAGCTGTGTGTCATTCATCTGTAGACATTCATGTCGCATTTAATAACTTTATATGTCCTTTCAAAGGTGTGTTTGCCAATGTGTTGAGTGTCCGTAAGTACCGACTATGCATGTGATAAAAAAAAAAAAAAAACAAAACAAAATACTTGCTGAATTATTGCAAGGGTATTTTTAAGCAAATAATTTAATATGACCCTTTCCCAAAGCGATAAATAGACATTACAATAATTCGGGTCCCTGTTCTGGCGAAGTTCAAAAGGGATAATATTGGGTATATTATGGGCACAGCGGGGCCGTTAACCCGGGCCGGGGCCCAGGGACCGGGTGCAGGGGTGGGGGTAAGGGGGCGAGGAGGGGTAAGGTAATGAGGATTTATTCGCGGCGGCCGATGCGCCGATACAGTAATAATTGCAGATGCGCAAGCGCGATACCCGCAGGACGGGGATATTGCAATTTGCCATAAACTCGCAACAAATTCGCCATAAACTGCTTACAAATTCGCCATCGCAATAAATTTGCTACAAAAAGACACATTGCAGAAAAAATAGCAGTTTTATTGAAAATCATGAAAGGAGATTTAGTTTTTATTATTTTATTAGTAAACAGATACTTTACCCTACTAATTGTACCCTACGAATGTACTTAAGAAGGTACATACGAGTGTCATTTGTTTAAACTCTTAACAATTCGCAATTTTAAATTTAAACCATTTATTGGATAACTAACACCCCTGCCATAGGTCACCCCAAGTGACTAAGCTGGGGTGGCCGGAATAATGTAGAGAGGTTTTTCCAGGTTTTGGCAGCGGATGGGTCTGCCCATTAACTGCGTGGCAGGACAAACCGGGAGAGACTAGATGAAGGAGACCTTTTGATCCCACCGGCAGGACTCTCTCGGAACATCGCCTTGCACCTCAGTGGTAGGGGTGGATTCATTGATTCGTCACTCCTGAACACATTGACCCCTAGATTCCTACCCACCCCTCATAACTTTTTCCTCCCCAAAACTTCCCCTCCTTCCTTTAATAATAACAATAATTAATTAATTAATAATTAATAATTAATTAATAATAACTCAAATTACATGATTGTCAAGGAAAAAATTTAACACAATCATGTCACTGCCCCACCATAACACACTCTAGAAACATAAAATATCTTGGCATTGAAATCGATGAAAATTTTCGATGGGACTCTCACATAAATAGCATTACAAAGAAACTCACAAAGCTCATGTACTATTTTAGAAACATACGCAATATACTAAATAAAAATGATCTATATAAAGTCTACTATGCTCTTTGCCGATCACGCATAGAATATGGGATTATTGGATGGGGATCTGCCTCAAACATTCACATGAAGCAGCTTGTTAAAACACAAAAAGCAATAATAAAAATAATCCTGAAAGTCCCCATAAGAACTCCATCAAAAGAAGTTTTCAAAAAATTTAATGTGTTCAGCATTATAAAACTGTACTCAAAAAATGCACTACTCAAATTTAAAGAAAATTATGCATACCTTGCTGACCAACACACCTATACTACAAGGACAAAATCTTCAAATCTACTAAACATTCCAAAATTAAATACAGCTTTCGGCCAGAAAAACCATTATTTCCATGCTACAAAATTATATAATGCCCTTCCGATTGAAATAAAAAATACCATGAATATACAAAAGTTTAAAAAGGACATCAAATTATGGCTAACGAAACATGAAGATGAGGAACTAATTAAAATTATTAAGTAACCCCAACGCAACCTACAGATAATAAACATAAACACTTTTTAAAACAACGCAAAATAATAAACATAAACACCTTTTGCTTTATTTATTTATATTTCGTGGAAACCAACAAAAACCAACAACAATGATGGGAAATCATGATCAACACCATACAACAACCTGCAGTCCACCTCGGAACAGGAATACCTAGTGAGGAGGACTGAGGACAAAATACTTAACTTTATATTCTTAATTTACTTTACATTGTATTTTCATTTTAATTTGTATTGTCATTAAATAAAAAAATAAAATAAAAAAAAATTGCATACTTTGTAGAGTGCCGCTTTTGTGGGGCGCTTTCTCTAAAAAGACCCTCCGCACAGCATCCCCAAAGATGACAAATGCCTTAGAGAGTTTTTTTTATGGAGATAATATAAAAAACATATTTTTAAAAAAAAACTTCAAATGGACGCACATTGCATGAACAACAATGTTGAAAAACAGTTTTTCGGAAAGTATGGATAATGGAGCCATCGATGTGAAAAGAGTGTAAGCTTTTAAGCTGTGAAAATAATAAATATCATTGTTTGTATTGTTCTCAACGATTCGAACTTATGCCAGCTGCATGATAATAAATAACCTCATGTACCCATACCATAAACAATATATCACTGCATTTTGTAATTTAGAAAAATATATTTTAATACATAGTTGATAAGTTTTCAAACGTACTTACTAGGGTAGATAAAAAAATAAAACATTTGAATTACTTACAACCTTTTAGGTCCATTCAAAATTCCAGAAGACTATTGCTTAGGGTTGGAATTATTCCTTGAATATACAACATACCTGAAACAAAGAAAGAAAAATAATTAACATAATTGTTTGGTAATAAAATCAGTCAGTTTTGAATCGTGAATGAAAATGGAAGAGGTTAAAGTGGAAACGTATGTCGACCAGAAGTAAGGTCAGTTTTATCTTAAATCTAGTAAAATTTAACAAACCTTTAAAGATAATTATTTATTGAACATAAATAAATTAAGGGCTAAACTGATACGTTTTTAGATTTTCACGGCCAAAAGCATTTTCGTTGTTTGTTTTTGGGGTGTTATGCCGTGTTGCGCTACCTCCTTCTCTAGCCGACGTTTCGGACAGCGTTGCAGTGTCCATCATCAGGGCAGATCCGACGATGTGTAGTTGTTAGTGTTAAGTGTGTGCTTATTCTACTACACATCGTAGGATCTGCCGGATCTGC
The DNA here is from genome assembly GCA_951813805.1 of Limnephilus auricula. NCBI lineage: Eukaryota > Metazoa > Arthropoda > Insecta > Trichoptera > Limnephilidae > Limnephilus > Limnephilus auricula. The sequence goes on along the minus strand of OX638389.1, from coordinate 38,300,158 downwards.
CCTGATGATGGACACTGCAACGCTGTCCGAAACGTCGGCTAGAGAAGGAGGTAGCGCAACACGGCATAACACCCCAAAAACAAACAACGAAAAAGGGCTAAACTAGTTAATAAGCTTGCTGGGGAAGCGCGTCAACACGCTCTGAACACCATCCATTGCCCTGGTTTTCTCAACAGCTAAATACTATGCTCCCGTATGGGCTAAAAGTGCACACATTTCTATGGTCGACGTTCATCTAAATCTACTCCTTTCCCTTGGCTCCCCGTACTTGCAAAACATAACCCCGCCAAATATCAGGCGAGAGGTTGCAACACTGAGAGAATACAAGAAGGCGCTGCAAAAAGCGCAATTCCTTTGCACGATGATGTCGTCTCTCACCCGGCATGCCGCTGGACATCCCGAAAACCCTTCTGTAAGGAAGGAGAGAGGCTCTTCCAATTACCTCTCATTCCAGAAGATGGATACTTAAGTGGGAATAGGCCGACGAGGGAAATGGCCATCTCACAAAAGCCCTCACTGAGGGACTGGGTTCTCATTGCCACGAAAACTATGGTCCGCCATCAATGGGATAAGTTGCTCCCATAGCCGTTGTGACACATGATGCAAAATATGGGGCCTTAATAATACTGTAGACATGCTCATTAGTAGCATGCTCTATTGCTACTAATGAGCAAATAGAGCATGCTACTAACGAGCAATTGCTACCTAGTAGCTTGTATGTCACGCCCAAATGAGCATGCTCACAAATCAACGGCTGTTGCTGATTCGCGGGTGGAAGGGGAAATGAGCAAGCTTAGACTGGCTCGCAGACCTAAACGCCCCCCCCCCCCCCTGACTCCCCCACCATATGAAAGAAGAAGAAGATTGAATCATAGTATAACGATTTCGAACTTTAAATCGAAAAGTAAGCGGGAAAAATCTGTTTCAAATCGGTATAGTTCACACTTCTGTTGTTTTTCTATCCAGTGGTAAAAAAGCACAAAAAAAAGCAATCATTAATAATTATCTCTCAATTATGATTTATCGAAGGTATATTATGAATTATTCTTGCTTCAGAAATGTACAACAAAGAGTATTTCAACGAATCCGATATATAACATTCTTTAACTTCGGACTGGTTCATTGGAATTATTACGAAAAAACATGCAGCGAGGCATTGCAAAAATGTCTCAAAAGATCTGCTATTACCGAAGATAACGACAATGGAAATAAATTACACATTTACAAGGCACGATCCGTCTTCCTCGGTACATATGCAAAAAGAAAAATGGCCAATATCAAAACACAATCGGATACATCAAGTCGTGACTCCAGAGACAATATTTTATGTTTATTCATATCGTTCAATCACTCGGAGAAACTTAAGCTTTGTTAGCAAATCCCTTTCTGGAGATACTGTCGAGTACCTTAATGGTACTTGGTGGTACCTCAAGGGATGTATCATGTTTGAAAAGCAACGCTTTCAAAAATATAAAAAGGGTGTTTTTAAAAAATTACTTTTATATAAAAAAATATAAATAGAGATGCTTGACAACAAATATAATATTGCAGTATAATCGTGTCCGATTAATTCGAAAGGGGGCATACATTGATAACGTGAGCAAAAAATGGGGGGAGGGTCCAGTAAAACTCACCAAATCTCATTATACCGAGGGAGAGGGGGGGTTAACAAAAATCTCACGTCAACTTTAAAAGAGAATATATTATTATATGTAGATATAATAATTTAAAAAAATTGTTTCACTTCTTTTGAAGTGTCCCATTTTGCCCGCTGAAAAATGGCTAATATGAAAAACATGTATTTCATGAGTAAGAAAAAAAATCTCACGCGAGGGGGGGGGGGGGTCCCAAAAAATCTCACTTAATCTCAGCAAGGGGTGGGGGGAGGGGTCTATTTTTTTTAAACGCAGCTCACGTAAATAATTGTATATCCCCAAACAACAGTACGTAGATTATAAACTAAACTTACACATTACCAATTCCACGGAATCCATTAGGGTCCACAACTTGAACTCTATTCACACACGACGTTTATGGGGCCAACAGACCTAGCTATAAAAGCTCAAGCGTTATTGGCCTACTTCAGCATATCCCATTGGGAATGTACGGCAACCGATATGCCGAAATACGCCAAACCAAATAACGCTTGAGCTTTTATAGCTAGGTCTGTTGTCCCCATAAATCTTTGATCAAATATTATTACATAACATTTTAAATAATGCCCTGGACACGTCTCAGCTTAACAATCTTATAAAAATTCACATACCGCCAAGATCAAACTCGAAAAACCATTTTTTTTATTAATCCACACGCAGAACCAACGTTAGAAATAGTTCCCCATTTATGTGTGCAGTATAATACAAAATTTCATAATGTAGACTTCGCAAATAACCTTCACAAATGTGGAACCGAAGTAACGCGTAAGATCATAATTAAATGAGTATATAATGTATCCGAAGCATATCCTAGCCTTATCCTATACTCCTCTTCCTCGTCCCTTTACCTACATATTAGTTTTAAGGCATGATAAAACTCATATATCTAAGAAACTGTTTGCTTAGCAGTTTTTAACCTCAAATGCATGCTTAAATGTTGTGTATTGTTTCATTACATGGTATTTATTATAATTAATAATTATTTATCGATCGTGAAATACATCTAAGCTGTTTATTTCTCAAAAATTTAAATAAATTATACAATCAATTATTTGAAAAAAACAAAGAGATTTTGTAATCATTGTGCATTAACATTACGTGAACAGTTAAACAAAGTTTTTGAGAAAATGGTTGTTAAACATAATGTTTTATAGATAAGTCGGCATGTCTTGTTGTTTTTTTTCTACTTGCTAAAACAAATGTTTAGGTTTGGACGCAATTTGCAACAATGATTAAAAACAAATGAATGCACGGAGAAAAATGTTATTCAAAAAAAAAAGATCATTTTAATAGTAAAAACGGTTAAAAACGGGACTGAAGTTCTTACGAACAAATTAACATTGTTTCAATGTTTATTGGCGGTAAAATGTAAGAATAATTTGTTGGTATACCTACGAAATTACGTATACCAACAAATTATTCTTACATGTTCCCGCCAATAAACATTGAAATCCTGTTAATTTGTTCGTAAGAACTTCAGTCCCGTTTTTAACCGTTTTTACTATTAAAATTATCGTTTTTTCGAATAACATTTTTCTCCATGTGTAAGTATGCTTATATGTACTTTATTATTATCCGATTTATATAATAGTCTTTGTGTTACATATCAATAAATTGAAAGGCCACAACGCTGAAATAATATTATAAAGAATGGCTGTCGTTTTATTTATCCACGATGTTAAAAATTAATGGAGGCCATAGGAGTTTATCCGAAGCCAAAAAATATCGAATATATTATGACATGTTAGTATAGCTGATATTGCCTTTACGAAGAGCAAATTTGGAAAGCATGTGAAATAATTCAAAGAATTTTAAATCGTGTTATTGGCTTTACCAAAAAAATATTCGACCCTCTTTTGTTTACTAAACTGATAATAGTTAAAGAGGAACAAATCTCAGAGGTTGAGGGTTTATAGTTGAAGTGCGAACTTGCGAGGTCAAACAACTACTTGACTCTTGGGGTTAAAGTTGGGAGGATTCTTTCTAAACTTGTTTAAGTGTGAAAAATATATCGAGAATTTTCAAAATGTTTTTGTTTGTAGTGAGTGGTTGGATGCTATCGAGGAACGGATCAACATTGCCAACGGGGAGGCTGAATAAGGCAACTAACCGACAGGGAGATTTTTCTTCTGTAGGTAAACGAGACGGTTGATGATAATGAGTTAAAGTACGATGCGATACGATACGATTGTACCACCCCAGCCAGGACCAATCCTGTCCCGGTGAGACCGGTACACCAGGGGACGCTGATTTGTTAGGACTGGAACACGTGCTCTGAGGATGGGAAGGACGTTGGAGTTTAATCGACCGGTATACATGGCAACCTAATAAGCCAATATTGGAATTTAGGATGGGCAGGAATAAAGGAATGGATTGAGCGTTATGGCATCCCCCCCCCCCCCTCCTTTTTATGCCTTCCTCCTTCTTGCCTCTTCTCGAATGTCTCTTCTTGTTGTCTCTTCTGGGATCTTATCATATCTTCTTGGCTCTTCTTGCTTCTTTTTGGATCTTCTCGCCTCTCCTTGGCTCATCTTGTTTTTTTTAGCTTCTTGATCTTCCCGTCTCGGCTCTTATTACTTGTTCTTGACTCTTCTTAACTCTTGGACCTTCTCGTCTCGTCTCGGCTATTCTTGGCTCTTCGTGGCTTTTCTTATCTCTTCTTGCTTCTTTCTCGGTCTCTTCTGGGATGTTATCGTCTCTTCTTGCTTCTGTCGTCCCTTTTAGGCTCTTGTTGCGTGTTCTTATATCTTCTGACCTCTTATTGAACCTTCTCGTCTCTTCTTGAATCATCGTGGCTTTTCTTGTCTCTTCTTGCTTATTTCTATCTTTTCTGGGCTCTTATCATCTCTTCTTGGCTCTTCTTGAATCTTCTAACTACTTACCAACTTTTCTCATGTGTATATTAATTCAAAATACACGTATATGGTTTTGAAATGGATTAGTTCCTACAGGGATATTATTTATCTAGGTTCATACCTCTCTTACCCATCAACTTGCTGGAAAAGAATTTGAAATTCGGAACCAAGAAAAAATAGTTAAAATTCGAGTGCATTTATTTTAAAAACAGAAGAAGATTTGGAACTAACTTGGAAGCAAGTTGTTTTTCGTGTACACAGTATCATCTCGGAACTCGGAAGTACATAATATCGTTGTGTACTCATTCGTTTTGTTGTCGCGATAATCCTCGAGGTAACGCGGTGGAACTACATATATTGTGGTTACGTTGTGTGCTTCTTTACAGAGATACACTTGTAAGTGATTGGTCATTCCTTTTTCCTTGCAAACGTTGTTTTTCCTACACGTACTATCGATAATCCTCGAAGTAACGCGGTGGAACTACATATATTGTGGTAACGTTGTGTGCTTCTTTACAGAGATACACTTGTAAGTGATTGGTCATTCCTTTTTCCTTGCAGACATAGTTTTTTCCTAAACTTACTTTCACTTAATTCCAGCAAATACCATTTCGTTTAAAATATTAACAGTTAATTTTCGGCTGCTTCTGAAGCTGTAATTTTTGGATGCAACAACAATATAAATGTGATTTTTGACAGATCAGTGTGCCGGGTGTTTTACCTCAAAATCAAAAAAAAAAAATTATGTGCAGACAGCTAAAAAGGAAATAAGAAGAAGGAATTTTGTTTTGACATATTATTTGTATCCACAATTTCTACCGTAGTAGCGATTGCATATATCCATATTACATAGATGCGTTAATACTGTGAGGCAACGAAGGTTAATCTTCCAAGTTAATTCGATATACTTATGATGTCATTAATTAAATTACTATCAGGTTGTTTCACAGAATTCGAACAATTCGCAAGTTAATCCAGTTCTGTTATTATTTCATCATGGGATGGTTGCTTCACAGTACTTGGATAGTAACAGAACTTGAATATTGACATTGAAATTTGATGAAATGTTTAAAAACTTTAATGTTTGTCATTGTACAACAAATTGTAATAAATTAACAGAATTTTACTTATTTCGCTTACATGTTCCTCAAGTACAATACAGAAAGTAATAAAAATAACGGTTAATAATTCTTAAGAAGTACCTACCGACGAGATTTTGCTAACAGCATTCCTACTATAATAACCACAATTCTCGATTCGAATTCAAAACTCGAGGAAGGCCATTTTTTATTTATTGTTATGAGATTATTTTTTGACACTAAGCACCTCCGCCCACTCAGGCAACTGAAAACTCTCAACTGCCAACTGTCTTTGTATGACAATGTGATGGCCCGCACACTACACAATCACACAAAACCGCGTTGTCAATGGTAACGCAAGCGGTGACTTGCGACCATCTTACGACTGTCACTGCTCATTGCCCTGGGCGGCCGTTGCTAGTTGCTAGCTGTCAGCTGTCTCGTAGTTCGTCTATGGTTAAACAAGCTTTTTGACCAATCAAGACAGAGAAAAGGCCGGTTTTAGTTGGTTTTCAGTTGCCTCAGTGGGCGGAGCGCCTAACACACAATTTCAATTTCAAATATAACATCGATAAACTGGTTCGAGAGTGAAGAAATTTTTTGCCTAATTTAATTTATTTTATTTTGCAGAAACAAACAGTACATAATTACACAGTAACAAAGTTATAGGAAACTAGCTGATACCCGGCATGCATTGCAATGCGAATTAAATATATAAATTGTTTCTCCCTTCGTATCATTTCCCATTCGTCCCCGTTCCCCTTCCGACTCTTCTTCCTCTTCCCCTCCGCGTTCCCTTTTCCCCTTCCTACGTTCCCCCTCCCCTCTTCCGCTCTCCCCTTTCTTGCGAACCCCCCAAGGAGAGAGGTGTGCGTAAGTATCTGTGTGTGTGTGTGTGTGTGTGTGTGTGTGTGTGTGTGTGTGTGTGTGTGTGTGTGTGTGTATGTGTGCAAGTGGACGTGTGTGTTATGTGTGCGAATTCCGTATGCTAGAAAAGTTTTTCTTACATAGAGGAAGGGAATCAAAAAATATATTAGTATTTGTGCATGTTTGAATTGTGTTAAAAGTTGAGTTGTGTAAAAAAGGTTGGTGTGGCGAGTTTTTTTAAAATGGGATGTTAAAATTTATTTGGGATAGAAGTCCTGGGCAGTCTATTTCGTTGTGTATTATTTTATGGAGAAATGTCATGTCAGCTATCGTTCGCCTGGATTTCAGGGATTGGAGAGTGCAGATATAATTATGGTTGTATTTATAATCAAGATATTTTAATATTTCTATTTTTGAAACTGATAATTCGTTGTGGAATTCCATTATAATAGTATAATAAAACAAATTTAAAACTTTTTCCACTTTTAATTTATTGACCGTAACCGGTTTCAGCTTGTCAAAGCCATCTTCAGACTGGTATTTTGTTTGCGCTCTGTATTGTTGACGTATATATTTGACGTAAGATATTTTGTTTGCGCTCTGTATTGTTGACGTATTGGGTGTATTTGGGATTCCAGACAGACGATGCATATTCCAGTGTACTTCTGACTAGTGAGGAATAAAGCATTATTAGCGTATGTGGATTTTTAAATTATTTACTCACACGTAGGATGAAACCTAACAATTTATAAGATCGGTCAGTGATTGATTCAATGTGCGTATTAAATATGAGTTTACTGTCTAAATAGACTCCAAGGTCCTTACATTAGTTTTTTGAGATCACGGGTGAATTTCATCGCAAAGTGATTAGGGAAAGTTAATAAAAGACATTATGTGGCATTTAGAAATATTGAGGTCCAAATAATTAGCTGTGCAATAGTTGATAATAAGAGATAAGAGATCACAATTCAGATATATAAAATTATTTTAGGTTTTTAACAACAGATTATTCGTGCTTGTTGTTCATGTTCACGATAGTAATAAAAATTATAATGTAACATGCGTAATTAACGAAACCTTTTAGCGAAATGCCCTTGATGCGCCACTGTGATTTCGGACACGTTTTGACGTAATGACGAGGGCGGACCCTAACATGAATATTGTTCATATAAAAAATATTTGTACATCTACCTGCTGCAAAACTGAATCGAATTACCTGAGGAGCAAGTCAAGGGCGTACCGGGCTTTTCCGAGGGGAGGGGCCGGCGAGCGGCAAACGCACTCGCCGGGAGATGCTCGATAAAATAAATAACGTAAAAACTAAAGTAACATAACATTAAACCAAAACAACAAAAGATAAAACTTAAAAAGAACCATGGTCGATTATTCAATGTGAAGTCCGCGGGATCGAATCATTTCGATTTAAATACCTAGACTGTCTTTTATCGATTTGATTTATTTCACATTGAAAAAATATTGACCAAATAAAACGCACCTATTTTAAATTAACCCCACACCCTTTCAGGAAAACTTTCCCACAGGTATTATATATTCCACATCATATAAGTAAATAAAGAAACACGCCAGATAATATACAATACAATTATATCACCACACTCTAATTACTGTTCCAGTATTCTTTTTCTCTGCAATGAAGAGAAAATTTAAAAAAATGCAAATAATGCAAAATAAAGCAATGTGACAATACTTAAGGGCAACATATACACACGGATAAGATATATGTTAAAGGAGCTGAATTTTTTGACGGTGAAGGAAACTGTGTATTTGAATGTACTTATTTTTATACATAAAATTAACGTAGGGATGATGTCAAAAGAACTGAAAAGAAAAATAAATTACAATAACGAGATACACGGACACGGGACGAGCAATTCAAATCGAATTAGAATGCCAACAAGAAAAAAATCAAGCACCCAGAAATCTCTGATGTACCAGGCCGTCCAACTTTATAACAAAATCCCGAATGAAATTGCTGAGCTTGCAAATACTAATAAGTTTAAAAATGAATTAAGAAAGTATGTCGCCCTCAAATATTAATGTTTTTTATTTATTTATTTGTGACTCAATATGCTAATATTTAAAGAAAGATTATGCTGGCCAAACAAAGTAAATGTTTATAAAACTATTAGCACACACGAAGGTGAACTTATTTAAGATTATTAAATAAATAAAATATTTGGGGACGCTGTGTGGACGGTATTTGTAAGCAATTTTGGGAAGAAAAAGGGTATGAGTAAAAAATAAGGGGATTAGTGTTTCCAGGAGTGTCGTACGTATAAATCCATCCCTCCCTAGCTGGAGAAGTCAAAGCGTCTCCCTCATCCAGTCTCTCCCGATCCGGGCAGTTACGCAGCTGGTGGCGCAGACGGATCCGTTGCCAAGACTGGACACACCCCACCCTATGAACCCGGGCACCACTGCCTTAGCCAAAAACTTAGTTAACACTTGGAATGACCTATGGCAGAGGTGTTGGTTATCCAATAAATGGTTCCCGGGGCGGCGGTACTCATACCCGCCACCCAAATTAAAAAGTGGAAATATTAATTGAGTTAAAATATTATTTTTGAATTCCAAAGTACAATACAAAATAACGACGGGCCCTAAAAATCGTCTGTGATGTGAAAAAGCAGTAGAAATTTCCATATATTTTAAGAGTTTTTGCGACTAGAGAAAATAAATTTCCTCCTATATGGACAAGATTTAAGTGGTTTATACAGGCGGGTGAATATTATTTCTAACCTAGTTACCCTAGATTATATTGAAGTCGCAATAAAATAATTTTGAGCATTTTAGCCTTACTTGATTTTATTTTTCTTTTTCTTTATTCGTAACAAATTTTTTATACAGTTTTTTACGTGCTTTTCGACTACCACAATAGACACATGTCCGTATTATGGTAGTCGATTAATGTAAGGAAAGTAATATTGAGAAAGGAGTGGGGTTGGAGACGGATCGAATTAAAGGTTGCTTTAGTTCCCGGTAGTACCCACTCAAAAAGAATAAGAAGGAGAGATACAATAATATGGTATGTGAAAGGGAGCGCGTTAAAATGATAATATTCATGCGAAAATTGTGAAAATGTTTAATAAAGTTTGCGACAGGGCCGGGAAATTTGTTGTCACGTCACTGATTCAGCCCGAAAATTTTAACATTGGTAATAAACGGTGACACAAAAGCTAAAAAATTCAAAACTTAGTTCAAAGTGGCACTCTTTAATTTAAACAAATCAAGGCGCAATTTGTTTGCAATGAGTCAACTCAGACGTTGGTAGTTGATATAATACAGTTGCCTGCAAGTCAATGTTAAGTACAATAAATAAATTTCGTTAATGAAGACATACATTTCTTTCCAAAGTCACATTAAATAAGTAATTAGTGGTGATATTAAAGTTTAATGGACCATTCATAAGTTCAAACGCGAACGTGGTGGCATTCTTTTACCTTAGAAATTCGAGACGGTATTTGTTTCATTGGCCGACAACATGACAGTTATGGCAGCGTGCAAATCAATGTTTAACGCAGTAAATAAATACCATAGAATAAAGAATAATACAATAAGTGCTTTGTGGGTGTGTTTCGTGATCCAATTATAGGCCCAATTCGGCCAATATGTCAATACAAAACTGTGTTTCAACATGATTAAGGAATTCAAATGGAATGGCGATACGGAAATTCAAGCAAGTGTAAGAGAGAAAACCGCATGATAAATAGTCTAGAATCAAAAGGTACTAAGTCTGTGGCACATTTGTTTCCATTCAAATGTATAGGGAAATAGTTTTATTTTTTTATTTACTTTTTTTTATACATGTATTCTCTCTCTCTCTCTCTCTCTCTGGTTTCAATCCTGGGATTGGATTGCAGCAATTTCCTTTATTTATACTTCATGTATTATACAGAATTTTTTGAATGTTTTGGCTGCCCAACTAGGAAGAATCCCGTTTTAGGGCAGTCAAATTAGGATGGTATATGGAACACAGATATTTAAATAATATAAAAATAATAATAAAAAGTCCTATATAAATTTGTTGGATAAAATAAGAAGAAGAAGAAAACAAAAAGAGAAGAAACAGAATAAAATAACCAATTAAAATATGAAGATAACCATTGTTCGTTTAGAAAAATTATTAAAATAATAATTTTAAAAAAAAAATAATAAAAAAATATAAGTTTTATCTACTTAAAAATAAAGGATTAAAACAAAATAGCTAATAACATCTTTTAGCTTTATTCTCAAGTGACCTATCAGGTAAGTATGGTCCTGTACATTTTCATAATAAAAATTAATAAAAAATAAAAATAATAAAAAAATACAGTACATGTACATTTTAAGGCAGCGTTAATTGGTCACATGCATTGTTCATGTAGTTTTGTATCGCTGATCGAAGAACCGGTGGATGCAATGTTTTAGACATAGGTTTTTTAAGTTTGTCTAGTGTGTAGTTAAAAGTAAGATTGTAGAAATGAATTGAAATTTGTACAGCGCCCTTGAGGTGATTTTTCACAAAAACAGCGCTATACAAGTCATCCAAATATTATTATAATTACGAATACTGTAGAAATTTTTAAAACTACATTAAAAAAGTAATAAACGACGATATTCAAAAAAATGATTTTATCATTAAAAATTTGCTCATACACGAATGTGGAAGCACTCCATATGAGGCGCAATTTGTTTCATGTACCGACATAAGAAAATGATACTATTATAAATACAGTTAGCTAAAAATCAAAAGTGTTTTACAGTTGGTAATTTTAATAAAAATAAAAAAATAAAATATATATATATAAAGCTGTCTTTAAATTAATCTCGAATAAGTAAACAAGATGATATTAATATTTACCAGTCGATCAAAATATCGCTCTAATGTGAGTGTAAAAGTTTTCACTTTTTTTATTTTTTTTACCGAGACGCAATTTGTTTTAGGACTAACATCAGAAAATAACACAATGCAGTTGTATGCAAAACGACATCTTTTGCAGTAATAAAGTCACATTGAATAAGTAATAAACGGTAATAGCAAAGTTTATAGGTTATACAAAAGCATGCTCAAATGCTAATGACGTGATAGCATTCAAACGTTGTAGAAAAACAAAGCGTCATTCGTTTCGTGCACCTATATCAAAAGTTGACATATTTCAGTTGCATAGAAATTATTAATATACGAGTAGTACGATGGTTTTATCATGAGTCATTATAATAATGCAAATTTATCCAAAGTTCAGAGTCAATCCAGCCTCGTTAAAAGTTCAAGGTAATGTAAAAACCGCGGTGAAAGATAAGCATGTTAAATGTATTCATCACCTGCAACGAGCGGAAATTTCATCCGGAAACAGAACCGGTTTAACTTCCGAAGCGAGAAAACTAAAAGCAAAAGTTGTCACTTGAATTCACCTTGATTGCATTTACATACGTAATCACATTTAAAATCAGTATTATTAAAAATAATCTTGAGTTATCTAAAAATGAACACGAATAATAATTTATAGATATCTAGCGAGTTCCCGGCATGCGTTGAACGCCACTTAAATAAAAATTTGTATCTTCCTGCGTGTCCTTTCACATTCGTCCGCGTTCCCTTCGGCCTACCTTTCCACCTTTCACGCCTTCCCCTCCCCCTACGCCCCTCTGTTTCCCACCCTCACCATAGTACCTCTTAAACCTTATCTGCATTCTCCTCCTTCTTTCTCCTCCCCCCTCCCGGATTCCCTTCTTCCCACCCTCCTTCGCTCCCTGCCACAAAAAAACTGTATGAAATTCACTCCTTATTCAAACAGCTTGCAAACAAATTCCATAACACTAGAGCTCACTTTTATGTATTGAAACATTCGCGGTTGTGCACTTAACAACTTATCAGAGTTTCATCATATTCGGATGAATGGTATAGGAAATAATTTCATAACGCTAGAGCTAACCTGCACTTCATAAAGAAACCATCACGGACATGTGCACAACAAAATACCAAATTTTCATCGCAAGAGATGAATTCTTTCGGTACCGCATAAGGGACAAACAAAGAAACATTCATTTTTATATATTAATATTATATAAATGAAAAAATTCAGGTACTTTATTAGTGACACGGAGAAATGATAGACACAGGAATGATCGGGACAAAAAAAGCTACATAGAAAGGACGAATATCAGAACATAAATAAGTAATTTACACTTCATTTTCTTAAATAAACAAAAAATAAAATATGAAAATTTGATTGTTAAATTTACGACTTAATCCTGGAATAATACGATATTTTTTATAGTGAATACCTCACAAGAGTCCCAACTGCTCCCGTCTGAAGCCAGTGAGACTATGGCATCCCCTATTGGGGTATGTTATGAGACTGAAGGTATGTGGGGAAGAGAGGGCGATACTAAGAGTATCTTCCACTCTGGAACGTGCCGCAAATATACTATATATTATTTTAAGTAATTAATTGTAAAATAACACAAATCAATTAAAATAAAATTTATTTGCGCACGCCGGGTTCGAAACCGCGGCCTTCGGAATGGGAGTCTAACGCCCTACCGCTGGACTACGCCAGCCGTCGTATATATATATAGAGTCGAGAATTTCAAGTTTCATTTGAAGACGATAAAGAAGGGATTCAATAAATATGACAAGAAAAGGCAGTATCTATCTGTTTAAACCTAACGCCAAGAGAAGAGAACGGTCATAAAAATGTAGACAAGATGGTTGATCAAGTTCGAAGTTTTATCGCATGGGATAAATAGATTCTGTGAGTGCAGCATCAAAACAATGAATACATTATGTGTGCAATCTATATGCAGTGAGGATTCAGCCACTTGTGCAACAGGTACGGCTGGTGGGAAATAAGAATTATGAACGGGAATTGTGACCAGGAGGCCTAGTCTCTATCTTTCGGTTTCACAAACAAGCACGTTTGCCGTTTAACCTTTCTTGACGGTGCTGTCAACTAAGCGGTCACAGTATGTATTTACTGAAATATCTTTGTAAATATACTAAACATAGAGTTAATATTTTGGGTATTCCTCCACAATACATTTATGTATTGGATTAAATAAATACAACATATAAATATTTACTGAGTGTACAGCACCGGAGAGCGAGGAAGTTTTTAGCACGGTAAGGGGAAGGTTAATAAGGATTCGTAACATAAGTACGGACGTTGTGAGAGATAGAGACTAGGCCCCCAGATCTCGATAGCCAGGTACTTATCCACCTTCCTCATCCCTAACTCCTTCCCCTCCAAACTACCTTACAATAAAAAATGCAACAAAGTGCACTCGTACATTAACTTTGTAAGAATGCAATAAAGGCCATCTTCTCCACCAGGTCAATTTTTAACGATGATGAATTACTAGCTTCTGCCCGCGACTTCGTCTGCGTAGGATTAGTAGTACTTCGAGTAATCTATTTTATTTTCCTAGGTCCCATCTACGATTATACCAAAATTCAACCTATTTATTTAAAATATCTATAATTCTTTATTCGATTTAAAGTTTTTTTTTTTTTTTTTTAATGTTTCTTTATTCTTTGAATAGTAAATATATAACAATTGTGGAATTTATGGCCGCCATACTAGGCACATGCCCGTGTTATGGTGGCCGAATTAGGCGAGTACTTCAAATAAACTACCTAATTTAAATACTTTCTAAAATAGAATATTGATTTAACATATGTTATTCTGATGTATGAGCTATATATTATTGTAAAGTTTCATAAAAATCCGTTCAGTAAATTATGCGTGAAAGAGTAACAAACACACATACATCCTTACAAACTTTCGCGTTTATAATATTAGTAAGATTAGTAAAATTAATACAACACTTAAGCCTTCTTTGAAATTGGCGAATTTTCAAAAAGGTTTAGGCTTTAAGGCTACATAAATGTCGGTTGTTGAAAGTTAAAACAATGGATATAAATATAATGACATACATTTTTAGAGCGTTTTTTTTAAACTCTGTGTTGATATCCGCTGTAAAAAAATTTTTATTGGACTAAAAATGAATGCATGATTCCTCCAAAAATTTTTGCGATAATTCCGATAAAAAAACACATAATAACATTAAAAATTGTATTAAAACCATTTTAAACCTTTTTTCCTCTTATTAAAAAAAGAGATTTTTTTTGTGGTTTAAATATATTTACAGTGCAATTCCCCCATAAATTGTCAGTATCAAACATAGAAATATGTATTAATATTATATTAATTACAAACCAAAGCACGTAATATTTTGATCGCTCAAATGGAAATTTGGTTAGTTTTTTCAGAAGTCTACATATTATTATTCAGAATAAAGAGAGGTATTTTTTAAAATTTTATATATCGCACATCCGATTGAAAAGTCTCGAAAGTCAAAATGTTCTATTTTTTGTTTTATCTCTGAAAAGTAAAATTATTGTGGTTATATATATGCCCCAAGAAAACCGTATTTAAGTTAGATCACTCCATCTCCTCAAAATGTCGCTAGAATCTCTTTTCAACGGGACCGCTCGCTGTTTTCGCTCTGCTGTAAAAATAACTTCTTTGACTTACGACACTGTTCTACGGGATGTGTGATATATAACATGGAGTAAACAGGGTGCCAAGTGGCCGATATTTCCAAGTGAATGAATAATTGTAGTAAGTTCACGGGCAACAGCCGTTTTCGGGTACATTTGTGTTATTGAAAAGGTGTATATTCCACATAGTATAATATGATAAAATACTACATAATAATGTATGATGTCTTGAATAAATTCGAGGAATACCTCGTCCGAACAGTGGCGGTCAATGGGCGGTACTTTTATGACGTGATTAAAAGAGCGAAGACGATTACTTTAACTACAAGGAGATCATTATAATGCACTTATTAATTGCATATTGCAACTGCCAATTAAAAGTGGACACGTCCTTTATTATATTGTTACCAAAAATATTATTAAACTATAAGTACATTTATTGACTGAGTAGTGAACTTTTGTTTTAACTCGATAGTTTTCCATTTCGTCTGTATGTAAATTTCCGTTTCAAGATGGTAGTCGTTTTGATGATCATGTTTTCAAATGTGAAATCGTCGTGATTATTAGAACTTTCTTATTAATTTTTTTACAGTATTATGGTACCTACCTGCAAAAAGAAAGTTAGAAAAAGAATTGTCATGGAGATAGTGATATAAAATATGGTATTTAATTAAGTAGAAGACTATACTTAGATTTATACCTGATTTTAGAGGAAATTTTAGTCCGCATTTGTTAAATAAGAAAAAATATTAGGTGTATTTTTAATATACTAAGGTTATAGCATTGGTCGTTGGCGGATGTGTTCAATTTTCAAACGATAGATTCTATTAAACAACACAAATTTCAAATCATATAATCATACAACAAAATAAATCAATACCTAATCTAGTCAACACAGTTTTCAGAATTGAAATTTTAGTTAAATTAAAATCATTCAAAAATAAACCCGAGAACGTGTTTTGTGACGAAAATACCTTAGTTTTTCTGTAACAAAAATATTTAAAGAATTTTTACACACTTATTTTGTTTAGACTTTATTGAAAAATCATAAATACTTATGATCAAAAAATACTTACAAGAAGTACACGATATTTAATAATTTATCATCGTACGTTTTGAGCATTTTTATTGCTTACTTGAATGTAGGTATATATTAAAGCAAGGTTTGAATGAAATAAATCGATATTAACTTTTAATTTAAAAAAATTATTACGGGGAATAATTAATCTCTCTCACTGAAACCTCCCTGTACTGTTGAAAGCATTTTTAAACTTTTATTCTCATCCTCTGGTCAATCGCTCTTAAGGCAACAAAATGAAACTTGACGAAAAGCTCATCATATTATGCGAATTTTTGACATAAAAAATATATCTGATGAAATATGAAGACAGAAAAATACCATTGGGCTCAGGTGGCGCGAAAAGGCGCCGACTTAAATATAAAGGAGAGGGGATAGAGGTAACAAAATGCAATATTTCATAGTATTCACTGAAATGAACCAAAAAACGATAGGGGAAGAATTCCCATTATTCAATGGATTTGAAGAATTCTCTTATGAGAGCGAATTCCACCAATTATTGATTTATGGCTGGGGGATAGGAAGGAGGTATTTGCGGTGTCAACATTCAGCCTGCTGTTTTTCTTTCTAAAACCTTCTGGAACTTTCCTTCGGCCCGCTTAGGACAATATATCTTATTACCCGCAAAGCCAAATAAAGTCTGAGACATTTTAGGGGGAAAAAAACTAGATAACTTCTAGGGACATCAAAATTTACAAGGTATTTTTAAGTTTACGTCAGCTGTAAAAAAATACGCAGTCAAAATAAAAATCATTAATCATAAAAATGGAATTTTTTTTTTCGAATGATGAAAGTTATCTGAAAACTCAGGATGTACAATATGCATAGGTATAGAACTTTAGTATAAGCCACAGGAATTATTATAATGTTTTTTGCCTCTCCGAGGACAGGGACTTTGCTTCACAGGAAAGAGTGAAAAAAATTGTTGAAGATTTTAGATTTCTGCAAAACCTCAAATTTATTACTTAAGATGATCCACTAGTCCTTGACTCATTCGGAATAGGGCGGAGCGAACGATTTTTGGGCGTTTACCAATAAAAACCCTAATCTCTAGCAAACAACAGTGTTTTGTTATTCCGCAAGTATATTTTTAAAGATCGAAGCGCCGCGTAGACTAAGGCATGTCCGTTTGCCCCGGGCTCTGGGCGTAGAATGAGCGACGGGCTAAAATCCTTCTGTACATGGCATAAGGGTGAAATTCGCAATTACAAATTCGTTGGGTACCGCCTATTTTTATTCACTGAAAAGAAACGTCGCCAAAATGCACGTTTTATTTTATTTTGTGAAGTTCAGATACAAATATTAAAATGTTTTCCAATCACTCTATAAGAAACTTATTAGCTACATTATTCAATAAAACAACACCAGAAAAAGGATTTGTAAGTAGGAGATTTTTCACTTTTAACCATTTTTTATAGGTCAGACGCATAATTTTTTTCTAAGCTTATTAAAAAGCTTATCAAAAAAATACTCGATCACTTCAAAGGCCAAGATGTGTTCTACTCACAGTATTTAATTGAAGCATCTATATTATTTCTAAGCGATCAAATTTTCAAAACTAATACACAAGATTTTATACGATTTTGCATTTTTCCGCATGTTTACATTAATTTACATTCACCTTAAGAGAAACGGCTGCGCGACCGGTTTCATACAAAACGTAGTTTTGGATTTAAGGCCAAAATACTTAACCAAACTGGAATTTTTTTTTTGTAATCAAAAGGTATGTCAAATATTAGCTCGGACAGGAGCTACTGTATCGATTTTTGCTTTAAATTATAAAATATCGGCTATTAAAGATTTTTTATATTTTATGATTTTAGAGGCAACTTGAACAATTTGCGAATAATAAAAATAATTTTATAAAAAAAAAATTTACTATATTTTTTTTAGCAATATAATGATATATAAAATTTAAAATATGTTTCTTTTAGAAAAAGATTTGATGGGTGTAAATTTAAATTACAAATTACCTATTTACATCGGCACAAAAACTTGTCTTTATATATTAAAATTACTACCTAAAGAAACGCACTTTTAACAATTTTTTTATTTTCCATTTTGTTTTTCATTATATTAAAACCAAGGATTAGGCAGATTTTTTTGTAATAATTATTATTTTTGTAAAAATATTCTAAAGTTGCTTCCAAAATGAACCAAAACTGATTTCTTTAATTACCTATGCGTCATCATTTAAAAGCAAAAAAGGTAGCTCCTGCCCGAGCTATTTGACATACATTTTTATTACAATTTTTTTTTCAGTTTGGTTGGGTATTTTGGTCTCAAATCCAAAACTACGTTTTGTATGAAACCAGCCGCGCAGCCATTCCTCTTACGATGTGTGGGTATTAAATAACGAGACTGACGCTTCTGCAGAAGAAGTACGCGTGTGTCAAAGGCCAACCACCGACAGCTGTTTAGCGTGAAGCCTTCTCTTTCGAATGCAGTACCTCTCGCTTCTATAAACAAATCCGTACAGCAGTAGCCTTCGTTCGTATTAGGGTTGTTTTTTTTTTGTCCCCCCTTACTCATAATTGCAGTATCCGCCGACTCATCCTTCGTTGTAAAGTTGGCCTTAAACCTAGTTTAAAGCCGTTTTAACCGTGCACACGCAGTGATAAGTCAAACTTTTCACTGTTACGTCGTAATACGACGCGTAATAGTTATACTACGATTATGAGTAAGAGGGAGAAAGTTTAATAATATAGCAACGAATCGTTCTGAAATTTCACATGAAAGTTGGAAAAACCGCTATTGAAACATATAATTTATTGATAGAAGTGCATTATGAATGTTTATCGCGTGCACGTGTTTTTGGGTGGTTTATCCATACATATTACTCCATTTTGCAGCGGTCACTTTAGAATAAAGGCCATCCTTATATTCAAGGTCGCATCTGAATTTATATTAAGGATAAAAAGGTTCCGAGAAGCTAAAGTGAGAATTGTTGCCCCTTGTTATGAGCAGATATGGGCGCAAAAACCTGCCCTCTTCACTGCGAGAGTCGGCCGAAGATCAAAGCGTTTCTGCCTCAGATCTCTGATTAAGATCTGAAATTAGATTAAAGGCTGGGTGTAAACAATATCACATAAATAAATAACTGCTTCATTCAAATAATATGAAATATCGGACTGAGAAACAGTGGTGTGCTATTTTTTTAGCGATTTTTGCCGCTACACAAAGCAAAAGTGTAAATGTTAAACGCATGTAAGAACTAAACACACAAAAAAATTCAAATGCTAACTTTCACGTGAAAGAGAGATCACTATTCATTTTCAAAATTGGGAAAGATTGTTTGAAGAATTCAGACAAAGGTGATGAAAATCCGTATGATTGTGAAATAATTCAACGATTCGTAAACAAAAAACTTTTTTTGACATTTCTAACCATCCTTCTCCCTTTTTCTTCCGTTTCACAACATTTCCAATATTGGGGGTCTCACGGTTCAACAGTCTTTGGACAGATAGAACTCCTGTGATGCCAACACAAAAAATCGTTTCGGTCGAATTTTCATTGAGAAGTTTTCCGTCTTATTTGTTTTATTTTCATCTCCCATTTTGTTCGTATAAATGACAAAACATGTTTGCTTCAACAGATCAATTTCCCTCCATTAATCATGTTTTTTGTGATTATTCTCGAGAATACAGCTTAGATGTCAAGAATGTAATGAATACATACTCGAGGTTTGCGATATCATATGGCATAAACATGATTGATTCTAACAAACTAAGGAGGTTTCTCACCATTCTCCCAATAGCTTATCTACACTAATAACGAATATTTTCGATTTACGATTTACTAAGTTTATCGATTTACGATTTGTTTATTAAGTTGGAGTTTATAATTCGGTACTCGAACCTATGAATAGTGGCTATATATTGGATAAGTTGGTCGAATTTTCTAACCACTGCGAGTATTTTATTTTTATTTTAAATAATATTCGTTATTAGTGTAGATAAGCTATTTGGAGGATGGTGAGAAACCCTCTAAATGTAAAACAAACCTTCAAGTAGACATGGAAAAAATTGAGATAATAAACTACAAAGAAAAACGATTATTAAAATGAAAAATTAAAGAAAATTATAATTAAACAAATAACTTTGAATCAACCACTATTATATAATTATTATTAATCATTATATAATAGAATATATAAGGTAATTGTGATTATATAATAGTGGTTGATACAAAGTTATTTGTTTAATTTAATTAAAATGATAATTGTTAAATCCATGTAGCCGATTAACGGCGAAATGGCCAAATCGTTATACCATTTCTGATAAAAGATTTTTTCTAAATTTTCTAAGTTTAAAAAAAATAATGATGCCAACCTGATTTGCCTGCCGTCGGCCATTTTTCATTAAGATTATAGCATAGCCAATTCAAAGTATGTTGTGAAGAAGAAAGCAAGTGGGAAGGGGAAGGAGATTGATAAGAGGAAGTTTGGAAAGAGTACGTCTATTCAGATATTTATTTATGTATTTATTGACGCCCTATTGGGCTTTTACATATCGTTACATTTTACTAAGTTCATTTAAAACAACTGCATAACATAGATAAAAAAGATTACAAATTACATAAATAAAGCAAACACAATATAATCAATAAGAATATATGTAATGCTAAATACAGTTGGATGACTTTAGAGAACTCGTAGGTACAATTCATATACCCACGGGCAAAAATAGAAAAAAAAAACCAAAACACATTAATTTTAACAAAAGAAAATTAAAATAAAATGAAACGATTTCTCATTCATTATTTACATTTAGAAAGTGGTGGATTAATTTGACTTTAAATGTGTCGAAGTTTAAATTAAATATGTCAGCGACCTCAGTTAGTTCATTTGCTAACCTATGTATTCTTTCTAACACAGAATTCACAGCGAAGTTATTGTTGTAGAATAAAATATTCCGTCTTGTATATTTTGGAAATATATATGTATAGATAGCAAATTTATAGCGTCAGGGCAGTCCAACTTTGAATGAATAATTTTATATAATAAAAGGAGATCAAATATTTTTCGCCTTTTTGATAATTTCGATAAATTAAGTTTACTGCGTAAATTGACACAATTGATTTCAATAATAGGAATACCCAATTTAAAATTAATAAAACGTAAAAATTTATTTTGAATTTTTTCAATTTGTACAGAATGAGAGTTGAAATGAGGACACCAAATGCTTGAATTGTATTCAACCTGACTTCTAACCAGAGACGTGTATAGTAATTTTATGGTTTTTATGTTACTGAAGTCTTTAGCGATTCTGAGAATAAATCCAAGCATTTGTAATCCCTTACTAGTAAGAATAAATCCAAGCATTTGTAATCCCTTACTAGTAATGCTAATAATGTGGTTCAAGAAGCGTAATTTGGAGTCAAAGATAACTCCAAGGTCATTGAATTCAAAGGCTCTTTTTAGAGTGGAATTGTTAATTGTGTAGTCGAATAATAAAGGGGTTTTAGATCTATGAAAACTGTGATATGATTACTAAACTTGGCTAAAGCCATTTCAAACAACGTTTCATTTCTGAATAGTATTCTCCCACTAGGAGGATACTGAGAGTATATACTACTCTCTTACATATAATGCATGAATTAAACAGAGTGGAAGATACTCTCAGTATCGCCCTGGTGTAAGACAACCATTCAGAATTGAAACGCTGCTTGAAATTAATTAAACCTATTTGGTAGCCAGATCTGAATTGCCAAGTACTCCCCCACCTTCCTTTCCTCCATCTCCTTCTCCTTCCCACTACCTTCAGTCTCAAAACGTACCCCAATCGGGGATACCATAGTCTTACTGGCTCCAGACGGTTTGGAGCAGTTGAGACTCCTGTGCGGTATTAAAAAAAACGTGAATTATCATAGGATATTATAATTTGAATTATGAAAAAATACAAATAAAATATTTTTATGATAAAACAATATATCATTTTATGGCAAATCCAATTGCTAAATTCAAAGCAAATCCTAACACAATCAAATTTAGTATTTACATTATGTAGATTTGTCGTTTTTTAAGAAAACTGTTTTAATTTATTAGAGAAAAAATTTCTTAGCACTTCGATAATTGACCGATTGTTTATAATATTTAACACTTATCTAATATCCCAATACCGTGCTAAATATAAGAAGAAAAAAAAACAGTAAAATAAAGCACACCGTTTCACTAATCGGGTCGAAAAGCGCCCTCTTCATGTTTGTCCACAAAATAAGTTTGAAGTGAAATGTGTCCCAAAAAGGTACATTTGACCCAACGGGTTCATTTCGCGGAGTGAACATCCTACATACCTTGGGGAGAAAGCGTCGACATCCGAAGCGGGAAAAAACTATGACTGAACCAACCCACGTCAAGAAGTGACACGAGTCCTTTGGAACGAGAAAAGTTGAACACATCGCCATATATCATGTTATCAAATTCCAGGCCAGACCTTGTAAATCTGGGGAACCGGTGTCATCGGCTTGGGACAACAACAGGGGAAATATTGCATAAGTTGGCTGTTTTTATTCAACAGATTTTTTTACACAGATGATGAGGCCAGCCCGTAGCAAGTTGCAGCAAGTTCAAAAGGGATTGATTATCTCTACAACTTTATAGTAAAAAGTTTTTCATCTCAAATTTTGTAATTTTTACAAGGATTATTTATGATACCTACCACGTGTCATATTTATTGGATCTCCTCTCTCATACGCAACCTCAAGTGGTTCGCTACATTTGGATTACTTAGCAGGATTGCCCGGGTTCGCAGGAGGTTTGTACGGATCTTAGCAGCGGATGCGTCTGGCCGCCAACAGCGTGGCATGCCGGATCGGGAGAGACTGGTTATAGGAGACCTTGTGACCACTCCAGCAGGACTCTCTCGGAACATTGCCACGCACCGTAGTGGGAGGGATGGATCATACTTCCGTCACACCTGGACAAACTGACCCCCAAATTCCTACCCACACCTAATACATTTTCCTTCCCAGAACTTCCTCTCATTAATTTCCTTCACACAGCATCCCCAAAGATAGGCCCTGTGAGGAATTATTTTCCTCAGGGTCTCATGTGTAAAACTGTTGTAAGAAAAAAAACAATCATGCAAAATATGATTGTTATTTTTTTTATGACACCTCACTAGAGCACCCCTGTCTGTACGGTGCAAAAACAGGGAAACTACATACCTAACCACCCGATTGGACGGCATTGTGAGGCGGGTTAAAGTAGGGGCTGTATGAAAGTGTTTATCAATGCGGATCTAGAAGAGGCCCAGATTATATGAAGGAGGTAAAACAGGTAACGGTAGATAAAGAAATAATGACCCACACCCATGAAGCTTACGTCAACTGAAATTATTGAAGGGGTGTAATGCATTTTGCAACGTACTAATCAAATGGAGTATATTTTATTGAGAACGAAAGCAAAGTTTTACCAAACTATCAAAAATAGTTATTTATTTACTTGAATTTCACGACCTGCTGGGCTTTTACATGATTTTTTTTTTATTAACAAAGTACATCTAAATCATAAATTACATTCAATTCACACAAAATCAAAAATTAAAACTAAAAAGCAAAGTACATCTAAATAAGCATTAGAAACAATTGATACAAAATCAAAAAAATAAAATTATAAAACTAAATCTAAAACAAACTCCAAAACAAAATCATAAACAAAATCAAAGTCAAAATCAAAAACAAAATCAACAACATAATCAAAAACAAAATCAAATACGAGTTTGATAAAAGCAGGATACCCTACCATGCAAGGTAGAGTGACAACAGAATGGGATAAGTACAATTCGTAGATTGAGTCAAGGAAAACTTTGTGGTATATTCAATTAAATATGAAACAACTTAAATAATTTTCGACTAAGGGTTGGAGTAAGCGAAAGTGCATGATAATGGTAGATTGAGACTTGGTCGACGTACGTGCCCATCGCTACGCCTAACAATATCTGGACTGCTTAGCAATCATAGATTTTCAATGAAAATTCATGTTTTAGGATCACATTGGCCACACGCATCGCGACGTTCGATGTCTGTGGCTATTTTCATAGAAAATGTATGGGTTGCTAAGCATTGTTTGAGTAGCGATGCGCACGTACGTCGTCCAGTGTGAACCTACCATTAAGCCGTTAGCTTTCTTTTACAATACAAAAATAAAAACGGTTTCAAAACAGAATTAAACCCAGCTTTTCATAAGCTTTTCAAAGCTTATCTTTACTATGAATACCTACAGTAGTTAGTAAGCCGGGCTTATCTAGTACAAAACATACATTTCCATCGATATGTAAAGTTGAGGGCACTTTGCAACATATTATTTCTATATATTTTTAACCAGAATGCTTTTTTGTTTGTTTTTTTTTTAATATTTATACAGATTTAACGAAACCAAAGCGCAGTCCAGATATTAAGTTCAAAGAAGGCGCATATCTAAAGAATGTTTGGAATAAACTCTCACACACATAACCAAAATTCATACAATTTAATTTGGAGGACGGGTATAGATACCGCCGCCCTAGGAACCATTTATTTGATAACCTTCACCTGCGCCATAGGTCAGTTAAGTGGTTTGCTACGTTTGGTGACTTAGAAAGGGTGCCCGGGGTCATAGGGGTGTGGTTTGTACGGGTTTTGGCGGCGGATGCATCTGCCCAGGCATGGGATCCCGAGAGTCTGGTTGATGGAGACCTTTTGACTTCTTCAGTAGGACTCTTTCGAAACATCGCCTTGCACCGCAGTGGGAGAAACTGACCCCCAGATTCCTACCCAACCCTCATATCTTTTTACTTCCAAGAACTTCCTCATCTTCCTTTCCTAAAAAGACCCTCCACACAGCTTTTAATCTCGTCGAATTAAATGTTTCAAAGATCCAATAATGTTTGATTACTATTACTATCTAAAAGGGATCGACATGAGAATCTAGTATCCTTCAACGGTAGAATTGTTCCGAACAGGTCCTACATTGATATGCTCGGTGTAACTCTAAGTGACCAGCTCAGGTACGGGGGCTCCATCGAAGCCAGAGTTAAGTTAGCTTCTCAGAAACTGGGCGTACTGTACAGGGCCCGCAGATACTTTAATAGTACACAACTGCTAACCTTGTACAAATAGCAAGTGCCCCCCACGGTTGAATTTGGCAGCCACCTCTGGTCTGGAGCTCCAAAGAACTTGAAAAACATCCTCGACCCTGTGCAGAAACGGGCCGTCCGTTTAATAGATTCTTCCATTTTAACAAACGGATTGCAATCTTTAGATTACAGGCGTCGGGTGGGAATGCTATCCTTATTTTACCGGTATTTTAATGGAAGATATTCCGAGAAACTAGCGTCATTGATCCCCTCGGCACCGATGCATAGTCGGGAAACACGCCAACATATGTACATGTTTGACATTTGTCACATAAGAACGGGTCGCCTCTACGACTCGTTCTTGAGTTTAACAGCTCGGCTGTGGAACGATTTGCCGGCCTCTGCGTTTCCTTCTACCTAATATTTAAAAAAAACAGCATCCCCAAAGATGCCCACAGGCCCAGAAGGGAATTATTTTCCTCAAGGTCTCCTGTGTGAAACTAATGTGAAAAACAAAATGGGCGATACTACATATAATATATTTAAAATCTAAACAATAATATTTGAAATACATTAGAAAACCGGACTAAAAAATCAAGAGTATATTTTAATAGTATTTTTGCACACGCCCGCAGTAATTTCCCAAGTAAATTATTTTCATTTTAAAAGTTTCTGAACAGATTTACACTCTAGGGATTGCTGCGACTTGCGAATCCATGTTTAAAAGGACAAAGAGTCCAAACCTTTACAGGCAGTACCTACTTTTAAACTCGGGGGTAAAGCACACAAGGGTTGTTCATATTTATTTAACATGGTGAACTATTGGAATTCACCAACACAAATTCGAAAAGCACGCGAAAACTTTTGCAACGAAGAAAAAAAATGTGACTCGAAAATATGTTAACTAAATATGGGAAAAAGACACGCCGAAAATGGTGACAGGATAACTCATAATGAATTCAACTCAACAACTACTTCGAAATGCCATTAAAAGTGAAGAAAAAAATACGATACGATAGTACCACCCCAGCCAGGAGCAATCCTGTCCCGGTGAGACCGGTACACCAGGGGGCACTGATTTGTTAGGACTGGAACACGTGCTCTAAGGATGGGTGGGGAGTTGGAAATTTAATCAGCCGGTATACATGGCAACCTAATGAGCCAATATAGGAAAGAAGGTTGGGCCGGAATGGGATGGGTTGAGCAATTTTTTATATATATTTTTTTTTTATTATAAGATATATTTATATAATACAAACATATACAAATATATACATATATATATATACATACATTCACATATATGTATGTGTTTGGTGTGTGCATGTATTGTCCAATGTGCCCTGAAAGCTACACACAAATTGAGCCTATTGAATCTTTCTGTCCCGCGTGCCGATTTCTACCTTAAGATTGTTAAGTTAGAAATCTGTGAGTCTTTGCCTGCATCTCGTTGGTTCTCCTGGTCTCTGCAGGCGTCTTCTTATATCATCTTGACTTTTCTTGCTTCTAGCCTCTTCCTGATTGTCCTTGGTTCTTCTTACTCTCCTTGCCTATTTTACATTGTATTGGCTCTACTTGTTTCTTCTTGCGTCTTCTTGAATAGTCGAATCGGATAATCCAAAAGAAAGCAAATGATATTCCTCCGAAGTGTAATATCCGACTGAATTAACAAAAACATTTTTTAAGATAAAGATAAAACGTGTAATTTGTAACTTGTGCACGTCAAGATATTCGTTTACCTGCAAATGACAAATCTGTAATGTGTTGTACCTAAATGTGAGATTTTTATGGACTCCAATTAAACTCTTTCTACTCGTGTGACCCGTATCAATCATCGCAATGCCTTGAATGGTCAGTGGTCCGAAACATTTTCTTACCCGCCGTACACGAGAAGTCGTGTATGTACCGTACAAACTGAAATTGACATGTAATCCATTAAAAGTGAAGAAAAAAATATATAAAAAATTGGTTACATAGGTTAGGTTACGTTATGGGCTATTTTTCAATTTCTTTTTCGTAGCTTTTAAGGGGATACCCGGCGGTGATTTTTCCATACAAACGTATTCCCTATTTATCTCTCTAGATTTTAACCCTATAAAAAATATTGTTTTTACATAAAATAGATATCAACTACTAGCGTGTCGGTACTTTTTGTTTTTTTTTGATAAGTTACTTTTTATAGAAGTTATGATTTAAACGCCGTCAAAAGACGTTCAGTATACAAACTAGACAATGTTTTTAAAAAAAAAAACAAAACGTACAGACATAGAATAGTTTTTTCTTATGTAGTTGGTAAAAAAAAAATTGAAAATCAGTGCACTTTTGGAGAAGAAAAGTGGGGAATACAAAACCTCGATTTTAGTTAGGTATTAGTAGCCCGAGTTGCATTGTCCCTTTCGCTCAATATCCGGTGGAGAAAGAGCAACAGTGATAGCAACAATTTAGTAAAATCTATTTTTCAAATTTCTCCACCACCGGGTTTCATCTTAATGGCTTTTCAAAGAGGCGTTGAGTTGACTTGATTCTGAGTATCATGGAACCGCCGAAAATAATACGCCAAAAGACAACGCGACGTTTATTATAAGTTCTAATAAGGAACTTGATACGATACGATACGATACGATACGATACGATTGTACCACCCCAGCCAGGAGCAATCCTGTCCCGGTGAGACCGGTACACCAGAGGGCACTGATTTGTTAGGACTAGGAACAAGTGCTCTGAGGATAGGAAGGAGGTTGGAGTTTAATCGACCGGTATACATGGCAACCTAATAAGCCAATATTGGAATTTAGGATGGGCAGGAAGAAAGGAATGGATTGAGCGTTATGATTTTGTATTTCCTTTCTTTATGTCTTCATTCTTCTTGCCTCTTCTCGGCTCTTCTTGGATCTTCCTGTCCCTTCGTAGTTTTTCTTGTATCTTCTTTTCTATTCTTGCTTCTTCTTGTCTCTTCTGGGATCCTTTCGTCTCTCCTTAGCCCTTTTTACTTATTCTTGTCTCTTCTTGCCTCTTCTTGATTATTCTCATCTCATGTGGGCTCTGCTTGGCTCTCTTCTGCTATATCTTGTATCTTAATGTCTCTTCTTGGCTCTTCATGCATCTTGGATCTTCTCGTCTCTTCTTGCCTCTACTTGTCTCTTCTTGCCACCTCTTGGATCAACCCATCTCTCTTCTTGGCTCTTCATGCATCTTGGATCTTTTCGTCTCTTCTTGCCTCTACTTGTCTCTTCTTGCCACCTCTTGGATAAACCCTTCTCTCTTCTTGCTTCTTCTTGTCTTTTACTTGATTCTTATCATCTCTTGCGGGCTCTGTTTGTATCTTCTTGCCAATTTTTGTCTCTTATGTGTCTTCTTGTCTCATTTTGCATCTTCTTGCAACTTCTTGGATCTTCTCGTCTCTTCTTGACTCTACTTGTATTTTCTTGCCTCTTATTAGATATTCTCGTCTCTTCTCGGCTCTTCTGCTCTCTCCTTAGCTCATCTTGTCTCAATTCATCTTCTCGCCCTTCTTGGCTTGTCTTGTCTCCTCCAGGCTCTTCTTGAATCTTCTAACTGCTTACCGACCCTTGTTGTCTCTTCTTGGCACTTATTAGCTCATAATGCGTATTTTCGTATCACTATTCAAATCCCATGTATGTTTGAACATGTACACGGATATATATGTACACAGAAAAAGGAATAACTTCTGAAATACACTAAAAATGCCGAAATTAAACTGAATACAAAAAATTAAAACCGACTGAAAATAAACAATTAGTAAAATTAGGTGAACATGAAGAAATTAAATTTAAATTAAGATATACATTTAATAAAATAATACTGCCAAGATCCTTTGTCCCCTTGTACGTCAATTAGGCGAGGGCATTTGCATTTGCTAGGTGAGTATGAGTCAAAAAACGTCATTAAATATGACGAACTCTGAACACTACCCATATCAATCAACGCCATTCAATCCGAGTTCAGTGCCTCCCAACCTTTTCTTACCAGGAGTAGGTAATAGTAAATGCTAAATGAAAAATAGCTAAAATTCGGGCCAGTTGTGGCCCAGCAGTTGTACAATAGTTGAACACCGCTGTTACAGACCGTGGAGATGAGAACATAATTATGTTAAAATAAACAAAACGTCAAGCCATAAACAAAACTGTAATATGAGTAAATCTTATCTTATTGGATGTCTTCGTGTGTTTGTGTCCATGTCCATCACTTGCTAACTTTTAATCGGATTAAAACTTTCAAACAATTGCAAATTGCGGCCAAACGACAAACACTACGTACATTTCGCGACGTGACAAGATATGCACTATGTAAAACACAAAATATTATGACTGAAAAAATATACCCATACAGATCATACGCAGAATTAATAAATGAATTCAAAAACGATTAAAACCGTAAGAGATTTAAACGTCATGTGATTGATCGGAGGGTTCTGAAATAACTTACACCGCTGCCTCATGGCCCGGCCGGCCGCGTGCATTAAGAATGCGGACAATGTTGTGCAAAGTTCACCACTGCAGAATACGAATTATTTCAAAAGAAATAAAGGTTTTCGGAAAGCTGGCTAAATATTTAAATTTGTATTTGTTGATTTCATACTGACCCGAGTGGGGTTAATCGACAAAAACCGAAGCAAGTATGACGTCACGCGTTCCTCGCCAGATTTCGATCGCTTTGACGGGATTTGTTAAATGCAAACTTTGGAAATTATTTTAATTATGATATTAAACCGATATTTTTATTGAAATTGATAAATGTAAAAAATAATGGTATTTAAGTAAGAAGAGGTCATGCATTAAAAAAAAACACATGACTGGAATTGTTTATTTATTTAATACTAGCTTCTGCCCGCGACTTCGTCTCTACATCTACATTTATACCAAAATTCTTAACCTATTTATTTAAAATATCTATAATTATTGATTCAATTCAACGTATTAGGCGAGTACTACCAAATAAATTCACAAATTTAAATATTTTCAAAAATAGAATTTTGATTTAAAAATCATTGTTTTGCAAAATGTCATTTTCAAATTTATAATTATTTATCTTCTCTCTTTTGTATTTTATACTTTCTGTTATAGTTTTTTCAATTTCATTACAAATTTTTCTTCTATAACTTTTCCAATTTTCAAGCATGTTTATATACTTAATCCATATATGTTTACACTAGACTTCATAAAGTAACCAATTAAACTTATATATAATTGGTCACCATAAAACAGGCAGCCGCCTAGTATGGTGCTTTAATATGTCATTTATATGTAAATGTTTTAATGTATTGTATAAATAAATAAATAAAATAAATTCGGGCATTTTCTATTACAATCATTATTATCTTCAATATATTTAAAATTCTGACTCTTGACATGGCCTGACTCAAGTATCTGATTTACTTGATCGTGCCACGTCTTCCTTGGGCGTCCTCGGCTTCTTATACCGTTCACATTCGCGTCATAAATTCTCTTTACACTCCTTTCTTCATTCATTCGCTCAACATGCCCAAACCATCTAAGCGTCCCTTTCTTAATCTTACTTACTACGCTCACATCAGCCTTGCATTCTTTTCGGATCTCCACATTCCTCACACGATCATACATGTAATAGTATAATAATAATAATAATAATAATATAATACCATGTCAAGAGTCAGAATAATAGAAGAGTATGTATGAGAAGATGTATGAATGTGAATGAGGCAAGGAGCGTGTGCCAAGACCGAGTTGTTTGGCGGTCCGTCCTCTCTGCCTACCCCTGCGGGGAAACGGCGTGATGGTTAGTTAGTTAGTTTAGTTAATATTTAAAATTAATAGCTAGCTTTATAAATTATAGCCTTTATGTTAGTCTGATGTATGAGCTATTTTATTGTAAAGTTTCATTAAAATCCATTCAGTAAATTTTGCGTGAAAGAGTAACAAACACACATACATCCATACAAACTTTCGCGTTTATAATATTAGTAAGAAAATAAGATAAGATAAGATTGGAGCTAATAATAAAACGACAGTTAAGACTTTTAAAGCCTAACTTGCTCTGACTACGGGAGCAGATACGTTAGAAACAGTTATTACGGGAGTATGAAACTATATGAAATAATAGAGAACACGAAGAAGAATTAAGTTATGTTTGGTTTATAAGCCTATTGTTCTAACAAAAATATAAACAAACATAATAATCTAAAAAATGATGTTCCGGATGACTTAAATTGTTTCAAAACTTATAGTAACTACCGAAAAAAGGCTGAGTATTGCATACAGAAAGGATTTGCACGCATTCAGCAAGGACATTTGAAAAAAAACTGCTTTTACATACAATGTAAGCTGGATCTCCCAAAAGAAGAAATGGTATGCAAACTACTCGAGGTCGAAGCCCGCAGAGAGATTTAAACAAAGAATGTGCCACTCAACAAAAAGAGTTACATCAATAAATTACAAGTGCAAATTATATTCTGTCCATGAATCTACCCTTTTACTTTGTTATCCACGTTAGTTTGTTTCACTCCAGAAAAGGGTATGAAACATTGAATCAAAGGTGAATTATACTATCTATTATGTCTACCCTTTTGCAATGTTTGCCAAAACAGTTTTCTTAAGATTGGAATTTTAGTGTGCATCTGACGGGGCTCAGAATGCGGTGGTTGGTTGGTATAAGTATACGGGTATAGCCGTCACGCGAGTCCGTGGCGTCTTTACAATCGATGACACATACATTGTATTGAACGGGTCTCATTAGCCAATAATTGGATTAGAATTTCAATATTGCGAAGAATCTTAAATACCTACAGCTAAATGATAAATAATAAAATCCGTGTATTCTGACACATGCAGGGTCCTATTTCAAAAATGTATACTAACTGTCGGTAAAATACACAGTGAAACTATGCCTACTATTGTAGAGGAGAAGTTCAACTCAAAATCACAGCAAAACTTTTATTTTTAAAATTGTCAGTGGTATTGTAGACAGTTCTGATTTATTAAGTTTACTTACCTTTCTACAACAAGAACTACTCGATTTAAAATTACTTTTAATTGCAACAACAAAATCTGAACTCGTCATTTAGAGCGCCCTTGAAGTGATTTCGCACAAAAACGGCGCTCTACACTTAATATCCAATTATTATTAGAAATCTCTGTTTGTATTTTTCGTGTATTACTGTATTGTTATTGGACTATTTGTCCGTCAATAAAAAAAATATTAAAAATAAAACACAATTTACCCACAAAACTCCACAAACAAAACTATTTTCAGAAACATTGAGCTATTGAAATCACTGTTATACTCATCTATTTAACTAAAATGTAAAAGCCCATAAGGGCGTTTAATAAATAAATAAATAAATAAATTAAGAGACATGTGTCCTTAAGTTTCTCTAGAGATCTTTGGTTTAAAAATAACTAGCAAATAGAAAAAGATATTATAAAAGTTATATCATTGAAGAAGAAGACAACAATAATAATCTAAATTAAAACATGAAAATGAACAAGGTCGCAACTGCGATTATTATGTTTAATTATTTTTCTGTGTCTTGTTCATTTTCATATTTTAATTTAGATTCTTATTGTTGTCTTCTTCTTCAAAGAAAAAAAAACTGACTTATAAGAGAGCTTTTGCTGCTTCAGACAAACAAGATCACACGGAGAAAAATATTATTATAAAATACGACAATTTTATTCGTAAAGGCATAAATTATGCACGGAGAAAAATGCTATTCTAAAATACGAAAATTTTATTCGTAAAAACGGTTAAAAACGGGACTGAAGTTCTCACGAACAAATTAACAGTGTTTCAATGTTTATTGACGGGAAAATGTAAGAATAATTTGTTGGTATGCGTACGAAATTACGTATACCAAACAAATTATTCTTACATGTTCCCGCCAATAAACATTGAAACCCGTTAATTTGTTCGTAAGAACTTCAGTCCCGTTTTTACGAATAAAATTATCGTTTTTTCGAATAACATTTTTCTCCGTGCACTTTATCAGAAATATTTTCAAATTAAATAAGAAATATATTATACTTTCTTGAAATTCCTACAAAAAAGACGATAAAGAAGCGTCTGGAAAACACACCCAGAAACCTATCGATAACCATAGCATATGATAAGTATACCATATCGCTATGTTTTGATTTTTCGCAACACCACATCGCATGAAGCCTAAAAGTATTTTCTCCATTTAAAGGCTTGTTTAGTATTCAAAGAATTTACACAGGCTGCACAAATCATATCGTTTTAAAAACTCATATTTTCCTCTAGAACGGAAGGCAGTATGTTGAACGGGAGAAATAAATCTTACGTCCTAATTGTATGGCCTTAGAATAGTTTCAACTTCAACTTCCAACCCTTAGACTGAAAAGGAAAGGGTTTCCCGGGGGTGAGAACCCGGTTGGCCAGGGAAGTTGCTGTGAAGTTATTAACTCTGGACTTTGGGGGTGACAGCGGAAAGTTAACTGGGACAGTTAATTACGACTTAAATTAAAATACATGAATAGAAAACACCCCGGAAAAGACGCTCGGGCAACTGAAGATTTCCCAATGGGCCGACGCCATGTCATGAATATACCGCCTAAAATTACCTATGATATAATAAGAGTTTGGGAATTGAGTATCAGGAACATCTCCTATCCTTATCCTATATTCCTCTTCCTCTCCTACTCACCTACAATTAAATTTAAGACAAAACAAAACTCCGTCTCTAATCAACTTTAATATATGAAACTTTTTTGGCTTGACTTCATTTAACAATGTATATTTTTAACTCTTTATTTTATGTATGAGCTGTCTGTCTCTTACAAATAATCATAGCAGTTCGTATATCTTGTTTCTCTACTTTCTATCAATTGATTCCAGATATTACGTACTGCCATTTTCATAACCTAGTAAAACATAGGTAATTCTTGCATGTCTTAAGACTACCCCTTAAAAAGATATGTCTTATATTTTTAATATAATCTCGAGTTGAAAAAGTATTTTTTCCGACACTTGGGACAAGAAATGCATTTTAAAAGTCAATAAAATCTGATAGTAATCCGAAGTAAACCTGAATTTTGAAGTTGACCGAAAAGTAATCCAATTTTGAAAGTTGAAAAATTACTTAAAATATTAAAACTAAAAAAATATACTTTAAAACTCCAAATGTGTTGTAGATTTTGCAATTTCCCGCTTACACCACTAATTTCCGGCCATCATGTATCTATCGGTACTTGTTAATAAAATACCTACACGATTCGTTGCAGTTCTAATCAAAATAATTCTCCAGATCTCCATTATACAGTAGATTATACAGATAAGCGTCTAACAAAAGAGCAATATCCAGATCTCCAATTTCATCTCTAACAACTGCAACAAGTTGCAAACCAATCAAATTAAAATGATCTATATATAAATACCAAGAGTTATTTACCGCTTTTGCTCTTCTGTCTACTGTGGACCCTACCCAGTACAGAACCGAGTGCTCGGTTGCTTTAGTTCCTCTCTTTGCCCGCGCAGGCCTCCGTTCAGTTGTTTACTTAATTGCTTCGTTACTTAGAGCTTTTGTCCTGACACGGCCGTCGCAAATTCCTGTCGGATGCTCCGAGTGTATTACCAGAGACCCGCCGGATTAAAACAGGACAGTAATTGTGCAACAGTCGAACTTGGGTCCTGAAATTTCACATGTTGGGCGAATTCTTTTACAAATAAATCTGCATGTTGGGAGAATACCATGGCAAATAAATCTGGATGCTGGTTAACAGGAAGAGTAATTGTTGCAATAATTGAAGAAGGAATACAATTTTTTTAAACAGCCGAATATGGCGTTAAAACTTTACATATTAGGCGAATTCTGTCACAAATAAATCTATATGTTGAGCGAATACCCTAGTAAATAAACCGGAAAGTTAGTTAAAAAAATAATGCTATTTTTAAAAACAGGGCAGTCTTTTTGTTAGGTACGCAATTATCTGATGGTATTTGATAATATGACAACGTCTAAAGCAGGTTTCACATAAACTAACGGAAGTCTGCAATACGTATATATATATTATAGAACTAACAATATTATCTTCGACCAATGTTTTTTCCATATTATTGGGAGCTACCTTTTTTCATTGGAAACAAGTATTCAAAGAATGTATTTGTTACCTAGATAGTGTATCGAATAAATATATCCGATTTTATTTTTATGGAACACCTACTGACCTTTTATAAAAGTCTAAATGAATATTATTTTTTTTATAAGAAAAACTCTCTTTTTAACTCCTTTTTTATCAAAGATACTATCCAGGTAACAAATACATTCTTTGAATACGTGTTTCCAATGAAAAAAGGTAGCTGCCAATAATATGGAAAAAACATTAGTCGAAGATAATTTCGTTAATTCTGAAATTTGAAATATGAAGTTGACAATTACAATGGATCGCAATGGCTGAATTGGTAGAACGTCGTCCCGGTAAGACGTGAGATCTGGGTCGAGTCCCAGTTGCGATAAATATTATACTTAAATTAAGATAAAATAAAGGCCTTAGCAATTTAACCCATATGTGTCAAACGCCCCATTTTTAAAACGGTTAGTAATTTCCGATTTAAAAAAATATCACGTGCATTTGTTTTTTTTATGACTAATAATTTATTTATTATGATTCATTGCAACAATAATAGATACTTTTTACTCGCGAGACGCCATTTTGTTTTTCATTATTCACGTCAAAAGTGACCCTATGACCCTTGTAGCAATGTCGCGGAGAAAAAAGGAAGTAAATATAATTTATTTCCATAGTTTTGCTCCAAATTCGACATTATGTCATTGTATAATATGTATACTATAAAATAATAATATAAATAGTTTGATTAGGCTATATTCCGATATCAATCTAGACAGTTTTGTTGTGCGCCCCATTTTAGGGGCGGTGAGCGCGGCAGTGTACACATTTTAGAAGTGTTTCTTTCGATATAAACTTTCGATATTCCACAGTTGTACATAAAGATTATCAAATACTGTTAAAAATAATATCATAACAGCATACTATAATTGTCCCTAAGTTGTTTTTTCAGCTTGTCCCACTAATCCCGACAACACTAATCCCGAGTTAGGTGTTGGAGGTTCTGTGGTAACTAACCTTATTGCAAAGTTACCGGCAGGACAAAAAGTCCATGTTTATATGGACAATTTTTTTACGTCTCTCCGACTGCTTACCCACCTCAAAGAACCAAGCAACCAAGCTTCAGGTATTCGTATGAATCGTGTTGAAAAGGCGCCTCTGAAAGATACTGCACAAATGAAAAAGCAAGCGCGTGGCAGTTACTATCAACTGACTGATCAAATATCAGGTATCTCCTTGGTCCAATACAACGACATCAATGTGGTAACTGTAGCATCCACCTGCGAAGGAGTCAGCCCGTTGGGCTCGGCTCAGCGATGTTCTAGCAGGGAAAAGAGAAGAGTTGCAATCCAACAGCCGTCGTGCTTTCTACAATATAACAAGTATATGGGCGGAGTGGATCGACTTGACCAAAACATCGGTTGCTATAGGATATGTATCAATCGCAAAAAATGGTACTGGCAACTTTTGATGTTGCCTTTGAATGCATCCATAAACAATGCATACCAGCTCTACAAATTGTCTCCAGCCGGTCAAGCAAAAGAATATTTAGATGGCATTTATACGAGAAGTTACCCGAATTTACCTTGGTCGATATTCATCAGCACGTTCTATCGGTAGACCACTGAAGCGAACGACAAAAAGACGAAGAGTCCCAGATGGAGTCAGGCTGGATGGTGTAGGGCATTTGATAGTATCAAGTCTTACACAAATTCGTTGTGCCGAGTGCCACAAAAATACGACTAAGAAGTGCAGGAAGTGTGATGTTGGTTCACACAAAAACTGTTTAGTCAATTTTCATACTTAGAGTTTATAGAATATTGTGCTTAGTTGTAAGATTTTGTAATTATTATACTTTTTGATACATTCATTTTATACTATAATCCCATTTTTATTCTCAACTTCCTAACATTTTTCATGCTCGGTAATGCGCCCAGCGCCCCATTTTTGGGGCGGTCGATTTCTCTATAAAAAAAATAAATTATAACAAAAAATTGTATACTACATCATTACTAAAGTCTAATCGAATACTAAAATGGACATATAATAAGAAAAATTAAAAAAAAAAAAAGTTGAGCACATACGGGTTAACGCTGTTTTCAAAGGCAGAATAAAGTTTACAAATTAAATAGTTAGCAAGTTAACTACAGAGCACTTTCTTTTGTGAAATGCTAAAATCAAAATATAACTAAAAATAAATGCAATAAAAAATTTAACATTAAAAACCTTTGCGAAATTATTTAGGAATTTGCATTTTATTTTATTAATTTAATTTATTTAAATTTTATTTTATCATAATAATTTGTGTTTTAATGTTAATTAAAATTTGAATGTTAATTTAATACGTTTAGCGAGTCTACCTACTAGAGATATTGGAACACCATCCATTGAAATTGATTTTATTAATTTATCGGACTTCATTATCATCAATTATTATATTATTTCTAAACTTCGTTATCATAAATTCATTGGTACATTTTCTGTAAACTTCATTACTATTGATTATTATTTTATCTGTAAACTTCATTGTCATAAATTCATTGTTATATTATCTCTAAACTTCATTACTATCAATTATTATTTTATCTGTAAACTTCATTACATCAATTATTATTTTATCTGTAAACTTCATTGACGTAAATTCATTGTTATATTATCTGTAAACTTCATTATCATCAATTATTATATTATATGTAAACGTAATTATCATAAATACATAGCTATATTATCTGTAAACTTCATTATCATCAATTATCATATTATATGTTAACTTAATTATCATAAACTCATTGCTGCGTTATCTGTAAACTTCAATATCATCAATTACCTACTATATAATCAGTATACTTCATCACCATGAATTATATTATCTGTAAACTTCACCCGCCACAGGGACATCCCTAGCATGGCGGATGAAATAACACAATATCTATACAATGTACAAAATTCATTTAGTAAATAAAAAAATAAAATAAAAATTACGAGTAAAACTAATAGCATTCCCACTTTTCATTGGGTTTAAACAACCACATTCTGAGCGTTGATTTCAGCTAAATAAAAATCATAACCGAGTTTTTTTTATGGTGTTATGACGTGTCAACAAAAATTGATAAGATATTGTAAAACAAATTTTACATGAATTTGTTTTTGTATTACAGGATTGACGAACGAAGCACGAAAATATATCGAGCTTAACACAAAGTAAAAATAACAGAAGATCGCGCTTATAAAAACACGGATTTATTATTTCAGGAGCGCATTTCAAAGGCATTGACGGCTGCCAAACGGTCATCAATCATAATAAAAGCCCGGCGCTACTCTGAAACGCTACTGCTTTTCGTATAAATAATGTATTTACCATTTTATCCGTGGATTTTTCACGGAATGATACCCGTGAAAAAATTCTAAAACCGTACTCAGACCTAGTGTGATTTGTCGCCCAACTTATCGCCCAACTTGTCGCCCAACGTCGTCCAACTTATCGTCCAACTTGTCGTCCAACTTGTAATTGATATTTAATTTTTTTTATGAATTTTGGCTTTGAATTTGTTCATGAAACCAAATCATACAGTGAGTGTTGGAAGACTGACTGACGACTGATTAACCCAATTTCTATCACATCCTCAGACTTATCCATCAAATTGGTACACACAGTTGGTTGCTAAAATGTAATTGATTAGAACGGTAGGCTAAGCACCGTACCTTGTTGGGTAATGTCACTTTTCATTGTTCGTCCCTTTTTAAATCTATTTGAATTTCACTTTTGTTTGTTTAAATAAAGCGGAATCTTGAAGGTGGAAATTAAGCCACTTTCCAACATCCAATCGAGCTGAAACTTAGAAGATACTTGGCAGATGACAATGCATTCAATCGATTTTTGGTGGCAATCACGTACAAAAACGCTGACATAGGTATACGTATTTTTCTGAAATTCAAAAAAATTAAAGCATTTTATATAAGAAATAAATAATGGTCACTGGTGGATGGACTAGTGGAAACAATGTTGGAAAGAAATCACAAAAAAAAATAGGAGTGTGCTTTAGACCACACTACGGAAATAAATACTTCTTTAGTAATTTAATCTAATTTTCTTCCTGGCATCGAATACAACCATTACAATCATCGGTGTATAAGAATCGATATTGAAGATTCGTTTGGAATGTTACCAATCATCGTGACAAATCAGTCGTTTTGATGCACTGAGTTCGCACACTCTAAACGAAAATTTGATTAATTTTATTATGGGAATTATGTTTAGAATGGAATTGTTGATTTAATTCTTACAAAGTTTAAAATTATAAAAAAAATGATGCGGATTCTAGTTAGATAGCGACGTTTATTTACATTTGCAGCAGGAAATTCAAAAAATTCCAATCGAAAAAGAGCTAGTTATTAGTTAGATTTTAACATTTACAATGTGAGAAACAACAACACAAATAATGTCAGCATAAATGCCAGCACCCATTCCAAACGTCATTACTATGGATTTAAGCATTGTTGTTACGATTAGATTGTGAGGAAAGAACATCAAAATTAATTTTAATTTATTATCGTTCGCCTCCGTAACGTTCGTAACGCCCGTAACGTTCGGATATAACGCCTCTCGCAACGCTCTCGCCAGTTTATGAGTTTACCCCCAAGTCAAGCGTGTCAAGAAGTATTTACTTCAAAAATGTTTTAAAAGACATTTGAAAATAGATGTACCAAAGTAAAAAAAAAATATTTTTCGGGTTGATTTTTTTACAGGATCTAGAAAGATATTCAAATTTATCAGTGCAGTAGGGAACGTCGTTAGCGCAAATATTGTTGATTTTTTGTAAAAAAAAATATTTGCTGTAATTTAATTTACGTTATCAAATAAAAACTTTCTACAGTATTTTCGTTGTTTGTTTTTGGGGTGTTATGCCGTGTTGCGCTACCTCCTTCTTTAGCCGACGTTTCCGACAGCGTTGCAGTGTCCATCATCAGGGCAGATCCGGCAGATCTGACATCGTCGGATCTGCCCTGATGATGGACACTGCAACGCTGTCGGTAACGTCGGCTAAAGAAGGAGGTAGCGCAACACGGCATAACACCCCAAAAACAAACAACGAAAATGCTTTTGGCGGTGAAAGTCTAAAAACGTACCTTTCTACAGTAATTTATTTATCGAACAATTTGTGCCTTCTTTTACCTAAGAAGGGCAGAATACCAAAGTTAAACTTTGCAACTGTAAGAAATACAAGACTGACAATAAATTTCGAAGTGTGTGGGCAGTTTAAGGTAAGAATAATAATCGCGCTATTCATTTCAGATGGGGAGAACGGGATATGTCACTCAGATGACGTAGATATTTATCTATTATCTATGGGCACGGTGGCAGCACTTTACGCAAATTGATTTCTGTCGGCAGGCTGAACTCGTACAACGGCCTTGAACTGTAAACAGGTAGAGGTACCTACCCGATGATGGCACGAGAATGCCAAATACTGGTTGCCGGCCGTAATACTTACACAAGGCGGATGCCAATGTCAAGTTTACGAGTTTATTGAGGATGAAATTTAATATGACTCGTTTGATGTCTAAAGTTTATTGCTGTGTATGCAAAATTATATGCTGCAGTAAAAATAGACAAACTGCGGGATAAGCAATAGTAAATTTTGAAATATTATAATAAATCTGACGTAATCAAGTGACCTAGTTTATTATTAAGAAAATAAACGATTATTTTATTACAGTGTATTTCTTATATCTAACTAGGGCGAAACTGAGCAGTAAAGAATGTTATATACAAAAATTTACAACATTTCGGACACGTTTAGTTTTTAGTTGTATGCAAAAGCCGGGGGAAAAACGGAGATGTCTGCCAAGCTCGGAAAAAATGAACGGAATCCGAATGTAGGATTAAAACTGGCGTTAGTTTTTAAATAATTGTGGTAAGGTTATATGCATAAATAAAACATAATAAAACCTCTCAGACTAATTTGTTCGTTCTTGGGAATAACTAATATGGTGAGAAAAGTGATCTAAATAGTGTTAAAAAGAGGAAACACCACGTTTTATATTTGAATCTAGAAGAACCACAGAAAAATTAATATATGCACCCTCTACGAAATTAAAGTTTCCGACCGCAATTTGAGAAAAATTTATGAAACTTCGTAAATTTGTTTATTATTTTTTCGTTATAGAACGTCAAAAAAGCGAGGTGACAGTAACGTTTTTAATATCTACATTTGTCTAATAAACTATTTGTGTATTTTTCTTTGTTTTCAATTACTTTAATAAGAAAAAGCTTAAGGTAAGCAAATATTAAAACTTTTTTATGTTTGCATTCAAATTTTTAATATTTCAAATATTATATATTTATTTATAAAATAAATAACACTTGAAAGCGCAGATCTTTCAAAAACAGTGTTTGATTTTGGATACATTCAGAAATATTCCATTTATTTGCATTTTTATGCAAAGCGGAAATTTTCGGAACTTTTGACAGAATATGAGGGTTTAAAAAAATATTTAGAACTAATCGCTCTGTATAATATGACCGTATTTCCGATGTTTGCAAATCTAAGGAAAACAAATATTAATCACGCATAAATGAAATCGGTAAACCACAATTTTTTAAGTAAAATAACTGTGGAACGGAATTTATTTGCACAATAAATTCCGTCAGTCATCGAAAATCGTCCCGTTGGTTTATAATTCCATATTTCACGTAATACTTTTACGCCGTGCGGAAATTGGGAAATCGAGCACCGGAAAAGGAAAAAAAAACTCAAAAAGAGGACTTCCGCACTGTTTTTACGCGAGACAGACAATGAATGCTGCATGCATTAACGACTCGGGCGAGAAATAAAAATCTCGCCCGCCGCAGCGTGAGTAAGACGCCCGTGAGGAGAGAATATAATGAAAAAGGCGAACTTCTGACTAAAGAAATAATTAATGATTGCATTGTTCACTCCAGAACGCCTCAGACCTCCCGGGAGAGGCGAAGCTGAAATCTTCACAAAAGCTCAGCATCCGTGTATAGAGTGTAGGGAGACATTGTAAAGGGTTCCCAAAGCGGTTCAAAAAGTAACCGGTTAAATAGTTATTTTAAAATTAACAAAAATTTCGGCTACTGGCATTATACCTAGCTCTCTCATTAAAAATTTAGGCATATTATATTTGTCAAAGAATTTGTATATAAAAATGCAAAAATCAGTAATTTCAAATACATGTAGGATTACGAAAGATTTTTTAAATTATTGAGGGATCTGTAAGATTTATCGGTCAAATTAGGAATTCCACCGAGCAGAACCCTCTAATATGAAAATATCTGGAGGCGGTGAATTATATTCCCATTTAATAGTTTGATAGATTAACGTGTTGTTCTTGTATTGTTTTGTATTAATTGTACTTATATAATACACTTGCATAACGTGGATTTACTAGATGATCACTTATATGGAAAAATGTATGAAAGGGTCAATAATATTATTATTCAATGTACAAAAACAGTTTATTATTTTCCTATGGGAAAAACTAAACCCGGACCTGAAAATCTGGTGCGTAATAAAAAAAAAAGTTTTTAACTTAACGGGTTTTTTTTATATCGATATTTCAATTGTCATCAACATTTTTTGTACGTGGTCGAAATATGTCTTTCCCCAAATATGACACAGGCAAA
Source organism: Limnephilus auricula (assembly GCA_951813805.1). Taxonomy (NCBI): domain Eukaryota; kingdom Metazoa; phylum Arthropoda; class Insecta; order Trichoptera; family Limnephilidae; genus Limnephilus; species Limnephilus auricula. The sequence continues at coordinate 38,257,338 of OX638389.1, read as the reverse complement.
CTTACGAAATCTTCAGAAACGTTAGGATTATGAGGAGTGAAAATGGTTTTTATTTTATTTTATTTGGAAAACCAACAGTTACAATTTTTACAAAATATATGCTACAAAATATATATAGTTAATTATAGTCGTCTGTGAAATGAAATGATTTACAAGTAAATCATTTAAGAGACCCTCGCTATAAGTGGGTAACTGGATGGAAAAAAATGTATTAAGTGTCTTTTCTTTATTTCTTTTCTAAAACTTTGTGCAGTGTATAAAAAAACGTTGTTGTTGATGGTGCTATGGTTGCTGTCATACTGAAGGTTGCACGATACAAAATTTGCGCAATTTACACAAAAAAAAAATTATGTCATTGAATTATTTGGAACATGCACGCAACTAGTAATGCAAATTCTGCAATATAACGCCGTCCATTCATGGCGCTGCTTACAAGCGACTCGAGCATTATGTGCATAACACCCGCCAGTCACCGCCATACAATTTTGCTAGTGCAGCGCGTAGCTTGTATGTTGCGTAGTGTACGTAGTTTGCGTAGTGTGCGAACAGTAGCAAAATTGTATGGCGGCTACTGGCGGGTGCTGTGACATGATACTCGAGTCGCTTGTAAGTAGCTCCACGAACAGACGGTATAATACTAAATTGATTTTTTGTTAGGAAATCGAGGAATTAAAAAAAATATAGTCGAATTAAATCGCGAGTCTTAATTTAAACGGAATTGGTAAACGCTGCCACGCACCCATTATCTATGTGCATTTGCGGGGCAACAGGGGACTGCGTGTGGATTTTTCAAACTAATTAGAAAAACCCTTTTAAAACTTTGAATACTATCACTGAACAGAAATACATTAAAAATAGCATTTTTTAAACGATTAGCATGTATCTGCTTTCGTGTTATTTTCCCTCCGACAAAATCGGTAAGTTTAAAAACAAAAGAGAAAAAAGGGTATATTCAATACTCAGTTTCGTCCCTAAAGATGACGCAGGCCCTGAGGGAAACTTCCGTAATGCTTTTGTACAATTAACATAAATAATAAAAAAAAAGTTAAAGAAACCGTTCACCGGTTGTTCCAAGAAATCGGCTTTTTTGACGCAAAAATAACATAGATCCGTTGGAGTTTTTTGGAAACCCTGAACACTGCACGTGAACCCGGCCCACCGTTTATTTTCCTTTGTTTGGCGAATCATAACAAACAAGTAACCATAGACCCCCGAGCAATGCGATACATATCAAAATAAACGCAGGCAACAAAACAAGGAGCCGCGCTCGCTTGATGTATTTATATGCTTCTCGGGAATAATTAGTTATGATATGGGATATTTTGAATATGAGCTGTTGTGCGCAATGTATTGCGCTGGCGTGCAAGATGGATTGGACCCTCAATATGATACATATCCCTTATAGTTAATGATATATAAAACATGGATTTAATATCAGAATTTTTTGTTGTTGTGCATAATTCATAGTTGGATACTGTAAGTAACATTACATTGTTTGGCTGAACGGTAAATCAATTGATATTTAAAATCTAAACTCTAGCAGCCTTACTAAAAAAAAACACTCCGCGGCCGTTAAACGGTGTTTTTGTGAATCTTTAGATTTGGCAACGCTGTATATTACTTGTTTAAATTGGAGTTTTCATAATAATCCGCTAGGTGGTGTGATTGATGGGCCTGCGCATTGCTTTCCCGCTGAAAAAAAATAGCCGCGAATGCGCACTCTACGAAAAAAAGTCGGTCGCGAATGTGTATGTGATTAAGATGATGTTGTAGTTAATGATTTCAATCCTTGTGACTAATTCGCACTTATATTCATGTAATCAATATAACTATTAATTTGTGTTGTTTTTCGTTAGTTTAAGTCAAATTGTGACACAAAAATCGTGTGTTCTAAATTGAACTGTCAGAAAATGGTTCTATAGGTTATATTCGACCGTCCGTGGTCGAGTGGTAAGACACTTGACTCCCAATCGGAAGGTTGCGGGTTCGAACCCGGCGTGCGCAAATAAATTTTATTTGATTAATTTGTGTTATTTCACAATTAATTAATAAAAATAATATATACTATATTTGCGGCACGTTCCAGAGTGAAAGATACTCTCAGTATCGCTCTGGTGTAAGACCACCATTCAGAATTGAAACGTTGCTTAATAATGGCTCTAGCCGTGTTGAGTGACTAGATCTGAATAGCCAGGTACTTTCCCACCTTCCTCTTCCCCATCTCCTTCCCTTCCCCACACACCTTTAGCCTCACAACATACTCCAATTGGGGATGCCATAGTCTCACTGGCTCCAGAAGGGAGCAGTTGGGACTCTTGTGAGGTTTCTCTCTATAAAAAAAAAATATTCAGAAATAATTTGCATTTTAAGATCTTTATTTAATTATAAATTCTTGAAAGTGATGTTTTTTGGTGACTAAAATGTCTAATACATATTTTAGTAAACGTATCAAAGAAATTAATGTCTTAAGATGTGTCAAATTTTTGGGAATGAAAAGCGAATTTCAAGATTTTTTAATATTTTTTTATTGTGTGAAGGAGTAAAAAGTGAGGTGACAGATTTATTTCAAAATCATTAAGTAAAAGGACTGTGTTTTTTGAATTTTTCCAAATATTTCAATGTTTTAATAGAAAGTGTTTGGGGTAAGTAAGTTTTTTTTTCAACTTGATGTTTGAAGCTTAAAATACTACAGTTTTTAAATACTTAAGTATATTTTAGATATGAAAATCTTAAAGGTAATTAAATTTTGGTTCTAAAATGGTATTTGTTTTTACGACATCTCAAAAAATAATAAATATATAGGACATTAAAAAAAAATTCGAAATTCCTTGAAAATTACAAATGGAACAAATATATACAACAGATAAACTACCCTCCTTGGCCGTGTAAGCAATGTACATATCTTTCCATGAACAATTTTTTGTCAGTTCTTAATTAGTAAGGATTCTTCATACATGGTTGTTTGACCACTGTAAACATTTTTCAGAAAGTTTATTAGTAAGGCTAGTAAAATACGACGTTGTCAGATCAAAACCATATATTCTGTTTTGTAAGAATTGGAAAAACGAAATGTACAGACTTTACACAACGTGCTACAGAAACACCGTTTAACGGCCGCGGAGTGTTTTTTTTTTAGTAAGGCTGTTGATATTTAAAAAAACGCCTTCTCATATATACAATTACAATAAGTTCTATACCTTCTTCTCAACAATAAGTTCTTCTGCAAAAATTAAAAGGACAGTTGATTATTTCATATTAATTGCACACACTTATCAAATAACAATAGCCTGTCAGCGTTTATCTTTCCCCGAAAAGAAAAGACAATAAATTGGTTACTTCAAAATTTACGTTCAATCCTTAAAAAGACAGTTCACAAAGTATCTTCAAAGATGATATTGGTCATAAGCGGCCTTCTGTGTGGAGAAAACACATATTATTGTATATTATACACATATGATTATAGAGTTCAGTGTATCAGGACGTACCTGACTAACTGGACCAGTGATTCCAGAGCTTCTTTGGAGAAGTTAAAGAAAGAAGTTAAGCAGAAATTAAAAAAAAAAAATTACATGTCGTCACTGGCCACTCGGCAGAGTAACCACACAACCCCCGACCAGACCCCAACTTTCCAAATACCTACTATTTTATATGTTTTAAGTTGAAAAAGTTCACAGAGACTAAAATGCCATCTACATTTATTACTCCAAATAAAGCCATGGCTGGTTGCCAAGTACCTAATTCTTGATACAATTCTATGTATTTTATTTAAGAACACAAAGTAAAATTTAGAATGAAAGTAGAGGGTTTTGAAAAGAGAGTTTTCGTAGAAAATACCGCTATAGAAATTATCCTCAGGTCTGATCTAACAGTTTGCAACTACGGCATTATTAACTACTTAACTATTTTGTTATTTTATAACCCAGTAAGTGAAAGTTGTATAAAACCAGCTGGATAAAAATAAAGATTAACATTATGAGAAACAAAAAATGGAATATAAAATAAAAATAATCTTAATATATAAAACAAAGTCGGGTTAGTTACACCATTTATAACTCAAGAACGGCTGAACCGATTTTTATGATCTTTGATTTATTGGATTTGTCTCCGTCCCGATTAACAGAATAACTATTAAAACATCAGAATCGGGGAAAATAATTATGAAGAATAATTATTTTTTTCATATATTTTGTATGGAAAGGCTTTTCAAATAATGTGCGTTGGTCGACATAATTTGAATCAATTCGTACTGTCAATGGTGTAGTGTGCCGAACATTTCGTGCATAGTCAACAGCTCAATTTCATTTTTTGAACTTAGAGTAAGTACCTACTTATTTTAACTTAATAAAAATTTAATTTATTTCAGCTAATAAATTAAACACAACATTTATTGATTCAGAGGCGGTACGAAGTTTGTAATATAAATACATCAGAAAACCGAACTGAACATAAAAAATAATGTACTTTATCTGCCTTGACGAAAGTGCGGTTGTACCGAAACCGGTTGGTATGTTCTTATAAAGAAAGTTTACAAACAATGTAAGAGTTTTTCATTTGTTCATAATGAGAATATTGGTTTGTCTGTGTACAATCAAAAATACTAATTTAGGTTGCCCATATAAGCGTTTAGTGATATGAAATATTCCAGCAATAGATTGAAATGCAGACATCTGATAAAGAAGTTACCAAAATCACATTATTTTAATTAATTAATTTGAATTAATTTAATAAATAATTCTGTATTTTAAAATGTTATTTTCTTTAATTAAAATTTTTGATAGACGAATTTTCACGTTTGCAAACGGTGTTCATTTGAAAGTTAAAATTCTGACGTAAGAATATATTTGTTTTAAGTCACTTTATTTTCATTTAGCGTCTACCGGTTTCGTTACCTCCGTACCATCATCCGGACTGTTACAAAAATAATATCTACAAATACAGAAGTACACATATATATATACATAATAATATGGAAGAAAAGGACAATATACTAGAGTGGGACAGATCGTCAGTTGTTGGAGAGAGGAGGGGAATGGGGGAAAAGTGAAGACACGGGGAACATACTTAAAATTGGACTGAAGGTTAAATTTAGTTGGTTATTAAAACAAAGTATTATCTTTTCATTTATTTAAAATGTCAAGTCACAATGTGTTTGCTTCTTTTGAAAAAAAAATTATTTTAGAAAGAAGATATCAATATTTCACTTTGAAAGCAAAGATTCTGAATCGCATATTATATAAATACTTTCAGCTTCACAAATAGTACAATTATAATATCCCGTGATTCTCCACGGGTCTGCAAAAGTATTCATAATAAAATCATTTACGGGTGTACTTTACTACGTACCGTTATTGTCACGCTTGCTCTTGTGCCATTCGGATGTCAAACAGCGCATTTGCTTTCCATTCTACGTCTTGGATGATGTGTTAATGACGGCTTACGTAGGTAACTATTTCTAAAGCTAGAGTTCATTTTCGTGATGCAAACAAGAGAAACGGTAGTTAAATTGTGTTACAGGTAGGTAGGTATGACTCGACCAGTAGAGCTCGTCATCTGCATAACTGCATCGGTTTTCTTTATTTCCTTATTGTAACTCTGACAAACAAACAAATAAACAAATAAACAAGTGACAAACAATAATACTCGAACTAGATACTGGATAATATAATGTCGAATAGAGAGAGCCCCTTATAAATAATGACTAATAAATAGAAAAACTGAGGTATTTTTGTCACAAAACACGTTCTCGGATTTATTTTTTAATGATTTTAATTTAACTAAAATTAAAATGCTGAAAACTGTGTTGACTAGATTATGTATTGATTTATTTTTTGTATGATTATATAATTTGAAATTTGTGTTGTTCAAATAGAATCTATCGTTTGAAAATTGAACAAATCTGCCAACGACCAACGGTCCAACCTTAGTATTTTAAAAATAAACGTAGTTTTTCTAAATTTTAAAACTGGGTGTACCAGATAAAATAACAATCTTTCAAAATCAATTTATGGTTTTTTGTAAAAAAGAGTCAATACGTCTAGAATTTGATTTAAAAATGACTAATTTCCGGTATTCTCTGGTAACACCCTCTTAAGTCCATAAAAGGAGTATATCAGCTCTGTAGCAGAGGTTTCAGATGGCGTGTTTTGTCTTCAGGATCTTCTGTTTCTCGTCTATAAGTCTGCTATAATATGGTACTTAAGACGATAGACTTCGCTTTTCGGCCCATACAAAAAGGACGCCCGGGAAAAAACACTTTTCTACATCGAAAATTGCACAAAATGAATATATTTTTTTATACTGCTTTCTAGAGGGTGAAAACTATGTTGGTATGTTTTCGAATTTTCGATGCGTTTCGTATTAACGTAAACATTCACTGTCAAACATGTACGATTTATCAAAAAATATTATTTAAGGAAACAGTGCTGCTAACTCAACTCTCATAAAGAATTATAAAATTATAAAAAGCTACCTACGTAGCTTCTTCTTTCTAAAAAATATTTTTTTTTAAATTTCAATTTCGTGAAAGTTTCGGTGTAGAAAAGTGTATTCTCCATAAACCCCTTTTCGAGCGATTTCTGTAGTTAAATTTGAGCGTTGTCTCATTCGCACATTTCGCATTCGTATGTATTGTAAGTGTGCGTGAGCTTATTGTGAGCGGGACAGAATGACAGACGCGGGTGTTCCGCGTGTCGTTCAAAGTCTAGCCTCTTAAAGCCAAACCCAGATGATTGGAATAAAGATGTATGTAATAAACTACTAATTTAATGCGCAGAACAAGGATTCAATAGTTAAAATTTATGTTTGAACGAATGTACGTACCTAGGTATTCTAGAAAATTAAATTAATTTAAAAATATAATTTTTTTTTTAAAAACTTATTCAATTTAACATTTTTCCTGAAACATCAGGTAGGAATGAAAAACATCAATAGCACCGCTCAAGTTAAATCTAAGCCACTTTCGAAATTTTTTTGGTTATTTTGCTGAAAAATATGGAAAAAACATTGTGCATGTACCTACAGCGTTTTGACTTATTTATTACAGTTTTTGTTACATTAGCTCCACACATGAGGCCCTGAGAAAAAAATCTCTCAGTATTTCATTTTTGGCGATGCCGTGTGATGGGTATTTTTAGGGAAAGGAAAAAGAGGAAGTTCTGGGAAGTAAAAATATACGAGGAGTCGGTAAGAGTGGGGTCAGTATGTCCAAGAGTGACGGACGTAAGAATCCATCCCTCCCACTACTGTGCAAGGCGATGATGGGTCGAGAGAGTACGGTTGGAGAGGTCTAGGTTAGGTCTGCCTTAACCAATCTATCCTGCCCGCCACGCAGATGGAAGGTAAAGGCAATCGCCGCCAAGACCGAGACAAACCTCACCCCATGAACTTGGGCACCCATGCTAAGTCACGAAACGTAGCGAACCATTTGGGGTGACCTATGTCGGGGGTGTTAATTATCCAATAAATGGTTCCAGGGGCGCATCTACGCCCTCCTCGCAAGTTAAAATAACCTTTCAACGCTGGAAGTTTCATGATGATAACGGAATACTAATAAATAACTAATAGTGACGCCAAACAATATTATATATATATATATATATATATATATATATATATATATTATTATATATATTATTATCGTCTGAGTATACATTTAGGCACAATCAGGTTTTAAAAATAATTCACCAAAGTTTGGTAATTAAACATAACTTGATTGACTGTCATAATATAGTACCATATTATGAATACGAACCAAATTCATTTTTAGAAAATAATTTCTTTAAAATTTACTATGATAAAACTATACTAACAGACAGACCAATTGGTCATAATAGACCTGATATAGTTTTACATGACAAAATTAAAAAAAATAACTTATATTATTGATGTAGCTATTCCAAATTCCTGTAATATTCAAAAATCTGTTTCTGAAAAAATAAGAAAGTATACAGATTTAGGAAATGAAATTAAAAGAATTTGGCATTCTCAGACTATAAAAATATTACCTTTTGTTATTTCGGCTACTTGCATTATACCTAGCTCTCTTATTAAAAATTTAGGCATATTAGATTTGTCAAAGAATTTGTATATAAAAATGCAAAAATCAGTCATTTTAAATACATGTAGAATTACGAAAGATTTAAATATTTATATTGAGGGATCAGTAGGATTTATCGGTCAAATTAGGAATTCCACAGAGCCGAACCCTCTGATATGAAAATATCTGGAGACGGTGAATTATATTCCCATTTAATAGTTTGGTAGATTAACGTGTTGTTCTTGTATTGTTTTGTATTAATTATACTTATATAATACACTTGCATAACGTGGATTTACTAGATGATCATTTATATGGAAAAGTGTATGAAAGGGTTTAGTTTTTCCTATGGGAAAAACTAAACCCGTTCCTGTAAATCTGGTGAATAAAAACCAAGACACAAAATACTACGCAAACAACAAAAGCTTCATGACGGCAGAGCTCACCGTTCAGTAGTTTTTAGAGAGGGGACACAAACACAGATATTCTACTTTATAATCAAGATATCAAATTACACCTTTAATGGGTTTACTGAACTGTACCAAATTTTGATTTAAAAAAATATAACGATAGCCACAAGGCAAAGTGCGTAAAAGTTAATAACACATATCATAACTCACAGGTCGTTGGTTTTAAATCCCTTAAAACAACCCTAATGTCCACATCGTGTTTGGCGGATATTGCACACCTGCTTCCATATTTTTTTACAACCGTGATATGTGAATTATTAGTCATGCAAAAAAGCAGTCATCCTGTGCCTGGGGCGATAATCAAAAACTCACAAACTTAACAACGAAATAATTAGCTGATTATACAAACGATAAATCTTAAATCTGTTTATAAAAGAAGATCTCTTATAAGGAAAAATATCTGTCTGTTTTAACGCAAGCTAGAGTATAAGTAAGAGAAAATAAATTTAATTATAAATTTAGTCGGCTGTTTTACATCATTTCCGGAAGCCGATAGTTACCGTAGAAATTACTCCGCCGTTTGGACATATTTGACAGTTCTTTTGGAGGTAAGCAGCGCCGGATCTGCCATACGTTCAAAAACGTGCAAAAAACCTGGCGCCCACTACGAAGGGGCGCCGTGATAAAATAAATATTGTTTTAAAATTCAATTAAAATATTCCCCGAATCGTTTAAAAATTACTCGTAATACGGAATTATTAGTTCGCGCTAGCAACACTCACTTTCCATATGCGTGAACCTAATGCGCGCGCATCGATTGTTAAAATTTAACGAAATACGGATTTGACTTACGTCAAGGAATTTTTTTCCAAATACAATATATTTCATACGAACGTAAGACCTATTTTTCCTTGTTGCTCTTACGACCATTGTATCGTTCGAAATTCAACAAACATTGTGATTGGTTCATTGATCGCTTCTCGTACGGATCTCCCTTCGTTGATTACAAGTTGCTCTTTGATGATAGTTCGTCGCTTTCGCCGCGTTATTGATTTATTTATGTTGCCATTCGCGCGCGATTTGGCACCATATTAAACAAACTGATCAGAATATTATTATTTCTGAACTAAACTGCCTCTTGTTTTATTATATATTTTGTTATGATGTTCTTATTTTGTCCAGTGTCATAGATAGCTACCGCTAGGTCACTTGGAAAAGTTACTCTTGATTCTTGTTGGTGGGATGTTAATTTATTTTAAACGTATTGCATAAAAATTAGTGACGATGAATTCCTCATCCAAAAGTGTAAACTAAAAATATTTCGACCCATGTTAATAATACGGTTATTTGGGACGATCTCGATTTTTTGATGCGGTATTTACATGTCGGAAGATTTCTTAAAATTTGTGACACAACAAATTCAAGGAGATATTACAAATCCTGGAATAATAGGTTGTCATCCTTTTTAGATACTTCGATAAATATTTTTATAGGAACAAAGTTGTCAGAGCCAACAACGACGCGAAAAAAAATAAAGCGGGAAATTTTGACAGTTCTTCTGATTTTCAAATTTAATTCACAGTGTTGCCGCATCAAAAAATAATGCAGGGCGTTTTTTCACATCATTTCGAGGAATATTCGACTTTTTTTACTGGCCATACTAATAACTATTACGTTAGCAAAAGTACGCACATCCTTGTTACTTTAACTGACTGGTTAAAATTAAAATTTTGCTTACAATTTAGCTTTCTGTTAAAACAGTCGGCCCTGTGGTATGTTTGTTGTAAAATCATGTACGACCTATTACAAATGTAGATATTCAAATACATAATGCAAAATCGATGCAAGCGTATCGAACAAGATTAAAAATGAAAATTTATATAAGCAGGTTGTTTGTACATATAGAAAATAAAAATGCGTGTCAGGATAATATGATGCGAAAATGAATGTAATAATATACTGTATGAATGTGAACGAAGTATGGAGTGGGTACCAAGACGTTGTACGATTAGCTAGATACATTTATTACTATATTTTAAAGGATCGGAATTCCATCCTAGAATACTATTTTGCTTTGAGTAGAGTTTTCCAGTTTCTTGAAAGCTTCGCGTGAAACTGAAATTGATCTAATTCAAAGAGTTTTACCGACGTTCCTTGGATTTCACGATGATAAGAAAAGAAATATAATAAACTAGTTAAACTGAAGGAAATGAATCTTACTGCTAACAGAAATCTGTGAAAAGTTTTTTAAAATATTTGTAAGGGCATATAACAAAGTGCTGCGGAATAATTTATGAAATACATGCACACGAAAACTCGAGATGGGTCATGCAATATAAATAAAACGCGAGAACATTGTATCCTACGAGTTTCATGTGGTTTATACGAGGACCGACAATTCTTGCACGATCACTCACTATGGCAACTCGCGTGCTCCTCTTTCGTCGCTTCCGCCATGCCAGTTGAGGACATACATGGCAACAGGACTATAATATGGAACATATATGACTAGATTAAACTGTGTCGAACTGTATAGAACTGGGTGGGTACTTGCTTGAACAGTATTTTATTTTTTTATTTTTTTATAGATAAACCTCACAAGAGTCCAACTGCTCCCTTCTGGAGCCAGTGAGACTACAGCATCCCCAATTGGAGTATGTTGTGAGGCTGAAGGTATGTGGGGAAGGGAAGGAGATGGGGAAGAGGAAGGTGGGAAAGTACCTGGCTATTCAGATCTAGTTACTAAACACGGCTAAAGCCATTATTAAGCAACGTTTCAATTCAGTTTCAACGTTTCAGCCAGTTGAAGACATACATGGCAACAGGACTATAATATGGAACAGATATGACTAGATTAAACTGTGTCGAAATATATAGAACTGGGTGGGTACTTGCTTGAACAGTATTTTATTTTTTTATTTTTTTTATAGAGAAACCTCACAAGAGTCCCAACTGCTCCCTTCTGGAGCCAGTGAGACTATGGCATCCACAATTGGAGTATGTTGTGAGGCTGAAGGTAAGTGGGGAAGGGAAGGAGATGGGGAAGAGGAAGGTGGGAAAGTACCTGGCTATTCAGATCTAGTTACTAAACACGGCTAAAGCCATTATTAAGCAACGTTTCAATTCTGAATGGTGGTCTTACACCAGGGCGATACTGAGAGTATCTTCCACTCTGGAACGTGCCGCAAATATAACATATATTATTTTTATTAATTAATTGTGAAATAACACAAATTAATCAAATAAAATTTTATTTGCGCACGCCGGGTTCGAACCCGCGACCTTCCGAATGGGAGTTAAGTGTATTACCACTCGACCACGGTGAGTCGTCATATAATAGGGATATACGGTAGAGCGGTACTGTTTAGCACTGTAAAAATTATATGACTACGTACAAGAGTGGAAGATACTCTTAGTATCGCCCTGGTGTAAGACCACCATTCAGAATTGAAACGTGGCTTGAAATGGCTTTAGCCGAGTTTAGTGACTAGATCTATATAGCCGGGTACCTCCCCAACTTCCTCTTCCTCGTTTCCTTCCCTTCCCCACTTACCTTCAGCCTCACAACATACCCGGATTGGGGATGCCACAGTCTCACTGGCTTCAAACGGGAGCAGTTGGGACTCTTGTAAGGTATTCAATATTAAATTGCAAATATAACAAAAACAAAAAAAATATATTAAATATACCTTGTGGTTTATAAATTAAATATATTAAATGAACATTAGAAAGTAATATACAAATATAACATTAGGTGAGGTAATATATCTTCGTTGCATATTTTATATGAACAATGTGACGATTTTGACAAAAATGACTTAAATATAAAGTTATTTTGCTTTTTTTCTCCATCTTCTACAATATGAGCCATGTAAAAATATCAACTATTCAAGGCGATAGAAAATAAACAATGTGAGGACAATTAAAATAGTACATAATAAAAATAATAAAAAAAAACTATTTTCTAAAGAGTGTTGATTTGAGTTGATTCTGAGTTGACATGGAACCATTTTTTGTAATGTAATTAATAATTTAATTTTAATTCCAATAAATAGAGAAGGTAGGAAAAGCTTCAATGTATCCATAGCATATTTTTACATATTCATAATGTAAACCAATTCGTAGTAAAGATAAATGTAAATAGTAATTTAGCGTATGGCTTCATCCTAAGGCTGGATAAAGGACATAAATACATTTAAAACTGTAAGAATTAAGCAAAAAAGCAATAGTGGAAAAGTACAAGTCAAATGAACACGACCAGCCTTGTGACATATTCCCAAGATACCTTAAGTAATTTCAAAATGCAACAAAAATTTAAAAACTTTAAACTTTTTACGTCTCATCTAAATGACAAGATTTAACTCGCACGTAATAAATTAATAAAGTAACTAGCATTCTCTTGCTAAATAATGCTACCTCAATCGTTAAAATAGTATTTAAAAAAAGGTATGTAAAATTGTTAAAAGGTACCTACTTAAGGGGATGCCCGGCGGTGATTTTTCCATACAAACGTATTCCCTATTTATCTCTCTGGATTTCAACCCTAGAGAAAATACTGTTTTAACATAAAATAGATATCAACTACTAGCGTGTCGGTACTTTTTGTTGTTGTAACTTCCAAAAATCAATAAAATTTACTGGTTTAAACGCCGTCAAAAGACGTTCAGTATACAAACTAGACAATATTTTTTTTTTTTAAGTTAAACGTACAGACATAGAATAGTTTTTTCTTATGTAGTTGGTAAAAAAAATTGAAAATCAGTCCACTTTTGGAGGAGAAAAGTCGGGAATACAAAACCTCGATTTTAGTTAGGTATTAGTAGTCAGAGGTGCATTGTCCCTTTCGCTCAATATCCGGTGGAGTAAGAGCAACAGTGACAGCAACAATTTAGTAAAATCTATTTTTCAAATTTCTCCACCACCGGGTTTCATCTTAACTAATGCAAGAAATAGTAGTGACTATTGGAAAACCACAAAAACGGAGGCAGTGTTTGTTAATTTGTTAAAATAAATTGATCATTTACGTTTAAAATACGTCAGCCGAGTAACAATATAGTTTTTTTCCGTAATCAGATCTGTGCAAAATTTAGTATTGCTTTCACAAACGTAACAGTCCGCAATATATAATATAAAAAAAACATAAGTTTGGTATCCACAACAACGCTGTTATGACCGTGACGTACGGATTCCAATAGGAAGACCAGTAGGAAATTATGCAGACAGTATGGAATACAGACACAGCAAAGGAAATATTAAAACGCCGCATGAAATTTATGGGTCCATAAAACTAAACGTTTTGTTTGCAAAGAATATCTCCGCATTGAACAAAGTGTAGTGAACTACAATCGACCGTGCACTGCTGTTTTCGTGGGAAATAATTCAATCCGGAGATTTTTTTTATATAGAAACCTCACTAGAGTCCCAACTGCTCCCTTCTGGAGCCAGTGAGACTATGGCATCCCCAATTGGAGTATGTTGTGAGGCTGAAGGTAAGTGGGGAAGGGAAGGAGATTGGGAAGAGGAAGGTGGGAAAGTACCTGGCTATTGAGATCTAGTCACTAAAGCCATTATTAAGCAACGTTTCAATTCTGAATGGTGGTCCTACACCAGGGCGATACTGAGACTATCTTCCACTCTGGAACGTGCCGCAAATATAGTTAATAATTAATTGTGAAATAACACAAATTAATCAAATAAAATTTATTTGCGCACGCCGGGTTCGAACCCGCAACCTTCCGATTGGGAGTCAAATGTCTTACCACTAGATATAATTAAAATAAATTCAAGTCAAAGGAATGTGCACAGTGAAAAATGAAGCAGAAAATTATATTATCCACCAATCTAGTTATCACGTACCCGATGGATTTTCATATTTAGAGTAAAAATGTAGATGTTATTTAAAAAAACATGTTTTTCTATCACACGTCGGCACTGACCACACTGCACGCCGCAACGGATCACGTGATACGCGTTCAGTTGCGTGTGTTAGCGTGCTGCTGGAATACTATCCATTGACGACGCGTAATGGAAATATTTTTTTTACCACTGTTTGAAATCCTTCAGGTACGTGCTGATACATCCTGTATATTGTATAGACTTGTTAACATTGTGAAACAGCGTCAAATTTAAATTCGATTTGATTCAATTCTGAGCGATATTGTCTGCATTTGATCTTAGTATGGATATAATAGTAAAAACAAAAAATCGGGTCTGTAGAAATATATTTGTCTTAAAATGTCTTAAAGTCGCTTAATTACAGACGGTTTTGAAATAAGCGGAATTTAAATAGAAATTTTTAGTTATGGTGCATCCCACTGAAAGTTCTCGAACTGAAACTCAACGAAATCAGAAGCATATTTTAGTGTAAGCATACAAACAAAAAAAAAACATTTTAATACTAACGTACAGTCCACATGTAACGCAAAAGCCATTAAGAAATACGCAAAGGGATTGCTAAAATGTTACAAAAATAGAATCAGTCAGTGTATTGTGTATTGGTTTGCATAATGCAAGACACTGTGTAGACGATTCGCGGCATCTGTTTAACCACTTCAATGATATTCATCATCTGGTCAGAAGCATTGGCGCAAAATACAGAACGTTAGGACCGAATTTTGTAAGATTTTTGAATACAGAAAATAAGAAGATAAAAGCTGTAAACAATCAATTGAAAATCTGGTGAAAGGAGATGATAGCAAAAAAAATCATTTTTTTGCTGTCTTTGACTTTCCTATACGAATAGTGTTCCTAAATACTGGATTTTAATTTGATAGCATAAGTCATTTTTACTGACAAACAAAGAAAATCCTTCATGCCGCCTTTTGAGTTCACTGGAATAAAGATGTCTCTATTTGCTCTCTGTTTCTATCAGATAAGCTATTTATGCAAATTGTATGCCTGCCTTGTTTATTCTATCCCTGGTTGATCTGCTCCAGTTAGAATGCTTAGATTAATGAGGTTCAGTACCCACGCAGTACAACTTTTATCTGTTGCATTACTGGAGGAATTAGATGCATTCGAGATGAATAAGCAAACGGATGAATGGAAGCGGACAACAATACCCAAGTCGTGTAATTGAACTGACCAGAAGAGCAATCGAACAAGAATAATGAATCCATTACTAATGGACATGATGGGGGATATGGGATTGCGTGAATTGACAACGGATAATGAGAACCACTGAACGAGAACCGATGCATTACAATGTCATGTTCTGTTAGGCAAACGACATCAAAAAGGGATTGCAAAAAGGTAATTTATTTAGTAAACCGAACAATGTCACTTGAATGTTTTCAAGTAAGGACGTACTGCATACAGGAGTGCAATTGGATCAAAATAATCAATGCAACACTAAACATTTAAAATACTTAAATACGGCATTTAATTATGTCAAACCTCAAATAATTTACACATGAAATGTGATTATAAATTTGTTATTCATATATACTTGTACAGACTTGAATTTTCAGCACGGAAACGGTAATACAGCGACAACCGCATGATTGGCTAATTTTTTGTATTTCCTCACAACTACACGTCTCACGGGTTATGGTTTATTTAGTTTTGGTGGAACACCCGGGAACATTTGATAATGTTTTTTAAAAATACACTCCACACAGAATCGCCAAAATATGATAATATAAGGAGTTCAAATAAAATTAATTATCAAAAAAAAAAAAATAACAAAATTTCACAATTTTGGAGGTGCTGTAAACCCAATAGCTTTGAGTAGTGAGACTTTCATTTGAACACACTTAAATTACAGAACAGTTAAATTACGCGAAAAATTAAGTGAAAAAGACTAAATCGTTGATTTAACGACCAAAAATTGAACTATTTTTTGTAATTCGATACAAAATTCAACATCACAAACCGGGATTTTGATGGATTATCTGACATTTTACAACCACGCAGTATTTCATGTGATCATACGTCCAACATAATATGGACTAACAACCTTGCCAATAATCATCGTAAGGTCAGCTCGGTAAAAATCACTATGTAATATATTACCGAGAGCCATTACTCACTCATTAATGATTACGATAGTCATAACCGTTATTTAAACTGTAAACCAAACCAGACAGCTGAGCGGTATAAATAATCGCTCACATTAAAGAGTCAATGTGGAGGATGTACCGAAAAATGTTGCAACAACTCAAATTGATTATACTTTTATCCTGTATTAATTTTGGAAGAGTCTTTTCGTGTATTCTGGATCTATAATGTTGCATTTCAATAAATCTTATAGCGGAAGAGAGATCATAAACATATTGCTCCTCGACCACGGCCTTTGTGGTGAAGGGGCTAGGCTCTCGACTAGCAATCCGGAGGACGCGGGCTCAAATCCCGGCGTGCGCCAATAAGGTTTATTTGATTAATTTGTGTTATTTCACAATTTTATAAATTAAAAATAATATACAGAGTGTTAGGGGAAGTACTTGACTAACTTTATTTAACCAGTGATTCCTGATATTATTTGGAGTAAAATGTAAATATAATTTTGGTCTCCGGTGACATTTTTGATGTTTTTTTTTCTACTCAAACATAAAAAAAATTGTAGGTGTTGGACAATTGGGGACGGGGTAAGAGGATGGATGGTTACTCGGCTGAGTGAGCAGTGCATTTTTTGTTTGATTGTGAAGAATAAAAAAGCCATAAAAAAAGTAACTAAAATTTCATTTACATTTTTTTTACTCCAAATAATGTACGTGAATAATGTGAAAGTACTCGTAGATCAAGAACCTTAACACCCTGTATAGCATATTTGTATCAAATTTCAGAGTTGAATTCACTCTCAGTATCGCCCTGGCATATTCATTTAATCACCAATTACAATTAAAACGTTGCCTGAAATGGCTTTGGCCATATTTGGTGACCTGGTCTGAATAGGTAAGTACTTTCCAACCTTCCTCTCGACATCTCCTTCCACTCTCCACTATGTTGTGCCTGACAACATACCCCGGTTGGGCATGCCATAGTCTCACTGGCTCCAGACGGGAGCAGTTTCGACTCTTGTGAGGTGATCACATAAAAAAAAAATACAGGGTGTCCGCGGGTAAAGTGCATCAACTTTGGGGGGTGATTCTACTTGATGGTAGGAGTAAAAAAGGTTTAAATAACTTTTTCAGATATTCCAACTTTTTTCCATACAAAAACACGTACCTATTAAAGATCCTTAGTATAAGGTACAAACTTAACCGATAAATTTGCTGTGAGTCAGCCGGACGCGATTGTGGCGACGTTGGGTGGTTGTGATTCACCCGCATCATAACAGCGTAAAATAATAGTGCTGGCTAAAAAAGTACCCCTAAAAGTTGGAAATTCTAAAAAAGTTATCTATCTTTTTTTACTTATACTATCATGTAAAAACACCTCCCGAAGTTAATGCACTTTACACCCTGTATATTCGGCTCTTTATCTAGCGAAATTTTAACAGGTCACCTCTTCGAGTACATATATATCGTTATGTACATCAATACGAAAAGATATAGAATAGCATCTTGAATGTAATAAAAACAGGGCTAGTCGCTTCTGAAAAATCATAGGAATGAAATAATATTTAACGACAAATTAAAACACTTTGTTTTTACCACGATAATCTTCTAAGCACCTCCCCTCACCACATCCCTCCCCCCACTACTTTCATTTCTACCCACGCATAGCTTTATACTTGATTATTTAGTTTTAGTACATTTTATGTCCTGAGGAAGAGAACATCGTTCTCGAAACATGTCGATGTGTTAAAATAAAGATTATCGTGGTAAAAACAAAGTGTTTTAATTTGTCATTAATAAAATGGTGCCACAAAGAGAATTTGCAAAATTTGAAGAAATAATATTTATTTGAAGAAAATGTAATGAATATAAATTATTGGCATACATTATAATTCTATGATTTAATGTAAGACGATTTTTTTGCATTTTATCGTCGACACAGATTGAGAATGCTGCATAGAAAATATTATTTTTGCTTGCAGATTTAAACTTTTAGACACTCAAAATATGAAATTGTTCACACTCGATGTTGTTGTTGGCGTTTCCTAACAGCATCTTACCTGTCAGCTCGTACTTCTAACTGTGTTCTAATCCTCTCTCTAACAACTTACAAGAAACCAGATCTAAGTTCAGAACTTAATAAAACAACATTTAGTTAGTAGTTGGAAAATTAACTAGAAAGTAAACACGAAATATACCCAGCAGCATCCAAGATCTTATTGTAGTCCATGCTAAACATTAAAACCCGATACTCGGAAAGCCCGATCTCTGAAATAATGTACATCCTACTTCCTACCTAAATGGGTATAGGGAGTATGCTTTGGTTCTATCAACCTTCTGATATGTACCTGATGAAAATGTTTACGTTGATCTAAGAATTGATTACAGTTTGCATAAGATCAATATGACTAAAGAAAAGTGAAATATAGTTGAAAATAAATAAAACAAAAATTTATAAACATTAGAAAACGAGTAGCACCAACAAAAAGAGAAATATTGATGATATTTGGGAGAACTAACTGGACTCCAAACTGACTTTTATCAAAACACAAAACAAATTATAACAAAAATTGCATAAAAATCTGAAAGTTCGAGAGAATAAGAAGATTCCTGAATAGTCTTCAGTAAAAATGTATTTAACGCGATCATTGTACCTTATTATTATTCACGTTAATTACTGTAGCAGAATTCTGGAATTAGCCAACGAAGGATTATGATAAAATTATAATACCACAAAATAGAGCTAAGAAAATTATCCTGAAGAAAAATAGATATACGAAAACCAAGAAATGTTGACGCACTTATCAGTTATCATTTACACAAACAATTTACTTCAATAATTTATTTTTAATCTACAAAATAATTAATGGCCACACATCAGTTGAATTTCTAAGAAAAATTGAAAACTTGCAGCACAAACGCGCGCTTGACATGGAGCAATTTAGCGAAACACCAAATGAAATAAAATTAGAAGAAAATGTAAACAAATTTAAACTTAAATTACGTAATCGAAATAATTAATTATAAAAAAACTAGATATGATATTATAAGACGTAAACATCAATTCAACAAAAAAGTTACATAATAATTTTAAACTCCTTGCACATAATGATACAACTTACATAAATCAACATCCAACAGCCAAGTTATTTAAAAATTTGCTGGAAACTAGCCCAAACCTAAACATATTACATACAGCATCATCCAAAAGATTTAACAGATATTTCAAAATTAACTTTAAAGAAGCTAAAACGTATACACACAATAGTATCCAATATCAAATGAAAATTAATTTCAAAATGCGGTATCTACAAGCTACGTATATTAGCATCCAACAGTTATTTTAAAATGTAGGTACTATAGAGACTAAATTAATCTTACACGTTATCATATCTAGCAGCATCGCAAAACCACATATACTCGTACTATCTATCAATTTCAAAACTAACTATAAAGAAGACAAAGCTAACATATCAGCAGTAAACAAAAAATTCAAAACGAACTAGAAATACAAACAACTTACAGCATCCATCAGCTATACCAGCAATTTCAAAATGGACAAGAAACTAGACGGGAACATAAAATGCCCGATGTAATATCATATGCTTTATTAATCAACTCTCAAGCTAGCTGTCATTGAGGGCAGGCAAGTACGTATTATATTGCGGATAGAATATCAAACAGAAATAAAGTTCTTGATGCACTATGCCAGAGTATTGTTTGTGCCAACGAAGATTGATTTGACGGGAATGTACACTGAAGAGGGACTTAGAAGGTTAACGGTCTGATAAAGTCCGCCTGATATTGTGAGCTGTTCTCATAGCTATCAGCCGGGGTTATATTTCAAATCACTCAGTCCCTAGAGAGAAAATGTGAGAAAAAATAGAGCAACGTAATGCAACGTCCACAACTCTGATGTCTCGAGAAACATAGTAGATAAAACGAAGAAATACGGATTAGAACTAGAAATATTAGCACAAGAAGAACATGAAACCTTGCTTCGAATAAACGTTATAGATCTTTTCTAGTCAATCGTCCCAAATAGCACCTGAATTTATAATGAATAACTAAAATATTGCAAGTAGGACACACATTGGGAAAAATTTCATGTCATAACTCTACAATACAAGACTGGAAAGACGTATTTACTACATCATCGAAGAAGAATAAGACAGCAATAATAATCTAAATTAAAATATGAAAATGAACAAGATACAGAAAAAATAAAACATAATGGTCGCAACTGGGACTCGAACCAAGATCTCACGTCTTACCGGGAAAGTAAAAAGTTAAAAAGAGAATAAAAAAAAAAAAAAAAAAACATATTATTGTGTCTGTAAAAATGTGTAGATCTGTCAGATTTAATGCTTAAGGCGAATCACTACTAATTAATCATGTGTTTTTGGTTTGAAAATCAGAACTTTTTTGCAAAATACTGTGAATAAAACTTATATTTGACTTTGAAGTAATAAAGTAATTTTTTATTAGTCTTTTTATAAGCCCAGAAAAAAAGAAAGTATCTTTCATGAATAAATTATAACAGGCGGTCGGTGTTAAACGGGAATTTAAACCTTATCGCCTTCTACATAAGAAGAGTTATTGATAGGGGCCTGAATACGAATTTTACACGACGTGGCGCATCACTAAGAGCCGTAATGTATAAATACATTTTACTGTTTTTATTTCAGAATATACATCTCTCCTTAATTTCATAGTTCGTTTAATCAAACGTATTTTCGCCTAACTTCAGTGATTATTATTGAATCGATGGAAAAAGTTCTGAAAAAGTTTTACTTATGACATAAATTGTGCAAAACTATCATTACGATAAGCTGAGAGTAGAAAGTGTTTTGAATGATCTCAGTAGCGGGACTTTATGTCATCTTTCTTCGTGGTCGTTAACTGTAAAAATCTTGATTGTAAGGTTTGATTGTTCCGGCCGTTTGTCGGTGGTCAGCAAAAAGGCCACAATTACATGCGGCCTGATTGTGGTAAACCTAATTGCTATTGTTAAAAATTAAATACGCCGAGAAAGAAAAGACCCGGTAAGACGTTGTATTGTAAAGTTTTACCGGTGTGAGCCAAAGTAAGCAAATAGAATAGAGCAAAGAGAGAATATGCAAAGCTATAAAACTAATGAAATGCGGTGTGAAAAATAATAATTAAGAGGAATTGCAACATTGTTGGTCGGCTCATCAAGCATGAAGCAGTATAGCGAAAGGCATTATTTTGTGTTCGTCCAGAAATACATGTAAATAGGTGTATTTTGTAATAATTTTGCATTCGCAATACCTAACGAAAATTATCGCAGTAAATTAAATGTGTAAAAAAACTAAAGTTTGATAAATAATAAAAAAATATATATTATCGTTTAATAACTAATAAAAAAAATTAAAAACCATTTGAAAACTAAAATGAATTTTAATTAAGTTGGAAGTAAAACAAAAATTAAAGAAAAAATACGAGGGTGCTTTAGACCACACGACAGATATTTCATGCACTGGCTATGAGAGGAAGAGAGAAATAAAATGTGCGGGCGCACTGCTCTCTCTTGCTTCTACAGTGTAATACAGCCCGTTCGCCTCGCAACGCATTTAATTTTTCGTAACGCATTCGCCAGCTTATCCCCTTAAGAGGATACCCGGCGGTGATTTTTCCATACAAACGTATTCCCTATTTATCTCTCTGGATTTTAACCCTAGAGAAAATATTGTTTTTCATAAAATAGATATCAACTACTAGCGTGTCGGTACTTTTTGTTTTTTTTGATAAGTTACTTTTTATAGAAGTTATGACCTTCCAAAAATCAATAAAATTGACTGGTTTAAAAGCCGTCAAAAGATGTTCAGTATACAAACCAGACAATGTTTTTTTAAAAAAAGCAAAACGTACAGACATAGAATAGTTTTTTCTTATGTAGTTGGTAAAAAAAAAATTGAAAATCAGTCCACTTTTGGAGGAGAAAAGTGGGGAATACAAAACCTCCATTTTAGTTAGGTGTCAGTGCATTGTCCCTTTCGCTCAATATCCGGTGGAGTAAGAGCAACAGTGACAGCAATATTCTAGTAAAATCTATTTCTGCACCACCGGGTATCATCTTAAGTCAAGCGTGCGTAAAGAAGTATTAAAAAAAATGTTTTTATTGAGTATACCTCACAAGCGTCCCAACTGCTCCCGTCTGGAGCCAGTGAGACTATAACATCCCCAATTGGGGTATGTTGTGAGGCTGAAGGTAAGTGAGGAAGGGAAGGAGATGGGAAAGAGGAAGGTGGGGAAGTACCCGGTTATTCAGATCTAGTCACTAAACACGGCTAAAGCCATTTTCAGCAACGTTTCAATTCTTCAATAACGGACAAAGCATAACTGGAGCATTCGGTTCGTTAGAAAAGGCAATGAGTCTAGGAACAATTCTACGCAATTCAATGTAATCAAACATGCTGACTTCGATTGTCTACGGCGATGTGAAATATTCTCCAAAAATTAAAACTGATTATGGGAACAATTTAGTCAAGCGATAAAGTAGTTAACAAAATTATTTTAGTTTAATTAATAAATTAATAATTCTACGTTTGAAATGCGTATTTCTTTTGTTTAAATTTTCGTCAGATATCATAATTTTTCACAACGGTATTCATTCGCAAGGTAAATACTTTCAGCTTCATGAATCCTACAATTAAAATATCACGTGATTTTACACGGGCCTGCGCTAGTAACCGTAATAATATTGTTGAGCTTGTTCAAAAATAAAATATATATATATGAAAATGTATTTTGTGTTTTTTGGAAACATTTTAAGATAGGGTATCTAGAAATAGAATATTGAAACAGTGGGCGCCCTTTTAAAGATGTGAAAAGTGAAAAAATTATAGCTTTTTTTAGGATATTAGTTTAGTTTAAATTTCCTAACAGTAAAATCCGCTGAGATCGACATGCTGAACTCTATAATATACAGGGTGTTAAGGTACGTATTTGAGTTACTTTAACCAGTGATTCCTGACATTATTTGGAGTAAAAAATGTAAATGAAATTTTGGTCTCCGGTGAAATTTTTGATGATTTTTTTTTTTTTTTTCTACAAAAACATAAATAATAGTAGGTGTTAAGTAGTTGGGGGCGGGGAAGGTGGTGGGGCGGTAGCTCGGCTGAGTGACCAATAAGGTCATGTGAAAGAATTTTTTTTTGTTTGATTTTGAAAATTTGAAAAAAAAAAAAATTATCATAAAAAAAGTCACCGGAGACCAAAATTTCATTTACATTTTTTACTCCAAATAATGTCAGGAATCACTGGTTAAAGTAACGCAAGTACGTACCTTAACACCCTGTTTAGATAAAATTGTATCAAGAAAACACACCAGGTTATTTGTTAACATTTTTATTATGTTTTTGTGAAATACGTATGTATTTTTCACAGATAATAAATAGTCGTAAAATGTATTGTTTCAGAAAGTGTTATCATCCTTATCAAAGAGGATATAATGTGTACAGTTCACATAAAAAATGTAATTTTTTTTTTGACATCTGAGAAGAAGTTTTCAAAATGATGAAGTTTTATGATGTAGTTTCTATTCTAGTCCATCAACTTGATTCACGATGCATTTGGGAGTCGAAAACTTTAAGAATTCTTCCGGCAGATGAGAAGTTATTGGATACCGCATAGAAAACAATAAGACGCTCTTTTGTAACAGATCATGTGAAAAAAAGACTTCCAACATCAGTAAGTAATATCGACGGCTGTCTGGGTAAAGTAGACGCTGCGTGGGTTTCTTAAAAGGTAGAGGGTTTCTAGGGAGATGAAATAAAGGTCAAGTCGGAGAGAAAATATATATAAAAAATATGAGCGTAGACAGATTCACGAATATCACTCTTTAAATTCACATTTACGTCACACTAGAGGCCCTGGGGAATATGGCATCTTTGGAGATATTGTGTGGATGGTATTTATAAAGATGGAAATGTGTGAAGCTATTTGAGGAGGAAGAAAAGATAAAGATCGGAAGCCGGAGCAAAACCATTGAGCATAAAGTTAAAAAGTAATCGCAACAAAATAAAAAAAAAACTATCGATCATCTCATGGATACTCGATTGTCGATTGTCTTCTGAATGGAACTGATGCAAAAGAAGCTTGATGAAGGTTTCTAAGAGTACCCTTTATAGAAATACCATTAAAATGAACAAACGACAGCCCGCTTTTCTTGCACGCTCTAACTATAACGAACGTGCACGTTCGAGATGTGGTATTCTTGTTTTAATTGGTTGTATCTTCATCGTTATTTCTGCGTTGGTAAAATTATTGTAATAAACAATCTCAAAAATGTGAAGCTTCCAAAATAAGTTTGTTTGCGGGAAGCTCCTACTTCCATACAGTAGACACTTGACCCTATACTCAGATGCCTTACAAAACCAAGTTAGCAAAAAAACATTTGCTAGACTAAAAAATCTGGATGGTTGGTTGAGTCTTTAATTATATTTCATCGAGAATAAAAATTAATTATATAATTTTTGTCTTTGAAAACAGAGAAAGTACGGTAAAAGAGTCACGGCTCTGACGCACATTTTCTTGTACTCAAGTTTATCAATAATTGAACAGAAAGTCTACTAGAAGTAGATCTCAAACGCTTTTTTAATAAATAAAAAAGGGGAAATGGATATTTATAAGCTGATTCAATGACCCTTATTCTCTAGGCAGACCTACAATAGGTCACCAACTATGTGTTAAACATTAAATTTCACAGTAAACATCGTTACCGCGTGGATAAATTAATGGGGCATGTTGTTGAGTGAATGAATGTGTGAGATAAAATAATGCAAGTAGTAAAATTGGACCAAAATACATGACACCATTTCTGACACCCGAGCGCAACGCATTAGTTCCTCTGCCAAACACCCGGGCTTAGAGTCAGGTGTGACATTCCATTAGTACCAATATTCTTACGTCACGTGGAAATAATTTAAACCTTTTTACTTTTCGCAGAATGAGATCGAGGAAATGTGAGGGGATGTAACCTATTTTCTTAGATGCAAGAAGAGTTTATACTTCGAAATAAGATGAGAGTAAACATCAATGAACATTAAGAGCCATTAACCAGCGGCTGAGAATAAACGTTTAAAAATGCTTGCAACTGTAAAGGGAGGTTCCGATAAGAAAGATCGATTATTCCCCGTATCAATTTTTTTTAATATTTTTTTTTATATAGATTTATTTAATTCAAAACTTGCTTTAATATATACCTACATTCAAGTAAGCAATAAAAATGCTCAAAACGCATGATGATAAATTATTAAATATCGTGTACTTCCCCTAAGTATTTTTTGATCATAAGTATTTATGATTTTTCAATAATGTCTAAACAAAATAAGTGTGAAAAAATCTGAAATATTTTAGTTTGTACCTGAGGTATTTTAGTCACAAAACACGTTCTCGGATTTATTTTTTAATGATTTTAATTGAACTAAAATTAAAATTCTGAAAAGTGTCTTTACTAGATTATGCATCGATTTGTTTTGCTGTATGATTGATTATATGATTTGAAATTTGTGTTGTATAATACAACATTTCGTTTCAAAATTGCACAAATCTGCCAACGACCAACGGTATAACCTTAGTAGGTATATTAAAAATAAACTTAGTTTTCATAAATTTAGAAAGTACAGTTACCAAATAAAATAACAATCTTTAAAAATCTATTTATGTTTTTTTTTTGTAAAAAAGAGTCTATACGTCTAGATTTTGATTTAAAAAAACAAATTTCCGGTATTGTCTGGTTATACCCTCTTAAGTAAAGAGTAAATGTAAACAGTCCACTGGATAAATTTTATACAAGAATTGATCGTAGCAAAATAAATTCATTTCTAGCTCTCGGTGGCAATTGTAAATACTAATTACTTAGCACCGTGACTATGATATTAAAGACGTAACTCCAATAATTACTGATGGACTTCCGAGTACTTGGAATATAACTATATTACTCGAAACAACACGAATAATTTGCGAGTGACAGCACTACTATCATCGTGATAGCATCTAGGTTAAATAAAATACAGTTGTAATTGAAATTAATAACCCTACATTAAATTAATTACACAATACGGGAATATCTACTACCCATTATATTGACGTAAACCGTGGACGAGCGGTAAAGCTCTCGACCAGCAATCCGAAGGGGAGGGTTCAAATTCAAATTCAGGCGTGCGCAAATAAATTCCATTTCATTAATTTGTGTTATTTCACAATTTAATTAATTTAAAAAAATAACAAATGAAATAAATACTAAGTTTCAAACCACTTTATTTTTATTTATATTTGTCGACCGGTTTCGATTGCACTCAATCTTCATCAGGACAGTAAAATATAAACTAAATCATAATACAGATAAACAATATCAGGTAAACAAAGTATAGTGAGAAAGCATTATATGGAAAGGGAGAAAACATCATAGACTGGTTGGTGGAGGGGTAGGGGCGAGGTAAAGGAAGGGTGGGGGGTTACATAAGGAGTAAGGGAACAACTTTAAAATCGGACTGTTGGTTAATTATAGCTGTTTGTTTAAAATTTGGCAATTATTTTTATTTGAATTTGAAATTTCTAAAGCTCATTTGGTATAATGGCAAGCCACAAAGTGTTTGCTTTCTTCGATAGTTTAAAAATAATAAATTGTATATTTGCGGCAAGGTACAGAGTGGAAGATATTCCCAGTATCGCCCTGGTGTAAGACCGCCATTCAGAATTCAAAACATGCTTGAAATGGCTTTAGCCGTGTTTGGTGACCGTATCTGAATATCCAGATACTTATCCACCTTCTTCTCCTGCGTCTCTTTTCCCTCCGCACTACCTTTAGCTCACAACGTACCCCAGTTGGGGATGCCGAAGTCTCTTTGTATATTATTATATCTTTGTGCGATAATATTATATTAGTTGTCTTACCTACAGACAGCATAAAACTGTTTTAAAATAAATTCAAATAATGAAAAATGTTTTATTTTAATGCATTTTTTACACACATAGCTATAAATATCTATGTACTTAAAATACAAATAAAACTTTAATTACAACTAAATAAAAATGATTATAGCTAAACAAATGTTCAATATTCGTATTCGTTATACAGGTTGTTTTTTTTTTAAAAGAAAGACAAACATTCCCGGGTTACGATTAACCCAACAACATTTGAAAATCTCCTACTACCACCACACTAAGCGGAAGATGTTGCTTGTGTTGAGATAAAGGACTTAGCCAGCCGAGGAATCGAACACGGAACGCCAAACGCGATGCCCACTTAATCACTTTATATTGGCTTCTTCATTTATATCCATACAATTTATTCTATTGTGTTATTCTAATTCGTGTAATCTAATTATAAATAGTATTGTATCGATATTTATTTACCCTGTGCCTTGTGAAACAAATTTAAGAACAATGATAAATCAAAAAAAGTTTAACCAATTAACGGGTAAAATTAATAGTAACATAAAACAAATGCAAGGTATACAATTACTAATATAAATCATCAAAATACCCTTCACTCCATTGACCATCGTCGTATTCAAGAAGTGAGTTTCGAATAATATTCACTAGGCATTAATTAAATTTATTTTCCTTACTCGGCTTGTTTTTCCTAACACGAATTATACTCTCTCTCTCTGGTTTCAATCCTGGGATTGGTTTGCAGCAATTTCCTTTATTTTTTTCTTCCATTCTTCCCTGCCTTGTGCGGCTCTTTTGAGGTCTGCATATGATGTACTCTCGGCGTGGGCGTCCCCTAGAGTTTGTCCCCTCGGTCATACCCTCCATTATGGCATGCAAGAGGCCTTCTTGTCGTATTATATGACCGATCCATCTTGCACGCCTTTCGGACAAGGTTCTGAGCAGGTGCCTTCCTCCTTCGATTCTTTGGAGAACCTCCTCATTTGTAATGTGGTCTCTCCAGGAAATTCCTAATATTCTTCTATAGGACCACATCTCAAAAGCCTTTAGTCTCCGTTTATCTCTTTCGGATAGGCACCATGTTTCGCAGCCGTACATCAAGATACTCCATACATAGGTCTTGATGAGGAGTATTCTCAGTTTTAGGTCTATATTATTTGATTCTATTATTTTCGACCTTTTATTGAATGCAAGCCTAGCCTGGTGTATACGGCTGTCGACCTCGCTCTTAGACCGACCGTCCCATGTTATTTTGCTCCCGAGGTAGACAAACTCCTTGGTGTTCTTTAGTGAAACTCCTGACATCTCTACTCTCATCTGATGTTGCGTTCGGCCTACAGTCAGCAGCTTTGTTTTGTCTTTATTTATCTTCATGTTGTAGTTGTTTTGAAGAATGCTTTGCATGATTGTTAAGGCCTCTTGCAGTTCTTCTTCGCTTTCAGCAACTATAGCAATATCGTCAGCAAACCTTATCATATCCACCTTTTGTCCGTGTATCTTTACACCTTCTCTATAATTATACTATATTCTGCATAATGACTTATAATAGCGTGATCAATACCAACTTTGTTTATAGTTGATTATGTCTTTTTATCATCATTGTTTTTTTTTTTTAATATATGTTTTACCTTATTTTACAACAATTTTATTAAAGCAGTGGACACTTCATCTCTCAACTACATATTTACTAGGCATTAATTAAATTTATTTTCCTTATTCAGATTGTTTTTCCTAACAAGAACTATAATATATAAATTATACTATATTATGTATAATGACTTAAAATTGCGTGATCAATACCATCCTTGTTTATAGTTGATTATGTCTTTGTATGATTTTTTTTTTTTAATATATGTTTTACCCTATTTTACAACAATGTTATTAAAGCAGTGGACACTGCATTTCTCAACTACATATTCACTAGGCATTAATTAAATTTATTTTCCTTATTCAGATTGTTTTTCCTAACGAGAACTATAATATATAAATTATACTATATTATGTATAATGACTTAAAATTGCGTGATCAATACCATCCTTGTTTATGGTTAATTATGTCTTTTTATGATTATTATTTTTTTAATATATGTTTTACCCTATTTTACAACAATGTTATTAAAGCAGTGGACACTTCATTCATCAACTACATATTTCTCAAATAAAATGTTTATATCAGAGTTATAAAGATATGTTGAATTATTAATTGTATCGGCATATAATTTCAGCAACAAATTAGACCGCAACATAAAAGTTTTTCGGTTTACAAAAACTCCGACACTAGTCGCCGCGACGTTCGGCTCGAAATGAAATCCTCCAGTTAAAAACGGAATGAATGGTCTAGGAAATGGAACAGATGGCGAATGGCTCCAGTGGCCAGCATTCCTGGCAAGGAGCCAACTCTCCTTGTGATTAAGGCCAGGATTCGGACCCACGCTTATCTGACTGCAATTAGATTTGCGGGCGCTAAGTGAAAAATAAAAGGATCCTAGTTTTGACTCAAAAGAGACAAGAAGATTGGTGAGAAAATATTTTGACTGACTAACGTTTATCTGACTGCGATTAAATTTGATGGGACTAAGGGATTTTAGATTTAACGTCAAATAGAAAGAAGCAACGCCGAGACTAGAGTAAAGGCATGGGCTCGCGAATGCCAAAATAGCTCTTCCGCTAAGTAAACAACGCCAAAATCAGTAATAACAACGAGTATCAACAACAATCACGCCATTTGCAAACTGACGTTCTTCGAATTAGCTCGATGGCACTGATGACATCGCGAGAAAAGGCAGAAATATTATGATTAAACTCCTTTCATCTGACATTGATTAACTTTGGGGAATTACTTACCTAAGTGGAAATAAAGGATCCAAGTTTTGTCTTTAAAAATACAAGTTTCATTAGAAAATGTTTTAAATGTTACTTTTAGCTGACTTTAATCAAATTTGCGGATAAATGAGGTTCTTAGATTTGACACCAAATAAGATGAATATTGGCGAGTGTGAAAATATGACAACTTACCACCGTCCATTGGATGGATTCGTAATTCACCAAGAAGATGTAGATAAGAAAGACTCTTACCTGAAAAGAAAGAAAAAAAGTAATTTATTTATTTTATAGAAACAAACAGTACATTGATTACAGTGTGATGACAGAGTTTACAGATATTAAGTAATATTTCATGGTGGGTACCTTTGATATGTTTCTTTGTAATGTCTTGAGTGGAATGTATAATTAGTAACTACCGGGTGATGTGCATAGTGTGTGAGTGTGTGTGTATGTATGAGAAGTGGTGATATGTGAAGGGATATGTATGCGCATTAAACAGTTATATCATTGACATGATGCTCCTTTTAAATTTGGGCAGCGAATCTGAGAAAATGTCAATATTAGAGTTTAGGCAAACATTATTGAATGTATGAAGAGCACGGTTAATCGGCGAATAAGTTGCTGCATTTGTTTTGTAATTTAGAGTGTGGAATAGTGCTGTATGGCGTGTACGTCTTACAGGTATATCAAAATTAATTAAGGATAGAAGTTCAGTACAGTCGATTATGTTATTTAAAATTCTGTGTATAAATGTTAAATCAGCTAGTGCCCGCCTTTGTTGCAAAGTTTGAAATGTAAATTCAAAGTTATTGTTGAATTTGAAAGTAAGATATTTTATAAATTTGTTTTGAATATGTTCTATGCTATCTATGTATATTTTTTCTGTGGGTTCCATATTGGCGATGCGTATTCCAGTGTACTTCTGACTAATGCAAAATATAGCATTATTATTGTCTGCGGGTTACTGAAAACTTTACTTATACGAAGAACAAAGCCAAGCATTTTATATGATCTATGAACGATTGAGTCTATATGCTTATTAAATATAAGTTTGCTATCAAGATAAACGCCAAGATCTTTACAATCCGTTTTAGAGATGACAGGTTCGTTGTGAAGTGAATAAGAGTACTTAATTATTTGTTTCTGGTGAAAGTCATAGAGTGACATTTAGAAACATTGATGTCTAAACAGTTAACTATACAATATTTGCAAAGCCTTTCTAGGTCACTTTGTAAAGTCATTAATACAATGATGATAAACATCAACAAGGACAATCAAAGAGAAAAAAGAGGACAGTAGATAATGTAGTGGATTATATAGACAGTGTAGTGACGTGGATTGAGGTGTAAGGGAGAATGAAATGTTGGAAGACTACATTTGGATTCCTGGTAAGAATATACCCGCCTCCTAAATTTTCAATTTTGAGGGCGGGTATAAGTACTGCCGCCCCGGGAATCATTTATTGGATAACCAACACCCATGCCATAGGTCATCCCAAGTGGTTCGCTACGTTTGGTGACTTAGCAGGGGTTCCCGGATTCATATGATGAGATTTCTATCTACGTCTACGTCTTGGAGGCGGATGCGTTTGTGCATTATTACGCGAGGCGTGCCGGATCGGGAGAGAATAGTTGAGGGAGACCTTTTTACCTCTCCAGCCGAACTCTCAAACCACCGCCTTGCACCGTAATAGAAGGAATGGATTCATACGTCTGTCACTATTGAACACACCGACCTCCATCTTCCCACCCACCCCTCATACCTTCCCAGAACTTCCTACCCTTCCATTCCCTAAAAACACCCTCCACACAGAAACCCCAATGATCACATAGGCCCCGAGGAAAATTGCTTTCCCTGCACGGAGAAAGATGTTATTTGTAAAAACGAACATTTTAATAGAAAATACCATCATTTTATTCGTAGAACGGTTAAAAACGGAACTGAAGTTCTTACGAACAAATTAACAGGGTTTTAATATTTATTGGCGGGAAAATTAAGAATAATTTGTTGGTATACGTAATTTAGTACGTATTTTACCGCCAATAAACATTGAATCACCGTTAATTTGTTCGTAAGAACTTCAGTTCCGTTTTTAACAGTTCATTTTTCTCCGTGTGGGTCTTCTGTGTGGAGCTAATGTAAAAAAAAATTAGATAGATTAACTGATTATTCACATCAAATTAATACAAATTTCTAGAGCAATTGTTCGCATTGCTTTTTCGGCTCAAATTCGTATTTGTAAATAGAACATACATTTAATTAAACTTGTGGTATTTATTATTATGTCACAAGCCAATAAACATTGAATCACTGTTAATTTGTTCGTAAGAACTTCAGTTCTGTTTTTAACAGTTCATTTTTCTCCGTGTGGGTCTTCTGTGTGGAGCTAATGTTAAAAAAAATAGATAGATTAACTGATAATTCAGATCAAATTAATACACATTTCTAGAGCAATCGTTCGCATTGCTTTTTCGGCTCAAATTCGTATTTGTAAATAGAACATACATTTAATTAAACTTGTGGTATTTATTATTATGTCACAAGCTACATGATACATGTGCCACAATACGTCAGTTTATTTGGCTTATTCCTATCGAGTTTGCTCTCAGTTCGTACTCAAAATGGTGACAAAATTTGGTAAGTAGTACCACAGTTATAATCCATACAAAAGTTAATGCTTTGAACAGGCTTGATATTATGAAAATGTGGTAATATTTCACAAGATATCAAAGTTAATATTTGCTCTTCTGTCTACTAGGATGAAACAGGGATAATAATTTGTGAAATAATGCCACAGGAATGTTTCATTGCAGAGGTACAGCTTATAAACTAAAATAGGAATAGAAACTTCTTTGAGAAAGTTTATTGATTAAATAATACATTTTTTAAGTAAACTCATTGATGCGTTAACTCATCACAAGCGAGGCTCTGAGGGTTGTCGACTTTGGGGGTTTTGCGTAAAGGATTCTTTTTAGGAAAGAAGGAGAGGAAGTGCTGGGAAGTAAAAAGTTATGAGGGGTGGAAAGGAATCTGGGAGACAATGTGTCCAGTAGTGATGGTTGAATGAATCCATCCCTCCCACTGCGGTACTCCCTTCCGATGTGTTGAGAAAGTCCGGCTTGAGAGGTAAAAAGATATCCCTCAACCAGTCTCTCCCGATCCGGCCCGTCACGCAGGAAGACCTAGACATCCCCCTTATGAACCCGGGCACCCCATCTAAGTCACCAAAGGCAGCGAACCTCTTTGGATGACCTACCACAGAATTTTTTTTCTTTACAATAGATCTTTGGGAATGCTGTGTGGAGGGTTATTTTTAGGAAAGGAAGGAGAGGATGTTCTCGGAAGGAAAAAGTTATGAGGGTTGGGTAGGAATCTAGGGGTCAGTGTGTCCAGGAGTGACGGACGAATGATTCCATCCCTCCTACTGCGGTGCAAGGTGAAGTTCGGATAGAGCTCCTCTGGGGAAGCCAAAAGGTCTCCCTCAACCAGTCTCTCCCGATCTGGCCATCCACGCAATTGGTGGACAGACGCATTCACCGCCAAGACCCAGATAAACCTCACCCCATGAACCCGGGCACCCCTGCTAAGTCACCAAGTGAACAACTTGAAGTGACCTATGGCGAGGTGTTGGTTATCTAATAAATGGTTCCCGGGGCGGTGGTACAATTAATTATCCGTCTCCCAACCTATAAACTAAGTTTCATTCATGCCATTTGTTTTTGTTTTAAAAAAAAATACAAATCATTAATTTATTTTTGTTGCCTACTAGTTTCATCATAAGTACAAAATAAAAATAATAAAACAATACATTATAATTTCATTGCAGATTATAAACGAATAAAACTAGTTTATTTGTAAAAGAACAAAATTTGTAAACTTTGTAATCTCTTGCAGATTTTCTAAAATTACAAATTTACTCGTTAAAGTAATGTGCTAGTTATAAACGCAGGTATTTAGTCAATAAAACGAAGTTCCAGTGTAATCGCGGGAAATTAAAATTAAATTAAATTATTATATAGAATTTTTAAAATAAATCAACCATCAGAATAAACTCGTACGCGAATCACCCAGAAATCTTGTTAAGCACTATTTTATAGTCAAAACTTAAAACTGATATTTTACGGAGTGAAGACGAGGCCTTGGGGGAGCGCGGGGCGAAACAGCGACCGGGGAGAGATTCGCAACTTTTCTTTTATGTGCAAAGTTGGTGCAGCGAGCGGGCATAATATTAACATAACCGCCGAGTAAAAAAGAGTTATTAGGGCCGTTATGACGTTGTAAGCAAATTTATAATAACGTTTTATTCGCCTCGGACGATCTTGTGAAATATATCGAGCGGTGTAGGGGAATATCTAACCGCCTTTATCGGGTAAACGGTAATTTATATTAAGTACACGGTGTACTTTGATTGTCAGTGGCTGATGTATTATGGTTCGTGGCGTTTTTCTTTTATATCAAATTTGTTACATTTAATTCGAGAGCTGAATTCGATGCTTTGAGAACCGACCCTTAAAGCTTTTATAATGGATGAACAAAACGTAAATGGTGGCGGAAGAATTTCAAAAGAAGGTAAATTTATTGAAGTTCGCCGTTTTCCTTAATAATTTAAAAAACGTCCGAAATAGCATGTACTTTTTCAAATAAGATTATATAAAAGTGGTGGAAATACATATTTCTTAACATTATTGTTTTACCGATTAAAACAGAATCGATTATAACTTTTAAATTTTTTTTATAAAAAGAAAAATAATATAAAAATTAAATACCATCACGAATTTAAAATGTTTAAAGCAGAATAAAAAAATTTTATGCGTCATAAATTGGAAAAAACTGAATTTTTGAAAACTGAGTTTTGAAACATTTTTATTTGCTGTAGACAACGTTGACAGCACCCAAACTTACAGACCAAACTGAAGTCAAGATATTAAATTGCATTTGAAAAAATAATAATTTGGTTACCATAAATCATATAATAAGAATACTAAGTAAAAAAAAATGTCTGCCACAATCATTTATTAAGATTTAATAAATAAAAAGGCTTTACTCAAAATAATTTTACAAAATTTCTAAATTATGAGCAGAACTTAATACAAACGGATTCATTTCTAGATGAAAAAAATTGGTAACATGCTTTGTGACGAGAAAATTAGAATTAAATGGAATACATAAATGATTTAAAACCACAAAAACCATTCTTCAAACCGAACGAAATAATAAGGTTTAATATTTGAGAGCTTATCGTCAATTCAAGGTTTGCGTCATCTTGGTTTCGTTTTGAATGTAATCAGGTCGGAAAATAATATCAGAATGTGCCTCGAGAGGCACGGATATAACGAGGGACCTAAACAGAACTCAGCGGGGCTGAAAATTGAAACGAAAGCCGGAAGGACAAGGGGAGCCGGAGTTAATACACAAATCGGGGGTGATGATCAACATCTCGGAGATAAAACAATTATGTAATGAATATTAATTTTATTAGAGGGATTAAGATTATTAATTAACATTATGAAAAGAATAAGAATCAAATAAAAAAAGCATTTTTGAAAATTGCAGAACATCATTTTAAAACTTGAGTAACACTTACCTATCGGCGAATTTAGGAAAATATTTCATATTGTAAACAAGTTCTTAAAGACAATTCAAATATTCTGAGATAATGTCCTAATTATACGGTAAAAATGTGTAAAAAGGGAGTTTTAGCAAGAAAAGAAAACCTAAAGCACACTGTTAAAATATAATTTTTAAGTATTATTAGACTTAAACGATATTTCAAAAGATAACTCACTATCTCTAACTATTAAAACTTTGAGTATTTTATTAATACGTACAAGCTATAATTGTGGTTTAAAATAGAGTTTTTTTTTTCTTCTTTTATTTCGGATATGAAATACAGCACGAGAATGGATATTAAAAACCTTTTAAAAATATATGAAAAATTCTGATTCCTTGAATCAAAATAATACTGATTCCAAACGTGATTCAAATAAGTTTCTCAAAAAGGAAAAACAATAAGGAAAAAAACCGTTCATATTAACCTAAACGTAATTACTTCCTTCAATGGATGACACACAATGTAAATTTTTCTGATTGACAAAAACGGCTATAATAATAAATATGAAAAAAGCGGAATTCATAGCAAAATTATACATTTTATCACATCAATTTAAAATTCTGGTCCCCTGAACAAATGGGTTGTGACTTAATTCAGTATAATTTTAGGGTAGGTAGAACCTTAATCAAGAGAGCCACCCACATAACATAAATTATTTGCGATATTATCTGAATGTAAAGGGTGACGTTGGTTTATGACTAGGAGTCGGTACTCCAATGTGCCAAAGGATGGCTCACAATCGAACCGAGAACAGAGCGAGCCCTGTTAGCCGGGCCGTTGCGGATAAAGTGCATCAATCATCCCCGATCTCCCCCGTGCAGTGTCTGTATTGTCCAGGACTGTAGGTCTACTAATCCTGTCCATTCAATAGAGGAGAGGAGAGCAATGGACACGATGGGGTAAGAAGATTAATGGTCAATTAACTGAGTAAAGTGCCTTCGTTCTACGTCAAAATAACAAGAAAAATATGTTTATATTTCTATGAATTCTTCAATCACTAATATTAACGTCACAAAAATCATTAAACATACCACGATTTTGAAAAAAAAAATAGGTTAATCCTTACATTTTACTTAGGTATCTATAAATTAATTAATTACTACGATAAAACTGAATGTTTTGAAACAAAATTGTATAAGACATTTTGAACCCACATAAAAGTCGTTAAATTAAATTTACTTTCAGTTTTACTTAATATTTCGCAGTTATTCTGCCGAAGAAATAACAACGATCATTAACGGCAAACTAGTTGACATTAAAATTAAAGTGTTTTCTGTAAATACATATTTTTCGTTACTTATGTTTTTAGGGGAAAACTTAAAAAGAAAAGGGTTTTAATAAAATTCTGTGGAGACTAATGAAAAGGTTTTGAAAATAATACAATGACAGTAAAGGCAGTTTGGGAGGAGGATGTGGGTACCAATGGATGAAACCATTTATTGGATAATCGAAACATCTGCAATAGGTCACCCCAAGTGGTTCGTTGTGTTTTAAGACTTAGGGTTATGGGGAGATGT
Source organism: Limnephilus auricula (assembly GCA_951813805.1). Taxonomy (NCBI): domain Eukaryota; kingdom Metazoa; phylum Arthropoda; class Insecta; order Trichoptera; family Limnephilidae; genus Limnephilus; species Limnephilus auricula. The sequence goes on along the minus strand of OX638389.1, from coordinate 38,220,025 downwards.
TTTTTTAGGTCTTAGCGGTGGATGCGTCTGCCCACCGACTGCGTTGCGAGCAGGATCGGGAGAAACTGGTTGAGGGAGACCTTTTGATCTCTCCAGCTGGATTATTTCGACCCATTGCCTCGTACCGCAGTGGGAGCGATGGATTCATAGGTCACTCCTGGACAGACTACCGCTAACACCTTTTTTCCATCCCACAATTTCCTCACCTTCCTTATCATTGAAAATACCCCCCACACAGCATTCCCACAGATACAGGCCCCGAGGGAAATTGTTTTTCTCAGAGTCTCCTGTGTGGAGTTAATGTAAAAAAGATAAAATAAATAAAATACAAAACTTTTAAAAAGTGGTGTTTAGTAAAATTATATTATTACATTTTTGTCGGATTCGGTTTGGCCAAACTAATTACATAAATTCCAGAAGCTTAGAGAATTAAAATAAACATAGAAAACATGCGATTGTAGATTTAACATCTGAAATATATAAATCTTTAGATAATAAAAAAAAATGCATCGGAACATTTGTCGACCTAAGAAAAGCATTTGACAGTATATCACACTCTAATCTCATCTCCAAACTAACGAAAATTGGTATAACTGACAATGCTTTAACTTGGATCAAAAATTACCTATTTAATAGAGAGCAATTTGTTAAGTTAAATGGCTTTCTGAGCGGTTCACAGACCACGAATTTTGGCATCCCGCAGGGAACTGTACTGGGACCAATCCTTTTTATCATTTATGTCAACGACATGTTCAAACTCAAAATCAAGTCTAAACTCATTTCATATGCAGACGACACAGCAATTCTAACCGAGGGATTAACTTGGAATGAAACCCAGAAAACAGCAGAGTTAGACTTAAACATACTAAAAAAATGGTTCGATAAAAACTTGCTGTCACTTAATACGGAAAAAACCTTTGTAATACCGTTCACCATTAATAAACATGCATTCCCTGAAAATTTAAAGATTAGTATACATTCATATAATTGTAATAGAAATTTAAATTCATGTAAACCTGACTGCTCTGTACTCACTGTTAAAACTAATGTAAAATACCTCGGTGTAATTATAGATAGTAACATAAAATGGAAACTACAGATCAATGCAACAGTAGAAAGATTAAGAAAATTATTGTACATTTTTCTTAGAATCCGAAACATATTAAATTTTAAACTATTAAGAATCATTTATTTTTCACTGATTCAATCTATATTACAATATGGAATTGTTGGCTGGGGTGGTGCATTCAAAACTTCTCTCTTGCCTTTAGAAATCATCCAAAGAATATTAATAAAAATAATTTTAAAAAAACCATATGATTACCCCACCATAAGATTATTTCAAGAATTTAAAGTCCCTTCACTACACATTATTTATAAAAAAAATTCACTTTTACAAATACACAAAGATTGTTTCAACAACGATACCTCAATATCTATTTCAAACAGCAAAAGACCAAGTATTCTTGGCTCTATAACTATCCCGCGTTGTAATACCACCACAGCCCAACAATTTTATAAATATTTTGGAGTCAAATGGTTTAACCAATTACCCCTTAACTTAAGATTGGAAACAAACTATAAAAAATTCAAAAGGTTAATTAAAACAATATATCAATAACATATTACAATCATTGTGACTGTGACTTTGGAAATCCCTTTACTTTTATACTCTTTTTTATTTTCTCTCTTCTTCTTCTTTTATATCTTTTCTTTACTCAATTCTGTTTTTTTCTTTACTCAATTGTATGATATTCTGTTTTTTTTTTCTTTACTCAATTGTATGATATTCTGTTTTTTTCTTTACTCAATTGTATGATATACATATATAAAAAAAATTAAATATTATAATTTTCATTATCGTTACTACACATTTTAAAAATATATGTTGAATTGTTTTTCGCTGCTCCACCTTTTTTACACGAGCATTGCTCAAAAAAAAGGTGAAACACGATATTTAAAAAAATGTATTAAAAATATATATATACAATGTATAATAAAAAAAAAAAAAAAAAAAAAAACAAATAGGTACAAGAAAAAACAGCCAGCCAAAACCTTACATGGACACCCTGTACAATATACAACTTATATATTATACAGAATGTCCGGGGGTAAAGTGCTTAACTTCTACATGATAGTGTAAGTAAAAAAGATAAATAACTTTTTTGAAATTCCAACTTTTATGGGTACTTTTTTGGTAAAAAGATAAAATTAGTACGGCGTGTGCGGCCTGCACTATTACGATATCCGCTGTTACGATACGCGCCAATCGAAACCAACGTCGCCACAACGCAACTGGCTGACTCACAGCAAATTTATTGGGCAAGTTTGTACCTTACACTAAGGATTTTTGATAGGTTACATCTTTTTGTATGGGAAAAAATAAGTTCAAATTTCGTCAAAGTTGTTAATCATTTTTACTCCTACCATCATGTAGAATCACCACCCGAAGTTAATGCACTTTATCCCCGGACACCCTGTAATTCCTCGGATAGTTTGGAGAGTAGCGAGAGAAAATCGAAAAACAGAAAAACGATGGATAGAAAAGTAAAGCATCCTCGTAGAAAAAAAAAAGGATCTCCAACAGGACATTAATGGATGAACAGAAACAGATAATAAGGTCATAAATACACGCCGGGAATAAAGAAATTAGATTTGCGGAGATGAACAAAGAAAAAAATATTATGAAGAAATTAAATAAAATTATTATTTATACCATTTTATAAAAGCAGTGCTCTCCACAGTGTATTTTCTCCGCATCTTAAAATACGACCGAATCTCGAACAATTCAATCAGTAAAACAGATCAGAGAAAGAGAAATCAAATAAATCCCAGTCATATAAATAAAATATTTAAAAATAGCTTTTCTTTTTATAATATCTAATTAAATAGAAAATAATGTAATACAAATAAAAAAACTTATAAAATATTTTTTAAATAGACATTCATTATTTTAACTACACAGCAAAAAAACCAAAGCCTGTGTGTGTGTGAAGTAGCCAAACTCTCGAACGGTTTATACTTTAGTCAGAAAAATTGTATATCTTTTATGTCTAGATATAGTTTAACGAAACCCGCTTGACACTTCATTTCTATCACGGGGAATGGATTTTTGAAAATTTTAGACAATTTTTTTTGGTACACATTTTTAATCCTTTAACAAGACAGAAATCTCATGGGAAGCCGAACAGTAACTATTAGCTTTCATAATAAAAAAAAACTAAAAGGCCACTCAGTACCCACGCTCGTTCATGCTCGTTGTTTTTTTTTTTTGTATTTATTGAGTTAGTTTATACAACATGAATATAAACAAGATAATATTTCATTTTGTAACTTTAAAATTTTTTACAATAAACATAACATTTCTTTTCAAATACATTCATTCTTCCTTCATTTTTCAGACTTTCAGGCATTTCATCATACATCTTTAGTCCTCTGTACAGTCAGTTCTGTGATTTGGATTTCTTCATATGTGGCAAAAAAAAAAAAAAACTATATTTACACTTCTGGTTTCGTAATTATGTACATCTCTATTAAAAACAATTTCATCCTTAAGATATTTTGGCATTTATGGACAAAAATTAACATATTAAATGGTTTATTTTTTATTGGAATCCAATTTAACTGCTCTCTCATTTGATTAACCCTTGCTTATTTGCCTTTTTCCAGTATACATCTCACAGCTCTATTCTGTATAATATCTAGCTTGTTCAAATTTCCTTCATTGACCAAATATAACATCGTAGAGCAATAATCTAAATGTGGAGCAACTATAGTTTTATAAATGAGCTCTGCAGTGTTTCCATTCAGTTTATTTCTTAGTCTTCTAAGAAAATAGGCTTTTTTGGTACTTCTTTAGCACATATTAAAAAATTTGCTGTGATTGTTAGTTTTGAATCCAGTATTACACCCAGGTATTTAATCTCATTTACTTTTTCAATTTTTCATTATTTATTGTCAAATTTAATTCTGTGTTATCTATTTTATTTCCTATTTCCAAATATTTTGTTTTTTTTACATTCAGTTTTAACTTGTTTACTTTCAGCCATTTTGCTATGTTTATATGATATCAAGACAACGGCTCGATACGAAAAAGATTCAAGGATCGTAAATCTTACTCGATGTTCAACAGAAATGTTTTCAGGCCAGTATCCACGCTCGTTCATGCTCGATGGTTTTACGCTCATTCGAACATGTTTCAAAGTGTGTACCGTCTCGATCGATGCTTTTTTGTTCGGTATCGAGCCAACGCCAACGCCTGAATGCGAAAAAGATTCAACGACCATAAATCTTGCTTGATGTTCGACAGAAATTTACGATTTGACTGAGCATCTTGGTGGTTTGTCTATGGAGTCTTGTGTTGAGATGCTTGAGCATGTAAACCCAACGACGAACAGAAAAAAAAGTTTAAAAAATTTAAAAGAAAATTATATTTCATTGAAGAAGAAGATAACAACAATAATTTAATTTTTAAAAATATGAAAATGAACAAGACACAGAAAAATAATAAAAGATAACGGTCGCAACTGGGACTCTAACCCAGAACCGTACGTCTTACCGGGACATACACCTCTACCAATTGGGCTACTGCGATCTATTATGAGACTGTCGTAATTGTCAACTTCATATTTCAAATTTCAGAATTAACAATATTTTCTTCGACTAATGTTTTTTTTCTTCATATTATTGGCAGCTACCTTTATTACATTGATGGGAATAACCTTCAAAGGTTAAAAAGAGAGTTTTTCTTATAAAAATATAAAAATTATATTAAAATACTTATTAAAGTGAAATGTGGCGTAAAACAGTTAACACCCAACGCGCCGTTAGATCTGATAGCCGAGCGCCGAAACTACTCCGAAATAATCAGATAATTGTTCAGACGCAAAGAAAAGCACCGCGAAGAACAGCGCGCCACAAAGCATTTCCAATCTGGGAAAGTTCGCCAAGGCTTCCGGGCATCCCGAGTAGTTGGTTAGAGTCCTTTGAGGACGCCGCGACGGGACCGGCACTCTCCCAACTCTTGCCCAACAAACCGGCCGCGGGCGTTCAACAGATTTACTGGGTCCGGGCAGTGTGCTGAACCAGACTTGGGAATCTTTGCCAAAGTGTGACAATATAATGGAATTATTTGTTGGTATGCACCATAGACATATGAATATGTATAGACCTGCCCTAAGTGATAAAAGCGTATTATTACCCCCTCCTTAATTCTGGGTTCCATGGAACTGGCCGGGCTGGCGTATAGGTTCGCGTGAATCTAGAAAATGTGACGTCATCAATCTTGTGCGGACTAGCGTCGAGCTCTTATCGGTACATTTTTACGAAATAACACGGCAAAAATGGTAACTTGTGCTATTAAAACATGTAAAAATAGAAGTGAAAAAGAGTATAAACCCAATTGTCGTATTACCTTCCACATGCAGGCATTATTTGTCATTATTTTAAGCTTATTCACATCATATAATATGATCAGTTTTATCACATCGAGAGACATGAAGTGTAAGCAACCGAAATTCCCGGTCCCGTCGTGTGCACGTTGCAGTTTACTGGGATAAGTAAATTATGAAACATTTGTAAAAGTGTCTTAACTAAACACGGTAACAAAATATTCGACTCTCAAAACAAGCGAACCTTTCTACATTTTATATGGATTACACAAGTTTGTTCAAACCGGGCGAACAAGTATAGTCAAAACGTTACATATCAAACAGGTATAAATGAATAGTCACATTAATATTAGGTAGGTATATGAGGTACTATAAAATTAGAAGTCTCACTGTGAATTAGCAATACAAGGACTTCAGTAGAGCATCAATATAAATTATTTCCATATATTTCTTAGGTTAAATTTGACTTAGCAGTAAATGGGTAATTCTACGAAAAGAGGTAACTTGTGCGGCAATCAGTTTAAAATAGATTTTTTATTCTATATGTTGTTATTTTTGTAATGAATCACATCATATAAATGTGCTTTATAAAATACATCACGATTAAACGTCCAATTAAAGCACATTTTTTCTGAAATTCCTTATAAAGTCTAAAAAATTCTCTACCCTGGCCTGTCCCCTGGTCGGTTTCAGTTTAACTTGCAGATAGTACATACATTTTTTGAACTAAAGTATGTTTAGCACGAATTTAAATAACTATATTTAAGTATTATTAAGGAAAAATACAACAATATTTGTTTCTAAAAGGTAACATAATATGTATAAAGTCACATTCCCTTGCGTGAGAAGGTTCATAAACGGGACAAAAGTCGTAATATAAAAAAATTCCAACTTATTTCCTTGGCCGTATACTCTATGGATCTCAAACCTCATGTCGTAGAATTACCCATAAATGATATTATTTTTAATTGTCGTTGGTAGTTTATTAAAATATTTAGGGTACAATACAGTGTAGGTTCGCCGTAATTATTGGTACATTTCGCAACTTGGTGAATCTTTTCCCTAAACAAGGTAAAACATTCAGAGACTTGTACATTAATTTAATATTACTTCTGTGTGCATTCGTATTAACTGGTTCTACTTTAGAATTATTTTAAACCGTACAATGCCAAAAGCAGTACCGGTAAACAGTCACTAAAGAAAAAAACCACGATACCAAATAAATATGCAAATAAGATAATTAATAAGATAATATAAAGATAATATGGCTCATTTCAACAGACTTCAACCCAAAAATGCAAGGTAATGAGTCATCGTAATATAAATGTTAAAAGTGGAGTAGATTTAGATGCCCCAGATAAACTTCCAAATGACTAGAAATTCATGTTCACAAATTTTATATTTTCGTGGAATTACCCGTTTCTTCCGTGCACCCAGTTCATCTTCAAGACTGGTAAATTTTAAACTTATGAGAGGTTATTTACAGCATCTGAGCTGGTACGTCTTTATGGATACCTTCTTAATAGGTAAGAACACCGTTCATCTAAATATTATGTGTGTAATGATAAGTTTCAATAATAATAAATTAAATTACATGTACATAAAAACAAGGAGGATCAAAATTAAATATAAGGAAAACATACATCCATACACATGTATTTTACATTGAATCAGCGTTTTAATGCCTTATTGAAGTTAAAAAAAACACCAAAATCTTGTGTTTTTGTTTTGGAAATTTGATCGCTTAGAAATACTATAAATGCTTCAATTAAATACTGTGAGTACACATCTTTGCCTTTGAAGTAATCGAGTATTTTTATGCCTCTGACCTATAAAATACGGTTAATTGAGAAAAATTTCCTACTTACAAATCCTTTTTCTGGTATGGTTTTATTGAATAATGTAGCTAATGAAGTTTGTTAGAGAGTGATCGGAAAACATTTTAATATTTTAAAATAAAACAATAACTTTGTAAATACCACTTTTATTTTTTATACTTTATGCCGACCGGGTTTCGCTACAACCGTAGCTTCTTCAGGGCAGTATAATCTCTACTACTATCTAACATATGTGTTATAATATATTCAGGGGATTGAAGAAATGAGCTGAGTTCCGCCGGTGCAGGACGTAATTGGAGTAAGGGACTGGGGATTGGGAACAATTGGGAATATGAACAAATTTTGATATATTTGTTGCCGAACTTCACAAAATAAAATAAAACGTGCATTTTGGCGACGTTTCTTTTCAGTGAATTAAAACAGGCGGTACCCAACGAATTTGTAACTGCGAATTTCAACAGTATGCCATGTACAGAAGGATTTTAGCGCGTCGTTTAGTCGCCGCCCAGAATTCAGGGCGAACGGGGATGCCTTGGTCTACGCAGCGCTTCGATCTGTTAAAATATACTTGCGGAATAACAAAACACTGTTGTTGGCTAGAGATTAGAGTTTTTATTGGTAAACGCCCAAAAATCGTTCGCTCCGCCCAATTCCGAATGAGTCAAGGACTAGTGGATCGTCTTAAGTTTAAAATTTATCAAATGAATTTTATTACGCGGGGTGAAAAAGTTCCTGTCAATAAAAAACAAATAGAAAAAAAAATAAACAGTGTTTTTAATCATAAATCAAGTTTCCGCATTCAAAAGTTACCCGAGAAGGGTGCTTGGAAAGTTTACTAAGGCTCATGACCCTATTAGCTTAGCTTATTGTTTTCCGTGGTCACCCACACGTGCTGGGCGACCCATAAACAACATTGTGTATTTCCAAGACCATCCAACAAAGCCACAAAATATCGCCGCGTATTTGTCAACAAAACTTCCCTGCAACTTTATCTTGCGGGGAAAAACACAGCGGCGTGGGAATAAATTTAACAGAATTTCCCTCGAAAGGGGCAGATTGCACCGCGGCAGCTGCGGAGAATGTCCACCTCTCCGCACGAAGGTCCAAATCACAACATAACCTGACCAAACATACCATTTTACCAGAGCATGGAATCATAATTTTTTTTTTTTAAATTGTGCATGGGAAACAACTTAATTTATTTGATCATATTTAAGCGGTGTGACTTTGTTTCTACGGCTACAAGTCCTAAATGAACGTTATTCACGAATTTTTAAAGCGTTATATCTTGTGATTGCAAGTTCTGTTTTTTTGGTTGTATAAATTTTAATATCGGAAAGGCCGTTTACGAAATAAATTAAAAGAAAATCAAATAGACCCGACAGCTGCGGAGAATGTCCACCTCTCCGCACGAAGGTTCAAATCGCAACATAACCTGACCAAACATAACATTTTACCAGAGCACGAAATCATATTAATAAAAAAAATTGTGCATGGGAAACAACTTAATTTATTTGATCATATTTAAGCGGTGTGACTTTCTTTCTACAGCTACGAGCCCTAGATTAAGGTTATTCACGCATTTTTAATAACATTATATCTTGTGATTCCAAATTCTGTTTCTATTTGGTTGTATAAATTTTAATATCGGAAAGGCCGTTTACGAAATAAATTAAAAGAAAATCGAATATATCTACGATAGAAAAAATGTGTCTTTGGTATCGCTATTATACATGTAAAAATGTTCTAGAAAATCACCCAAATTTTTTTGGATTATAATTTTTTTTTTTGTGGAACGTATTTGCTGCTTTGCATTTCCTCCCTCCTACAACATGAGTTTTCTTCAAGACACTAAAAAGATTAACCTCTTCCTTTCTTCAAAAACAGCACCCACCGTTTCCTAAAGAGGACGTACACGGAGAAAAATGTTATTCTAAAATACGATCATTTTATTCATGAAAACGGTTAAAAACGGGACAGAAGTTCTTACGAACAAATTAACAGTGTTTCAATGTTAATTGGCGGAAAAATGTAAGAATAATTTGTTGGTATACATGTTCCCGCTAATTAACATTGAAACCCTGTTAATTTGTTGGTAAGAACTTCAGTCCCGTTTTTACGAATAAAATTATCGTATTTCAGAATAACATTTTTCTCCGTGTAGGCCTACGTGGTTGAGTATTTATGATCCTTGGTTACGAATCCGGAGGCCGCGGGTTAAAATCCTGCCGTACGTAAATAAATTGTATACAATTATTTTATGTTAATTCACAATTTATTATTTTAAAATAATGTATTATAATATTGTATTTGTTGCGTATTCCTAAACGCCTTAGTGAAATACCACCATTCAGAATAGAAGCATTGCTTAAAATGGCTTTAACCGTGTTTGGTGACTAGCTCTGAAGAGCCAGGTAATTCCCCATCTTCCTCTTCCTATCTTTTTTCCTTCTCAATACCTTCAGCCTGAAAACATACCCCAATTGAGGATGCCGTAGTATCAACTTTTCAAAACTGTTGGGAGCAGTAGGGTTTATTGTGCAATAATCAGAATAAAAAATAATCTCTAACGGAAACTTCAGGACCTCCTGCATGCAGTTAATATAATAAATAAAATAAAAATTCGTAAGTTTCCATCTCAATTTATATTTTATATTTTTTTGTTCAGCTAAAGTTGCGTTTGGGACCTCAGTGCCCCGGTGAGTAAGCAAACAGCGCGAGTTGGGAACCCGAGGCCTCATTAAAAGTTTTCACCTCCCCCGGGGGAGAGAGTGGGAGGCGCGGCGCGGCGAAACCTCCGAAAAACTCTGCAAGACCAACAGAGCAGCCTACAAGCTATTTGCAAAAACAACGCTGATGGCAAGTTCGGACGAGTCTAAGTTTTGCTCCCACAATAGAGAAACACATTCAAATAAAAACATGCTAACTTTTTAACCTACGCGCGGCAGGGCGGTTGGATAACACTAGCGCCAAAACAGTTAGCTCTAAAGTATTTTTAGATTAGTTAATAGGTAATACTAATCTGTGTGCTGACGCAGAAAAATGTCTTTAATGGTAAGCTCTAGAGTCGCTAAATTTGCACAGAATTTTTTTTTCTGAAAATTTGAATATGTTCCATAAATTATCCATTCAAATCTCGGGCAAAACCAGGTTGTGAATTCAATTTTCTTGATTAAACGTGACTAAAATGCATTTTAATGCCTTTTTTTATAATCTTCTCAATCAAATGTTAGCAATCATCGTGGCTATCATGCAATACATTAATTTATACATCATTAATGTAAAAATATGGTAGGGGTAAATAAAATCAGATAAATAAGTCCTCTTATGACATAACAGTTCGATAATGGCCTTGAACGCCGAAACAGCTGTCACAATCAAAAAATACACTAATTGGTGTATTTGGTAGAATTGCTCATCTTCTACCAACAGAGGTAAAGAGGGGTTTATACTTTAGCTTAGTACAGTCCCACCTAAATTATTTAATAGAGATATGGGGAAACACATACATTACGTACTTAAACGACTTACAAATAATACAGAACACAGTAATTAAAAAACTTTTCAATTGTAACCCAGATACTCCCACAAAAAAAAACTATACCAGGATTTGAACCTTCTGAAAATAAGAACTTTGTACGAATATAAAACTTGCCTTTTAATCTACAAAATACAAAATGGACTTATACACACAAACACAACATTTATAAAAACGTCACAAATACACAAGCATTATACTAGGCAACATAATAAACTGTACACAAATACTGTTAAAACTGAAAGTGGAAAGAGAAGCATAGGCCACGAGGGTGTTTAAATTTATAATCTCCTTTCAGACTCCCTAAAAACGGAGAAAAGTGTAAATATGTTTAAAAGAAAACTATTTAACCTTAAGTTAAAAGAACAAAATTAATTTTATTACTTTATGCCTACTTGAGTTAATAACTCAGGTCCGGGGCATACGTCATTCCTATGTCTACCTACGTTAAATTGTCGTGAAAACAAGCTTATGTGCCCAAGCGGAAGAAAGTGAAATGTAAATTTCTTTTAACTTATCTAACTAAACTAACTAACCATCACGCCGAGAGGACGGACCGCCAAACACCTCGGTCTAGGCACACACTCTTTGTCTCATTCACATTCATACATCGTCTCATACATACTCTTCTATTTTTCTGACTCTTGACATAACCCGACTCAAGTATCTGATTCACTTATATTCGGTTTTAACTTAATAATGAAAAAAAAGAACATCGGTAAACAATAATAAAAACTAACACACTTGCAAAAATTACTAATAACATTATTAAATTTTATTTATTTAAAAAAAAAACATGCGAGTAGGGAACTAGAGTGGTACTACACTCGTACCACGTACGTGGGTTATTTAAGTACCAGTTTCATAGAAAATAGTAGGTGATACGAATTACTAAAATTATTCACATATTAAATGCCATAAAACTAAGGAAAATTATCAAGAGAGACGCGAATAGAAAAGGTAAGACAGGTTGTGATTAAATTAAAATAATTGGTATATAAAGCTACATATTTCAATGAGTCAGCAGCAGGTGGTATATATCTAGAGATGATATTAACACTGCAGATAATGCAAAAACCCGGCCGAGTAAACTGTAGTGCATTTAATAGTTACGTAGTTTCAGTTACTGTTAATAGATGTCGATAGGATAGGGCTGCTGCCACATCTAAAGAGATGTCTGCTGAAGCAGTAACAGTTAGAGCAGTACCACCTAGCGTCGTTCGTGTCGTGAACACGAACGGTTACGATGAGGGGTACAACGGCTGGACCACTTCCGTCTAGCGGAGCGAGCTTCAGATATAATATCCTAATCAGTCAGGTTCGGACGTGAGTCCAGTATAACATAATACTGTAAATACATAATAAATAAAAACAACCAACTTGTAATCGAGGACCTAATTATTCATTGGAAGAGCCTAACACTTCACTCGCAGACTTTAAACTAAATACGCAAAGATGGGTTTCTAAAAACAATTCACAAATCAAATAAACCATCAAGACAAAACAATTCACAAATCAAATAAACCATCAAGAGGAGGTTCTATGTAGTTAAGACTTACCTAGAAGACAACTGATACAATGTCAATACTTTTTAATGTGGGTCGCAAGTCACCGGGGAAACTAATGAAGAAGAATTTACGCCACCCTAAAAGCGACCGCCGCGTCGCACCCTTCGCTTGACATAGTTTAATGGAAGCTTTTTTTTATTTTCACCCATCAGGGGCTTACTCCATTACATCAATGTTTCAGCGAGATACAGAACAAACACTTAGTTTCTCGTCTATGGAAGGTTTTACTAAAGCCTTCACAGTTTGCGAGATGGGAGTATGATTAAGTTTGCAACGTAATACTCGCCGGGATTAACTTCGGCGATGGATACATCAAAACTGCACCAAAGATGAAAACTAGCTCGAGATATCGATCAAATTTTAAGCAAGTTCAAAAGCGTGTATGGTGTGGTATTTCACCGGCTTATCTGGAATAAACAAACAAATCCTTCAAAAGGGACGGAAACGAGAAACAAAGTTCTGAGCAAAATAATAAACGATTTAATTTGTCGCTAGGGTAAAAGTCTCCGCAAAAGTTCGAAGGTTTAATTTCAGTAGACAAACTTAAATACAGGTGAAATTTACGAGAAAATTAAATACAGGATAGAAGCGATTAAAAATGTTCAACTTCGCTATCCGCTGGGCAGGATATCCGCCGAGGAGACTTGCTAGAGGTCTTCCGCCCATGCTGAAAAACTTCTTTGTTACCTGCCGAGGCCTTTTCTCCCGGGCTAGGATTTGGGATGGGGTTGAGAGTCCATCCCAAATGACTAAATCTTAAAACAACGCTACGGTAGAAGAAATTTAAATAAACGAAAAATCCTAAATTTCAGGTCGCAAGATGGCGTATTATATATCATCAAGGTAGACTATTTAAAAAAAGTACAGATCTGGGAATTCGACCGCCAAATTACGAAATCAGTGTGTTGCTAATAAACTTCGCTGTTTATTAGCAACATTAAAATGGTTCATATTTGGTTTACATATTTAATATGCTTGCGGTAAAACTAAACACAAATCAGCAGTAACAACGAGTATCAACAACAATTGCCGCCATTTTCAAACCGTCGGAGATCGATGGCACTGACATGACCAAGTGGCACTTAAAAATCGTTGCGCGCTAAGGCCTGTACTCCAGTATATTTTTAAGCTATGTGTGGTTTTACTTATAATTTATTTGTGTTATTGTGTGTATATTATTGTAATATTACAGATATCTAGTACGAGATCTTGCATCTCATAATGCAGGGAAAGATTGCCGGAAGACGGGGCCCTGGAAGAAGGAGGACATCGTGGCTGAAAAACCTGAGACAGAGGTTTGGCCAGTCTACTGTATAGCTGTTCCGGGCCGCAGTAAACAAAGTTTGCATAGCCAACATGATAGCCAACTCCCGTTGAACGGACAGGGCACAAGAAGAAAAACAATTACATTCTTATTAATCCTGATTTTCCAGCCAAGTATATTATTGGCATTTAAGTATATATCAAGACAGCATTTTACTCAGCAGCAGAAAAAAATCCCTTTTTCGTTGATATTCAAGATTATGTTACTGACTACCGAAAAAATAAGGAAATAGGTAGGTACATACTAAATAAGAGCATTGTGAAATATGTGAGCAAAGACAACATTTCTGAAGATAAATCATCTTATGATATTTGCAAATCTCTTATTTTAAATAGCTTGTGCCAGGAAAAAAAACAGTAAAGAGATGAGGTTAGATCAAAGAAATATTTACCCGGTATAATAATTAAAGGTTTATCCTCGTTTTCTGTAACTGTGGCTACCATTCTTAACGAATATCCTCTTAGATTCGTCCTCGTTACGTTAACGTATAAGTTAAGCTTAATAATAAAACTAAAGTGCTTTCCACATACTCAACTTGCCTACCATTTAAATAAATACTAGAATACTCCACTGTTAAAATAAGGTCCACGAAACCTAAAATACCCTTCAAACCCATTACGAGTGGATGGCGGGATTACGCCTGTTTCGTGGCTTGTTTCAGTGCGACAATCAGCAAAAAATCGTTTGCCATTTTGTAGGAAGTATCCCAGAAAGCGGGGATAATCGGTATAGATAGAAGAACTGGGGAATGTGCCCCCTGCTACAGTTGAAAAGAAAGCGAAATTTTACAAATTGCACTTGGAAAATGTTCGCATGTACCGTAAAATGGGGTGGCTCATTTTCAACTTTGAAACTAAATAACTTTTTTATAAAATTATTTGTGCCAGAAAATTTTATGTCATATTTATTACACAATTTTAAACCATCTAACGTACATATTAAATTGTATGTGTTTGTGGAGTAATATAAAAACATAATACTAAAATCACCTTTAGGAGTGGGTGACTTTGATATACCATTTTTATAAGCTTATTACAAATAGCAAATCAAAAAATAAATAAAATAAAGGCTAGTTCGAAAATTCGGGATAGTTTACAATACGTATGACACAAAACTATCATAATCGTTAAAGAATTTATAAAACATACGTATATAATGTATTTTGGAGTCAAATGGTTTAACCAATTACCCCTTAACTTAAGATTGGAAACAAACTATAAAAAATTCAAAAGGTTAATTAAAACAATACATCAATAACATATTACAATCATTGTGACTGTGACTTTGGAAATCCCTTTACTTTTATACTCTTTTTTATTTTTTTTCTCTCTTCTTCTTCTTTTATATCTTTTCTTTACTCAATTCTGTTTCACGTATAATGTATGATATACATATATAAAAAAAATTAAATATTATAATTTTCATTATCCTTACTACACATTTTAAAAATATATTTGAATTGTTTTTCGCTGCTCTACCTTTTTTACACGAGCATTGCTAAAAAAAAAGGTGAATCACGATATTAAAAAAAATGTATTAAAAAAATATATATACAATGTATAATAACTGTATTTGTAAAAAAAAAAAAAAAATAAATATATTTTTTTAAAGTATCAACAAAAAAACAGCTGCACAATCAAATCATAAATATTGATAAATATAACCAGAAACAAACTAATTTGATACTTATTTTCGAAACGTTAGTGTATCCACGTTGTATTAATTCTTAGAACCCCATTATAAATTAAAGTATTTTATTTATTTTAAAAAAAAACTGTTTATTCAAAAACAGGTCGTACGGTGTAATTATTATGACGCGTTAGACCTGTTTCGTCTTCCGAAGACGTTATCTAACTGCTATAATTATATTACTAAATAAAAACTAAAAAAAAATATAGGTACACGGAGAAAAATGTTATTCGAAGAAATGATCATTGTAATAGTAAAAACGGTTAAAAACGGGACTGAAGTTCTTTCGTAATTTCCTAAATAAAAAAGTACGTATACCAACATTTATTTTTACATTTTCCTGCCAATAAACATTGAAACACTGTTAATTTGTTCGTAAGAACTTCAGTCCCGTTTTTAACCGTTTTTACTATTAAAATGATCGTTTTTTCGAATAACATTTTTCTCGGTGTATATGAGCTTAGACGTTCCCAAAAAAAGTCATTAAAGAGAATCTAGTGACAGCGAGAATAATTACGCGGATATCCGCGATTCAAAATTCACCCCATATTACGGGACTTAGAAAAGAATTCAAGAAATTCCTCCACAATAGTCACTGAAGTAAGCTGCCGTGTGTCACGCACAGTTCCATAACTTTTAATTTGCGTTGCGTTATTCGCGTGCCGGTCGCAATTTGAACTAACTGAGCAACCTATAAACGGAAATGATATTCTCAATGGGAGCGTGTGTCCGTATTTACGAACATAAACATTAAAAAAGACCGAATGAATGTTCTTTTGACTTCCACTTACGATTTTACAAATCGTTTTCATACTTCCCTGGTTCTTGGACGTCGGATTTAAATGTTTTTTATTTGTGCATCTTTCCCTGCGAGTATTTTAAATTTATTTATTTATACTCTTATATTTAAAATTTAATAGAGTTTGTACACTATCTATATAGGACTTACGGAAAATATTCATATTTCCTCCGAGGCAGTAAACTAACCTAGTAAGTCATCCGTATAATAAATAAATACTCACACTAGGTAGAAAACTTATATATTTATTTACGAACTTTTATGAACACATAGGTCTCATAGAAATCGTTGTGGCTCCCTTACTATCACGGTTAGAAATATTATCTAAACAGTGTTAGAAAGACAAAACACCACTCTTTATATTCTAAAAGTTAACCATAAAATAATTAAAATTTATCTTTATGAAACCAAAGTATCCGAACGCAATTTGAAAAAAAAAACTTTGGGAATTTATTAAAAATTATGTTTACATAAAACAACAAAAAGTGAGTGGACGATGATAATACTTATAATATATTTGCCTAACAAAATGTATAAGTGTTTTTATTTTTTCTTAATTATCAGTAATTTTAGTTAGAAAGGTGAGCCATTTTTAAAACTTTCTTAGGTTGGCATTCAAAAATTTCATATTTAAAAAATTATAAATTTGTTAATTTCAAATTATAAAATGTGAAATATTTCGTTTATTTCGGTTATTTCGAATCATAAAATTTGAAGGCGTATATCATCACCTTTGAAAAACAGTTTTAGTTTTCGGATGCGTTCAGAAATATTCTATTTATTTGCATTTTATTAATTGAGGCTTTTACTAAAATCAAAATTATAATTATTATAATATCGGGGGGTCAACTTTCGGGTCATCCTGCAAAACGCAACTACGCAAAGCGACAGAGCACACCTTTATTTTTACTAGTGGCTACATAAATATACCAAACGCATAACTTTGATTGACTCCGCCCATGAAATGATAAAGTCAGCGCAGTTTGGTCATAGCTCGTCGACAGTCGGCGTGCTTGCTTGACATTTCTCCCTTCGCTTCTAATATGTGAAGGGATTGCAGATAATAAATATCCAGTCTAGAATTCAAGCAATCTCGATCGTGGTTTCTCCTCTTCGTCTAGTTTGAATTTGAGTTCTGCCGAATGCCTACAACGATCAAGATACTCGCCTCTTCGGAGACTGGCGCACCAAGTAGCGAATACTATACATTTTGCAGGTAATTGAGTAGGATATCCGTTTTCCCTCTTTGGCCTTCTTTCCTGGCAGGGCTTCTGTACGAGAACCTTATTAATGCGAAGTAACCGGATTCTCGAGCAAACATAACTCAATGCATGTTACGTTGCACGCGCTGCAAAACATTGTTAAGAGGTTATTACCAGAGAATACCGGAAATTAGTCCTTTTTAAATCAAATTCTAGACGTATTAACTCTTTTTTACAAAAAAAAAATTGATTTTGATAGGTTCTTATTTTATCTGCTACACGAAGTTTTAAAATTTTTGAAAAACTAAGTGTATTTTTAATATACTAAGGTTATACCGTTGGTCGTTGGCAGATTTGTTTAATTTTCAAACGATGGATTCTATTAAACGACACAAATTTCAAATCTAGTCAATACAGTTTTCAAAATTTAAATTTCAGTTAAATCCAAATCATTAAAAAATAAATCCGAGAACGTGTTTTGTGACAAAAATACTTCAGTTTTTCTATTTATTTAAGGTCTTACAAATTAAAATATTTAAAAAAAAATTTACAAGCTTATTTTGTTTAGACGTTATTGAAAAATCATAAATACTTATGATTAAAAAATACTTACAAGAAGTACACTATATTTAATAATTTATCATCGTGCGTTTTGAACATTTTTATTGCTTACTTGAATGTAGGTATATATTAAAGCATGTTTTGAATGAAATAAATCGATATTAAAATTTTAATTTAAAAATATTAATAGGGGAATAATCGATATTTCTCATTGGAACTTCCCTGTACAGTTGCAAGCATTTTTAAACATTTATACTCAGCTGCTGGTCAATCGCTCTTAATAGCAAACGAAGAATAATTTTATCACTGTACAGACTATACCGTTTGTAAGATAAAAAATATAAGATAAAAAAATCTAAGAACCTTAATTTCAACAAGCTTTAGAGTATATGATACAAAAGCAAGAAATAAAAAATTAAAATTAAAAAAACATTTCAGTTGACACAGGGAACTCGGAATTTCCGTTAGCTGGGTGTATGTTACACCTATCTACTTATTATCTCAGGTTATTTTTATTATTTTAGGTTAGTTAATATAGCGCCTTGAGGTGAACTATCACAAAACCTGGCTATATAAATGCACTATTTACTAGCGTAGACCCGTGAAAAGTTATGGGATGAACCAAATTCACGACAAATCCGTTTCAAGCTATAAACAATTTACATTTTTTTTTTAAATATTAAATTGTAGGTAGGTACTTTATCGCTTGTAAATTTCAGCTAAATTCAAAGCAAATTTAAGTTCATTGAACAACTTTTCACGGATAACTAATTAACGTACAATCACAGACCGAAATGAGTAAGATTGGTAATTTTTCCTTTTTAAACTCGCCGTGTTTCTTCATTACATTTTAATATATTATCTTGAAATCAGTAAATATGTTCGCGTTGTTGACTGCCCTGAGTGTGTTCGAAACTAGCATTCAACTAAAAGTAAAGTGAAATACCCAAAGATATAAAGTTAATTCTGAAAGCTATGAACAATCAATGAATAAGTAGATACATTTTAATATATAATCTTGAAATCAGTAAATATGTTCGCGTTGTTGACTGCCCTGAGTGTGTTCGAAACTAGCATTCAACTAAAAGTAAAGTGAAATACCCAAAGATATAAAGTTAACTCTAAAAGCTATGAACAATCAATGAGTAAGTACATTTTAATATATTATCTTGAAATCAGTAAATATGTTCACGTTGTTGACTGCCCTGAGTGTGTTCGAAACTAGCATTCAACTAAAAGTAAAGTGAAATACCCAAAGATATAAAGTTAACTCTAAAAGCTATGAACAATCAATGAGTAAGTACATTTTAATATATTATCTTGAAATCAGTAAATATGTTCGCGTTGTTGACTGCCCTGAGTGTGTTCGAAACTAGCATTCAACTAAAAGTAAAGTGAGATACCCAAAGATATAAAGTTAATTCTGAAAGCTATGAACAATCAATGAGTAAGTACATTTTAATATATTATCTTGAAATCAGTAAATATGTTCGCGTTGTTGACTGCCCTAAGTGTGTGAGAAACTAGCATTCAACTAAAAGTAAAGTGAAATACCCAAAGATATAAAGTTAATTCTGAAAGCCATGAACAATCAATGATCTTACATTATGTGACATTAATTAAAATGGAAATAAGTTTTTTTATTATTACTAGCTGACCCGTCCATGCGTTGCTGAGGCTGATGAAACACAACGCCATCTACTTGATGATTACCTAACCTAGCCAACAGTTGTGTCAATAAATTAACTCACACCGCCATCTGAAAAACTCATATAACATAGAAATAATTTCAAATCATTGCCCCATAAATAACATTTAATTCGCAATAATAAATATTGAAGTCAATAATCGAGATTAAAACTATCCTATCTTTTAAGTTTGACCAAATTACACACAGTAAGCCAAATTTCATCAAAATCGGTTAGGTAGTTTCGAAGTTTAACCTGGACGAACATCACGACGCGAGATTTTTATATATGTGACGATTTTTTAAAAAAACTAAAAGTTAATGAAATTACAAATTTACTTTGTTTATAACCATGAAATTTGTTTAATTTATTAATACCGACCGGTTTCGGTTTAAATTTTGTACCACTCTGATGATGCTTGTAATAATATATGCGAAACCGGTCGGCATTAATTAATTAATTTATTTATTTAAGGAACATAAACAATCTTAATAGTATAACATACTTACATAAAAGGATGACAAAAAAAAACAGACCAATTATTAATGTTCACAGATAGGTATTTAGAAATTTAAAAATGAATGTAAACTAGAAAAAAAAACAGAATTAACCAGAAATTAAAAAAATAATAATAATACAAATGATAAACATATTCATACATACCCCTCCCGATATAATATGTTCAATAGTTTCCGGAAAAGCCCTACATTTTCTACATAAATCATCAATTTGATTTGTATCTTTGATTATATGCTTCCTATAATTTTTAGTATTAATGACTCTATCTTGAATAGCAAGCATAAATCATTCTATTTCTGCGCTCAACTCTCCAATACTCAACAAAAAGACTGCGAAATAGGTATTTGGGTTGGGATGGGTATAATAATATATAAATATAATAATTTTAATAAATTTCGTTGTTATAAACAAAGTAATTGTTTTATTTCATTATACCTATGTCAAACCACAAGATTTTGTCTACCAAAATATAAAAGTTAAAATACATTTAATTATACACCTCCACGCGAATAATAAGGAGAGCTTACACGTGTATGTAGAGCTTTTTCACGCTCAATTGACATAACAGTAGTAGTAGCGAGTTGCACAAACCGGGAGCTTTCAAAGCTCGGGACCGCCACTCAAATCGGGGGACTAAGGGCGTGACGTAAGCACCCGACTAAAGCACATTCGAATACACTCCGACTTTCAAAAGCTACTATTACTTTGAATCGAGGATTTGATGACTGCAAGGATGGAGCATGGTGATGATGGTAAAATAAACTTTCAGTATACAAAAATAAAGCCCGGCTTTATACCCATTAAAAATACGCACAAAAGTACTTATAAAAGCTTGACGGCTACATCAAAACTAAAGACAAATTATTAATTCAACAAATTCTAATGCTGAAGTACCGGCCGGAAGAAGATTGACGGGCGCAAAAAGGTATAATTTTTTTTTATGTGGGGAAAACAGATTTCTAACTAACTAACCATCACGCCGTTTCCCCGCAGGGGTAGGCAGAGAGGATTGACCGCCAAACGACTCGGTCTTGGCACACACTCCTTGCCTCATTCACATTCATACATCTTCTCATACACTCTTCTATTATTCTGACTCTTGACATGGCCCGACTCAAGTATCTAATTCACTTGATCGTTCCACGTCTTCCTTGGGCGTCCTCGGCTTCTTCTACCATTCACATTCGCGTCATAAATTCTCTTTACACTCCATTCTTCATTCATTCGCTCAACATGCCCAAACCATCTAAGCGTCCTTTTCTTAATCTTACTTATTACGCTCACATCAGCCTTGCATTCTTTTCGGATCTCCACATTCCTCACACGATCATACATTGTTTTACCACACATACGCCTAAGGGATCTCATTTCTACAGCATTCAGTCTATTTTCATCCTTTCTCTGCCAGTTTCACTGCTTCACTGTCACCATGCTTCACTGCCATACATCAGGGTAGGTACCAGTACTCCACTGTAAACTGCTAGCTTCGTTTCTGTGGACAACTTTTTGTTGGCTCCAACGGCGTTCAATCCTCCATTAATGGAGTTACCTGCATTCACCCTTCTTTCAATATCCCTATCATCCTTCCCATCTCTCGTAGTAGATCTCGTAGTAGATTTCAAAGTAGGTAAATCTTGTGTCACAATTATTTTCCCAGTAAATCGGTTTAACCAGTAATAAATCAATTTAGGCACCTTCAAAATTGAAATTTAGAATCATATAAATAAGGGCAGTCTAACCACAGTTTGAGAAAGGCCTTTTAAGTCGAAACAGCTGTCACAATAATAAAACATTAAAATATTTGCAAAACTTAATAATAAAATTATTAAATTTATGCGATATACAGTCACTATTTATAGGTTCAAAAATCAAATCATAAATTTGGACTTAATAAATAAATATATTTGTAATAAGAATTAACTTTATGGCTGGCCATAATTTACAATAAATAAATCGAAAATATAAGTTATCCTATAAATAGGATGGCGAAATAACCCCTGACACTCATTATGAATTGACATGTTTGATACCCAGTTTGAGAAATTAAATTATTAAGATTTTACCAGACATAAAACGAAAACTCAATAAACAACACGACTCAAACTAGATCGTGCCATCTACCCTCCCATACATTCCCGTCCTTCATCTCTTAATAATAATCCAATGTTCCTTCTCCTCTCCTCCTCCCCCCTAACTAAAACGTAACTAAAATAAATTAATAAAAAAAACACACTTATACTGTCATAAGTTCATAAATGGCATAATTTACTATTTTATTATTGTATTTGGTTTTCTATTATTATTGAATTTTTAATATGTTGTGTGTAAGGTAGATTTGAGAAGGTAAAACTTTGGGTGGATAATATTGTATGTTTCGAGAACACCTCACTAGCATGTATGTATAATTTAAGATTTACTGTCAACCCCAAGAATAAATAAATTACTGTAAAAAACAAACAAAAAAATAATAGTTCTTACCTTCATAAATCAGAATGCTAAGCAACAGTACAATTCCGCGTGCAACCACGAAATCAACACGACTCTTACCTGAAAAGAACGAAAACAATAATTAATACAAAGTTGATAAACTTCAAACAGGCAGAAATTATAAATAAGGTATGTATTTGAAAAATTTGTTGAAATAACTCGTATTATTTTAATACTCCCTGTTCCTCAAAGACAATGTTCACTGCAGAGTGCAGATACTAAATAACCTAAAACTTGATGAAGTGAAATTGTTATCTTAGAAAACATTAAATTCATTGATAACTCTCACGATTTCCATAGTTCTTTCATCTTCTCATTGAACCTCCAGTTAGCGAGAACAACGCAGGGTTGCTTGCAGGCGATAACTCAAAGAGAAATGCCTCGAATTACCACATGCCGCACTGTATCAATCCACCAGTCATGTTCAAGAATAGGCTGCACAATTTGCCATCGATAATTGATTCATTGCATAAACGATTTACTCACATACGGCGGAGTAATCAAGAAATCATCATTAGATCATGAATTTTCCGAGTCGTGAGCTCTTTCACGGAACCTAGGTCATGTAACTGAATTCAATTTCTTTTTTGTTGGTCGTCACATCGACTTGACTTCCTCGACGTAATTTGTTCGTGATCAGATAGGCAGTCGAGGTAAACGTGATACCGGTAAACAGTTTTCACTGACGAGGGTTATTGTCTATTATTAAATACGAATCGTGTAACAAGTGATGCAAAAGAGATGCAAAGACTACTGATCATCATCATTATTTTCTTATACTTTTCTAGTGGGGTCGGTGATTCATTGCGGTGCCTTACTTGCATTAACAGCTAATAGATATAAACCTAGATTAAAAGGCAATTTAATGCAGGGAAGAGCACAGGCACCTGCGTATAATGGACTTGTTGTTGAAAAGATTCGTTAATTTGATATCATTGGATCAGTGGGGATTACACTTATTAAAAATGACCATTTAAGGTGATTAATACACTATTAAGCAATGCAAAATCATGTGATTTTGGTTTAAAAATTAGATAGCTTCGAAATAATTTAGATGCGTTAATTTAATACAGCGAGTAGAGCACTATTATTAACATTTGCCTGTAAAATGCATTAAAACTGCTATAAGTTCAAAATATCCTACTTACGAACTCTTTTCGATTAAATTCATTAAAATTAAATTCTTTAGAAAATAATCGTAAAACATTTAAATATTTGAATCTGAGCTTTGACAAATAAAATAAAACACGCTTTTTGACCTGCATAAATCAAAACAAGCGGCTGGTGTTAAACGGGAATTAAAACCTTATCGCCATCTAAATAAGGAGTGTTATTGTTAAAGTTTTTTTATTGAATTTAAATAAAATTTAATAATGTTTATTATTAAGTTCTGCAAGTGTTTGGTTTTTTATTATTGTGACAGCTTTTTCGGTTTACAAGGCCATTTTCAAACTGTCTATCATTGTCAGAGGCCTGATCTAGAATTTTACACGACGTGGTGCATTACCTTACGGTGTAAATCAATGCAGGTACAAGGTACGATATGTTTTTCGTATGATTTTTTAGTAATGTAATAACTTAAAAAGTACATTCCAAAGTGAACAATTATCATCCAAAAAATTATAATAATGTGTTCATTGGTTCTGTCGAATTTATTTTGAATTCAGGCTTGTGATTGACTTTTATGCAGAGTGGTGATTTCGCTTGTTATTCGTAGTGGAAAGTGGTGATTTTCATCTAAATCCTATTTTCATTTCGATTTTTCCATGATTAGCTGTTGATTTTTCTAAGGATCTGACAAACCATATTGTAGCTACAGAAATTCCGCATAGATTGGTATTTGTAACTCAATTTCATAATTTTTGGAGAGTGGCGTTTTTGCTTTTATAATAATAATAATAATAACATTGCATTTATATAGCGCAGTTTTGTGTGGTTTCACTTCAAGTGCGCTTAACTAAAATAAACTTTGAAATAATCCTATAGTGTTCCTTACAAAATGTTAATAGAAATTTATAATTAATTTACAAAATATTAATAAAAATTCATTATTACTAAAAGTCCATTACAAGATAGAAATAACGAATATACGGTATGCACAAAACAAAACAAAAGCAGAGAACAAAATTTAACAATAACAGTGCTGTTGTTATATCACAGGACAACAATAATAGACAATAACGGTGTAGGACAAAACAAGAACCGTAAAACTAAAGTATTATATAAAACAGGTAAACACTAAATTATTATATAAAAAGTAGACATTAAACATAAAAGTACAATAAGGGGGAAACCGAAACCAAACAATTACCGGATACTTTCGAACCTGTCTTATTAGTATATTGAAAAGAGGATTCATGAATAATATGATTTTAAAAATAATTTTGTTTTTAAAGCCCGTTTAAATTCAGCCAAATTTTGGATATTAGTAAGAGCTGAGGGAAGTTTATTCCAAATGAGTGGGCCAGTTACATGAAAAGAGCGATCATAGTAAACAGCTCGATTTGAACGAGAAACCCCACATGTAATGTAAGCATTATCTACTTCAGAGACGAACATTTTTTTTACATTGGCGAAATCAGCTGTAACTCTAGTAAACATAGTCAACATAAAAACGTGACTACCTAACAAATTTTATTACGAAGTAGAACCTATAAATCATTATTACTACCAGAAAATTGAACTTGCGACCGACAGGGTTACAAAAAACTAGAACGTTTGTTAAATTTAATGAGTTTTCATCTGAGCACCCTTTCCTCAAGCAACTCATTTCGCGACTTTCTTTCCGTTCGCCGTCCCGCCCTGTGTGGCTGGCAGCCGAAGTGTGGGGGGAATCGGTGGGGATTGGAGAGGATTGTGGGTGAGAGAAGGGGTGGGGGGGGGGGGTGCAGACCGTTGCAATTATGAAATTGATTGTTTAATTGCTCTCGCGCTCAAACATTGGCTGAATTAAGGGTAGTCACGGGTGCGGCCTCTCGACACTTACTGCCCAGAGTGGGCGGCAAAGGCCCTTTAAAAATAAAATACGAGTTTTATTTATTTATGCTACATAACATTTATTGGAGATTTTCATTATTTTCCTTCATACCAATATGAACTTACTCCAGCACACATAAATAAATACATGTAAAATTAATTATTGTGACGACCGTGGCCGGTTTCACATTGAGTTCTGGACTCCTGTGGATGGATCCAGTTTCCTTTGGGGTGGTCCTCTCAGATTGGCAATAATAAGGTCGTAGGTAGACGATAACGTTTATTAAGAGATTATGTCCAGGGTTCCTTCTTAGGAAGTCTGAAGGCAAAGAAGACGAATGGACAACAATCATACCTTTTACGCGTTACTCATGCTGTCTCACTCATACACGCATGTCTCTTTCATACCGCAAGACATACGTTCATCTCAATTATTTATGTACCAACTTATAACTGAACTTAGGTATACTCCTCTTCCATACACAAGCAAATGCTTCTAATGGAAGAGTAATAAAGTAAATCTTTTTGAATCGAAATTAAATACGTCAGACAGAAACAAAACAAAGAATTTTATTATTTGACAAACTTAAACATATTCTCCCTTACTCAACGCAATACTCATTCTAACAAACGTGATTTCAATTTTAGATAACCATTTATGTATGGTAAACTGTTGAACTGATAAACAATTGCGTAAAATTTAAAATGCTTTTATTAGTAAGGTCCATTGCATTTCTATTAACAACGTCAGTAAAGTTTGTTCCGAGCTTGTTACAGTTTCATTAAATAATATTATTTTCATTGTTACCTACAATATTAATTTAATAATAAATATAGAATAATCATTGGCAAGAAAATCACAGTTAGTAAATTAGGCAATGTTCTAATCAAAGCTAATAGAAAACAAAGTTTTAATATACATCGCTTGAATTTTGTGTTCAAACCATATTATAACATTTTTTGTTTAATGTATTGGTTAGCAGGAGTTAACCTTTTAACTTCAATTACTAAAATACGTCTTATGTATTGAAATAACACAAAATTTGTATAATGACGAGGTGATCGAAGCAATTTATATCTAGTATACAGAGCCATTTTAGGAAAGACTTCTGAATCGGTGAGCCAATCTGATCGTGGTATTTCGGGGAGCGTCATATTTCAAATGTTTTTATTCCGGATCTTGATTATTTCTCCCAATTATAAATCGAATTTGAATATAGAAATTCGATGACCGTCTTCATTTAATACCCCGTTCTCGCCAAAAACACATTAAGTGAGAGTAAGTAAGAAAAAAACAGTTTCTCAGTGACGTCTAGAAACTATTTGTATCAACACAAAATCCTAAGGCGAACCCTACATGTTTAATATTTATTGTGAATTTGTGATCCGTCAATATATGACGCAGATATTTAGATTCCTGAATTCCGTATCGTGATCCCACGGATCGTGATAAATATTGAGGCGTACACACGTTAAATATTTATCACGATCTGGAAATCCGAATTCAAATCAATTGATATTTGAATCTAGAAATCCTGTGATCCGTCAATACGCTAGCCTACACGTTCAATAAATATCACGATATTTGATAAATATTGACCGATCACAATAAATATTGAATGTCTAGGGTAGCACTCTGATCCATATTGATGGACCGCATTCCATCAA
Organism: Limnephilus auricula; assembly: GCA_951813805.1. Taxonomy (NCBI): domain Eukaryota; kingdom Metazoa; phylum Arthropoda; class Insecta; order Trichoptera; family Limnephilidae; genus Limnephilus; species Limnephilus auricula. The sequence goes on along the minus strand of OX638389.1, from coordinate 38,192,778 downwards.
TATGGATCGTGATAAATATTGAACGTGTGGCCTAAGCCTAAGTTTGTATGTTTGTTTGGGTAAACAAACTCTAATAGCGCGACCTGCCTGATGTGAAGTAATTCTTAACTTATTTTTATTGAAATTGCTTTTATTGCACAGTTAGAAAATTTTATTATACCAGGAGTCCAGAAAGTAATGTCGGGAAGGTGGTAAAAATATTTTCTCCTGGCGCATTGCAAAGCGGCAACGGCCATTAAGCCCACGATCCCGAGGATATTATAATATATTGCCCCTACAACCGCAATGTTTTAGCGTTCTAGTTTCCGCTTTAGTGCCTGCGGGAGGCTGCGGTCACTCTTCCTAGACCGTTCTAGAATTCCTCCCGACCGCAGGGAAAACGGCTGTGAATGAACCCCCAATAATATTCTGGTCTCCGGATCAACCGGCAAGGGGGAATGCTCCCGTTCAGTAAAAAAAAATTAATATTTATGATTTTAAAGTACATACCTATATATATTCAAAGGGGTCAACAAACTTAACATGCACAAAATTTATGCATAATAACATTATTTTAATATTTTATTTATTTATTTAATTATGATTAAATAAACAACACAAATAAACGCTTCGAACCAGGTATGCCGTCATCTTAGCCCAAGCCACTAGCTACGATATTGAGAACGCCAACGGATTTGGTTACATTTTACATGATTTTTATTTTATTATTTTTTTTCCTTGCGTTTTGCTATATATACTAAGCGCTTTAAAGTGCATTTTAAGAGGTTTAAAAATTCTAATTTCATATCAAAGCGATGCACTGCGGGTGGAATAGAAATGTGGCTAAATCCCACAGTCCTTCTGTAAATGGCGATAAGGTTGAAATTAGAGATTAACACCAGCCACCTGTTTTGATTAATGACAAAAAAACATCGCCAAAAATCATGTTTTCTTTTATTTTGTAAAGTTCGGAAACAAATATTGAAAATTCTCCGAATCACTTTTTAAACAATTTAATTTGCCATATTATACAATGAACCTATATCCAAAAAGAGATTCGTAAGTAGGAGATTTTTCACTTTAAAGCAATTTTTACATGCCCGATACTTTATTTTTTTTTGGGTTTATATAAAGACTTTTTTAAAAAAACTCGATAATTTCAAAGATATGACATGTGTATAATAGATTTAAGCGATTAAATATTCAAACTAAAAGCATATAAACATATAACTTTTTAATCATATGTATATCCCCAAACTGTAAAATTCACCCGTTATAACACAGGGTCATCCCTAGCATGGAGGGTGAAATATCACAAAAAACTATATATACTTTTGATAAATCATGTATTTAAATAAATAAATATTATTTTCCATACTTCGCCCTAAATGATAAGCTGTTATTTTAGATAGATGTTAAACAATAATTTTTAATAATTTGAATAATAGCAATAAAAATTTAGTAGAATCTCTCATGTCACAATTATCATAACAGACTCAAAAATGTTAAATCTCTTTATAAAGCCTTAGACAGCTTGCATATTATGTTAAAAATAAAACGCCTAAGGGCTTGTTTCTTTAAATTTACACCGACATAATATTCTCTCAGTGGTGTTTATGATCACCTTTCTTTGATTGACGCATAAACGCAAATTTAATCAACGCTGCATCCATCAAAATTGCAAGGTTCACACAGCAATGTACCTATGGTCGGTTCAGTTGGCTGGGGCACGGGTCAATCGAATAAGCGGAAAGAGTAGGGCTTCACCAGAGCAATCAACCGCCTACCCAGACTTACCGGTTAAGTTTACATCTCAGAAACCGGTTAGCCGGTTTTAATATGATTCGGCATGTGTCATCCAACATTTCTTCTTAAATCCATACATCATTTTTTTATTTTTTTTTATTTAAAATATCCATTGATAACACGTCATCCTACTGGCACTTTTTTCTACCTCTGTCCACCTTACATTACATTACCATTTTATATTACACATAGACCGGTCTTCCATTAATTTCCAATGTTCAACTCGAAACTATATAGGATTTTACGTTACAGAATCTCCAGTGATCATAATTTTAAATTGCTTTAAAATTACTTCCATTTTTTTAAAAATAATATTAGGTATTATTTTATTTAAAAAACGGTTTATTTACAAGCAATTTCTGTAGTGCAAATATTGTTAAAAAATTAACCGTGCTTTTAAATCAAATAATAATCATAAAAAAAATATTACCACAAAGTACTTGATAACAATAAATAATTGCTGCCATTTTTAGTGACACATCCTACTGCCACCATTACAGCAGGATTGGTAGGAGACACCCGTCGTTGATTGCTCCAAAAGGGACTCACGTTTATTTTTTATTCGTTCAGATAACCGGTTAACCGGTTTCGACTTCGAAACCACAGAAGAGCTTATGGGGTTAACCGAAAATAAGGTACCAAAAGTTAAAATAAACGGTTAACCGGTTTTGGTTGTCACAAAAGAGTTTATGGGGTTAACCGAAATGAACAGTAATACAAATTGTTTAAATAAACGGTTAACCGGTTTCGGTTTGTAAGCCCTAGCAGAGGAGCAGTGCTTATTACTTCAACCCGCACAACAACAGTCTGGGCTTGCAGAACATGGTTCGGATGCTTTATTTTTCCTGCCGACAATGGACCAGAGCAAACAATAAAACGCTCGAATGCCTCGCGTGGGCTCGCTTTATCGCTCACGCTTTTAATTTGTTCTGCAACTCGTTTGACACGACGCTTTATAAAATTGAGCCCGTGGCCCGCAGCAGTCTCGGCCGACTTTACATACCGTTGCTGAATGAAGCCTCATGACTTATTTAGGGACCGGTCTTAAAGATTCGAACTGAACTTCACCTCGATAGGCGGGGAAAAGAAAAATGCGCAATCGAAGATCATGAACAGTTTCCGGAAAACTGAACAAAGTTTAGAGATCGATCTTTCGGAGTGTCCGACCCTAAAGATTGGACAAGTCTATCAAAGGAACTAAGATTAATTTGTCTTGTGCACTCCTGAAAATACAAATTTAATACTGCAACTAGTAATTCATGAAATCAGCAACAAAGGTTATGGGACCTATGCACACTATAGATATAGATAACAATTTAGAAAATCGAGCTTTCGGAGTGTCTGCTTCTAAAGCTCGTAAAAGTCTACTACAAGACCTAAACTGATAAGTAAGTCTAGTTTTTTAACTGTCAATTCATGGTGGAATTCCATTGTATTAGATATGAAATTAAACAATTTTTTCACTTTGTTATTTACACCAGGACCGGTTTCTTCCTACAAACAAAATAACTTATAATACCTTAACTTAACAAAATAGAAACATTCATCATATAGAGACAATGTTGTGTACCCCTGCCTAAGTTTGTATAAATTCCGTAGCATAAGAATTTCAACTACAAATCTGAAAATGTCCGTAGTAGGACGAAACCGGTCCAGGTGTAAATAAACAAGTGGAGCAAAGTGAAAAAAATATTTAATTTCATATATGATAAGTAAGTTTTATTTATTCGAACGGTGCATATCCAAAAATACTAATTCACGGGAATCAGCAACAGTTTCAGCCATTAGTCATTAGTAATCGGAAGGCGAAGACACTAAAACGCACTCCACACGGAGAAAAATGTTATTCTAAAATACGATCATTTTATTCGTAAAAACGGCTAAAAACGGGACTGAAGTTCTTACGAACAAATTAACAGTGTTTCAATGTTAATTGGCGGGAAAATGTAAGAATAATTAGTTGGTATACGTACGAAATTACGTATACCAACAAATTATTCTTATATGTTCCCGCCAATAAACATTGAAACCCTGTTAATTTGTTAGTAAGAACTTCAATCCCGTTTTTACGAATAAAATTATCGTATTTTAGAATAACATTCTTCTCCGTGTATAGTTACATATCTGTAGTGATTTTTCACAAAAACTATATACAAAAGCTATACATATTATTCAAATACTACAACATCAACCCCATTTTAGAACCAAAATCATGCGTACCCCCCGATATTTGACGATTTGATATTGCATAAATCTATCGTTTGAGCACTCGAATGAAATAACCTACGGTTTCGAGTCCAATAAAACAATGAAAATGTCCATAAAGCCTGGTAACAAGGCACGGAACCACCAAAAAAATATAACAATGTATCATAAATTATCAAAATTAGTATTTTGTATTTTAAAAGGTCAAGGATAATAATATGCGAACATGACTTTGTGATCTAATACACTCAAATACATACATTGTTTATTAGAGTAGGTGCCAATTAAAACAACATACTACAACACACGTTATTAGTAAATGTCGAATTAGCTCAACAATTTATTAAAATATAACAGGTTTATTAGTACATCAAATGTTATTCCATTGTGTTGCCAAGCACAATTACTTTATTTCCAATTTAAAAATATGCCACATCTTCACTTATATTATGCAACCAATAAATTCCTATAATATTATGTATAGATAAATCATGCCGTTATTTGTTTTGATTTAATTAAAAATGACGCCACAAAACGAATTTTCGATGATTGAAGAAATGAATAAATAGTATTGTTCGTACACGGAGAAAAATGTTATTCTAAAATACGATAATTTTATTCGTAAAAACGGTTAACGGGACTGAAGTTCTTACGAACAAATTAACAGTGTTTCAATGTTTATTGGCGGGAAAATGTAAGAATAATTTGTGGGTATACGTACGAAATTACATATTTTAGAATTACATTTTCCTCCGTGTATGAAAAACGGACTAAAGTATTGTCGTGATTTATTTTTATGCCCTGTTGCGCTACCTCCTTCTGCAGCCAACGTTTCGGACAAAATTACAGTGCCCATCATCAGAGCAAATGTATAATCGAATTAGAAATTAGAATGTGTAATCGATTACACATCCTGATGAAGGACATCGTAATGCTGTCCGAAACGTTGGCTAAAGAAGGAGGTAAATCAACACGGCATAATACCCCATAAATAAATCACGGTTCGTAAAAATAAGTTTAGAGAATACTTTATCGGTGAAATTACTTAGATTAAATAGAATACTAATTTTAAAGGTGATTTAAATAAAATAGCACCCAATCCATTCAAAACGACGGAACTATAAAATGAGTTATCACATATAAATATATCTTACTAATATTATAAACGCGAAATTTATATGGATGTATGTGTGTTTGTTACTCTTTCACGCAAAAACCACTGAATGGACTTTAATGAAACTTTACAATAATGTAGCTCATACATCAGAATAACATATAGGCAATAATTTTTACCCAAAGCTTAATTTTTACCAAAAATTATTGTTTAATAGAAAATGTCAAAATTTGAGAATGACATTTTGAAAAATAATAATTGTTAAACCAAAATTCTATTTAAATTAGTGAATTTATTTGAAGTACTCACCCTTGAATCGAATCAAGAATTATAGATATTTTAAATAAATAGGTTAAGAATTTTGGTATAAACATAGATGGGACCTGGGAAAAGAAAGACAGACAGACGAAGTTGCGGGCGGAAGCTAGTTAGTTATAAAATTACTGGATATAAAACTATTATTTCCGTTAGAAAAGCAGACGAATTGTGAAAAAAGTTTCTTGCGACATTTACTATTGCTAGGAGGCAATAAATTGCTGTACTCAATAGCAGTGAATGAGCACAGATGATGCGCATTAACATCGACAGTATAGCTTATAGCCCACACGACCGTGATCAGACGGGGTTGTTAGAATAAGATGACGCAAACCAGGGCCACCGGGAGAAAACTAAAAAGAAAATGCCGCAAGTTAGAAATAAAGGGAGACAGTTCATCTGTAAACATTGTATTAACTTTATTCAACATCATCTGAAAACAGCTCGTATCAATATTATCAAAAATGTATCTTCATTGTGAATTTTGTTCAAATGTGAACAGCAATATTTTAAACCATCTTAACATCACATCGCTACAATTAAATTGTTGATCAAATGGACCGAGCGTCGACGTTTATTTGGCGTGACGTAAGTCAAAAATTCTTAAGACGATAGACTTCGCTTTTCGGCCCATACAAAAAAGACGCCCGGGAAAAAACACTTTTCTACATCGAAAATTGCACAAAATGAATATATTTTTTTATACTGCCTTCTATATATCTTCCTCATAGGGTGAAAACTATGTCGGTATGTTTTCGAATTTTCGATGCGTTTCGTATAACCGTAAACACTCACTGTCAAACATGTACGATTTATCAAAAAATAATATTTAAGGAAAAAGTGCTGCTAACTCAACTCTCATAAAGAATTATAAAATTATAAAAAGCTACCGACGTAGCTTCTTCTTTCTAAAAAATAAATATTTTTTTAAATTTCAATTTCGTGAAAGTTTTGGTGTAGAAAAGTGTATTCTCCATAAACCCCTTTTCGAGCGATTTCTGTGGGTAAATTTGAGCGTTGTCTCATTCGCACATTTCGCATTCGCATGTATTGTAAGTGTGCGTGAACTTATTGTGAGCGGGACAGAATGACAGTCGCGGGTGTTCCGCGTGTCGTTCAAAGTCTAGCCTCTTAATGCGCTGAATAATTGGCGCAAATTTGTGATGAAGCCAAATGTAATGAGTGTTCAAACACGCTCAATTTTACTTGCACAAACTTTAATTTGTACAAGTGAGCATGCACGCTAAGACGACAAAACGGTATACCGCGCCAAAGCCTTGCACTAGCGTTAGTTTTCTCTAATTTGCACAAGTAAGTAAATATAATTTACAAACGGCTTGCGTACGCTTCAATTGATTGCGACTTTTGCACAAATCAATTCGCATGCAAGTCGCTGCCCGTTGACTTCTTCTCATTTTTTCAGGCTAATTATTATCAGTAATTTGACCAAACACAATTTTTTGTATGACACAAATCTGGGTCCCAATTATAATATCGTCTAAGAACCGTATTAAAATTTTCAATAAACTAAATTGTATTAACTTTTACGTGGAAAAGAACTTATCTGAAATTATGAAAAATCGATGTAAAGACATATCCGAGTATGCAGTTATATGTAAAAGTGTACCGTCTATCTGAAACAACACTCAAATAACTCATAAACACCACCAAATCATCTATAATGCAGAAAATTTGTAATGAATTAAACATAAGTTGATGTTTTCGGGGTCACTAGTGGGATTTTCGTTGTTTGTTTTTGGGGTGTTATGCCGTGTTGTTCTACCTCCTTCTTTAGCCAACGTTTCGGACAGCGTTGCAGTGTCCATCATCAGGGCAGATCCGGCAGATCCGACGATCGCCCAAAAACAAACAACGAAAATGCTTTTGGCCGTGAAAATCTAAAAACGTATGTCACTAGTGGGATATTTCAAAACGTCATACTAATGTACCGAACCGTTATCCCTCTCGGTGTTATCATATTGCAAATACCAATAAATAATACATGATTTCTGTTGAGCATTCGATTATTGCTCTCCTCGTTATCTCAAAAATTAGTATTTTGAGATATCTGACAAACCAACCGGACGATCAATATACCAATTCAAGTGACGCACCTCTGTTTGGCCCCCCTTGTGCACAAATTGAATATTTACATAAGGACGCGCCGCCCCTGGTGAAGGCCTTATTAGCCTATTACCTGCTCCAGTCGCCGCCAGTGCGAGAACTAGACCAGAAATAAAATAAAAAACTCCAAGGTAGGAATCAGCTTAGATTTACATGAATAATAGGCAAAGGCCATCGTTTTTTGCATCATTTAAGAATAATGTTATGTTGTTAAGTTGTTACGCCTGTCTGAATAGATTTACATAACTTAGCTTGGGTAAACAAAATGAAATAAAGCTTCAGTGAACACGCCTCCGTGTTAATAATGGTTTGTGTTAAAAGGGCATTTAGTGGGATTCGAACGTAGAATACAGGTACCAAAGACTGAGAATTAAATCGTAAAAGGATAGATTGATAGATTACTTTCATAAAGATTAACTCATTAAAAATATAATTTCGGATGTCGTAAGAAAAATTCTAAAATTCAAAATGCATAACACTTATTTTTTTTTAGTACTTATAATAACAGAACTTAAATTTTAACTGTGAAATTTGATGGATTGTTCAAAATTTCGATTGTGCGAAACAACCTGACCTCAAAACGTTTCATAGAAATTCTAAAGTAATATTGTCATCAAATAATCATTCAGCGCCATTTAGTTTGCTTGACAGTTGAAAGATCTCGTTAAATACTGATTCTATGTCCTTTTCAGCTTTTGAATAATAATTGTGATCATCAGAAGATGACATTATATATTAAGTTTGTCAGCTTATTGCAATTTAATAGAAAGCTGAAACGCACCTATAATCGGCGACCTTTTAATAAAAAATAATAAAAAAACGAAATGACTCTGAATGACAATTTGATGACAATGGTACATTTGATTTTTTGTAAAACAGTGGTTTGACAGAAGTTGAGCAATTCATCAAATTTCGTATTTTGTGAAATTTCTGGGACCATTCAAGTTCTGATATAATTTCATTTTTATAATTTTATAAACAACTGACCAATAATGATATAATAACAGAACTTGATAGAACCTTTACAAAACTAGAAAACTTACTTTCAAATTTGATGATTTGTTCAATTCTGTGCAAAAAATTGCTGCAAGTATTCCATTATTTCAACCTGCATTCTCCCTTCAAATCAATGCCTTATCAGCTTCCAATCTCTCGCGAACATATATAAGTATAAACGGAATAAAATATTGCAAATTAGGTAACTATTTGATTTATGTTGTAAAAAAACATACCCATGCAGTATTTGTGTGAAAACTTGTCTCAAGGACAATGAAAGAAAAAGGTGCCACAAAATGCATTACACAAAACTTTAAAAACCCTTTGTGTTTCAGTTCCCACAACCATTAAAAGGCGGCTTTTTCCCTTGGAGTTTACTGAAGTCACGAATAACTGCGAATATTGCTTATTTATATATGTATATACAGGGTGTAACAGGACGTACCCGAGAGATTTTACCCAGCGATTCCTGAGCTTATTAGTAATAAATGTATTTGCCATTTCGTTGTCCGATGATATTTTTTTTCTACTAAAAGCAATTTTCTTTTTTATCACATGTCGCTACTGATCCCATAGCTATCGGAAATACCGCATCACGATGGGTTTGAGTGAAAGATGCGCGGTTTCGTGCATGAGACACAACGCTTATCATGACGCACTAGAATGTGTACGCGCTTCTCTAGAAACAAACTAAATTGCGACGCGTGGTGGAAAAATATTTTTAATGTTTTTATTAGAAAAAAATGTCATCGGACAGCAAAATGAAAAATACATTGGAAGTAAAAATTATAAAGCATTTATTGTACATAACTGAACTGCTCAAGTAACAACATTTTGAATTTGTTCAGTGACAAATTGAAGATGTCCACTGAATTGGTATAATTTATTATTTCCCTCCGTTAGTATTCTGGGCAAAGAGGAATACATATAGTAGTTAGTCCCAATTAATTAATTAATTACATACTGTCATTATCATCCTGGTGAAACGTGAAACACCAACGTCGAAATGTTGTTTTAACCTTTACCGATAATGTGAGTCTCATAGACACCACGCAAATATACACAGTGGCATACAGAAAACATAAATATTTGCTCGAAAATCTTATTTTAATTTTATTTAGACAAATAATTTCAATGAATAATATCTACCGAATATAAAAAAAAAAAATTATAATATTAATTCATTATCTTGTATGAAATGAAAGAAAATAACAATAGGTCTCTCAGACATAAGGTTAGCAGTTTTAAATTTCATAAATTTATATTGGGTTAAATGGCTTTAGATAGTAAGGTATCTTTTCTTTTCCCCTTTTCATTCAGTACCTGGCATGACCAAACATACCTACCCCAAATGGTACACTTGTGCAGATAAAAATAATGTTACTTGAAATTTCTTTTCTTGCCGACCAAACCGTTAACAAATGAAAACTGAACACGTAAAAACAGACAATAAAATAAAATTAGGCTAAACGCATCAAGAAGCGCGCCGGTAAAACTGTTACTGTTTGGGAAGACGCGTATACCAACGCGAAAAAAAAATTATTGAACTGGGGAGTTCGAATAACAATAAAGGAAAGTCTCACACATCGTGTATATATATAAAGTCTGGTGGCTACTGTAGATGAAAGAGTTATCTTAGATGCTTTATTTGGATAGTAGATCTTGACAGTATCGCTCTAGTATCTTTTTGTCTTTTTCGTTTTCAAACAAGTCTCATGAGAAGGAAGAGGACAAACGTCGATGACGTCCATACGAGCTCTCGACGGGACTTGCCTAAGCAACCATTCATCGTCACACTGTTTCTACGCAGGAGTAAGCTGAGATTATGAAATATACCTCGTGATGTTTTCATGGGACGTCCCCGATTACTTCTATTTTCCTCATTCTCCTTCCTTCGTCCATTCACCGTTCATCAGAGCAATCTAACCACCCCTTTACAAACTAACTAACCATCACGCAGTTTCCCCCGCAGAGAGGTTGGACTGCCAAATAAGACCGCCTTAGCATCACATTATTCTGATTCTTGACATTGTCCGACTCCAATATGTATCTTTCTCGGGCGTCGCCGACTTAATCTACCATTCTCAATCCTGTCAAGTATTCTCCTTGCAACATTTAAGGCAGATCTCTTGCGACCAATTACACAAACAATACCTCAAACATTACCATAAACATGGGGTAGGGCAACAACGTTTGTTGTTTTCCATGGGCCACGGAAAATAAAAACATTGTGGCCCCGACTTAACTATCCACAAAGTGTGTAAACATTTTCGTCGGAGGAGACGCCGCTTTACTCGTTCATCAGCTCTACATGCCCAAACCTTCTCAACTTCCCAGGCTAATTTGTTCGGTTTTCGTAACAACTCATACACGTCTCGTAGATATCACTGTCTCCCTTACTACCATGGTTAGAAATATGATCTAAACGGCATTACAAAGAGAAAACGCTATGATTTGTATTCAAATGTAAAAGTTGAACGCAAATAAATTAAAATGCACGCTTTTATGAAATTAAAGTCTCCGACTGCAATCTAAAAAAATATATTATGAAAAAATGCTTTGAAAATTTTTGATTAATTCTTTTTACATGAAAAGACAAAAAAGTGAGTGCAAGATAACTTTTATAATTTATTTGCCTAATAAATTATGTATGTGCTTTGTATGTAACAGTTTGTTTTCGGAAGCGTTCAGAAACATTTCATTTATTTTGATTGTATTGCAAAGCGGAAATATTTTGACCTTCCGACAAAATAGGCCCAATTCGTTAATCTGATTTTGTTACGTTTACACCGACCATCGGTAATTCGGTCATCATGGCACACATTGTTACATCTCGGGATCCACTGCATTCGGTCTAACATAACCTTCCCTCTGCCAGTTCCACGCCTCATTGCCACCCATCAGTCGAATACTTTATAAACTGTTTTAAAGTGGGTAAACGGCAAGCCGGAGTCGGGTCCTAGACCGCCCATACAAACTACAACACTGGGGGATACTTGGCACCATTGTGGGCCACATTAATGAACTTGTCACGGTTGTGTTTCTCCCTTTTCCGGCCGTTAGCGTTCGCGGGAACATCTCGTTGGAGTTATGTCCCCAATTCCGTTTAACCGCGAAATATCCTCTCTACAATTGGTTTGCGGTTTGGATTTTAAATTTTAGAGGATGCAGCAGCTCAAACAACCAAATGTACATATGTAGATACATGATTACGAAATTCTTTTTCCGGGTGTGTTGTGGATTTTTTCAATGATTTGTAAATTAATTTAAGTGGAAACGATTTTGTCATTATATTAAAAATATTAATTTCTGTTTTGGCTCTATACGTCTATCTGCATCTTGGATTCAAAGAACTCTAGAAATTTTTGCTTTGAATGTAAGTGTCATTTTCAAAATTTTAAAATTTTTTTTTTTTTTTTAACTTTTTAACTTAAAGAGTTAAACCTCAAATTATAATATTTATTTATATATATATATATATTTTTTTTTTTTAATAATATTTTGCGATTGCCGGATTGCCGGAGGACCTGGGTTCGAGTCACAGATGTATCCGTATCTTTTTCTGATTTTTCTGTTTCAGATTTTCGATTGACTTTCGAAAATATTTTAAATGTTTGTTTGGAGAATTCAGATAAGCGATAAAGTACCTACCTACTATATATTTATAATATAATATTTGCAATAGAAATTTTAATTAATTACCATTTTAAAATTGGAACTGATTTGTCGAGAATTGAGACCATCCGTGATTTTTCATGAGTCGAAATTACTACGACCTATATGTTTTCTCCCTCTTACAACATAGGTCTTTTGTTCATTACTTTCTTTCCACAACAGCATCCCAAATATGCCATGGGCCCTGAGGCAAGTTATTTTCCTCAAGACCTCCTGTGTGAAATCAAGAAATTTCAAAGCTCCCCAATTCACGATTACTGTGCGTAATTTGGTCCAATTTAAACTTAAAAGGTAGCATAGTTTTTATCCCGATTAATGACTTCAATATTTATTATTGCGAAATTAACGTCAGAAGCAGCCGCCGGCAAAATTTTACAAAAACTGCGACCTTTACACAATTAATGCGGTAAAACGTTGCGTAAAGGAATGATCAACGCTATCTATTGTTGCTAGTGTTGTATAAAATTAATTCGGTACCCGGGAAAAGGACTTTTCGAGTAACGATCGATCGAAATTTCACTGAATTCATTTTACTAAAATTATTGGTATACAATGGGTTAAAGATACTGTCACAGTTTCCACACGGATTTTTATGTTTCGAACACTTCCAAGTTGAAATTTATTTGGTGGGTAATTAACACAGTATTACAGTAAGCGCTAAACTCAAATTCTGACCTGGGGGCCTAGTCTATATTTCTCACAGCGCCCGTAACGCGGGTTTAGCTACGTCACGAATCCGTATTAACCCTCCTCTGACCGTGCTAAACACTGTCTCGCGCTCCGATGCTGTACACTCAGTAAATATTAGTGTAATGTATTTATTTAATCCAATACATAAATGTATTGTGGAGGAATACCTAAAATGTTAACTCTATGTTTAGTATATTTACAAAGATATTTCAGTAAATACAAACCGTGACAGCTTAGTTCACAGCACCGTCAAGAAAGTTTAAACGGCAAACGTGCTTGTTTGTGAAACCGAAAGATAGAGACTAGGCCCCCTGAACTTGATACGATCCATTCTCGCATAGGTACAGTCACTTTGTAGACAGTAAGCGAAAGAAAAATATGTGTAAAACATATGGGCAACAGAGAAAGGCGTGGGCGGGGAGGCATGCCCCTCTTCGGACCTTAAACTCGCCTATTGATTAAACGATGTCGTCACATCGTCGGATCTGCCGGATCTGCCCTGATGATGGACACTGCAACGCTGTCCGAAATGTCGGCTAAAGAAGGAGGTAGCGCAACACGGCACAACACCCCAAAAACAAACAACGAAAATGCTTTTGGCCGTGAAAATCTAAAAACGTATCTACTTAGAAACTGTTTTCAAAAATTGTCCACGAGTGTAATTGATTCGTCAAATCTAAAAAAGCAGCTTTTTGAACAGCTTCTAAAAAAATAATAGATCAACGCAAATATTTTCAGCTCACAATGTCATTTTCAACGTGAACTTTGAAACATCCATTAAACTGTTAAACTATAAGGCGCCATATTGTTTGTTTCGTATTCTTAGTCAGGAAAAACTCGAGTTAACTGAGGTAGTATAATAAAGTTAGTGCAATTATATTAAACCATAATAATAAATGATCAAATAATTACATTGCAGTTAGGCTTTCTCGAACACTTGGCAAAATTGAGTTGGCATAGTTTACTACTGACAATAGCGCAGGCGTCTGACCCATTGGCGAAGTCTTTGATGAGTTTCGGAAAGTTGGACGGTTTGACGGAGTGGAATTTGATTGTGCGTAATTCTTCGACAAGTAGGTAGGGAATTTCCCCTGGCGTAGACATTAAAGTCTGTTGGGGTAAACAATTAAGGATATAATAAAACACGTTGCTGAGTACCGATAAAGTTCAGTACTTAGAAAATTATATGAAAAGGAGAGAAAGTTTTGCCAAGAAGTTAACTTGATTGTAGAATGTTAAAAAAACATCATAGAAAATGTAATCATTTAAATAAACATCAGGGGATGAAAAGTAAGGATAATGTAACAATTTCTTTATAATCGGCAATATGTTATTTTTGTAGCAATAACTCAAAGTCCTGTCTAACATGAGACCACTTGCGCTTATTCCCCGAAAAAACGCACTGGGAAACTGTTAAAAATAGTAACGAATGGTACATTTATCATGTGTTACATTATTAAATATATGGAAGTTATTTATGCTCACAGTCCACCCCAATAGGGATTCCTGTTCCGAGGCGGACTTTAAGAGCTTGCGTTGGTGTTAAACGTATGTTTAATTCATGTTTACTTAACCACATTTTCATGTATTATTAAATTGTCGTACTGTTCGTCATGTGTTACATTTCTATAGCATTTCTAAACCAGAAATTTCTAAATATAAGTTTATTAGAAGTTCTTTAAAGTCACATCCTCCTCACTAGTAATTCCTGTTCCGTGTTAGTGTATTGTGTTGGTGAAATATTTATTCTATCATCATATATTTTTTATAATTTCCTCATCTTCATGTTTACTTAGCCAGATTGAGATTTTTTTTTAAATTATTGTATTGTTTACCGTGTGCTATATTATTAAATAAAGTACATTAGAAGTTTTTTTTATATTCAAAATCCTGCTCACTAGGGATTCCTGTTCCGAGGCGGATTGTAAGGTTGTTTGTTTTTTTATAAATTTTTAAATTTTCTGCAGATATCTCAAATTTTGAATATAAACATCTAACTAAATTTTAAAAATAATTTCTTCATCTAATGTTTACGTAGCCATATTTTCTCTCATAGCCATGGTGTCTTCATATTTTTTATAATTTCCCCATCTTCACGGTTACTTTAATTATTTCAGTGATATTTTTAATTTAAATTTATAGCGTGGAATTTATGGATTACATGTTCTTAATTTTGGAATAATAGGTAGATTTGAGCGTTTATTCGCTTTAGGTGCATTGGTCAGTAAGACACGAATTTTAAAGACACAAAAAGAGTTAAATAGTGCATTTATTAAATTAGAGTTAATAATATTGATACCTTACATTTCTTTTAGTGGTTGTTTTTCTTCTCCTTTCTCTTCTTTATCATCAGTCACTCGTCTGTTACATGATGTTATTCTTCCGCAAAGGACAAATGTATACATCATCATGTTGTAATTGTCTTTTCCTAGGCATAATGTTTCAAATACTATTGAGCGATTTGCAACTACGATGCAACGCGTGTTTCCAATATTGCCAATGTGGACTACGATGCCGCTACAAATATTCAGTGAGATGGCAATCTTGGGATAAATTGGCAACATTCCGAATAGCCAACGCAGGAATAGGAATGTAGCTGGAACGACTAATGTTGCCAGTAAACGCGGCGAACATGCGGTTTACTCCAAGTGGACTAGATTTATTTCTGTACCTCAGAGCGAAATTTTCATATGAAAATACCATTGAACAAGCTGAAAAAAAACATTATGTTAGTCAATCAAATAAGAATTGCAATTGAGAAATTCTCTTTTATTGCTTATAAGATAGAAACACTTTCGATCAATTCGAATAGGATTCCTAGTTTATCAATGAAATGAAATCGGTTATAAAAGATTTTAGGTTAGGTTAGGTTAGGTATTATTAAGCTTTAGATGCCCTCTGTTATTTTTAGGTACAAAAATAATATGTAAAGTCTTATATTACCCACGCACAGGCTGCGCCTTAGTGGATTTCCCTTTCTTTCATTCTTGCATAACTGTAATGTCAAAATGTAAAAAAAAGGGAAAAAAAAAAGGAAAAAAAAAAATATATTTTTATTTTTTTTTATTTTATTTATTTATTTATACGCCTATTAGGCTTTTACATACATAGTTATAAAAAATATTCATAAGATTGTAAGTTCACAGTTACAGTAGTAATACATAGTATAATCTATCTATTTAACATATTATAACAGCAAGTAACTAGTAATGCATACGATGATTATTTGTAGGTATAAACTTGTTTTACAAAAATAAGAATTTGCCTACTCCTAAGGTTAACAAACGTAATTTAGCTATAAAGAAATGTAAAGTTTATATGTACATAGTAGACAGTGAGAGCAGTAACATGGTATAATACGACATAATAATATAGTGTTTAATATGAGGCCTTTGAATTAGAGAGTTTACGAAATAATTGTTGGCGGTATTGTTAACATAATATACCTAGATCGTTTGACCAGTTATCGTGGCCCGTTAAATCCAGGGCGTTCGCTCTGCCATTTTACATAGTTTAAAAAAAATAATATACACAAAGATTATAAGTATAGAATAGTAAAAGCAATAATTTAACCTTAACCGTTTGACACATAAAAGCAAGTAAAAAGCAAATGAAAACATGATAGTTTGTAGGTGTAAACCTGTCGTAAGAAAATAAGAATATGCCTACTTCTAAGGTATAAAAACCAAAAATTTCTTATAAAAATGAAGTTTATATGTACATATTAGGTAGTAGTAGTATTAACATAATATCTATGCGACAAATAAAAGCTAGTGTACATATTAATTTAATCTTCACTAATCTATTCACGAACTAGCGGGCTCCAAAAGCCAGCCAGTTTGTAAATTGATAAATAATTAAAAATAAAATAACATTTTTACTAAATGGTTACAGTAATTACATGTGAAAAAATAATGCAGTTGTAGTAATTGCAAGAAGTTTACATTTATTATTGTGTCAAACATGAGGAAATATTTCGATCAGAGGTGCAATAGCTAAATGTTTATTATTTTATTATAAAAGTTCTAATATACTGGTTTTAAATTTGGAAACCGATTGAAAACGATAGACATCAATTGAACTATATGTGTTTCCAAGTGTATGAAGCCTTTGAATTGGAGAGTTTATGAAGTAATTATTGGCAGATTTGGTAACAAAATATAGAGTGTTTAAACGAGTATTGCGGGTAGGTATACGTAAATTAATTAAGCTCGTTAAATCGAGGGCGTCCAGGCTGCCATTTGATATATTGAAAAGGCAAACTAAGTCACTCACTGTGCGTCTTGTAGTTAAATCACTTAGGTTTAGTAATTCCATTAAACATGTATAATTAAGTTCTTCAATTGGTATTCCAAGTTTGTAATTAATGAACCTAAGAAACTTATGTTGTACTCTTTCGATTTTTTGCTGATGAGTCTTATAAAATGGAGCCCAGATTATTGAGTTGTACTCCAAATTACTTCTCACCAATCCAGTGTAAAGCAATTTAAAGGAATTAATTGTTTTAAATTCTTTTATCGTCCTCAGAATGTACCCCAGGCATTTCATGGCCTTGTTGGTTATTTCATTTATATGAGGAACAAAAGTTAATTTACTGTCAAATATTATGCCAAGGTCCTTAATTTGTTTAACTCTTTTTAGGAAATTGTTGTTGATGCTATATTGATATTTAATGGGATTTTTGATTCGAGTAAAAGTTATTGATTGACATTTTTCAATGTTGAGAAAGAGTTCATTAAGGGTGCACCACTCTTGTAGCCTCACAAGATTTGATTGCAATACGCTACAGTCATTATAATTAGTAATTGTTTTGTAAATTTTTAAATCGTCCGCAAATAACAGTATCATAACTCCATCAAAGATGGAAGTTATGTCGTTTATAAACAAGGAAAATAACACTGGGCCCAGATGTGACCCCTGTGGGACTCCGGTAAAGATTTCAAACTGATGTGAAAAATGTGAATTAATTTTGACTGATATTTTTCTTTTGTGAAGGTAGCTTTCGAACCATCTTAAAATATGCCCCCTTATACCTAGGGATCTTAGTTTGTTTATAAGAATTTTATGTGAGACTTTGTCGAAAGCCTTACTAAAGTCTGTATACACTACGTCTGTTTGAAGACGATTGTTCATAGAATTAGTTATATATTCCTGATATATCATTAAATTTGTTAGAGTTGATCTTTTTGCTATGAAGCCATGTTGTCGATGTGAAATTACTTTATTGATTTCGGGCGAGAGTTTAGAGAGCAGAGCAGATTCAAGTATTTTCGGGATTGACGACTGGATACATATAGGTCTGTAATTAGATATATCAGATTTATCACCTTTCTTGAATATTGGAGACAGAAAGCTTGTTTTCCATTTTATCGGAAAAATGCCAGTTTTTATGGACAAATTAAAAAGTTTAGTTAGAGGATAAGTCAAGACTGATGAGCATTTCGATAGGAAGATTGGTGGAATATTATCAGGACCGGCCGATTTGTTAAGGTCAAGGGATTTTAATTTAGTTTTTATATCATTTACTTCGAATATGCATTGATTGAAATCAATGTTATTTTTATTTGGTGTTGTGGCGTCGGAAATTGGTGAGTTGTTTGTAGAAGCATAGATTTTACTGAAAAATTCAGCAAATAGATTAACAACTTCTTGTGGATTATCAGCTGTTTTATTATCTAAATACATGTTGGGGGGAATATCGGAGTCGTTGTTGTTAAGCAATTTTGAGAATTTAAAGATGTTTTGAGGGTTGGCAAGAGCCAATTTTTCACAGTTGTCAATACACTTTTGGTAACATAACTTAGACATTTTTTTGGTGGCCTTTCTGAGTTCGTTAAATTTTGCGTAATCAACTGGATCGCGTGTTGATTTGTATATTTTATGGGCTATTTTTTTTTCTCTAATTATTTTAATAAGATCGCTACTGAACCACTTTGGATAGTTACGTACGTACATTTTTGAAACGGGTACAAGCGAATCAATAGATTTATTTAGAATTGAGTAAAATTTATCTACCATATCATTTATGTTTTCTTCAGAGTCCAAAAAGTTCCAGTCAGTTGAAGATAAAAGATTAGTGATTTGATCATAATCGGCTTTGAAGAAGTTCAATTTTATTGATACTGATGGATTTATTTTTTTTATTGAACTGTTGCATTCGATCAGTAGAGGGGGGTGATATTTGTCGATTGGGAGGATAGATTCAGTAGATGCGGATACTTTAACAAATAAAGAATTTGAGAAAACTAGGTCAAGAAGACGGGAATTAATGTTGAATACATAGTTTAACTGTAGTAGATTTAGAAAATTTGACATCTCGATTATCTCATGAGAACCATGGTTGATGCTGTCCGTGGTAGAAGTTTTATTGTTATCTATGTCCCATATAACATTTGGCAGATTGTAGTCTCCTGTCATAATCATGGTGGCGCCAGGAAATTTTCTTATGATTGTTTCGATTTCGAAGTAGTGGTCCTTGTATACTTGGGCGTCAGAAGATGGGGGAATGTAGATACAGCCAATGATAATTTTTTCACTTTTGGTGGACACCATGATGAATAATTGTTCAAGATGTGTATGTATGCACTTGAGTTTTCTTGATTTGAGTCTATTGTTTATGGATAACAATACACCTCCTCCTTTGGTTTTATTGCTTACGCTTCTGTCTTTTCTGTATACTGTGTGATTAAAGAAGCCCAGTTCGAAAGTGTCAATGTTTTTATTAAGCCATGTTTCAGTGAAGGCGTAAGAGTCGTAGTTCAAAGTTGGTAAGTTTGATTTCAGGTCTTGTAATTTTGTTCGAAGTCCTCGTACATTTTGATAATATAATGAAATTTTGGTGTTTAGTTTTTTGGGATATATATATTAAGACATCGTTTTTTCGGTAACCCAACTATTGATCCCCCGACCGTTGATCCCTGACAGTTGTTCCCTTGGACAATTGATCCATCAGACACTTGATTAAACCCTTGAAACATGATCACACAAAGGCTCACTTCTGGTGTACTTACTCCCTGATAACGTATACAGAGTGGATATTCGGCATCATAACTAAGGTCGATATAGCTACTTATAATAATATCTGCAGGCATCTTGAGTGGAAATCCGCTATACAAAATATTTTTGCTAACAATAACACCTTGGCCCCGAAGGAGTATGAAGAGAGGGTATACCGTCGAATAAAAAAAATGACATACATATTGGAGGAAGTACAACAGAAATAACCCTGTGGGGGATCAAATGTCCAGTGGATCAACTGCCCGGTGGATCAACTATCCCGAGGATTAACTGTCGGGGGATCAAGCAGGTGGAATAGTTTTTTTTGTTTATGGTAAGTTTGTTAATAAGGAGATTACGTGACGAAAATATGTACCTACGGCTTGGATATTTTAGATAAACATTGTTACCTACATTAAAGTTGATACTCTCTTCAGGTAAACAAAGTGAAAATACAATTAATAATAATAAATACTACTTTCAAATGCAAACATTTGTCATTTGCCTGTTGCCAAATTTCTAAACACAATTGTCCCAGAAGCTTTCCCCTGTGTGGAGATAATATTAAAAAAGTAGCAAAGGGATTTACAAAGAAAATGGAAAACTAAATTCCCTTTCGACAGCGACTTCCCAAATCTATTTCGTTTCCCGACAAAGCCACCGACAGATATATGTATTTTTTTTATTTAGGATTATTTTTGTAGTCCTCCTCGCTAGGAGATTCTGTGCTGAGGGGGACTATATTTATATTTCGGATAAGTTTTCAGCGACTTTTTTGGTACAACTTCATGGTTTGAAAAAATTCTATGATGATGTTGTTAATATAAAAGTTAGTTCCTTTTCCGACAGTTCCTTAAGCCAAGATTGGATGTCCTTAATGTAGTAATTTTTTAGTGAGTCTAGTTTGTATTATATATGAAATTAAACAAAAAAAAATTTCACTTTGTTCCACTTGTTTACTTACACCAGGACCGGTTTCGTCCTACTACGGACATGTTCAGTCTGGTAGTTAAAATTCCTATGCTATGAGAAGAAAGAATTTCAGTGGAACAAAGTGATTTTTTTTTGTTTAATTTCATATACAGGGTGTTAAGCACCGTACTTGACTTATTTAACCAGTGATTCCTGACATTATTTTAAGTAAAAAAT